>CANJKZ010000858.1:2235000-2971931 GCA_947471745.1 Closterium sp. Naga37s-1
ACAAACGGCATTGCTGAAATGTACCGGGCCTATGCGTCTTGACGTTGCCACTGGTACCGCCGTCAGCCAGTCCCCTGTCTCGTAGCCTGTGAGCGAGTACATCCTCTGTGTGTGACCGTAGAGCGGGTTCAGCTTCATTCGCCTCGTATCCTGGACTTGCACCGCGTACCTAGTACCCTGGACTTTGAGGGCTAACGTGTGCTGCAGCTTGATTTCCGACCGCGAGAGCCGCTCCTTATCGAGTATTTCGCGTGCGTCTATGGGCATGGATGTCTCGCACTCCGTGAGCCAGGAATGGAGCGGGGTGTTGTTGTCACGGGGCAGAATCATGTGGCTGTGTGCTCGTGTCAGCGCGGTGTCTGGTGCTAGCGTGAGTGAGGAAAAGAACAGAGCTGCCTGTGTGAAGCTGGCTACGAAGCCGTAGACGCCTTCGACAAGTGGGTCCGTGATTCCCAGCCCGCCTAGGGATGATGGAAGCGATGCCTGCGCCCACACTCTCGTCTGCTCCGTGCTACAGGTGGGAACTCTAATCCCGCATGATGTCAAGAGCGCGGCTAGAAGGTCTCTTCCCCACTGTGCCCAGGTGTCTCGTGGAAGGAGATTTAGCGGCGTGGTTCTAGCGAGGTAAGCTACTCGTCTAGAAATGCAGCGGGTCAGGAGCAGGGAGGCTACTTGGGGGTCGGCCCGTTCTAAGAGCGGCAGCGGCTTCGCCATTTCATCTAGTTGCCCCGCTAGGAATTTGGCGGCGCCAACTGCCGGCCCCAGGAAGCTGCCGAGTAGGCGTATCCCGTCCTTCGAAAACGGGACCCCTGGTGGCAGCTGGGTTGACTCGTCGCCGTTTGTGCTCCAGGCAGCGCATTTCTGTGGGTTGTGTTTCAGCCCCAGTTGCGCTAGCTTGCTAGTGAAGAGAGTGAAGGCTGCTACAGTGTCCTTGTCGTCCCCCAAAAATGTGATGTCGTCCGCATATGCCAAGCAGAGTACGTGGGGGTGTGCTGCGGCAGTTTCGCGAAGGGCTGGGTGTATCCCAGCTGCAAACAGTAGAGGGCCGAGTGGGTCCCCCTGCCTCACGCCGCGTTCGCTGTTGAGAGGGTCGCTAGCGAAGTTCGAGTCGAGGTACAGCTTCGACGGGTTACCATAAGTAAGCCGGACCAGTGGGAGCAGTGACGAAAGGCTGTTGTCGCGTAACCCGTCAATGATTGCCTGGCGCGAAATGCTGTTGAAGGCATTTGAAATGTCGGTCTGTAACACCACGCAGCTCTCTCTCTCTCTCTCTCTCTCTCTCTCTCTCTCTCTCTCTCTCTCTCTCTCTCTCTCTCTCTTTCTCTCTGCTCCTCCTCGTGATTGTTTTAGAGTCTCTTTGCCAAAAACAGTAGGCTTTTAAGAAGGTAGTTTTTATTAAATCAACCAACACACATAGTAATGCTCTCCTAGCATGCATCACGCCACCGAGTGGCCAACTACATGGGACCGAGGGGGTTGTTGTTCCCCTTTTCTATCCTAGGCCCAAAGCCTATTCCTGCCCTTCACTAGGGCTGGCCTCTTGCCATCGCAAACCCCTAGGGTTGCCCACGGTTTTCGCACTCAAGAGTGCACCGTGCCTAGCGCTCAAGCGCCTATTCCCATGGCCCGCTCCTACACCACCGGAGCGGGTACTTGGCCGCCATGCCCGTTCCTAAGGGCAGGCACTTGCCACGTGGCCCGGCTGGCCGCAGCGGAAGCACAAGCCCCGAAACCCGCGGCAATTGGCCGTGGGCGGGGGGCCCCGCTTGGGTAAAAACGGCAACGGCGCGTTGTTTCCGCCGCGGTTGACACGAGCATATCCACTTGCCGCACGGTCCATCGCCGCCATGTCCGCGACCGCCTGCTTGAAGGGTCGAAAAGTCAGCAGGCTCTTCTGCTGGTACAACTTGAAGCGCTTCGCTGTGCGGAAGTCGGAGGCGTCCTCCACTTGAAGCACCTCGAAACGCCCCAAGATGAGGTTGAGAGCGTGCAAGATGAGTTCGAGTCCGCCCGCTGGGTCTCCGTGCTGCGCCTTGTATTCCGCGTGCAGCAGGTACGCGCGCAAGTCCTCCAGCAGCTCCGCTTGCTCTCGCACGGAGTCGTTGACGAATGTTGCCGCCGAAAATGTGAGGTTAGAAGAAGGGAGGGGGGGAAGGTGTTCCGTGCCATTAAAATTAACATTGTTGACTGGAGCCTCACCGGCTTCATCTTCAGAGTCGTCGGTGTCATTGTCGACCGCTGGAGCAGGGGGTGCTGCTGTTGCTGCGTCGTTGTCGTGCCGATTCGTCCTTGCTCCTCGCGCGCCTTTTTCCTTTTTCGCCTTTCTTTTTTAGCCGACGCAGATGCAGCGGGTAGTGCAGTTTCCGCGGCTGTATGCTCACGGGCTGCTGCTGTTGAAGGGACAGCAGCGCGTTGACCTGGTCCAGGGTCAACGCCTGCGTCAACGCAGGGGCGGTCGTCGCGCCGAAGGGTGCTGCTGGGCGTTGGCCGATTTGTTGACCTCGAGCCCGCCCAGCAGCACGTCCACTGCAGTCGGGGCGGGCGGTCCATCTTCTGCCCGTCGCTTGTTACGGCGTTTGCCC
The DNA here is from genome assembly GCA_947471745.1 of Closterium sp. Naga37s-1. Lineage (NCBI taxonomy): Eukaryota > Viridiplantae > Streptophyta > Zygnematophyceae > Desmidiales > Closteriaceae > Closterium > Closterium sp. Naga37s-1. The sequence continues at coordinate 2,237,583 of CANJKZ010000858.1, forward strand.
GCCAAATCGCGGGTGTTACGGTCGTTGTCGAAGGCGGGGTTGGACGAGTTCTCGTTGTTAAGTGTTGGCGTCGGTGCCATCGTTGAGCGATTGAAGTTAAAACTGTCGCTGAGTAAAGTCGAAAGTGACTCGCCTCTAGGAAGCGATTTTATTCTAGCCAGCTTGGACGGAGGGACAAACTACGTGAGCGGAAATGTTGAGTGAGCCGTTTGAAAATCGAGAAACGTGGGTGGAGGGAAATGAACTCCAACCCACGGTTTTTTTAGTTGGAGAAGGGCGTATAGCGCGCTTCGACGATGCCAATTGTGCAGTACAAGCAGCTTCGCTTTCACAATACACAATTTTAAAAAACACAATGTGTCTTTAAATTTTATAATTTTGTGTAGCGAGTGAGTGCGCCCATAACCCCCCAGGCCAACATGCATGTAACCCTTCCCTAGGATCAATCGGGAATCACCAGTGGACCTCTAACAACATGGCCCCCCATCTCATTTCTGGGGTATTTCAATATTCGCCAATTAGAAATTTCGCAGTTGCCTTGCTACGTTACAGTCAGCTGCACTTTCACAATACGCATGTTACTGTCAGAACATTATAGCTTATGCTGTTGTGTAGGCTATAGTGGGGTATCCCATAGGGGGTACAACCAATTAGGGTTTCATATTTGTACTCACTTCATTTCATAGTTCATTCATTCTTGTTCAAATCTTCTCATGGTATCGAGCAGGTTCCCCCTTGGGAACTGTGCTTAGGGCCCACCACATCGATTTTTTTTTCCTGCCCGAAGCGCGCTCAGCCCGAGTCGCGCTTCGGGCCCTCACTTCGTCGAGCCGCCCTAGCGGCCCTACACTGCGGCCCCGCCACCCGTCTCCGCGGCCCCGCCGCCCGTCTTCGCGGCCCCGCCGCCTCTCTCCTAGCGGCTCCGCCGCCCTACCTAGCGGCCCCGCCGCCCTACCTCGCGGCCTCGCCGCCCCATTGCGTGGCCCCGCCGCCCTACCTAGCGGCCCCGCCGCCCCATCGCGGCCCCGCCGCCCCATCGCGCGGCCCCGCCGCCCCATCGCGCGGCCCCGCCGCCCCATCGCGCGGCCCCGCCGCCCTTCCTCGCGGCCCCGCCACCCCATCGCGTGGCCCCGCCGCCCCATCGCGCGGCCCCGCCGCCCCATCGCGCGGCCCCGCCGCCCTACCTAGCGGTCCCGCCGCCCTTCCTCGCGGCCCCGCCACCTTACCTGCGGCCCCGCCCTTACCTGCGGCCCCGCCGCCCTCTGCTGCGGCCCCGCCACCTTACCTGCGGCCCCGCCACCTTACCTGCGGCCCCGCCACCTTACCTGCGGCCCCGCCGCCCTCTGCTGCGGCCCCGCCACCCTATCTGCGGCCCCGCCACCCTACCCGCGGCCACGCCGCCCTTACCAGCGGCCCCGCCGCCCTTACCTGCGGCCCCGTGCCCTGCAGCAGCACAGCCGAGCCGCCCAGCAGCCGAGCCGCCGAGCCGCCCAGCAGCCGAGCCGCCCAGCAGCCGAGCCGCCGAGCCGCCGAGCAGCCGAGCCGCCCAGCAGCCGAGCCGCCCAGCGGCCGCGCCGCCCAGCAGCCGAGCCGCCCAGCAGCCGAGCCGCCCAGCAGCTGAGCCGCCGAGCCGCCGGGCCGCCCAGCAGCTGAGCCGCCGAGCCGCCGCGCCGCCCTCCTTCAGGGCCGCCCGACCTGCCCAGTCTGGTGAGCACAGCGCCTTTTCACTGCACTGTCCTCACCCCACTGTTTGCGCTGCTAGTCGTCTAGGGTCATGGCTACCCCTAGTGTTCTCGCCTTTGACGCTGAGGGTAGGGCCATTGACTTTGAGGTCTGGGTAGATGACCTGCAGCTGTTCTTACAGTGCGATAGGGCAGACGGCCTCTCTCTCTTTGACCTCACCTCTGGCACCTCCACTGCCCCTGCTGCTGATGCTGACGCCACTGTTCGCTCCCAGTGGGCCACGCGCGATGCTGCTGCACGTCTTGCTGTGCGTCGCCACCTCCCTACCTCCGAGCGTGCGCACTTTAGTCAGTACAAGAGTGCTCAGACCTTGTACGACGCTGTCGTTGCGCGCTACTCCTCCCCTGCCACTGCTGCACTGAGCCGTCTCATGCTACCGTACCTCTTTCCTGATCTTACTGCCTTTCCCACAGTCACTGACCTCATTACGCACCTCCGCACTAGTGACACTCGCTACCGCGCTGCACTCCCTCCTGACTTCTGCGCCAGGAACCCCCCCCCCATGTACATCACTCTTTACTACATAGTCACTCGCCTTCTGACTCCCTTCGCGTAGTCAGGGACCACTTTCTCTCTGTCTGTCCCACCACTCTCACTGTTGACCTCCTCGAGAAGTCCCTCCTAGCGGCCGAGAAGAGCATCGTCGCTGTAGGGGCCTCTCGTGGTGACCCGCGCACCCCCATCTTTGAGGGGTGTTCCCCCTCCCCCCTTCTGCCCTCTGTTGCCTCTGCTGCTGCGGCCGACCTCCTTGTTCTTGAGTCGGTCGGTGCGGCGTCTGCCCCTAGCGGGAGACGCCGCTCTGGCAAGGGCAAGGGGGGCAAGGACGCTGGAGGAGCGAGCGGGGGCGGTGGAGGTGGAGGTGGCGGCAGTTGGGGGAGTGGGGGTGGCGGTGGGAGTGGAGGTGGGGGTGGAGGGGTCGGTGGCGGCAGTGGAGGTGGAGGTGGCGGCGGCGGTGGCGGTGGGAGCGGAGGTGGCGGAGGTGGCGGAGGTGGAGGCGGCGGCGGAGGCGGAGGCGGCGGCAGTAGCGGAGGCGGCGGAGGCGTCGGAGGCGGCGGGGGTGGCGGTGGTGCTGGTCGCGGGTCTTCGCAGAGGAGTGGCTCCGGTGGTGGCTCGCGCCAGCAGCAGCAGCGTGGTCGTGACACCCTGTCCCCTCAGCAGCTTCGTGAGTGGTACACTGCGCGTCAGCGGGGTGGGGGTTTTGGTCCGTGCTCCTACGTTTTGCGCACTGGCGACCGTGCGGGTGAGCAGTGTGGGGGTGCCCACCCCACCCAGCGCTGCTTTGGCCGCCTGACGGACGCGTGGCGTCACCAGTTCCCGGAGGCCTCCGAGATCCCTCGCTGGGGCGAGCTGTCTAGGGCGGGTGTTGCCATCTATGATCTTGACTTTGATGCTATTCTCTCTGCCATGTATGCTGTGTCTATTAGTGATGAGGGTGACTGTTACCGGTGTTTCCCGCCCGATCCGGGCATTGAGACTGCTGCTCTAGGTCCTGGTGAGGCTGCCGCCCTAGGTGCTTGCGACGCTGCTGCTCTAGGTGCTCGTGTGTCTGCGTCCTCAGGTACTGGTGAGTCTGCGCTCTCAGGTACTGCGTCGGCTTCGGCCTCCCTCACCTTCACCCTTGACTCTGGGGCGTCTCGCTCCTTCTTTCGGGACCGCACCACACTCACACCGCTGAGTCGACCGGTTGCAGTGTCTCTGGCTGACCCCTCTGGGGGTCCTGTCCTGTCTCGCTTCTCCACAGTCCTCCCGTGTCCGGCGGCTCCCTCTGGCACCCTGTCTGGTCTCTACCTCCCCTCGTTCTCTACGAACCTGGTGAGTGGTGCTGACCTACAGGATGCGGGGGTCCACCAGTTCACTCCTGCACGTCAGAGAGTGACCCACTGTACAGAGGCTGGCACAGGCCGACACCTGGCTACGTTCACCCGTCAGCCGGGGTCGAGCCTGTACACTCTGACCACTGCGTCTCCTCCAGTTGCTGAGTCAGGTAGGGTAGTTACGTCGGGTCAGGTGTTTGCTGCGGCGTCCAGGTCTGGTCCTGAGTCTGCCCCCTGTTCGTGTCGTCTCCTGTCTCACGAGACTCTCCTCTGGCACCACCGCCTGGGCCACCCCTCTCTGCTTCGGCTCAGAGGTATGGCCTCCCGTCTTCTTGTGTCCGGTCTCCCCCGGTCCCTCCCTCCCCTTCCTCAGGGCCCTGGCCCTGCCTGTGTCCCCTGTGTCGAGGGGCGCCTGCGTGCTGCCCCTCACTCCTCCCAGTTTCCTCCGACAGAGGCCCCGTTGCAGACACTTCACATGGACGTGTGGGGCCCAGCCCGCGTCCGTGGACAGGGTCACGAGCGCTACTTCCTGCTCGTTGTTGACGACTACTCGCGTTACACCACAGTCTTCCCCTTGCGCAGCAAGGGTGATGTCACTGAGGTGCTGATCGACTGGATCCGCGCAGCTCGTCTCCAGCTCAGGCAGAGCTTCGGCTCGGACTTTCCTGTTCTGCGCCTGCACTCGGACAGAGGCGGAGAGTTCTCCTCTGGCCTTCTGCGTGCCTACTGTCGTGCACGGGGCATCCGTCAGACCTTCACGCTTCCGGACTCACCGCAGCAAAATGGGATTGCTGAGCGCCGCATTGGCATGGTCATGGACGTCGCTCGTACGTCTATGATGCATGCGGCTGCCCCCCATTTTCTGTGGCCGTTTGCGGTGAGGTACGCGGCGCATCAGATCAACCTCCACCCCAGGGTCTCCAGGCCGGAGACCTCCCCAGCCTTGCTGTGGACGGGGAAGGTTGGCGATGCGTCGGCGTTCCGGGTCTGGGGATCTCGGGCGTTTGTCCGCGACCTGTCTGCGGACAAACTATCCCCTCGTGCTGCTCCTTGCGTCTTCCTGGGGTTCCCCCCTGACGCGCCTGGGTGGCAGTTTTACCACCCCACCTCTCGCCGTGTTCTGTCCTCCCAGGACGTCACGTTTGACGAGTCGGTCCCCTACTACCGCCTCTTCCCCTACCGCACTCCGTCCCTCCCCCCACCCCCACTCTTCCTGGTACCAGGTCCCCCCCAGGTAGACCCCCTCCCCCCTCAGGGTCCTGCCCCTTCAGGTGTGTCCCAGGTAGACGCAGTCGAGCCTGTCGAGGTCACTGGTGACTCTGGTGCTGCTGAGGGTGCTGAGGCTGGGGGTGCTGTACCTGGGGGTGCGGAGCCTAGGGGTGCTGGGCCTGGGGGTGCTACGTCTGGGGGTGCTGAGCCTAGGGGTGCTGAGCCTGGGGGTGCTGAGCCTAGGGGTGCTGAGCCTGGGGGTGCTGAGCCTGGGGGTGCTGAGCCTAGGGGTGCTGAGCCTGGGGGTGCTGAGCCTAGGGGTGCTACGTCTGGGGGTGCTGAGCCTAGGGGTGCTACGCCTGGGGGTGCTGAGCCTGGAGGTGCTCCGCCTGGAGGTTCTCCGAGTGCTTCGTCTCGCCGGGAGCCACTTTCTCCACAGGAGCTGCGTGAGTGGTTTGCCCGGCGCTGGAGGCGTGCTGCTGGTGCTGGAGGTCCTTCGACCGCTGAGGGTGCTGCGGTCGCGGGTCCCAGAGGTGCTCGTCCTGGGTGCACTGGAGCTGGTGCTGCTGAGGGTGCTGGCGCTGAGACTACCGCTGGCAGTCCTACTGGGGGTGCTCCTGGTGCTGCTGGAGGTTCTGGAGCTACTGGTGGTGCTGCTGGAGCGGGTGCTCCTGCTGAGGGTTCTGGTGCTGTCCCTGCTGCTTCTAGCGTCGCCGCGCGGCCTCGACCGTACTTCGTGCCACTCCTGCAGCAGGTTCTTGGTCTTCCACCTTCTACTGGTCCTCCTCCTCCCTTAGAGTGTCCACAGCCTGTCTCGTCCCAGCTACAGTTGCAGCCTACCTCCCCTTTGCCTGCTCCTTCTCCCTACACTGGTCCTACTGGAGGTCTGGCTGAGCGTCGTGAGCCTGCGTCTCGCCCTACGTCGCCTGTCCGTGCTGCTCGCACTAGTGGTCGCGGTTCGCGTCAGCGTCCTCCTCCTGTCCCTGGCACGCACCGGATGTCTCTGCGTCCGTCCACTGCTCCTCTGCGTGCCCCTTTGCCTTCTCCTCCTGAGTCCTCTCTTCCTGCTCTTGCCGACCCGGAGTCGGACTCTCTTCGTGCTGCCAGTCCTACTGTCACGCGTCTCCTTGCTACTGTTGTCACTGACCCTTCTTTCGAGTCTACTGCTGCGTCTGCTCTAGTTACTGAGCTCGTCGACTTTGCTGCTCGCTGTCGCTTAGACTACGCTGCTAGTCTTGTCGCTGAGTCTGAGTCTGTCTGTCCTCCGTCCGTCGGGGGTGAGTGTGCCCTTGGCACGGACGTCCTTGAGGACAGGCAGGAGGAGTTCCAGTGTCTGGCAGCTGCCTCACCTCATCTCGTGTCCGTACTGCTTACCCCTGAGGGAGACCCGGATGCACTTGACATCCCGACTCCGCGCTCTTACGCGGAGGCGATAGAGGGTCCCTACTCCTCTCAGTGGCAGGCAGCTATGGATGCAGAGATGGCTTCCTGGAAGTCCACAGGCACCTACGTTGACGCTGTCCCCCCTCCTGGGGCGAACATCGTCAGTGGCATGTGGATCTTCAGGGTGAAGCGGCCGCCGGGTTCTCCGCCTGTCTTCAAGGCGCGTTACGTGGCTCGTGGCTTCAGTCAGCGGCAGGGAGTTGACTACTTTCAGACCTTCTCCCCCACCCCGAAGATGACCACTCTTCGGGTACTGCTGCACGTTGCTGCTCACCGTGACTACGAGCTGCACTCTCTTGACTTCAGCACAGCTTTCTTGCAGGGCAGCCTGCACGAGGAGATCTGGCTGCGTCGCCCACCTGGCTTCACTGGGTCTTTCCCTTCTGGTACCCAGTGGAGTCTCCGGCGTCCAGTCTACGGTCTCCGCCAGGCGCCACGTGAGTGGCACGACACACTGAGGACTACACTTGCGGCTCTTGGGTTTGCTCCTTCTACTGCCGACCCGTCGCTGTTTCTACGCACCGACACCTCTCTGCCGCCGTTCTACATCCTCGTGTACGTCGACGACTTGGTCTTTGCCACAGCTGACACTGCTGGACTCGCCTACGTGAAGTCCGAGCTGCAGAAGAGACACACGTGCACAGACCTAGGTGAACTGCGCAGCTACCTTGGCTTGCAGATCACCCGGGACAGAGCACGCCGCACCATTACCCTGACTCAGTCACACATGGTGCAGCAGGTCCTTCAGCGCTTCGGCTTCACGTACTCCTCGCCTCAGGCCACTCCTCTGTCTACTCGCCACTCGCTCTCAGCTCTGCCTTCGGATGAGTCCGTAGAGTCGAGTGGCCCGTACCCAGAGCTTGTTGGCTGCCTCATGTACCTGATGACCTGCACACGACCTGACCTTGCATACCCTCTTAGCATTCTGGCACGCTATGTTGCTCCTGGGAGACACAGACCAGAGCACATGGCTGCAGCGAAGAGGGTGTTGCGCTACTTGTGCAGTACGTCGGGCATGGGGCTAGTGCTTGGAGGGCGGAGTCCAGTGGTCCTCACTGGGCACGCGGACGCTTCTTGGGCTGACGACCAGGCTACGCAGCGGTCGTCACAGGGTTACACCTTCAGCCTTGGTTCCGGCTCTGTTTCGTGGCGGGCTACTCGCTCGTCTTCTGTTCTTGGCTCGAGTTGTGAGGCTGAGATCTACGCCGGGGCCATGGCTGCACAGGAGCTTCGCTGGCTCACCTACCTGCTGACCGACCTTGGAGAGCCGCCTCGTTCTCCTCCAGTCCTGTACGTAGACAACAAGGCCATGCTGGCCTTGTGTCGAGAGCAGCGACTGGAGCACAGAACAAAGCACATTGCTCTCCGCTACTTCCTTGCTCGTGAGCTACAGCAACGTGGTCAGTTGCGGCTTGCGTACGTGGCCTCTGAGGCCAACACTGCTGATGTCTTCACCAAGGCACTTCCACCTTGTGATCATCAGCGCTTCTGCACTCAGCTGGGTCTTGTGCCCGTCTTGCCTCACTTGCTCTCCTCTTGACCTTGCCTGTACTCTCACATATATATATACCTGCTCTTGCTTGTCTAGCTTTATATATATGTGTGTACTCTTGCATGTGAACTGGCCGTGTGGCCTTGACCCTGTGCTCGGACTGTGTGGTGACTTTGTGATCCACCCTGAGCTTGCTTTGCTTTACTTTGCTTGACTGGTCTTGTGACCCCTTGTTCTCCCCCACTTTGCCTATGGGGGTGTGTCAGAACATTATAGCTTATGCTGTTGTGTAGGCTATAGTGGGGTATCCCATAGGGGGTACAACCAATTAGGGTTTCATATTTGTACTCACTTCATTTCATAGTTCATTCATTCTTGTTCAAATCTTCTCAGTTACACACTTTCGAAAATTCATATTTTAGTAACCCCAACCATTTCTACCGTACGACATGGCCCCCCATCTCATTTCTGGGGAATTTCAGTATATCGGGGCAAAGCCAGTAATACCATAACATAAAAAATACGGTAGTATCATTTTCATCGAGTACTACAAGCAAAACCACCAGAGGGAGATCTTAGAAACTATGTAGGAATGATGTGTCATTAGGTCAAGGTTGGGGTACAAAAACTAGAGTGTCGAGTTGATTTTGTGTACCCCCTAAGGCTAGCCCCAATATAGCCTAGATAAATGACATACATATGTTTTGACACACCCCCATAGGCGAAATGGGGGATAGCCAGAGCAAGCAATGGTCACAAGACCAGTCAAGAGAAGAAACAGAAAACACAGCTCAGGGTGGATCACAACGTCACCACACACACTGAGCACAAGCAAACGGCCACAAGGCCAGTCCACATGCAGATGTATATAAGCAACAAGAACAGTACAGTGATCTCTACCTAGCAAGAGCAAGCATGCAGGTATACATATATATATAGATCATAGTACAAGCAGAGACTACAGCAAATGTGGAAACGTAGGCACAAGGCCCAACAAAGTACAAAAGCACTGATGGTCACCAGACGGAAGTGCCTTGGTGAATATATCAGCAGTGTTGGCCCGAGTGGCCACGTGAGCAAGGCGAAGCTGACCCCGCTGCTGCAACTCTCGAGCCAGGAAGTAACGCAGAGCGATGTGCTTCGTTCTGCGCTCCAGTCTGTGCTCCTGACACAAGGCAATGGCGGCCTTGTTGTCTACGTACAGAACTGGAGGAGAACGAGGCCGCGCTCCCAGGTCGGTCAGCAGGTAGGTGAGCCAGCGTAATTCCTGTGCAGCCATGGCTGTGGCGTAGATCTCAGCCTCACAACTGGAGTTGAGAACAGAAGACGAGCGTGTAGACCGCCAAGAAACAGAACCGGAGCCAAGGCTGAAAGTGTAACCCTGTGACGACCGCTGTTTAGCCTGGTCGTCAACCCAAGAAGCGTCTGAGTGTCCAGTGAGGACAACTGAGCTCCGCCCTCCAAGCACGAGCCCCATGCCCGATGTATTGCACAAGTAGCGCAGTACCCTCTTAGCAGCATCCATGTGCACCTTTTGGTGCCGACCAGGAGCAACGTAGCGAGCCAGAATGCCAAGAGGGTACGCAAGGTCAGGACGAGTGCAGGTCATCAGGAACATGAGGCAGCCCACTAGCTCTGGGTAAGGACCACTCGGCTCTACGGACTCGTCCGAAGGCAGAGCTGAGAGCAAGTGACCTGTAGCCAGAGGAGTGTGCTGTGGTGAGGACCAGGTGAAGCCGAAGCGCTGAAGGACCTGCTGCACCATGTGTGACTGAGTCAGTGTGATGGTGCGGCGTGCTCTGTCCCGGGTGATCTGTAAGCCAAGGTAGCTGCGCAGCTCACCCAGATCTGTGCACGTGTGTCTCTTCTACAGCTCCGACTTCACCAGGGCAAGAGCCTCAGTGTCAGCAGTGGCAAAAACCAAGTCGTCGACGTACATGAGGATGTAGAACGGCGGCAGCGAAGTGTCGGTGCGTAGAAACAGCGACGGGTCAGCAGTCGAAGGAGCAAACCCAAGAGCCGCAAGTGTCGTCCTCAGTGTTTCGTGCCACTCACGTGGCGCCTGGCGGAGACCGTAGACCGGCTGCCGGAGGCTCCACTGGGTACCAGGAGGGAACGACCCAGTGAAGCCGGGTGTGCGGCGCAGCCAGATCTCCTCGTGCAGGCTGCCCTGTAAGAAAGCTGTGCTGAAGTCAAGAGAGTGAAGCTCGTAGTCACGCTGAGCGGCAACGTGCAGCACCACCCGAAGAGTGGTCATCTTCGTGGTGGGGGAGAAAGTCTGGAAGAAGTCAACTCCCTCCCGCTGACTGAAGCCTCGAGCAACGTAACGAGCCTTGAAGACAGGCGGAGAACTTGGCGGCCGCTTCACCCTGAAAATCCACATGCCGTCGACGATGTTCGCCCTAGGAGGGGGAACGTCGTCGACGTACGTGCCTGTGGACTTCCAGGATGCCATCTCTGCGTCCATGGCTGTCTGCCACTGAGAGGAGTACTCACCCGCGATCGCCTCAGCGTAAGAGCGCGGGGTCGGGATGTCTGGTGCATCCGGGTCTCCCTCAGGGGCAAGCAGCATGGCCACAAGATGAGGCGCAGCGGCCGCAAGGCACTCAAGGTCCTCCTGCCTGTCCTCAAGGACGTCCGTGCCAAGAGCACACTCACCCCCGACGGAGAGAGGACAGACAGACTCAGACTCAGCAACAAGACTAGCGGCGTAGTCTAAACGACAGGCAGCAGCAAAGTCAACAAGCTCAGCGACGAAGGCAGACTCAGCAGCAGACTCAAACGACGGGTCAGTGACAACAGTGGCTAGCAGACGCGTAACAGTAGGGTGCTCAGCATGAAACCGGTCAGACTCAGGGTCAGCAACGACAGGCAGAGAAGACGCAGGAGGAGACGGCAGAGGAACACTCTGCGCAGGAGAGGAAGGACGACGGACTACGAGGTGGGTGCCGGGGACAGCCGGCCGATGCGGACGAGGAACACGACGACCGAAACGACCAGAACGGACAGGCGAGACGGGACGCGACGCAGGCTCACGACGCTCAGTAAGACCCCCTGTCTGCTCAGCGTAAGGGGAAGGAGCACGCAGCGCTGAGCCAGGCTGTAACGGAAGACCAGTAGACGAAGGAAGACTAAGAACCTGGCGAAGCACAGAGTCAGGCGGTGGCTGAGACGACAGAGACGGTGGAGCGGAGAACAGGCGCGCCTGTGCAGTGCCACCATCACCAGCAGCTCCAGTACCCCCAGCAGCTCCAGCACCTCCAGCAGCTCCAGAACCAGCTCCACCAGCAGCAGCACCCCCAGAACCGGCACCTCCAGTCCCAGGGTCTCCAGCCTTAGTGTCTCCAGCAGCAGCTCCCCCAGACCCAGGGCCTCCAGCAGTAGCACCCTCAGGCTACGGGTCCTGCACCTCCAGCCCCAGCAGCTCCGGGACCAGCACCACTCCCAGCTCCAGTAACGTCAGCAGAAGTACCTCCAGCGGCAGAGCCCCGAGCTCCAGAAGCACGACCCTGACGGCGACCGTACCAGTCGTGCATCTGCTGTGAGGTGAGAGGCACACGCGGACGAAGGCGGCTACTCCAAGGAGACCGCGCAGCAGCAGACTCAGAACCCTCAGGCTCCTCACGCTCAGGCTCAGCGCCCCCAGACTCCGCACCCCCCGGCTCAGCACCTCCTGGGTCCTCACACGCAGGCTCCGCACCCCCAGGCTCAACACCCCCAAGCTCCGCACCCCCAGGCTCGGCACCCCCAAGCTCCGGACCCCCAGGCTCCACACCCCCAGGCCCAGCACCCCCAAAGACAGCATCACCCCCAGCAGGACCTGAGTCACCAGTGACCTCAACAGGCGCAGTCACGGGATGGTCTACCTGAGAAACACCTGAAGGAGCAGGACCTGGTGCGGGGAGGGGGTCTACCTGGGGAGGACCTGGGGCGAGAAAGAGCGGCGGGGGGGGGGGCGAGGGGCAGTGCGGTAGGGAAAGAGACGGTAAAAGGGGACGAACTCGTCAAAGGTGACGTCCTGAGATGGAAAGACACGGCGCGAGGCGGGGTCGTAAAACTGCCAGCCAGGCGCGTCAGGGACAAAGCCAAGGAAGGCGCAGGGAATGGCGCGAGCGGAGAGCTTGTCCGCGGTGGTATCGCGGACAAAGGCACGAGCACCCCAGACCCGGAAACGCGACGCATCGCCAACCTTTCCCGTCCACAGCAGTGTGGGCGAGGTCTCTGGCAAGGAGACACGGGGCCAGAGGTTGAGCTGATGCGCGGCGTACCGGACCGCAAACGGCCACAGAAAATGGGGGGCAGCCGCATGGATCATGGAGGTACGAGCGACCTCCACGACTAAGCCAATGCAGCGCTCAGCAACCCCATTCTGTTGCGGAGAGGCCGGAAGCGTGAACGTCTGACGGATGCCGTGCTCCGCACAAAAGGCTGCCAAGAGGTCGGAGGAGAACTCACCACCTCTGTCAGAGTGCAGACGCAGGACAGGAAAGTCCGAGTGGAACCGCTCGCGGAGCTGGAGACGAACAGCGCGGATCCGGGGGATCAAAACATCAGGGACCTCCCCCTTGCGCTGCAAGGGGAAGACCGTGGTGTAACGCGTGTAGTCGTCGACGACCAGCAGGAAGTACCGCTCGTGGCCCTGTCCACGGACGCGGGCTAGGCCCCACACGTCCAGGTGGAGAGTCTGCAGTGGAGCCTCTGTGGGAGGGAACGAGGAGGAGTGAGGAGCGGCGCGCTGCCGCCCCTCGACGCAAGGAATGCAGGGCGGCGCAGGCGAGGGAGGGAGGGCAGGCAGAGACCTGGGAAGGCTAGAGACCAGGAAGCGAGAGTGCATGCTACGAAGGCGAGGCAGGGAGGGGTGACCAAGGCGGTGGTGCCACAGGAGAGTGTCGTGCGACAGCCAGCGACACTCACACTGGTTAGCTACCTGAGCAGACGCGTACAGCTGGGGAGACAAAGGGGTGGAGTGCGACGCAGTGGTGAGGGTGTACAGACTGGACCCAGGCGCACGTGTGAACGTGGCCAGGTGACGGCCGGTCCTGGAGCACGTGCAGATCGCCACACGCTGTCCTCCAGGAGTAAAGGTGTCAACCCAGTGATCCTGAAGGACGGCGTTGCTCACCAAGTTCGTAGAGAACGAGGGGAGGTGGAGACCAGACAGCTCACCAGACGAGACCGCCGGACACGGAAGCAGAGTGGAAGACTGTGCAAGCACTAGGCCCCCAGAGGGGTCAGCCAGTGAGACAGGAACAGGTGCACAGAGGGGAGTGACTGTGGTGCTGTCGCAAAAGAAACAGCGAGAAGCACCAGAGTCAAGTGTGAAGGTGTGCAAGGCCTGTGCGGACGCAGTACCAGGGAGAACAGACTCACAAGCACCTAGTGCCACAGGCGCTATACCTGGGGCTATATCGGGGTCAGGCGGCACACACAAGTAGCAGTCACCCTCAGCACTAACAGTCAATGCATACATGGCAGCAAGAATAGCCTCATAGTCAAGATCAAAGATAGGTACATCACGCCTAGGCAGGTCTGCCCAGTTGGGGAACTCAGTAGCATCAGGAAACTTGACGCGCCAGGCGTTGCTAAGCCTAGCGAAGCAGTGGTACACAGTGTGAAACCCTGTGCGCTGGCGATGAGCGCGGGGACCTGTGCGAATGATATAGGGGCAGCGACCAGGACCCCCAAACGCCCCACGCCCGGCATACCAGTCAAGAAGCTGCTGGGAAGTGGGGGTCTGGCGCTGACGCTGCTGCTGCTGCTGTTGCTGCTGCTGCTGCTGTCCCTGGCCACCACCGGCCTCACCCAAGCCCCCACCACCGCCGCCACCACCACTCCCCCCTCCGCCACCACCGCCGCCGCCACCGCTACTGCCCCCGGCACCACCACCGCCCCCACCACTACCTCCACCCCCACGACCATCGCCACTACCTCCACCGCCCCCACCGCCCCCTCCACCGCCACGTCCGCCACCCCTGCCACCCTTGCCTCCCCTGAAGCTGCTGCGCTTCCCACTCGGAGCGGAAGCAGCTGCGACCTTCTCAGCACCAAGGAGGTCGACAGCAGCAGTTGCGGAGGCATAGGAGGGTGTAAGAGGGGAGGGGGAGCACCCCTCAAAGAGGGGAGTGCGGGGAGTACCACGAGCAGCACCTACAGCTAGGATGTTCTTCTCGGCTGCTAGGAGGTGCTTCTCGAGGTCGTCGACAGTGAGAGAATGGGGGTCAAGGGCGAGGAAGTGGTCCCTGACTGAGCGAAGAGTGTCAGGGAGGCGGGTGATGAGGAAGTAGAGAGTAAAGTACATCGGGGGGTGGTTCTCTGCGAGGAACTCGGCTGGGAGGGCGGCACGAAGGCGAGTGTCATTAGCGCGTAGGTGAGAGATGAGGTCCTTAGCGGTGGTAAACGAGGACAGGTCGGGGAACAGGTAGGGTAGCATAAGTCGACCGAGGGCTGCTGTGGCCGGGGAAGAGTAGCGGGCAACTACAGCGTCGTACAGTGCCTTGGCAGTCTTGTGCTGGCTAAAATGCGCGCGCTCTGTGATCGGCAGATGGTTGCGAATAGCGAGGCGCGCAGCAGCATCGCGGGTCTGCCACTGGGAGCGGTCTAGAGCAGGCTCAATGTCAGCAGGAGCAACGGCAGTGCCAGTCACGTAATCGAACAGGGAAACACCGTCCTTGGCATCAGTCAGAAGGAACAGTTGCAGGTCGTCAAGCCAGGTGGTAAACTCTACTGGGCGACCGTCAGGATCGAACGTGAGCACGTTTAGAGTCGCCATGCCTGCAGTGAAGGCAAGTCTAGTGCGCAGGCGGCAAGGAAAAAAAAGGCAGGCAAGGAGAGGCTGCGTGCAAGGCTGTAGTGGCGGCGCACGGACTGAAGTGGCGGCGCACGGACTCCTAAGGCAGCATGGAGGGCAGCAGTGGGCCGCGCGTGGGCCTTTAAAGCGGCGCGCGGTGCAGCAGCGGGCTGCACAGGCGGTTTACGCGGCGCGCGGGCCGGCGGCAGGCTGTGCGGGCGACGGACGCGGCGCGCAGGGCCTAAGCGGGCTGCGCGCGGGCGGCTTACGTGGCGCGCGGGCCGAAAACGGGCTGCTTAAGAGGCGCGCGCGGGAAAAAAAAAAAGGGCCGCGCTCGTGCAGTCTCGGCGCGCGCGGGCAGCAGGCAAGGCAGGCAAGCAGGTGAGGTAACGTGGTAATCGGTGGGCCCTAATCTTAGGTCCTAAAGACCTACTGCTCTAGATACCATCTTAGAAACTATGTAGGAATGATGTGTCATTAGGTCAAGGTTGGGGTACAAAAACTACGGTAGAGTGTCGAGTTGATTTTGTGTACCCCCTAAAGCTAGCCCCAATATAGCCTAGATAAATGACATGCATATGTTTTGACAGGAGACAGGGATTGTTGAGTCAACACTGCAGAGCGCAAACCAGACTGCGCAGAGTGCCTCGAGTTAGCTCTTTTAGACCTGACAACTCATCCTGAAGCACAATGCATCCTCTACCGTACCTATCACCCTACCTGCCAGCCTTACCAGAGCAACAAAAAACCTATCCCCTATCAAACAGGGGCAATAGCCTGCTTGCGGCATCTTTCAGCTCCTAGCTGAAACTATAACTTTGTGAAAGAATGGTCAACTCCTTGATAGAGCTTCCACCTGCAGATCCAGGGCACCTACCGCCGGCTCTAGCTGGATCATTTGCAAAGGCTGATAAGCTTCACGCTGCCCTTCCTAGCTGCTCGTCCTACGCCCTGCTTTCGAGTACATGGAATATCTGCAAACGATTATGTACAGTCAGCAACGGCTAATGGAAGCGTTAAATAAAGAAATGTAATAATCTGTAAGCTTACTACGCAACTTACCAGCCCGGGCTACATCACTGTTGCCAGTAGCCCCAGTCGCGCCGTGCATAGTCTGTATCAAACCTCCGCCGCTTGGATGCACTGCCAGCCCCTGCGCCATACCCTTCCGCCCCTCCGTAACCGTACCCGTAGCCTTGGCCGGCGGCGCCCGAAGCACCTTGAGATCCGGCCCAGTTGCCTCCCGGCGCATAGCCAGACGCACCACCCGCAGAGCCACCGCCATAACCACCACCCGCCGCGCCCTGACCGTACCCAGCGGGCCATTGGGACCGGCCGCCTGCACCATACCCGGACCCGCCCGGAGATCCGGCGTAACTTCCGCCATAACCGCCAGCAGCCCCGTACCCTCCCTCGTAAGCACCAGCGCTTCCGCCGAAGGCGCCCCACCCGTACCCTCCGCCATACCCGCCCCCGTTCATCCCACCGCCGTACTGACCGCCGTACGCTCCATAGCCGCCGCCGTACCCGCCGTACCCGCGACCGCCGCCTCCGTACCCGCCGGAGTACCGGGTGTCGCCGCGAGCCCCGTAGCCGCCGCCGCCGCCGCCTCCGCCGCCGTAACCCCCGCCGCCACCGTACCCGCCATATCCGTACCCCCCTCTTGCGCCATAGCCGCCGCGAGAGCCACCGCGATCCTTGGGCACGGCGCGCTTGACTTCGACCTTCTTCTCCTTGAGCTCGTGAAACGTCTTCTGCAGCACGCGCTCCACCGCTTCCTCCGAGTCGTACGTGATAAAGCCGAAGCCGCGCGGCCTCTGTGTGTTGTGGTCGTACATCACGACGACGTCCGTGATCGTGCCGAACTCCTCAAAGTACTGACGGAAATCGTCCTCCGTGACGGTGGATGCGAGCCCGCCGACAAAAATCTTCTTTGTGGACTGGGATGGCTCCGACTGGGAAGGCTGAGACTGTGAAGGCTTCTCACCGTCGGCGCCGTCGGCTCCGGCTGCTGCTTGTTCTCCTGACGTGTTGCCTTGAGAGGAATCGAGTTCTTTAGGCGGATTCTGCTCGTCTCGAGGAACAGCTTTTTTAGCTTCCACCTAAGAACCAAAGATGAAGGAAATAAATAAGTCACCAGCTTAAGTCTCACAGCTAAACGGCACTAAAAAGCTGCTGAAATAGCTGCATTGAGAAAACATAGGGAGGCAATTAAAGTCGCCACGGCAAGTATTTATAACGAACTACCGAAAATGCGAGAGACATTCTGCCTAATCTAAGGCGGACCTGTCTGCCATCGATAGTGTGCTTCTCATTAAGCACGCGATCCGCCACTTCAGGGTCAGTAAATACGACGAAACCAAAACCGCGAGATTTGCCCGTCATCCGATCCTTCATGATCACCGCCTCTTTGACCTCTCCGTACGTCTGGAAGTACTCGTTCAGCCTATCCTCCGTCGTGTCCCATGAGATACCTCCAATAAAAAGCTTTCCTGGGTCTGAGTCCATGCCTGGCAAACAGAGAGATGGAGGAAACCCTAACACCACTCTAGAAGTGGTAGGGCGAGACTCCTAAAACTACGAGGGATTGCGATTGTACTTGCGAAACAGGATTGTGAGATTCAAAAATGAAACCAACTTGGAGATGGTCTGGGTGCGGGGGAAGGAGGATCAAGAAGGGCGAGGCGAGGGTTACCGCACCTCGTTTGTCAGGGCGGATAGGCTTGGACGGTCCAGGTTCGACACGGGACTTGACCCATGGTGGCGGTGACGAATTTAGACTGCGGGTTTTACAAACTGGAAAACTACCAAAATGCCCTACGTATGTCTAAAATGAGGGTCGACAACGCAGCAAGCACCTCGGTACGGGATAAACGAGGCTAGGAAGTTTGCGGGGGCGATTCGGAGTTACGTCGGGAACCGTAGGTCGAACCAGCTGACGCGAACTCCTCGGAGCAGGCTGTAATAAACCTACAGCAAGAAATCGTAACAAACACAAATAAATGAACCAGATTCTTTAGGTTTTTGGGTTGCGTAATGTAAGGATTTTTATCGACATTCCTTACCGCGACCAGCAACATCGCTTACAGCAGCAGCCATTGTTCGTCCGTTACTGCTAACGGGGCTTCGCCAACTTTGCGCGCACTGTTTCACCAAACCATACACCGCTGGCCTAACCAAGTCGGCCTACGTTTCGGGGCTAGCCCGAACCTTGATGCCAGCCTAGCACTAGCTAGCTCACACGCACCGCGTAACCGTTGCATGTTGTCGCACATAAGTATTCGCTCATGCCTTCGCTCATACTTTGTATCTTTTGCCCACATAGAGCAATCCTCGCTATCTCGTTACATTGCACCCGTAACACTTGGTATTCACAGCCACCTTCTTTCCGGACCGTGCATCTCCGCACCCAGAGAAAACAACTTTTGATTTTTGCTCGAAGGGACTCACGCCCCTTAGCACCTAGAAGCTGCTATCCTCTCGTTCTCTCGTAAACGCGTGCAGACACGATTGCGCCAAGAACTAAGCTGAGCCGACACCCTTCGGCATGACCGACTGAGCATATCGACGTCACGAGTCTCATGCAGCTGCACGAAAATTCCGAAGAAATCGCGGCATTAATGGCAGAACGAACGTCCTTGCAAAACGACGTCGCACGAGCACAACAAACACAGTCACAGACACGAGGCACGCACGGACAACCCGCACGACAGGCATCATAACATGGAAGTGTGTGGCAACCCTCGAGCGCGGCCAGTGATGGCGTCGACCGCAACGACGGAGACGACGACCACGGCGCAACACACCCTAGAGCGACGAATGCGGCCAGAAGCCAACCTCGCATCACTGTTTCGGTGCCGACCGGCGAGTCAGCACTGCCGTCGCCGATACCACTGAAGCTGCAGCGTCCGCCTTGCTTTGACCCGAGTCAACGGGGTGGTCCTACCGTTCAAGCGTAGCTGTTTACGACGAATGTCTTCTTCGACGCCAACTACGTCTCGAAGGACTCGGCAAAGATTCATTACGCCGTGTCGCTGCTGCGAGGACCCGCCATCGATTAGTGGCGCGTCATCGTCACAAAGCCGACGAACTATCAGACTCTACCGGCACGGGAAGGACAAACCGGACCCTGGGCGCCGTCGTATTTCATGGAAGATCCCCAGTATCGCACGTGTGATGCGTGGTGCGCAGGTCTGCGCGCGAGACTTGAGCCAATTGCAGCTTCGATCGCGGCGCGTCAGATTGTGCGAGCAGGTGCAATACATGCACGAGAGAGAGCGTATCGACCGCTACATCGGCGGCCTGAAGCATGAAATCGCTCAGAAGATCCAGCAGTGGAATGTCACCGAATTCAACTAGATTCTCGCTATGGCGGAAAAAACTCGATTTTCTTCGCCGACCGAGATCGGGGTCCTACGACAACAACAGTAGCAGGGGACATCGGCCTCGTGGGACGAACGAGCACGCCACGATACGCGCTGTCGCTACGAATGCCGCTGCCGCACCGTTCAAAGGGCGCTGCTTCGCGTGCAACAGGCCGGGACAACGCAAAAGCGGATGTCCAGAATACGCTAAGGGAAAGGGGGAAGCTGAGCAGCAGAAACAGACCAAGCAGCAGGGAAACACTGAGAATCAGTAGAAGATGGGCCCTCTACAGACAGGCCACACCGCTCGCCCGACCCAGCAGACCCTCACCGGGTGATTGTGCTGGTTCACGCAATCGATCACACCCGGCCGAATAAGAAGGGTATATCGGTAGATAGCCTCATACTACTTAGTGAGTTAATCGGGACAAACTTAGTTAAATTCTTCGTAGACGGGGGAGCGAGCCACAGCCTCATCAACACTACCATAGCACGGAAACTGAAATTGCCACTAGACAGATGTTTACCCGAGATTGATGCCAGACTGGTCGACGGCACGCCACTGGCGATACAGGAACGTGTGGACCGAGTTCGGATTTGATGTGGGGGTAATTTCACGTTTAGCCAGGAAATGCTCGCAACAATCCTCGACAAAATCGACATTTTACTCGATCGTGATTGGCTGCGACGAGACAACCCGCGAATCGACTGGACGACGAGCGACTTCACTATGGGAGTGAATGGTAACAATATCGCCTTACCTCGCTTGGGCTCGCCTGACTCTTTGTCGGTGCGTGTCAACGCGATCACGATGAAACGCGCCGTAGCGGCAAGAGCTGACGTGTATGCGGTTGATATTATGGAATCCGAGGTAGTAGACAAGGGAAGCAATTTACAGAAAATACTTGCCAACGCACCGAATGATCTGGTAGGATTACTGAAGCAGTACAGTGGGATTTGCCCGAATGACTTACCAACAGGACTGCCACCTCAGCGACCGCAGGACAATCAGACAGAACTAGAACCGAGGGCACAGCCGACAGTACAGCGACAGTTCAGACTGACCCAACCCGAACTAGACGAACGGCAGAAGCAACTTGATAAAATAGAAACGAGAATGAATGACTAAGGGAAAGTTGGGTACAAATGTAAACCCTAGAAAACTGTACCCCATATGTGCTACCCCACTATAGCCTACAGTAGCTATGTCATATAAATCTGACACACCCCCATAGGCAAAGTGGGGGAGAACAAGGGGTCACAAGACCAGTCAAGCAAAGCAAAGCAAGCTCAGGGTGGATCACAAAGTCACCACACATTCCGAGCACAAGTTCAAGGCCACAAGGCCAGTTCACATGCAGGATTACATATATATATAAGGCTAGACAAGCAAGAGCAGGTGCATATATATATACAACAGTACAAACAAGGTCAAGGGGTGAGCAAGTGAGGCAAGGTAGGCACAAGACCCAGCTGAGTACAGAAGCGCTGATGATCACAAGGCGCAAGTGCCTTGGTGAAGATATCAGCAGTGTTGGCCTGAGAGGCCACGTACGCAAGCCGCAGCTGACCACGCTGCTGTAGCTCACGAGCAAGGAAGTAGCGGAGAGCAATGTGCTTCGTTCTGTGCTCCAGTCTCTGCTCTCGACACAAGGCCACCATGGCCTTGTTGTCTACGTACAGCACTGGAGGAGAACGAGGCGGCTCTCCGAGGTCAGTCAGCAGGTAGGTGAGCCAGCGAAGCTCCTGTGCAGCCATGGCCCCGGCGTAGATCTCAGCCTCACAACTGGAGCCGAGAACAGAAGACGAGCGGGTAGCCCGCCACGAAACAGAGCCGGAACCAAGGCTGAAGGTGTAACCCTGTGACGACCGCTGCGTAGCCTGGTCGTCAGCCCAAGAAGCGTCTGCGTGCCCAGTGAGGACCACTGGACTCTGCCCTCCAAGCACAAGCCCCATGCCCGACGTACTGCACAAGTAACGCAACACCCTCTTCGCTGCAGCCATGTGCTCCGGTCTGTGTCTCCCAGGAGCAACATAGCGTGCGAGAATGCTAAGAGGGTATGCGAGGTCAGGTCGTGTGCAGGTCATCAGGTACATGAGGCAGCCAACAAGCTCTGGGTACGGGCCACTCGACTCTACGGACTCATCCGAAGGCAGAGCTGAGAGCGAGTGGCGAGTAGGCAGAGGAGTGGCCTGAGGCGAGGAGTACGTGAAGCCGAAGCGCTGAAGGACCTGCTGCACCATGTGTGACTGAGTCAGGGTAATGGTGCGGCGTGCTCTGTCCCGGGTGATCTGCAAGCCAAGGTAGCTGCGCAGTTCACCCAGGTCTGTGCACGTGTGTCTCTTCTGCAGCTCGGACTTCACGTGGGCGAGTCCAGCAGTGTCAGCTGTGGCAAAGACCAAGTCGTCGACGTACACGAGGATGTAGAACGGCGGCAAAGAAGTGTCGGTGCGCAGAAACAGCGACGGGTCGGCAGTAGAGGGAGCAAACCCAAGAGCCGCAAGTGTAGTCCTCAGTGTGTCGTGCCACTCACGCGGTGCCTGGCGGAGACCGTAGACTGGTCGCCGGAGGCTCCACTGGGTGCCAGGAGGAAAAGACCCAGTGAAGCCAGGTGGGCGACGCAGCCAGATCTCCTCGTGCAGGCTGCCCTGCAAGAAAGCAGTGCTGAAGTCAAGAGAGTGCAGCTCGTAGTCGCGGTGAGCAGCTATGTGCAGCAGTACCCGAAGAGTGGTCATCTTCGGGGTGGGAGAGAAGGTCTGAAAGTAGTCAACTCCCTGCTGCTGACTGAAGCCACGAGCCACGTAACGCGCCTTGAAGACAGGCGGAGAACCCGGCGGTCGCTTCACCCTGAAAATCCACATGCCACTGACGATGTTCGCCCCAGGCGGGGGAACCTCGTCAACGTAGGTGCCTGTGGACTTCCAGGAAGCCATCTCTGTGTCCATAGCTGCCTGCCACTGAGAGGAGTAGGGACCCTCTATCGCCTCCGCGTAAGAGCGCGGAGTCGGGATGTCAAGTGCATCCGGGTCTCCCTCAGGGGTAAGCAGTACGGACACGAGATGAGGTGAAGCAGCAGCCAAACACTGGAACTCCTCCTGCCTGTCCTCAAGAACGTCCGTGCCAAGGGCACACTCACCCCCGACGGACGGAGGACAGACAGACTCAGACTCAACGACAAGACTAGCAGCGTAGTTTAGACGACAGCGAGCAGCAAAGTCGACGAGCTCAGCAACTAGGGCAGACGCAGCAGTGGACACAAAGGAAGGGTCAGTGACGACAGTAGCAAGGAGACGCGTGACAGTAGGACTGGCAGCACGAAGAGAGTCCGACTCTGGGTCGGGAAGAGCAGGAAGAGAGGACTCAGGAGGAGAAGGCAAAGGGGCACGCAGAGGAGCAGTGGACGGACGCAGAGACATCCGGTGCGTGCCAGGGACAGGAGGAGGACGCTGACGCGAACCACGACCACTAGAGCGAGCAGGACGGACAGGCGACGCAGGGCGAGACGCAGGCTCACGACGCTCAGCCAGACCTCCAGTAGGACCAGTGTAGGGAGAAGGAGCGGGCAGTGGGGAGGCCGGCTGTAATTGAACTGTGACGGGACAGGCTGTGGACACTCTAAGGGAGGAGGAGGACCAGTAGAAGGCGGGAGACCAAGAACCGGCTGAAGGAGCGGAACGAAGTACGGCCGAGGCCGCGCGGCGACTCCAGACACGGCAGGGACAGCACCAGTACCCCCAGCGGCAGCACCAGCGCCAGCAGCACCTCCAGCTCCAGTACCTCCAGCAGCACCAGTAGCACCCCCAGCAGGACCGCCTCCAGGACCGACAGCAGTAGCCTCAGCGTCAACACCCTCAGCAGCTCCAGCTCCAGTCGTACCCGCAGGCCCAGCAGCTCCAGTACTCCTAGTACGAGCACCTCCGGGACCCGCAGCACCAGCACCCTCAGCAGTCGAAGAACCTCCAGCTCCAGCAGCACGCCTCCAGCGCCGGGCAAACCACTCGCGCAGCTCCTGTGGAGAGAGTGGCTCCCGCCAAGACGAAGCACCCGGAGAACCTCCAGGCTCAGCACCGCCAGACGCCACACGAGCAGGCCCAGTCTCTCAGGCTCCGCACCCCCAGGCTCAGCACCTCCAGGCGTAGCACCCCCAGGCTCAGCACCCCCAGGCTCAGCATCCCCAGGCTCAGCACCCCCAGTAGTAGCACCCCCAGGCTCAGCACCCCCAGGCTCAGCACCCCCAAGAGTAGCACCCTCAGGCTCAGCACCCCCAGGCGTAGCACCCACACGCTCAGCACCCCCAGAGTCAGCACCCCCAGGCTCAGCACCCTCAGCAGCACCAGAGTCACCAGTAACCTCGACAGGCTCGACGGCGTCTACCTGGGACACACCTGAAGGGGCAGGACCCTGAGGGGGGAGGGGGTCTACCGGGGGGGGACCTGGCACAAGGAAGAGCGGTGGCGGGGGGAGGGACGGAGTGCGGTAGGGGAAGAGGCGGTAGTAGGGGACCGACTCGTCAAACGTGACGTCCTGGGAGGACAGAACACGGCGAGAGGTGGGGTGGTAGAACTGCCACCCTGGCGCGTCAGGGGGGAAGCCAAGGAAGACGCAAGGAGCAGCACGAGGGGACAGCTTGTCCGCAGACAAGTCGCGGACAAACGCCCGAGATCCCCAGACACGGAACGCAGACGCATCGCCAACCTTCCCCGTCCACAGCAAAGCTGGGGAGGTCTCCGGCATGGAGACCCTGGGGTGAAGGTTGATCTGATGCGCCGCGTACCGAACCGCAAACGGCCACAGAAAATGGGGGGCAGCCGCATGCATCATGGACGTACGGGCGACGTCCATGACCATGCCAATGCGGCGCTCAGCAATCCCATTTTGCTGTGGAGAGTCCGGAAGCATGAAGGTCTGGCGGATGCCTCGTGCACGACAGTAGGCTCGCAGAAGGCCAGAGGAGAACTCTCCACCTCTGTCAGAGTGCAGACGCAGAACAGGAAAGTCCGAGCCGAAGCTCTGCCTGAGCTGGAGACGAGCTGCGCGGATCCAGTCGATCAACACCTCAGTGACATCACCCTTGCTGCGCAAGGGGAAGACTGTGGTGTAACGCGAGTAGTCGTCAACCACCAGCAGGAAGTAGCGCTCGTGACCCTGTCCACGGACGCGGGCTGGGCCCCACACGTCCATGTGAAGCGTCTGCAGCGGGGCCTCTGTCGGAGGAAACTGGGAGGAGTGAAGGGCAGCCCGCTGCCGCCCCTCGACACAAGGGACGCAGGTAGGGCCTGGCCCCGGAGGAAGGGGAGGGAGGGACCGGGGAAGACCAGAGACAAGGACACGGGAGGCCATCCCTCGGAGACGAAGCAGGGAGGGGTGACCAAGGCGGTGGTGCCAGAGGAGAGTCTCGTGCGACAGGAGGCGACACGAACAGGGGGCAGACTCAGGACCAGACCTGGACGCTGCAGCAAACACCTGACCCGACGCAGCTACCTGACCAGACGCAGTGACTGGAGGAGACGCAGTGGTCAGTGTGTACAGGCTCGACCCCGGCCGACGTGTAAACGTGGCCAGGTGTCGGCCTGTCCGAGCGTCCGTGCAGTGGGTCACCCGCTGACTCGCAGGAGTGAACTGGTGAACCCCCGCATCCTGTAGGTCAGCACCACTCACCAAGTTCGTAGAGAACGAGGGGAGGTAAAGACCAGACAGGGTGCCAGAGGGGGCCGCCGGACACGGGAGGACAGTGGAGAGGTGAGCAAGGACAGGACCCCCAGAGGGGTCTGCCAGAGAGACTGCAACTGGCCGGCCAAGCGGCGTGAGTGTGGTGCGGTCTCGAAAGAAGGAGCGAGAAGCCCCCGAGTCAAGGGTGAAGGTGTGGGAGGCCGAAGCCGACGCAGTACCTGAGAGAGCAGACTCACCAGCACCTCAGGGAGCAGACGCACGAGCACCTAGAGCAGCAGCCTCGCTAGCACCTAGAGCAGCAGCCTCACCAGTACCTAGAGCAGCAGTCTCAATGCCCGGGTCGGGCGGAAAACACCGGTAACAGTCACCCTCATCACTAATAGTCACAGCATACATGGCAGCAAGAATAGCATCAAAGTCAAGGTCAAAGACAGCTACACCCGCCCTAGACAGCTCGCCCCAGCGGGGGATCTCAGTGGCCTCAGGGAACTGGTGACACCAAGCGTCCGTCAGGCGGC
Organism: Closterium sp. Naga37s-1; assembly: GCA_947471745.1. Lineage (NCBI taxonomy): Eukaryota > Viridiplantae > Streptophyta > Zygnematophyceae > Desmidiales > Closteriaceae > Closterium > Closterium sp. Naga37s-1. The sequence goes on from CANJKZ010000858.1 coordinate 2,262,624, forward strand.
CAAAGCAGCGCTGGGTGGAGTGCGCACCCCCGCACTGCTCACCCGCGCGGTCGCCGGTGCGTAGGACGTAGGTGCACGGACCAGTACCCCCACCCCGCTGGCGTGCAGCGTACCACTCACGGAGCTGCTGAGGGGGGGGGATGTCACGAGTGCGCTGCTGCCGCAGCTGCTGCTGCTGCTGGCGCTGACCACCACCGGAGCCGACCCTCTGCCCAGCGCCACCCCGACCAGCTCCACCTCCTCCGCCGCCGCCTCCTCCACCGCCGCCACCTCCGCCACCTCCGCTCCCACCGCCACCGCCGCCGCCGCCTCCGCCTCCACTGCCGCCACCGACACCTCCACCCCCGCCACCACTCCCACCACCACCCCCACCCCCTCCACTGCCGCCACCGCTACCTCCGCCACCCCCGCCAGCCCCTCCAGCACCCTTGCCCCCCTTGCCCTTGCCGGTGCGGCGTCTCCCGCTCGGGGCAGACGCAGCGCCGACCGACTCGAGACCAACGAGGTCGGCCGCAGCAGCAGAGGCAACAGAGGGCAAAAGAGGGGAGGGGGAACACCCCTCAACGATGGGGGTGCGAGGGTCACCACGAGAGGCTCCTACAGCTACTATGCTCTTTTCTGCTGCTAGGAGGGCCTTCTCGAGGAGGTCAACGGTGAGAGTGGTGGGGCAAACTGAGAGGAAGTGGTCCCTGACTACGCGAAGGGAGTCAGGGAGACGGGTGACTATGTAGTAGAGGGTGATGTACATGGGGGGGGGGTTCTTGGCGCAGAACTCAGCAGGAAGCGCAGCGCGGTAGCGAGTGTCACTAGTGCGGAGGTGCGTAATGAGGTCAGCGACTGTGGGAAAGGCAGCAAGGTCAGGGAAGAGGTACGGTAGCATGAGGCGGCTCAGTGCAGCAGTGGCAGGGGAGGAGTAGCGCGCAACTACAGCGTCGTACAAGGTGTGAGCACTCTTGTACTGGCTAAAGTGCGCACGCTCAGAGGTAGGCAGGTGGCGACGCACAGCAAGACGTGCAGCAGCATCGCGCGTGGCCCACTGTGAGCGAACAGTGGCGTCAGCATCAGCAGCGGGGGCAGGAGAGGCACCAGAAGTGAGGTCAAAGAGGGAGAGGCCGTCTGCCCTATCGCACTGTAAGAAAAGCTGCAGGTCATCTATCCAGACGTCAAAGTCAATGGCCCGACCCTCAGCGTCAAAAGAGAGGACACTAGGGGTAGCCATGACAGCAGTAGACTAGCAGCGCAAACAGTAGGGTGAGGGCAGTGCTGTGAAAGAGGCGCTGCTCTTACCGGACAGGGCGGCTCGGGCGGCTCGGCTGCAGGGCGGCTCGGCGGCTGGGCGGCTCGGTGGCTCGGCTGCTTGGCGGCTCGGCGGCTCGGCTGCTGGGCGGCTCGGCGGCTCGGCTGCTGGGCGGCTCGGCGGCTCGGCTGCTGGGCGGCTCGGCTGCTGGGCGGCTCGGCTGCTCGGCGGCTCGGCGGCTGGGCGGCTCGGCTGCTGGGCGGCTCGGCTGCTGGGCGGCTCGGCGGGGCCGCTGAGAGGGCGGCGTCCGGGGCCGCTGGGAGGAGGCGGCGGGGCCGCTGAGAGGAGGCAGCGGGGCCGCAAAGGTAGGTGGCGGGGCCAGCAGGTAGGTGGCGGGGCCAGCAGGTAGGAGGCGGGGCCGCACAGGTAGGTGGCGGGGCCGCGGGTAGGTGGCGGGGCCGCTGGTAGGTGGCGGGGCCGCAGGTAGGTGGCGGGGCCGCACAGGTAGATGGCGGGGCCGCGGGTAGGTGGCGGGGCCGCTGGTAGGTGGCGGGGCCGCAGGTAGGTGGCGGGGCCGCAGGTAGGTGGCGGGGCCGCACAGGTAGGTGGCGGGGCCGCGGGTAGGTGGCGGGGCCAGCAGGTAGGCGCCGGGGCCGCACAGGTAGGCGTCGGGGCCGCAGGTAGGCGCCGGGGCTGGAAAGGGCGGCGTCAGGGCCGCAGGGCGGCGCGAGGGCCGCTGGGTAGGCGACGAGGCCGCAGGGCGGCGGATCGGGGCCGGGTAAGGGCGGCGCGATGGCCGCGGGGTAGGCGACGAGGCCGCCGGGCGGCGGGTCGGGGCCAGGAAGGGCGGCGCGAGGGCCGCAAGGCAGGCGACAGGGCCGCTAGGGAGGCGCGACGGGGCGAGAAAAAAAAAAGGAGGGGGGGGGGAGCGCGACTCGGGCTAGGACTGAGCGCGCTCCGGGCAGAAAAAAAATGTCGAATTGGTGGGCCCTAGGAACAGTTCCCACGAGGGAACCTGCTCGATACCATGATAAAATAGAAACGAGAATGAATGACTAAGGGAAAGTTGGGTACAAATGTAAACCCTAGAAAACTGTACCCCATATGTGCTACCCCACTATAGCCTACAGTAGCTATGTCATATAAATCTGACACAACTGGATTACCTTCTCGAGAAATAATTTATTTGCCCGAGTTCGTCACCCTTCGCAGCACCGATACTGTTCACACCGAAAAAACCCCATTCCGCGAGCCGACGAATTGATCGACCAACTGCGCACAGCCCTGGTTTTTTATTTTTATTGACCTTCGAGAAGGTTACCACCAGATCCGCGTCAACCTGCCCGGCTGCCGGATAATAGCGTTCAGAACACGCTACGGATCGTTTGAATATACGGTAATGCCCTTCGGACTGACCAACGCCCCCGCAACTTTTCAAACGGCGATGAACGAAGCCTTCCGCCCACTTTTAGATAAGTGCGTCATCGTGCACTTAGACGATATACTGATTTACAGCCCAAACAAAGCACAACACCTACAGGACATTGAAGCAGTTTTTAAAATACCGAGTGAGAACAGACTACTGTCTACGGCCTCTAAGTGTGAGTTTCTATAGGACAGACTGGAATTTTCGGGACACATTATTTCAGCCGACGAAGTGGAAATAGACCGAAAGAAGATCGCGACGATTCAAGCGTGGCACGCGCCGACAAATCCGACCGAACTTGTGAAGAAAGTACGAGGAATGAATTAGGAATGAGAAAGGTACAAGTATGAAACCCTAGAAAAGCTGTACCCCCTATTGTCTACCCCACTACAGCCTACACAGGCTATATCATATATGTCTAACACACCCCCATAGGCAAAGTGGAGGAGAACAAGGGGTCACACGACCAGTCAAGCAAAGCAAGCTAAGGGTGGATCACAACGTCACCACACATTCCGAGCACAGGTTCAAAGGCCACAAGGCCAGTTCACATGCAGGATTATAAATCAAAGTGAATAAGTAAGACAGTGATCATAACCTAACAAAGGTAAGCATGTAGGAGCATGTATATATAGATCACAGTACAAGCAAAGTCAAGAGGTAAGCAAGTGAGGCCCGGTAGGCACAAGACCTAGCATAGTACAGAAATGCTTCTGATCACAAGGCTGAAGTGCCTTGGTGAAGATATCAGCAGTGTTGGCCTGAGAGGCCACGTAAGCAAGACGAAGCTGACCACGCTGCTGCAACTCTCGAGCAAGGAAGTAGCGCAGAGCAATGTGCTTCGTTCTGTGCTCCAGTCTGTGCTCTTGACACAAGGCCAGCATGGCCTTGTTGTCGACGTACAGAACTGGAGGAGAACGAGGCGCCTCTCCCAAGTTGGTCAGCAGGTAGGTGAGCCAGCGTAACTCCTGTGCAGCCATGGCCCCAGCGTAGATCTCAGCCTCACAACTGGAGCTGAGAACAGAGGACGAGCGGGTAGACCGCCACGAAACAGAGCCGGGACCAAGGCTCAAAGTGTAACCCTGTGACGATCGCTGCGTAGCCAAGTCGTCAACCCAAGAAGCGTCTGCGTGACCAGTGAGGACAACTCGAGCCCGTCCTCCAAGCACGAGCCCCATGCCCGACGTACTGCACAGGTAGCGCAACACCCTCTTCGCTGCAGCCATGTGCTCTGGTCGGTGTCTCCGAGGAGCAACATAGCGTGCCAAGATGCTAAGAGGGTATGCCAGGTCAGGTCGAGTGCAGGTCATCAGGTACATGAGGCAACCAACAAGCTCTGGGTACGGACCACTCGGCTCTACGGACTCATCCGAAGGCAGAGCTGAGAGCGAGTGGCGAGTAGACAGAGGAGTGGCCTGAGGCGAGGAGTACATGAAGTTGAAGCGCTGAAGGACCTGCTGCACCATGTATGATTGAGTCAAGGTAATGGTGCACCGTGCTCTGTCCCGGGTGATCTGCAAGCCAAGATAGCTGCGCAGTTCACCCAGGTCTGTGCACGTGTTCCTCTTCTGCAGCTCCAACTTCACGTGGGCGAGTCCCTCAGTGTCAGCAGTCGCAAAGACCAAGTCATCGACGTACACGAGGATGTAGAACGGCGGCAGCGAAGTGTCGGTGCGCAGAAACAGCGACGGGTCAGCAGTCGAAGGAGCAAACCCAAGAGCCGCAAGCGTAGTCCTCAGTGTGTCGTGCCACTCACGGGGCGCCTGGCGGAGACCGTAGACTGGCCGCCGGAGGCTCCACTGGGTAGGAGGAAACGACCCAGTGAAGCCAGGTGGGCGGCGTAGCCAGATCTCCTCGTGCAGGCTGCCGTGTAGGAATGCAGTGCTGAAGTCAAGAGAGTGAAGCTCGTAGTCACGCTGAGCAGCGACGTGCAGCAGAACCCGAAGAGTGGACATCTTCGGGGTCGGGGAGAAGGTCTGGACGAAGTCAACTCCCTATCGCTGACTGAAGCCTCGAGCAACGTAACGCGCCTTGAAGATAGGCGGAGAACCCGGCGGCCGCTTCACCCTGAAAATCCACATGCCACTGACGATGTTCGCCTCAGGAGGGGGAACCTCGTCGACGTAGGTGCCAGTGGACTTCCAGGAAGCCATCTCTGCGTCCATAGCTGAATGCCACTGAGAGGAGTAGGGAACCTCTATCGCCTCTGCGTAAGAGCGCGGGGTCGGGATGTCTGGTGCATCCGGGTCTCCCTCAGGTGCAATCAGCATGGACACGAGATGAGGTACAGCGGCTGCAAAGCACTCAAAGTCCTCCTGCCTGTCCTCAAGGACGTCCGTGCCAAGAGCACACTCACCCCCGACGGACGGAGGACAGACAGACGCAGACTCAGCAACAAGACTCGTGGCGTAGTCTAGACGACAGTGAGCAGCAAAGTCGACAAGCTCAGCAAGTAAGGCAGACGCAGCAGTGGAATCAAAGGAAGGGTCAGTGACAACAGTGGCTAGGAGACGTGTGACAGTAGGACTAGCAGCACGAAGGGAGTCAGACTCCGGGTCAGCAAGGGCAGGAAGAGAGGACGCAAGAGGAGACGGCAGAGGGACACGCTGCGGAGCAGTGGACGGATGTAGAGCCATCTGGTGAATGCTAGAGACAGGAGGAGGACGCTGACGCGAACCACGACGACCAGTGCGAGCAGCACGAACAGGCAACGCAGGACGAGACTCAGGCTCACGACGCTCAGTAAGACCTCCGGTCGGACCAGTGTCAGGAGAAGGAGCAGGCAGTAGGGAGGCGGGCTGTAACTGTGACTGCGACTGGACAGGCTGTGGACACTGTTTGGAAGGAGCAGGACCAGGAGAAGGCGGGAGACCAAGAACCTGCTCAAGGAGCGGAACGAAGTACGGCCGCAGTCGCGCAGCGCCTCCAGAACCAGCAGGGACAGCACCAGCACCCCCAGCGTCAGCTCCAACTCCAGCAGCACCTCCAACTCTAGCAGCACCACCAGCTCCAGCAGCACCTTCAGCAGCACTAGAAGTGCCAACTCCAGCACCCCCAGGAGCACCGGCTCGAGCAACACCTCCAGCTCCAGCACCTCCAGCTCCAGCAGGACCACCAGAAGCCCCAGCAGCTCCCACAGCGCTAGGGCCAGCACCTCCAGCAGCACCTGGTCCAATAGTACCGTTAGCTCTAGCACCTCCAGCAGCTCCTGTTCCAGCAGCTCCAGTACCTCCAGTACGAGCACCTCCGGGACCAGTGGCTCCAGAACCCCCAGCAGCTCCAGCAGTAGCAGGACCTCCAGCGCCCGTAGCACCACCAACTCCAGCAGCACGGCTCCAGCGGCGAGCAAACCACTCGCTGCTGTGGAGAGAGTGGCTCCCGCCGGGACGAAGCACCCGAAGGACCTCCAGGCGCAGCACCTCCAGACTCCACACGCACAGGCTCAGCACCCTCAGGCTCTGCACCCCTAGACTCAGCACCCCCAGGCTCAGCACCCCCAGACTCAGCACCTTCAAGCTCAGCACCCCCAAACTCAGCACCCCCAGGCTCCGCACGCTCAGGCTCAGCACCCCCAGACCCGGCACCCGCAGGCTCAGCTCCCCTAGCAGCACCAGAGTCAACAGCTACCTCGACAGGCTCGACTGCGTCTACCTGGGACACACCTGAGGGGGCAGGACCCTGAGGGGGGAGGGGGTCTACCGGGGGAGGACCTTGCGTGAGGAAGAGCGGCGGGGGGGAGAGGTGGGCAGTGCGGTAGGGGAAGAGACGGTAGTAAGGAACCGACTCGTCAAACGTGACGTCCTGAGAGGACAGAACACGTCGCGAGGTGGGGTGGTAAAACTGCCAACCAGGCGCGTCAGGGGGGAAGCCAAGGAAGACGCAGGGAACAGCACGGGAGGACAGCTTGTCCGCAGACAAGTCGCGGACAAAATCTCGAGATCCCCAGACACGGAACGCAGACGCATCGCCAACCTTCCCCGTCCACCGCAGAGTAGGTGTGGTCTCCGGCACGGAGACCCAGGGCTGGAGGTTGATCTGATGCGCCGCGTACTGAACCGCGAACGGCCTCAGAAAATGGGGAGCAGCCGCATGGATCATGGACGTACGAGCGACGTCCATGACCATGCCAATGCGGCGCTCAGCAATCCCATTTTGCTGTGGAGAGGTCGGAAGCGTGAACGTCTAGCGGATGCCCTCCGCACGACAGAAGGCCTGCAGAAGGTCGGAGGAAAACTCTCCACCTCTGTCGGAGTGCAGACGCAGAACAGGAAGGTCCGAGCCGAAACTCTCGCTGAGCTGACGACGGGCAGCGCGGATCCAGTCGATCAGCACCTCAGTGACCTCACCCTTGCGGCGCAAGGGGAAGACTGTGGTGTAACGCGAGTAGTCGTCAAAGACCAGCAGAAAGTAGCGCTCGTGACCCTGTCCACGGACGCGGGCTGGGCCCCACACATCCATGTGAAGAGTCTGCAAGGGATCCTCCGTGGGAGGAAACTCGGAGGAGTGAGGGGCGGCGCCCTTCCGACCCTCGACGCAAGGAACGCAGGTAGGGGCAGCCCAGGGGGGAGGGGAGGGAGAGACCGGGGAAGACCAGTGACAAGGACACGGGAGGCCATACCTCGGAGACGAGGCAGGGATGGGTGACCAAGGCGGTGGTGCCAGAGGAGAGTCTGGTGAGACAGGAGGCGACATGAGCAGGGGGCAGACTAGGGACCAGACCGGGACGCTGCAGCAAACACCTGACCCGACGCAGCTTTCTGACCAGACTCAGCAACCGGAGGAGACACGGTAGACAGGGTGTACAGGCTCGACCCAGGCTGACGAGTGAACGTGGCCAGGTGCCGGCCCGTCCGAGTACACGAACAGTGGGTCACCCTCTGACCTCCAGAAGTGAACTGGTAAACCCAGGCGTCCTGAAGGTCAGCTCCACTCACCAAGTTCGTGGAGAACGAGGGGAGGTGGAGGCCAGACAGAGAGCCAGACGGGACCGCCGGACACGGCAGGACCGTGGAGGAGTGCGCAAGGACCGGACCCCCAGAGGGGTCAGCCAAAGAGACTGCCACTGGCCGACTGAGCGGCGAGAGTGTGGTGCAGTTGCGAAAGAAGGAGCGGGAAGCACCCGAGTCAAGGGTGAAAGTGTGTAAGGCCTGAGCCGACACGGTACCTGAGAGAGCAGACTCACCAGTACCTGGGGCAGCAGACTCACCAGCACCTGGAGCAGCAGACTCACTAGCACCTAGAGTAGCAGCCTCAATGCCCGGGTCGGGCGGAACACACAGGTAACAGTCACCCTCAGCACTAATAGAAACAGCATACATAGCAGCAATGATAGCATCATAATCAAGATTAAAGATAGCAACCCCCGACTTAAGCAGATCACCCCAGCGAGGGATCTCAGAGGAGTCGGGAAACTGCGTACGCCAAGCGTCAGTCAGGCGGCCAAAACAGCGCAAGGTGGCGTGCGGTCCTCCACACGTCTCCCCAATGCGGTCGCCGGTGCGGAGAACGTAAGCGCAGGGACCAGCACCCCCAGACCTCCCACGCCCAGCGTACCACTCACGAAGCTGCTGGGGCGACAGGGTCTCACGAGGGCGCTGCTGCTGCTGGCGCTGCCCACCGCCAAAGCCTACCCGCTGCACGGTGCCACCTCAACCAGCACCACCTCCGCCGCCACCCCCACCGCCGCCTCCGCCGCTGCCACCTCCACCCCCACTGCCGCTGCCTCCGCCGCCCCCACCTCCACTGCCGCCACCGAACCCCCCACTACCGCCACCACCCCCACCTCCACCCCCACCCCCTCCGCCGCCTCCACCGCCACCACCGCCGCCCCCGCCGTCTCCTCCTGCACCCTTGCCCCCCTTGCTCCTGCCGCTGCGGTGCCTCCCACTAGGAGCAGACGCAGCGCCGACCGACTCGGTGCCAACGAGGTCGACAGCAGCAGCAGAGGCAACAGAAGGCAAAAGGGGAACGGGGGAGCACCCCTCAAAGAAAGGGGCACGAGGGTCACCACGAGAGGCTCCTACAGCGACTATACTCTTCTCAGCTGCTAGGAGGCGCTCCTCGAGAAGGTCAACGGTGAGCGTGGTGGGGCAAAGGGAGAGGAAGTGGTCCCAGACCGAGCGAAGGGAGTCAGAGAGCCGGGTGTTGAGGTAGTAGAGAGTGATGTACATAGGGGGGGGTTTGCGGCGCAGAACTCGGCAAGAAGTGCAGCGCGGTAGCGGGTGTCACTAGTGCGGAGGTGCGTAATGAGGTCAGCGACTGTGGCAAAAGCGGCTAGGTCAGGGAACAGGTACGGCAGCATGAGGCGGCTAAGGGCAGCAGTGGCAGGGGAGGAGTAGCGCGCAACAACAGCGTCGTACAGAGTCCTAGCAGACTTGTACTGGCTAAAGTGCGCGCGCTCAGCAGACGGCAGGTGACTACGAATAGCAAGACGGGCAGCAGCATCACGTGTTGTCCACTGCGAGCGAACAGTAGTGTCAGCATCAGCAGCAGGTGCAGTAGAGGCGCCAGACGTGAGATAAAAAAGCGAGACTCCGTCCTTGCTATCGCACTGCAGAAATAGCTGCAGATCATCGACCCAGACGTCGAAATCAACTGCCCGACCCTCAGCATCAAAGGTAAGGACGTTAGGGGTAGCCATGACAGTAGTAGCAGTAGCAGCAGCAGGAGTAGCAGCAGCAGCAACAGTAGCAGCAGTAGCAGCAGTAGTAGCAGTAGCAGCGCGACTCGCTAGGGCGGCGCGGCTCGGTAGGGCGGCGCGGCTCGGGAGGGCGGCGCGGGTGCAGCGGTGCGCGGGTACGGCGGTGCGCTTACCATAGGCGGAAGTGGAGGGCCGCTACTGGTGGGGTAGAGCCGGGGCGCGACGCTACAAGGAGGGGCCGCGACGAGGCGGCAGGGCAGGGCCGCGACAGAGGGGGCCTCAGCGGCGGCGGGAGCGGTGGTCGGGCCGGCAGCTGCAGGCTCAACAGCGGCAGCAGGGCAGCGACGGCGGCAGCCGTGGCGACGGCTGCTGCAGGCCACGGGGTCTCGGCGGTTGCTGCAGGGTAGGGTGGGGCCGTGACGTGAGGCGGCAGGCCAAGGGCCGCGACGAAGAGCGACAGGGCGGGGCCGCGACGAGAGGGCGGCAAGGCCGAGTAGGCCCGCGATGACGAGCGAGCACGCCGCGTAGGTGAGGGCCGCGACAGTAGGCGGCCACGACAGCAGGGGCCGCGACGGCAGCGGCCGCGACTGTAGGTGCCTGCCCGGCAGGGGCCGCGCGGGTAGAGGCCGCGACGGCAGGGGGCCGCGACGGCAGGGGCCGCGCCGGCAGATGCGGCGACGGCAGGGGCCGCGACGGCAGGGTGGGGCGCGACGGTAGGGGCCGCGACGGCAGGGCCGCGGCGGCTCTAGACAGGGCCGCGACAGCAGGGCAGGCGCACGGGGCGCAGGTAAGGCAGGCGCGAGGCGCGCGACAGGGGAAGAAGCGCGCTCCGGGCAGGAAATTTTTTTTTTTCAGTGGTGGGCCCTAGGGAAAAAAAAAAAAAACGGTCCCACTAGGGAACCCGCTCTATACCATGTGAAGAAAGTACGAGGAATGAATTGACTAGGAATGAGAAAGGTACAAGTATGAAACCCTAGAAAAGCTGTACCCCTATTGTCTACCCCACTACAGCCTACACAGGCTGTCTGACCGAACTGCAGAGTTTTTTGGGGTTTGTCAACCACGCCGGTTTGTCCCCGACATGGCGAAGCTGACAGCCCCATTGACTGACCTGCTAAGGAAGGGGGTTGAGTACACGTGAGGGGAGAAAGAGCAAGCTGCCTTCTCGTCCCTCAAGAGAATTTTGTGCTCGCCGCCCGTACTACACATCGCTGATCGACACCGAATGTTCGAACTGGTCACCGACGCAAGGGACATTGCCGTGGGAGCAGTACTGTTGCAGGACTTCGGGAACGGCCTTCACCAAATCGCATACGAGTCCCGCAAACTTCACCCGCTCGAACGCAACTACCCGATACACGTCCGCGAGAAGTTGGCGATCGTGCACGCGTTCAAATTGTGGCGATGCTACCTCAACAGAGCAGACGTGACAGTTCGGACATATTACAGATCACTACAGTACCTTCGCTCCCAACAGAATCTCAATCTTCGGCAGATTCGCTGGTTGGACTACTTGGAATCCAACTTTCACTACACCGTTATTCACAAAAAGGGGGCATCGAATATTGCCGACGCACTCACCCGCCCACCGCCCAACTTCACGCCATCCTACTCGCCCGAACCAACCAGTGTTGAAAGGCCTATTCACCCACGGATACCGCTCCGACCCATTTTTCACGACCGGAAATTCACAACAGCTGAAAGAATCAAAGGGATTCTATTATGTAAGAACAAGCACCAACCGCATCTGGGTACCCGCGTTCCCACTACCGAGGGATTGCTACTGCAGGAGGCACACGACGGAGTTACCTTGGGTAACTTCAGGGTAGAAAAGACGTGACAGGAATTGCAGCGGTATTACTACTGGCCGGAGCTGTTGACCGACGTAAAGCACCACGTGGGCTCGTGTCCTACGTGTCAGGTGATGAAGAGCTCGCGAAAAAAAATACCCAGTCAGTTGCAACCGATTCCACCGCCCGAGCGCGCCTGGCAGCAGGTTACCATGGATTTCATCACGGGGTTACCTTTGAACCCTGGGGGTAACGACGCGGTTATGGTCCTCGTTGACAGACTAACAAAAATGGCTCACTTTGCTGCGTGCAGGAAATCGATCTCAGCCGAGGAAACCGCTCGCCTGTTCATCGCGACCGTCGTTCGAGTGTACGGGATACCAGCCGGGATAATTAGCGGCCGCGACACGAAGTTTACCAACAACTTCTGGAAGAACCTTTGGGAGTAGTTCGGGACCAGGCTACAGTTCAGCTCGTCGTACTACCCCGAGACTGACGGTCAAACGGAGCGGACGAACCAGACCATGGAGCAGCTGTTTCGTGCCACGTGTGATGACCCAACAACGTGGGAGCAGCAGCTGCCACTGATCGAGTTTGCGTACAACAACGCCACGCCAGCGACGACGCAACAGCCCCCATTCTATCTGAACTACGGGCAAAATCCAACAGTGCCCATGACGCAGAGTCCGAACAACCCAACGCCACGCGCACATCAATTTGCCGAGATTCTGCAAGCTGCCCGCACCAAAGCCGCAGAAGCGATTGAAAAAGCAAATGTCATCGCTAAGAGAAATGTTGACCGCCACCGCCTCCGAATCACGTACCAATCAGGGGACTACGTACTGCTCGACACATAGAATCTAAGACTGCTCATCGTACCAAAACTTCAACCGCGATACTGTGGACCGTTCCAAATCAGCCACTTGATCACCCCAGTTACCGCCCATTTACTGTTACCAACAGACTGGTACACCAACCCATCACTTCCACATCTGCCTACTTCGCCCTTACATCCTGACCACGAGCCAACTGCCTCGTCACCGCCCGCCATCCATGACTCGCCCTGCATCAGAGCCGATTGTCGAGCCCGACAAGATTTTGAGCCATCAGGTTCGAGACCTCACAGGCATAAAGAGGATCGAGTTGCTCGTTCGCTGGAAGGACCGCACGCCATTTGAGGATAGCTGGGTGCCCCTGGCCAACATAAAAAACCACCCTGCCGTGCAAGTGTACATGAGGAGCTGGGGTTTCCGCGATATACACACACTCGCGTAGCGGAGGGGGCTTCTTGAGGGGGGGGGGGGGGTGGGGGTAGTGTAAGGATTTTCTCGACATTCCTTACCGCGACCAGCAACATCGCGTACAGCAGTAGCCGATGTTCGCCCGTTACTACTAATGGGGTTTCGCCAACTTCGCGCGCAATGTTTCACCAAATTATGCACTGCTGGCCTAGCCAAGTCGGCCTACGCATCGGGGCTAGCCTGAACCTCGATGCCAGCCTACTAGCTAGCTCGCACGCACTGCGTAACCGTTACATGTTTTCGCACATAAGTATTCACTCATGCCTTCGCTCATACTTTGTATCTTTTGCCCACATAGTGCAATCCTCTGTCAAACTATTATATTGCTGTGTAGGCTTTAGTGGGGTAGCTCATATGGGGTACAACCCAGATTAGGGTTAGTACTGCGGAGATAACTACTACAACGGGAGCTAGACTACGGGCTAGGCACGGGTGCTCGTGTGATCGCTGCGTTCGTTTGTCCTTAGTCGTTTTCCTAGTGCACACACTGCTTGCTAGTTCACAAGGCAATTTGGCAAGAGTTTCACTAGAGAAAGTTGACAATAATGGTCCAATGAAGTTGGCATGGCAAGGCTAAATCAGAGCTAGCATTCAGGTCGGTCAACTACCAGCACAGCATGGTCGACCGCGACTTGGTCGACCGCGCTCCAGCAGTGCAAAGTCGACGGCGTGCGAGCGTTGCTCCCGCAGAACAGCATCGCACCAACTTCGCAAGTGCTCGCAGATAATTGGCGTGCTGAGCCTTGTCACTTGCGCAGCGCACACACCAAGTCAACCTGGCGCTGACGACAGCATCTGATCAGCCATGTCGACCTCGGGATACCACCACCGAGGTCGGACTCGCCAACTTCGCCTGGGCGACTGTCACACCCCTTCGCAGAACCTCGTCACCCAGGTAACCTGGTCGACCGGGCAACCACGTCGACCAGCTGCTCCTGTATGTGCCCGTCGACCTCCCAAGTCGACGACCACCCCAAGTCGACCTCACCAGGTCGACCACACCCCTGGTCGACCAACTCCAGGTCGACCAGCTCCACGTCGACCAGCGCAGTTGTTAGCCGACCACCCAAGTCGGCTACCCGAAGTCGGCATCACCAAGTTGACGCACTGCTACTCGATGCCCAGCTGCTCGGCAGCCTGAGTCGAGGTCGACGTCGGCCCCTCCTCCGTCGACCACCAGGTCAGGTCGACCACCAGGTCGACATCACACCTTGTCGACCAACCACCAAGTCGACCAGCAGGCCTGGTCGACCAACTACCAGGTCGACCAGCAATCCTGTCAGCCGACCACCCAAGTCGGCTGCCCCAAGTTGGCGTCACCAAGTTGACGCCCTCCGCAGGTCGACTTCCCAGGTCGACCTCTCTGAAGTCGGCGCCACCCTGAAGTCGGCGCCCATGCAGTGGCCCCTGTGCAGGTCGACCTCCTTGTCAACCAGCTCGCCCACTGCTGCAGGTTGGCTGGTCCCCTCACACCCGACCACGAAGTCGGCTCCGCCCAAGCGAGGACGGGGCCAACACACAACTCCCATTGACACTCCCCTGCCGCGTTCACGCTTGGGCCCCCAGCCCATACGGCAGTACTCCTTGGAGAATAGCTCGTCAACGTGCACCCAACTCACAGCACGTCGTCCACCGCACCAGCCATTGGAAGAGGGCATGGCACCTACTGCTGCACCTCGTCGTCGCCGTCGCCCACGTCGGCCAAGCGCACCTGGCCGATGGCGACGGAGCACCGGTTGAAGGCCGGATAGTGTAGCGCCTTCGTCAGGAAGTCGGCCGGCTGCTCAGCGGTCGAGATGTACCTCAGTGAGAACTTCCCGCTCTTCACCATGTGCTGCAGCCAGGCCTGTCGCCGCTCCATGTGTATGAGGTTGCCCGTCAACCCCATTCCCTCGGCGACTGTGATGGCCGACTTGTTGTCCACCCATAGGACGGTGGGCTTCCCGGCATCCAACTGCCGGAACTCTGCAAGGAGGAAGCGAAGTCGGCGTCCCTCCTTGCCGGCTTCGGTGGCCGCCATGTACTCTGACTCGGTCGACGACAACGTCGCGCACTTGATGCGCTGGCTCGACCAGGAGACTGCGGCCCCTCCGTAGACGAACACGTAGCCGCCAGTGCTCGTCCGGTTCTGCTTGTCACCGGCGTCGTCGGTGTCCACGTAGCCGACCAGCTCCAGCGACTCAGGTCCACCGCCGAACTCCAGGGTGGTGTCACGCGTGTTGGCGAGGTAGGCGAGGCAGCGGTCGACCTCGCGCCAGTGCTGGTCGCTCCTCACCGTGACGCTGCTCCCCAGCTTGCTGCAGGCGAAGGCGATGTCCGGCCTCTTCGTCGTCGCCGCGAACTGCAGCGAGCCGACCTTCTGCTGGTCGGCGTCACCGCTACTTGCTCCCCTGTTGGCTGCTGCACTGCTGCTTGCTTCGCCGACTTCACCCAAGTCAGCTGCTCCTCCTCGACCTGCTCCTCCCCCGTCGACTTCCCGCCCTCGTTGACTTGCCACTGCCACCGGCGATGCCCTTGGCCGGAGCCGAAGGCGACGTCCCACGACTCCCCTCATCGCCGGAGGCCGACATCGGGGCCAGCCCACGCAGGTTAGCCACAAGGGGAGGGGCAGGAGGGTCAGGAGAGGGGAAGGGAGAGGGGACGTCCGCGACGTCCTCGGCAGCAGGCTCACCGACCTCGGCGAGCAAAGGGAGCGATCCCGTTGAGGTGTCCGTCGGCGGGGTGGTTGGCGTCCGTCCCGACGCCGGTCCAAGCTCCGACTTCCACACCTCCAGCGACATATCCTCGTAGAACACCACGTCCGACGTGGTGACCACCCGGTTGTCGGCGATGTCGAGGAGCTCCCAGCCCTTGCTTGCCGCCGACACACCGAGGTGAAGGCCCCACCTGGCCTTCGGCTTCAGCTTTCCGCCACGCTGCTGCTCGGGGATCAAGAATTGTGCCATGCAGCCCCACACCCGTGCCAGCGACAGGTCGGGCTTCTGCCCGGTGAGCAGCTGGTACGGCGTTGTCCCCGGCGGAAGCGTCGACCTCTCAAGGCAGTTGCGGAACCAGACCGCCTGGCGCAGAGCGAGGTGCCACCAGTGGTGCTGCACGCCCATGTGCAATAGCATTGTCCGCACCGACTCCACCACCGTCCGCATCTCCCACTCCGCCATTCCATTCTGCTGAGGGGTGTACGGGCAGGTCAAGTCGTGGACGATCCCCTTGCCGTCCACGAAGTCGGTGAACTTCTTCCCGAGGAACTCCCCTCCTCGTTCGGAGTGAAGCATCAGCACCGACTTCTTCGTCTGCCTCTCCACCAACACCAGCCACTTCTAGAACTCCAGCAGCACATCCGACTTCTTGGCGACCGGCCTCACCCACACGTAGCGGATACTCCGGTGCTCCAGGAGCAGGAAGTACAAGCTGCCGTCCTTGGCAGCCACCCGGAACGGCCCGCACAGGTCGATGTGCACGACGGCCAGCACGTCGTCGGCGTCGGACCCTTGGTCGGGAAAGGTGTGCTGCGCCAGCTTCCCGCCGATGCACGAGACACACGGTGGCCGGACGACAGCAGGTTTGCCCGCACACCCGGGACGTACAGCACGTCGGGGATGAGCACCTGCTTTCCGGCCTCCCCTTGCCGCCGCGGCCCTGGACGTCCTGCAGCGCCCCATTGAATCCGCGCACGTGCTTGATGGAGCTGCTCGGCTACAAGTCGACGAAGACTTCCTTCGTCCCCATCAGGTGATGGGAGCAGCCGCTGTCGAGCAAGACCACCGCCGAGTTTGCCTGCATGGCTGCCGCCACTGCCTGGAAGTCCTCCCAGGCCTCCGACGCCAGCGAGACAGTTGGCTCCACGACGCCGACCAGCGAGCACGACGTCGTCTTGTCGTCCCGGGCTTTACTGCCAGCAGAGGAGTCGGCGTCCTTCGCCGAGGTCGACTTGGTCGACTGCGTCTCCTTGCGCGGGTTGTTCCCTCCTCGACGAGGACAACGACTGCCAGACCTCCCGCGGCCTCCCTTGGCGTCGTCGTCGTCGGAGTCACTGCGGTTAGCGCACTCGAAGGAGAGGTGGTCGGGGTCGCCGCACAGCCAGCATTCCCGACGTCGACCTCCTCCGCCTCGACCGCTGTTCTTGGTCGACTTCTTCTTGTCGACTTCCTTGGTCGGCTTCCAGCCACTGCTACCACCGCCGCCAGACGGTCCACGCTGCCCCAGTCGACCTCCTTGCTTCGCCGGGGCGACGAAGTTCGCCTGCGCCAAGAGCTCTTGAGACCGCTCTGCCTCCTGCATTGCCTCGTCCTGCAGGATGTACGAGGTCAAGTTGTCCTCGTTGAGCATCGTCCTCGTGCTCGGCGCCATCGACAACCGCTTCAGGAGGTTGTAGCTGCTCGTAAGTCCCTGCATGTCGTGGGTGATGTACGACGCCGTCGAGTACTGCGCGCCGGCCATCTTGATGGTGGCGAGAATTCGCCTGGCTCGGTTGCAGTAGTCGGTCGCCGTCTCCTCGTCGCCCATGCACAGGTGCGTCAGCTGCCCCTCCAGCTGGGCAATGAACAAGTCGTCGGTGACTTGGTAGGTCGATTCGATGAAGTGCCACGCCCGGTGGCCGGCGTCAAGGTACTCTCGACACCACTTCAGGGCGATTTGCACGCCTGGTGAGCAACACCGCGAGATGACCGTGAAGGTCAACAGCTGCACGGCGCGGAACTCCGCTCGTAAGTCGGCGTGGTGCTCCTCCGGCGTCGCCACGGTCCCTCGAGCGAAGCCGATCAGCCCGGCCATCTCCAGCTGATGCTCGATGGCCTCCTTCCAGGTGAGAATGTCTGGTCGCCCTACGCGCGGCAAAGTGACCAAGATCCTGTCCGGCGTAAACTTGAAGTAGCCGTAGCTCGGTGCAATCCCGCCCGCCGTCACCTGGGTCGCCGACATCGGCGACAATCCGCTTCGTCGACCTCCGACGTCACCCCGCGAGGAGCCTGCAGCCGCCGACGACTGCATCCCTCGCGTGTGAACGCCGCCGACTTCATCGGCGTGAATCACACCACGCTGCCTTGACGTGCCTCCCGCACTGCTGCCGACTTGACCACCACCGGCGTTGACGCCCACGTCGACGCCGCCTTCGTTGGTCACCGGTCGAGGAGAGGCAGGTCGAGAAGGGTGCTCCATCGCCCACATGGAGTGGAGTCCAGCCTCGACGACCACCCATGGCACGTTCCCATACTCGTTGGCCTCGTGTATTCTCCTCACGTTCTCCAGCCGTGCCTCTAGGGTGTCCACCACCCCTGTGTCACCTACGGCTCCTACCATAGTGACTACCGCACAGCTGTCGGCCTGCTACCACGAATTAGGTAAGTGATGTCTACGTCGACCTGACTGAAAGGTAAGTCGTGTGCCGTCCACGCTCACCGCACCATGCGGAGATAACTACTACTACGGGAGCTAGACTACGGGCTAGGCACGGGTGCTCGTGTAATCTCTGTGTTCGTTGGTCCTTAGTCGTTTTCCTAGTGCACACACTGCTTGCTAGTTCACAAGGCAATTTGGCAAGAGTTTCACTAGAGAAAGTTGACAATAATGGTCCAATGAAGTTGGCATGGCAAGGCTAAATCAGAGCTAGCATTCAGGTCGGTCGACAGCCAGCGCAGCATGGTCGACCGCGACTTGGTCGACCGCGCTCCAGCAGTGCAAAGTCGACGGCGTGCCAACGCTGCAGGTTGACGGCGTGCCAGCGTTGCTCCCGCAGTACAGCATCGCACCAACTTCGCAGGTGCTCGCATATGATTGGCGTGCTGAGCCTTGTCACCTGCGCAGCGCACACACCAAGTCAACCTGGCGCTGACGACGGCTTCTGATCTGCCATGTCGACCTCGGGATACCACCACCGAGGTCGGACTCGCCAACTTCGCCTGGGCGACCGTCGCACTCCTTCGCGAAACCTCGTCACCTAGGTAACCTGGTCGACCGGGCAACCACGTCGACCAGCTGCTCCTGTATGTGCCCGTCGACCTCTCAAGTCGACGACCACCCCAAGTCGACCTCACCAGGTCGACCACACCCCTGGTCGACCAACTCCAGGTCGACGTCACTCCTGGTCGACCAGCTCCACGTCGACCAGCGCAGTTGTCAGCCGACCACCCAAGTCGGCTACCCGAAGTCGGCGTCACCAAGTTGACGCACTGCTACTCGACGCCCAGCTGCTTGGCGTCCTCAGTCGAGGTCGACGTCGGCCCCTCCTCCGTCGACCACCAGGTCAGGTCCACCACCAAGTCGACATCACGCCTGGTCGACCAACCACCAAGTCAACCAGCCGGCCTGGTCGACCAACTACCAGGTCGACCAGCAATCCTGTCTGCCGACCACCCAAGTCGGCTGCCCCAAGTTGGCGTCACCAAGTTGACGCCCTCCGCAGGTCGACTTCCCAGGTCGACCTCCCTGAAGTCGGCGCCACCCTGAAGTCGGCGCCCGTGCAGTGGCCCCCGTGCAGGTCGACCTCCTTGTCATCCAGCTCGCCCACTGCTGCAGGTCGGCTGCTCCCCTCACACCCGACCACGAAGTCGGCTCCGCCCAAGCGAGGACGGGGCCAACACACAGCTCCCGTTGACAAGTACATGAATCTCATTCTTTCTAAATGCAATCATTCCTGCTCGTTAGTTTCTGACATGGTTTCAAAGCAATAGGTCCTTAGGACCGTTTTCTTTTAGGGCCCACCATTCGCTAGTAACCAACTGCGGTTACCGCGCTAGCCCACGCCTTGCCCTGCGTTGCGCCACTTCGTGCACGCCCTGCCCCTTGCAGCCAGCGTGCCGTTGCCCGGGCGCCGGCCTTTGCAGCCCCGCGCGCCGCCCTGTTGGCCGCGCGCCACCTCTGCCTGCCCGCGCGCCGCCCGTGCACGCCCTGCCTTGCGTCGCGCAACCCGCACCCGCCCTACCTTGCGTCGCGCAGCCTGCACCCGCCTTGCCCTACGTCGCGCCGCTCGCGTACGCCCTGCCTTGCCCTGCCCGCGCGCCCCTAATCGCCGCGCTGCCCTACCCTGCCCGCACGCTGCTCGTCGCCGCGCCGCCCTGCCCTGCCCGCGTGCTGCTCACCGCCGCGCCACCCTGCCCTGCCCGGGCGCCGCTCGCCGCCGCGCCGCCTTGCCCTGCCCGCGTGCCGCTTGCCGCCGCGCCGCGCCGCCCTGCCCTACCCGTGTGCTGCCATGCTGGCCGCCGCCCTGCCCTGCCCTGCCCTGCCTGCGCGCCGCCCTGCTGGCCGCCGCCCTGCCCTGCCCTGCCCGCACGCCGCCTTGCTGGCCGCCGCCCTGCCTAGTCGTGCGCCGCTCCGACCTGCACTGCACGCGCCCCTAGAGCTTGCGTGTTGCCCTGCTGCTCGCGCACCACCTTGCTCTACCCGCGATGGGTACCCTCAGCGTACTCTCGTTCAATTCTGAGGGCCGTCCGATCCAGTTCGATTCGTGGCTCGATGTCCTACAGCTGTGTTGAGCAATTCTAGAGATGGCGTTTCTTTGTTTGACCTCACGTCTGGCGCCTCTCTCGCCCCTCCCGACACAGCTGACATTGCGACCCGCTCACAGTGGCTTACCCGTGACGCTGCCGCTCGCCTAGCCATTCGCAACCACTTGCCGTTAGCTGAACGCGCTCACTTTGGCCAGCACAAGACTGCTAGAGCCCTGTACGACACTGTAGTCGCTTGTTACTCCTCCCCGGCCACTGCTGCTCTAGGCCGCTTTATACTGCCCTACCTATTTCCTGAAATGTCCGCCTTTGCCACAGATGCCGACCTCATCACTCACCTTCGCACTAGTGACACTCGCTACCACGCTGCACTTCCCGCCGAGTTTCTAGCCAAGAACCCTCCTCCCATGTACATCACACTCTACTACATCGTCACACGCCTCCCTGACTCTCTTAGCGCAGTCAGGGACCTCCTTCTCGCCCTTGACCCCACAGACCTCACTGTCGACCTGCTCGAGAAGCACCTCTTTCAGCTGAGACCAGCATAGTCGCTGTAGGCGCTTCTCGTGGCACTCCTCGCACACCCTTCTTTGAGGGGTGTTCCCCAACCCCCCTTGTCCCCTTTGTCGCTTCTGCTGCAGCTGTTGACTTCCTTCGTGCTGAGGAGGTCGGGGCTGCGTCTACTCCTACTGGGAGGCGCCGAAGCGGCAGGGGCAAGGGAGGCCACGGTGGTGGGGGTGGCAGCGGTGGAGGCGGTAGTGGAGGCGGTGGAGGCGGTGGTGGTGGCGGAGGGAGTGGTGGTGGGAGTGGAGGAGTTGGTGGCGGCGGTGGTGGCGGCAGTGAGAGTGGTGGCAGCGGCAGTGGTGGCGGCAGTGGGAGTGGTGGCGGCAGCAGTGATGGCGGTCGGGGTGGAGCTGTTCAGAGGGGAGGTTCTAGCGGTGGCCAGAGGCAGCAGCAGCAGTGTCCGAGCGAGACCCCTACGCCCCACCAGTTTCGTGAGTATTTTACTTAGCATGGGGCATCTTGGGGTAGTGTTCGCTGCCCGTATGTCATTCGCACAGGTGGCCGCGCTGGTCAGAGATGCGGAAAGTTTCACACCCAGCACCCCTGCTTCTCCCGTCTTGACGACGCCTGGGGCGCAGAGTTTCCCGACGCGACTAAGCTCCCCCGCTGGCTAGAGCATCTTAGGCAGGGTGTTGATATCTTTGCTCTTAACTATAATGCTCTCCTTGCAGCCATGTATGCATTGACTGTTAGTGCTGAGGGTGACTGTTACCTGTGTATGCCGCCCGACCCAGGTATAGAGGCTGCTGCTCTAGGTGCTAGTGAGTCTGCTCTCCCTAGTACTCTGCCTGCTGAGGCCTTGCACAACTTCACGCTTGACTCATGTGCTTCCCGCTATTTCTTTTGCGACAGTACCACAGTCTCACCACTCCCTGCACCTGTTGCTGTCAGACTGGCTGATCCCTCAGGGGGCCCAGTTCTTGCACGTTCCTCCACTATTCTCCCGTGTTTGGCGGTTCCGTCCGGTTCACTCTCAGGTCTTCACCTCCCCTCGTTCTCTACGAATGTGGTGAGTACCGCTGCCCTCCAGGATGCGATGGTCACTACCACCACTCCTGGGGGCCAGCGTGTGTCGATCTGCATGTGTACACGGACGGGCCGTCACACACTGACTACTAAGCCTCCTTAGGTAGCTGCTTCTACGTCCGCGTCAGGTCAGCTTGCGGCCCCCTGCTCGTGTCGCGCCCTGTTGCACCAGACTCTCCTTTGGCACCACCGCCTTGGTCACCCCTCCCTGCCACGCCTCCGTGGCATGCACTCCCGCCTCCTTGTCTCTGGTCTTCCCAGGTCTCTGCCTCCCCTCCCACCCTTGCCTGCCCCTCCCTGCCTTCCCTGTGTCGAGGGGCGACAGTGCGCCGCTCCTCACTCCTCCTCGTTTCCCCCGACGACTGCTCCCCTGCAGACTCTCCACATGGACGTGTGGGGCCCAGCCCGCGTCTCTGGACAGGGCCGCAAGCGATACTTTCTGCTGGTTGTTGACGACTACTCGCATTACACCACGCCCTGATGTTTTGATCCCTTTGATCCGTGCTGTCCGTCTCCAGCTCTGTGAGCGGTTCGACACGAACCTTCCGATCCTGCGTCTGCACTCTGACACAGGTGGTGAGTTTGCCTTCGACCTCTTGCGGGACTTTTGTCGTGGGGAGGGCATCACCCAGTCGTTCACGCTTCCGGCCTCTCCGCAGCAAAATGGGGTTGCTGAGCGCCGCATTGACTTAGTTATGGAGGTAGCTTGTACCTCCATGATCCATGCAGCAACTCCCCATTTTCTGTGGTCGTTTGCGGTCCGGTACGCTGCGCATCAGCTCAACCTCTGGCCCTGTGTCTCGTTGACGGAGACCTCGCCAACACTGCGTTGGACGGAAGAGGTTGGCGATGCGTCGGTGTTCTGGGTCTGGGGATCTCGTGCCTTTGTCCGCTGACAAGCTCTCCTCTCGCGCCATTCCCTGTGTCTTCCTTCGCTTTCCCCCTGACGCGCCTGGCTGGCAGTTTTACCACCCCACCTCGCGCCGTGTCCTGCCCTCTCATGACGTCACTTTTGAAGAGTCGGTTCCCTTTTACCGTTTCTTCCCCTACTGCACTGCCCCTCTCCCCCCCACCCAGCTCTTCCTCGCACCAGGTCCTCCTCCGGTAGACCCCCTCCCCCCTCAGGGTCCTGCTCCCTCAGGTGTATCCCAGGTAGATCCTGTCGAGCCTGTCGAGGTATCTGTCGACTCTGGTGCTTCTTGGGGTGGTGCTGCTAGGGGTACCGCGTCTGGGGGTGCTAAGCCTGAGCGTGCGGAGCTTGGGGGTGCTGAGCCTTAGCGTGGGGTGCGTGGGGGTGCTGAGCCTAAGCGTGCGGAGCCTGGGGGTGCTGAGTCTAAGGGTGCTGAGCCTGGGGTTGCTGAGTCTGGGGGTGCTGAGCCTGATGGCACTGATTCTGCTGGAGGTCCTACGGCTGCCTCATCAGGACGGGAGCTGCTCGGAGGTCCACTGCAGTTGCGCGAGTGGTTTGCTCGGCGCACTCGCCTTCGGAGTTGCGCTGCTGGAGCTGGGGGGCCTGCCGCTGGAGACGCTGCCGCTGGAGGCACTGGAGCTGGAGGCGCTGGAGCTACCAGAGCTGGTGGTACTGCTGCTCTTGGAGGTGCTCGTACTGGAGGTACTGGAGCTGCCGGAGCTGGTGGTGCTGCTACTGCTGGAGGTGCAGGAGGTGCAGGAGCTGCTGCTGCTGGAGGTGCTGGAGGTGCTGGAGGTACTGGAGCTGCTGGAGCTGGTGGTGCTGCTGGTGCTAGAGCTGGAGACCCTGGAGCAGGAGGTGCTGGCGGTGGGGGTGCTAGAGCTGTCGGTACTGGTGCTGGAGGCACTGTGCGGCCGCGACCGTACTTCATTCCACTGGTTCGCCAGGTTCTTGGCCTCCCATGTTCTACTGACCTTCCTCCACGTCTATTGTGTCCTCAGCCTGACCAGTCGCAGTCGCAGTTACAGCCAGCCTCCCCACTACCTGCTCCTTCTCCTTACACTGAGCAGAGGTCTTACCGAGCGTCGTGAGCCTGCGTCTTGTCCTGCCTTGCCTGTTTGTGCTGTTCGCACGGGTCGTCGTGTTCCTTGTCAGCGTCCTTCCTCTGTTCCACGCGTGTCCCTATGCCGTCTCCTCCTGCGTCCTCTCTTCTTGATGTTCCTGACCCTGCGTTCGACCTTGCACATGCTACCAGTCCTACTGTCTCGTCTTCTAGCCAACAGTTGTCACTGACCCTTCATTTGAGTCCACTGCTGCATCTACCCTAGTTGCTGAGCTTGTTGACTTTTTTGCCGCATGTCGTCTCGACTACGCCGCTAGTCTTGTTGATGAGTCTGAGTCTGTCTGTCCTCCGTCCGTCGGGGGTGAGTGTGCTCTTGGCACGGACGTCCTTGAGGACAGGCAAGAGGACTTTGATTGTTTTGCAGCTGTTGTACCTCATCTCGTGTCCATGCTGGTTGCACCTGAGGGAGACCCGGATGCACCAGACATCCCGACCCCGCGCTCTTACCAAGTGGCGATTTCACGTCCCTACTCCTCTCAGTGGCAGACAACCATAGACGCAAAGATGGCATCCTGGAAGTCCATAGGCACTTACGTTGACGTAGTTCCCTCTCCTGGGGCGAACATAGTCGATGGCATGTGGATTTTCAGGGTGAAGCGGCCGCTGGGTTCTCCGCATGTCTTGAAGGTGCGATACCTTGCACGAGGCTTCAGTCAGCGACAGGGAGTTGACTTCTTCCAGAACTTCTCCCCTACCTCGAAATGACCACTCTTCGGGTGCTGCTGCACGTCGCTGCTCAGCGTGACCACAAGCTTCACTCTCTTGACTTCAGCACAACTTTCTTACAGGGCAGCCTGCACGAGATCTGGTTGCACCGCCCACCTGGCTTCACTGGGTCGTTTCCTGCAGGTACCCAGTGGAGCCTCCGGCGGCCAGTCTACGGTCTCCGCCAGGCGCCTCGTGAGTGGCACGACACACTGAGGACGACGCTTGCGGCTCTTGCGTTTGCTCCTTCGACTGCTGACCCGTCGCTGTTTCTATGCACCGACACTTTGCTGCCGCCGTTTTACATCCTCGTGTATGTCGACGACTTGGTCTTTGCTACTGCTAACACTGAGGGACTGGCCCTTGTGAATTTGGAACTGCAGAAGAGACACATGTGCATAGACCTGGTTGAGCTGCGCAGCTATCTTGGCTTGCAGATCACCTGGGATAGGGCACGGCGCACCATTACCTTGACTCAATCACACATGGTGCAGCAGGTCCTTCAGCACTTCCGCTTCCAGTATTCCTCGCCACAGTCTACTCCTCTGCCTACCGGTCACTTGCTCTCAGCCGAATGGCCCGTATCCAGAGCTTGTGGGCTGCCTCATGTACCTGATGACCTGCACTCGACCTGACCTGGCCTACCCTCTTAGCATCCTGGCACGCTACGTTGTGCATGGGAGACACCGACCAAAGCACTGGGAGGCTGCTAAGAGGGTGTTGCGCTACTTGTGCAGTACGTCGGGCATGGGGCTCGTGCTTGGAGGACGGGGTCCAGTCGTCCTCACTGGACACGCAGACGCGTCTTGGGTTGACGACTTGGCTACGCAGCGGTCGTCACAGGGTTACACGTTCAGCCTTGGCTTTGGCTCTATTTCTTGGCGGTCTACCCGCTCCTCTTCTGTTCTCAGTTCCAGTTGTGAGGCTGAGATCTACGCAGGGGCCATGGCTGCACAGGAGCTACGCTGGCTTACCTACCTGCTGACCGACTTGGGAGAGCCGCCTCGTTCTCCTCCAGTTCTGTACGTCGACAACAAGGCCATGATTGCCTAGTGTTCGGAGCACAGATTGGAGCACAGGACGAAGCATATCGCTTTACGTTACTTCCTTGCTCGAGAGTTGCAGCAGCATGGTCAGCTTCGTCTTGCTTACGTGGCCCATCGGGCCAGCACCGCTGATATATTCACCACGGCACTTCAGCCTTGTGATCATCAGCGTTCCTGTACTGTTTTAGGCCTTGTGCCTACCTCGTCTCATTGCTCACTTCTTGACTTTGCTTGTACTGTGGTCTATATACATATACCGTATTCTCCCGGACATAGCACCCTAGGGTATAGCTAAAAATACAGGGAAAAAATGGGGGGGGTCTCCTCATAGGAAAAAAATACATAATACCCAGGTCTTTACATATGGTATATTTTAGTGTTAGTGTTTATTTAATTAGACAATGTGGGTGTTTTGGTTTTCATTTTAACATCACTGTCTGAGGCGCGAATGTGGGTTTCGGCCACGAGCTTCATCACCCCCACGAAAATGCCATGTGGCACCTCTCTTGCCACTTGCAGCGGAAGATTCGCCTGCACGTGGTCACAGCGAAGTAGTGCGAGGGGGGAAATCTCGGTAGATTGTAAGTGAATGTACCGCAAAATTTCATCTAGGGAGAATTTTTCGCGATATTCTTCAATATTGCAGCTACTCGTTAACGACTATTATAACGAATTCGTAAGAAAAGGGGGGTGTTATAGAAAATCAGCAAAAAAGGGGGGTATAGTAGAAACGAGGCTCCCCATAACATCCACCCCGCACAAGCTACCCGGGGGTGTACAATTATGGGGGGGTGTTTTGTCCGGGAGTATACGGTACCTGCATGTTTACACTTGCTAAGTTATGATCACTATACTGTTTGTTCTCCTTTATATAACTCTGCATGTGAACTGGCCTTGTGGCCATTTGCTTGTGCTCAGAGTGTGTGGTGACTTCGTGAACCATCCTGAGCTTGCTTTGCTTTTCTTGACTGGTCTGTGACCCCTTGTTCTCCCCCACTTTGCCTATGGGGTTGTGTCAAACTATTATATTGCTGTGCAGGCCAGGGCCTCAGATTCGTTTTGGCATAGGCTGACTGGTCAAACTTAGGAGTGTGTCCATGGCTGATCGATCAGTGGTGTTGTAATAAAAAAACCTGACTTTTCAGACAGTATATCGGAAAAAAACTGAACGATCAGTGTCACCATTTGGTAAAGCCTGATCCATTTTTTCCAGACAAGACAAGACACCTAGTTTACAAGTTTTGCATTGATATATCAAACGATTACATTAAATCTAGTGAAACATGTCATCACCATCCTCTTCATCATCATCATCATCCTCTTCACTATCACTAGAGCCTAAAGCATCTACAGCACAGGGTTCATCTACTTGCATAGCTGCCGTTGCTTTTCCCTTCTTGCTGCATTCACCTGGGGATGGGGTGGAAATTGGG
Source organism: Closterium sp. Naga37s-1 (assembly GCA_947471745.1). Classification (NCBI taxonomy): domain Eukaryota; kingdom Viridiplantae; phylum Streptophyta; class Zygnematophyceae; order Desmidiales; family Closteriaceae; genus Closterium; species Closterium sp. Naga37s-1. Next base: position 2,289,264 of record CANJKZ010000858.1, read on the forward strand.
GCATTAGAAAATGGCTTCCTTTTCCTGTAGCTCCTCCAGATCTCGACCACCTCGTCGTACTGAGGCTCGTACGGCATCAGAGACATGCACATCAAGTCCCCCAGCCTTGCATCCTTGAGGCTACTCCGCAGCCAAGACTTGATCACGTTCTGGCGAGAGAAGCCCCGTTCGCACTCCACAGTGCTAAGGGGAATCACCGCCACGGCTACCCACAGCTGCACGAGGTTGGGGTAGCTCTCCCGCCAGTCCGAAGACTTCAAAATTGCGGTGAGGCCATCGTGGAAAGTCCTCTCCCCCTTCGGTGCAGCGGCACGGACAGAGCAGAACAACCGAACCTCCTTGTGGGCCTGCCGCTTGTTGATCCCTGGCAGGGACATAACACAAGTGGATGTATTGGGAAACAATGCATGCGTTCACGCGCTGAGCTCAAGAAACAATAGCATGGCAGTGAGACTATCAAAACCCAAAACATAACTCACCTGGCAGTATGTCTTCTGCCGCGTGCGCCTTGAACAGCGTCACCAGCGAGTTCAGCCACTCAACGCATCATGCATGACGCTCCGACTTGCTCTTCGGCCACTCATCCGGCAGGAACAGACGGACACCAGACAGAGAGTCTAAGTCACTCAGCCTCCTCTCCAGGTTCCCCACGATTCGTTTAGCAAAGTCGGTGCAGACCTCAACGCAGGCGTCGTGATCACAGGGGCCTTCGTAGCCCTTGACTTTCTCTTCATGGAGCTCAAACACGAATGTTGACAGTCTGCCATCGGAATCAGGCCCCTCCACAGTCACTTCGCGTTCCTTTCTTGGGCCGTAGCGCTCGATGAAGGGCAAAAGCCAGCGGCTCAAGCCTCCACCGAAGTCGTCCCCACAGTCAACATATCGGCTCTCGATATGTGACGTGGCGCGCTTGATCTGAGCGTGCAGAGACACAAGGTCTGTGAGAATCGAGAATGGAATGATTGAACTAGAAACGAGATGGGTACAAGTAGAGAACACAAAAGTGTTGTACCCTCTAAGAACTACCCCACTACAGCCTAACCAGACTATAGCAGATATAAGTTTGACACACCCCGATAGGCAAAGTGGGGGAGAACAAGAGGTCACAAGACCAGTCAAGAAAGACAAAACAAGCTCAGGGTGGATCACAAAGTTACCACGCAGTCTGAGCACAAGCAAATGGCCACAAGGCCAGTTCATATGCAGACTTATATAAAGGAAAACAAACAATAAACAGAACAAAACCTAGCAAGAGTAAGCATGCAGGTATATGTATAAAGAGTACAGTACAGGCAGAGTCAAGCAGAAAGCAAGTGATGCACAGTAGGTACAAGGCCTAACACAGTGCAGAAACGCTGATGATCACAAGGCTGAAGTGCCTTGGTGAAAACATCAGCAGTGTTGGCCTGAGAGGCCACGTACGCAAGACGAAGCTGGCCACGCTGCTGCAACTCTCGAGCAAGGAAGTAGCGCAGAGCAATGTGCTTCGTTCTGTGCTCCAGTCTGTGCTCCTGACACAAGGCCAGCATGGCCTTGTTGTCGACGTACAAAACTGGAGGAGAACGAGGCGCCTCTCCCAAGTCGGTCAGCAGGTAGGTAAGGCAGCGTAGCTCCTGTGCAGCCATGGCCCCAGCGTAGATCTCAGCCTCACAACTGGAGCTGAGAACAGAAGAAGAGCGGGTAGACCGCCAAGAGACAGAACCGGAGCCAAGACTGAAGGTGTAGCCCTGTGACGACCGCTGCGTAGCCAAGTCGTCAACCCAGGAGGCGTCAGCGTGACCAGTGAGAACAACTCGAGCCCGTCCTCCAAGCACGAGCCCCATGCCCGATGTACTGCACAAGTATCGCAACACCCTCTTCGCAGCATCCCAGTGCACCTTTCAGTGCCTGCCGGGAGCCACGTAGCGAGCCAGAAGGCTGAGAGGGTATGCCTGGTCAGGTCGTGTGCAAGTGATCAGGTACATGAGGCAGCCCACAAGCTCTGGATACGGGCCACTCGGCTCTACGGACTCGTCCGAAGGTGGAGCTGAGAGCGAGTGACCGGTAGGCAGAGGAGTGGACTGTGGTGAGGAGTACGTGAAGCCGAAGCGCTGAAGGATCTGCTGCACCATGTGTGACTGAGTCAAGGTAATGGTGCGCTGTGCTCTGTCCCGGGTGATCCGCAAGCCAAGATAGCTTGTCAGCTCACCCAGGTCTGTGCACGTGTGTCTCTTCTGCAGCTCGGACTTCACGTGGGCGAGTGCCTCAGTGTCAGCAGTAGCAAAGACAAGGTCGTCTACGTACACGAGAACGTAGAACGGCAGCAGAGTAGTGTCAGTGCGTAAGAACAGAGAAGGGTCAGCAGTAGAAGGAGCAAAACCAAGAGAAGCAAGAGTCGTCCTGAGTGTGTCGTGCCACTCACGGGGTGCCTGGCGAAGACCGTAGACTGGCCGCCGGAGGCTCCACTGGGTACCAGCAGGAAACGACCCAGTGAAGCCAGGTGGGCGGCGCAGCCAGAACTCCTTCTTCAGGCTGCCCTGTAGGAAGGCTGTGCTGAAGTCAAGCGAGTGGAGCTCGTAGTCACGCTGAGAAGCAACGTGCAGAAGTACCCGAAGAGTGGCCATCTTCGGGGTAGGGGAGAAGGCCTGAAAGAAGTCAACTCCCTGTCGCTGACTGAAGCCACGTGCAACGTAACGCGCCTTGAAGGCAGGCGGAGAACCCGGCGGCCGCTTCACCCTGAAGATCCACATGCCACTGACGATGTTCGCCCCAGGTGGGGGAACCTCGTCTACGTAGGTGCCTGTGGACTTCAAGGAAGCCATCTCTGCGTCCATGGCTGCCTGCCACTGAGAGGAGTAGGGACCCTCTATCGCCTCTGCGTAAGAGCGAGAGGTCGGGATGTCTAGTGCATCCGGGTCTCCCTCAGGGGCCAGCAGCATGGACACGAGATGAGGTACAGAAGCAGCAAAGCACTCAAACTCCTCCTGTCTGTCCTCAAGAACGTCCGTGCCAAGAGCACACTCACCCCCGACGGACGGAGGACAGACAGACACAGACGCAGCAACAAGACTAGCAGCGTAGTCTAGGCGACAGGCGGCAGCAAAGTCAACAAGCTCAGTAACAAGAGCAGACGCAGCAGAGGACTCAAACAAAGGGTCAGTGACAGCAGTGGCCAGAAGGCGCGTGACAGCAGGACTAGCAGCACGAAGGGAGTCGGACTCCGGGTCCGGACTTGCAGGAAGAGAGGACGCAGGAGGAGACGGCAGAGGGACACGCTGTGGAGCAGTAGAAGGACGCAGTGTCATAGAGTGAATGCTTGGGACAGGAGGGAGACGCGGACGCGAAACACGACCAGCGCGAACAGGACGGACAGGCGACGCAGCACGAGACGCAGGCGACACAGGACGAGACTCAGGCTCACGACGCTCCGTAAGACCTCTAGTCAGTCCAGAGTAAGGGCCGGGCAGTGGAGAGGCCGGCAACAACTGTGACCGGGACTGGACAGGCGGCTGACTCAGGAAAGGAGGAGGACCAGGAGAAGGCGGTGAGCTAAGAACCTGCTGAAGGAGCGGAACGTAGTACGGCCGCGGCCGCGCAGCGCCTCCAGAAACAGCAGAGACAGCACTGGGACCCTCAGCCCCAGGGTCTCCAGTCCCAGCAGCACCTCCAGCACCTCCAGCACCAACAGCACCTCTAGAAGCTCTAGCAGCACCTCCAGCACCAGCAGCACCTCCAGAAGCTCCAGTAGCACCTCCAGCACCAGCAGCAACTCCAGCAGCACCAGGACCAGTAGCACCTCCAGAAGCCTCAGCAGCACCTCCAGCAGCACCAGCACCAGCAGCAACTCCAGCAGCACCAGGACCAGCAGCACCTCTAGAAGCCCCAGCAGCACCTCCAGCACCAGCAGCACCTCCAGTAGCACCAGCACCAGCAGCACCTCCAGAAGCCCCAGCAGCACCTCCAGCACCTGCAGCACCTCCAGTAGCACCAGCACCAGCAGCACCTCCAGAAGCCCCAGCAGCACCGCCAGCACCAGCAGCACCTCCAGTAGCACCAGCACCAGCAGCACCTCCAGTAGCACCAGCACCAGCAGCACCTCCAGAAGCCCCACTAGTACCCCGACAGCGCCGAGAGTACCACTCACGAAGCTGCTGTGGAGAGATAGGCTCCCGCCGCGGCGGGACACCGAGAGCACCTCCAGACGCAGTACCCTCAGGCACCACACGCCCAGGCTCAGCACCCCCAGGCTCAGCACGCCCAGACGCAGCACCCCCAGACTCAGCACCCCCAGTCCCCGCACCCGCAGGCTCAGCACCCCCAGACTCAGCTACCTCGACCGGCTCGGCAGGGTCTACCTGGGACACACCTGAGGGGGCACGACCCTGGGGGGGGAGGGGGTCTACCGGGGGAGTACCTGGGGTAAGGAAGAGCGGCGGGGGGGGGGGGAGAGGCAGTGCGGTAGGGAAAGAGACAGTAGTACGATACCGACTCGTCAAACGTGACGTCCTGAGAGGACAGAACACGACGCGAGGTGGGGTGGTAGAACTGCCACCCGGGTGCGTCAGGAGGGAAGCCAAGGAAGACACAGGGAACAGCACGGGAGGACAGCTTGTCCGCAGTAGTATCGCGGACAAAAGCTCGAGATCCCCAGACACGGAACGCGGACGCATCGCCAACCTTCCCTGTCCACTGCAGAGTAGGTGTGGTCTCCGGCAAGGAGACACGAGGCTGAAGGTTGATCTGATGCGCAGCGTACTGAACCGCGAACGGCCACAGAAAATGGGGAGCAGCCGCATGTATCATGGACGTGCGAGCGACGTCCATGACCATGCCAATGCGGCGCTCTGCAATCCCATTTTGCTGCGGGGAGGCTGGAAGCGTGAACGTCTCAGAACGACAGAAGGCTCTCAGGAGGTCGGAGGAAAACTCCCCGCCTCTATCTGTGTGCAGACGCAGAACAGGAAGGTCTGAGTCGAAACTCTCACTAAGCTGGCGACGAGCACCGCGGATCCAGTCGATCAACACCTCAGGGACCCCACCCTTGCTGCGCAAGGGGAAGACTGTGGTGTAACGCGAGTAATCGTCAACGACCAGCAGGAAGTAACGCTCGTGACCCTGTCCACGAACGCGGGCTGGGCCCCACACGTCCATGTGAAGAGTCTGCAGCGGAGCCTCAGTCGGAGGGAACGAGGAGGAGTGAGGGGCGGCGCGCTGCTGGCCCTCGACACAAGGAACACAGGTAGGGGCAGGCCCCGGAGGAAGGGGAGGGAGGGACCTGGGGAGACCAGAGTCAAGGGCACGGGAGGCCATACCTCGAAGACGAGGTAGGGAGGGGTGACCAAGGCAGTGGTGCCAAAGGAGAGTCTCGTGCGACAGAGGACGGCACGAGCAGGGGGCAGACGCAGGACTAGACCTGGACGCGGCAGCAAACACCTGACTAGACGCAGCTACCTGACCAGACGCAGCGACCGGAGGAGGCGCAGTAGTCAGTGTGTACAGACTCGACCCTGGCCGACGGGTGAATGTGGCCAGGTGGCGGCCCGTCCGAGAGCAAGTGCAGTGGGTCACACTCTGACCTCCAGGGGTGAACTGGTCAACCCACGCGTCCTGGAGGTCAGCTCCACTCACCAAGTTTGTAGAGAACGAGGGGAGTTGGAGTCCCGACAGCAAGCCCGACGGGGCCGCAGGACACGGTAAAACTATAGAGTAGCGTGCAAGGACTGGGCCCCCTGAGAGGTCAGCAAGGGAGACCGCAACAGGCCGGCTGAGCGGCGTGAGCGTGGTGCTGTCTCTAAAGAAAGAGAGCGAAGCACCAGAGTCAAGTGTGAAAGTGTGCAAGGCCTCAGTAGGTGCTGTACCAGAAAGAGTAGACGTACCAGCACCTGGAGCAGCAGACGCACTACCACCTAGGGCAGCAGCCGCACGAGCACCTAGAGCAGCAGCCGCAGTGCCCGGGTCGGGCGGGACACTCAGGTAACAGTCACCCTCAGTAATATCAGCAAGAGCATACATGGCAGCAAGGATAGCATCAAAATCTAGATCAAAGATAGGCACATTCTGCAGAAGCAGATCATGCCAGCGAGGGAGCTCAACAGAGTCAGGAAACTGGGTACGCCAAGCGTCAGTCAAGCGACCGAAGCAGCGCTGCGTGGTGTGTGGGAGCCCACACACCTCCCCACTACGAGGGCCGGTGCGAAGAACGTAAGCGCAGGGACCTGCACCCCCAGACCTCCCACGCCCAGCGTACCACTCACGAAGCTGCTGAACCGATGGGGTCTCACGGGTGCGCAGCTACTGCTGGCGCTGGCTGCCACCAAAGCCGCCACGCTGCGCGGCTGCACCTCGACCAGAACCACCGCCGCCTCCGCCTCCACCACCGCTGCCGCTGCCTCCACCACCTCCACTGCCGCCACTGACGCCCCCACTCCGGTACCACCCCCACCTCCACCGCCACCCCCTCCGCCTCCTCCACCACCCCCCCCGCCACCCCCTCCACCACCCCTGGTCCCCTTGCCCTTGCTGTTGCGGCGTCTCCCACTAGGGGCAGACGCAGCTCCGACCTCCTCAGTGCCAACGAGGTCGACAGCAGCAGTAGAAGCAACAGAGGGGAGAAGGGGGACAGGGGAACACCCCTCAAAGAAGGGGGTGCGACGGTCGCCGCGAGAAGTGTCAAACATATATTTACTATAGTCGTTCTAGGCTGTAGTGGGGTAGTCCTTAGAGGGTACAACACTTATGTGTTTCCTACTTGTACCCTTCTCATTTCCTAATTCAACCATTCTTTCGTCTATCATTCTCACATGGTATAGAGCTAGTTTCGAGATTTTTTAAAAAAGGGCCCACCACTGAAATTTCTCCCCTGCCTACTTGCCGCGCGCTTCGCGCCTTCCCTTCGAGGCCCGTCACGGCCCCTGCGCCCGCCCTTAGAGCCTGGGAGTGTGGCGCCTGAGGGTACTGTGTCTGGAGGTGCTGAGCCTGCGCGTGTTGAGTCTGGAGGTGCTCTGGGTGTCCCGTCGCGGCGGGAGCCCCTCTCTCTACAGCGGCTTCGTGAGTGGTACTCTCGGCGCTGTCGGGTTGCTGCTGGAGGTGCTGCTGGTGCGGGTGCTGCTGGAGGTGCTGGCGCTGCTGGAGGTGGTGCTGGTGCTGGAGCTGCTGGAGGTGCTGCTGGTGCTGGAGCTGCTGGAGGTGCTGCTGGTGCTGGAGGTGCTACTGGAGCTACTGGAGGTGCTGGCACTGCTGGAGGTGGTGCTGGTGCTGGAGCTGCTGGAGCTGCTGGAGGTGGTGCTGGTGCTGGAGCTACAGGAGGTGCTGCTGGTGCTGGAGCTGCTGGAGGTGCTGCTAGGACTGGAGACCCTGAGGCTGAGGGTACCGGTTCTGTCTCTGCTGTTTCTCGAGGCACTGCGCGGCCGCGGCCGTACTACGTTCCGCTTCTTCAGCAGGTTCTTGGCTCCCCACCTTCTCCTGGTCCTCCTCCTCCTTCCCTGAGTCCACCGCCTGTCCCGTCTCAGTCGCAGTTACAGCCGGCCTCTCCGCTGCCTGGTCCTTCTCCTTACTCTGGTCCGACTAGAGGTCTTACGGAGCGTCGTGAGCCTGAGTCGCGTCCTGTGTTGCCTGCGTCTCGTTCTACGTCGCCTGTCCGTTCTGTTCGCGCTGGTCGTGTTTCGCGTCCGCGTCTTCCTCCTGTCCCTGGCACTCACTCTATGACTCTGCGTCCTTCCACTGCTCTACAGCGTGTCCCTCTGCCCTCTCCTCCTGCGTCCTCTCTTCCTGACGGTCCGGACCCGGAGTCTGACTCCCTTCGTGCTGCTAGTCCTACTGTCACGCACTTTCTGGCCACTGCTGTCACTGACCCCCTGTTTGAGTTCTCTGCTGCGTCTGCTCTTGTTGCTGAGCTTGTTGAATTTGCTGCAGCCTGTCGCCTAGACTACGCCGCTAGTCTTGTTGCTGAGTCTGCGTCTGTGTCTGTCTGTCCTCCGTCCGTCGGGGGTGAGTGTGCTCTTGGCACGGACGTCCTTGAGGACAGGCAGGAGGACCTTGAGTGCTTTGCTGCTGCTTCACCTCATCTCGTGTCCATGCTGCTTGCCCCTGAGAGAGACCCGGATGCACTAGACATCCCGACCCCGCGCTCTTACGCAGAGGCGATAGAGGGTCCCTACTCCTCCCAGTGGCAGGCAGCCATGGACGCAGAGATGGCTTCCTGGAAGTCCACAGGCACCTACGTAGACGAGGTTCCCCCACCTGGGGCGAACATCGTCAGTGGCATGTGGATCTTCAGGGTGAAGCGGCCGCCGGGTTCTCCGCCTGCCTTCAAGGCGCGTTACGTTGCACGTGGCTTCAGTCAGCGACAGGGAGTTGACTTCTTTCAGACCTTCTCCCCTACCCCGAAGATGACCACTCTTCGGGTACTGCTGCACGTTGCTGCTCAGCGTCACTACGAGCTCCACTTGCTTGACTTCAGCACAGCCTTCCTACAGGGCAGCCTGCACGAGGAGATCTGGCTGCGCCGCCCACCTGGCTTCACTGGGTCGTTTCCTGCTGGTACCTAGTGGAGCCTCCGGCGGCCAGTCTACGGTCTCCGCCAGGCGCCCCGTGAGTGGCACGACACGCTCAGGACGACTCTTGCTGCTCTTGGTTTTGCTCCTTCCACTGCTGACCCTTCTCTGTTTCTACGCACTGACGCTACTCTGCCGCCGTTCTACGTTCTTGTGTACGTAGACGACCTTGTCTTTGCTACTGCTGACACGGAGGCACTCGCCCACGTGAAGTCCGAGCTGCAGAAGAGACACACATGCACAGACCTAGGTGAGCTCACAAGATATCTTGGCTTGCGGATCACCCGGGACAGAGCACAGCGCACCATTACCTTGACTCAGTCACACATGGTGCAGCAGGTCCTTCAGCGCTTCGGCTTCACCTACTCCTCGCCACAGTCCACTCCTCTGCCTACCGGTCACTCGCTCTCAGCTCCACCTTCGGACGAGTCCGTAGAGCCGAGTGGCCCGTATCCAGAGCTTGTGGGCTGCCTCATGTACCTGATGACTTGCACACGACCTGACCTCGCATACCCTCTCAGCCTTCTGGCTCGCTACGTGGCTCCCGGCAGGCACCGAAAGGTGCACTGGGATGCTGCGAAGAGGGTGTTGCGATACTTGTGCAGTACATCGGGCATGGGGCTCGTGCTTGGAGGACGGGCTCGAGTTGTCCTCACTGGTCACGCTGACGCCTCCTGGGTTGACGACTTGGCTACGCAGCGGTCGTCACACGGTTACACCTTCAGCCTTGGCTCCGGTTCTGTCTCCTGGCGGTCTACCCGCTCTTCTTCTGTTCTCAGCTCCAGTTGTGAGGCTGAGATCTACGCTGGGGCCATGGCTGCACAGGAGCTTCGCTGGCTCACCTACCTGCTGACCGACTTGGGAGAGGCGCCTCGTTCTCCTCCAGTTCTGTACGTCGACAACAAGGCCATGCTGGCCTTGTGTCAGGAGCACAGGCTGGAGCACAGAACGAAGCACATTGCTCTGCGCTACTTCCTTGCTCGAGAGTTGCAGCAGCGTGGCCAGCTTCGTCTTGCTTACGTGGCCTCTCAGGCCAACACTGCTGATGTCTTCACCAAGGCACTTCAGCCTTGTGATCATCAGCGTTTCTGTACTGTGTTAGGCCTTGTACCTACTGTGCCTCACTTGTTGACTTCTTGACTCTGCTTGTACTGTACTCTATATACTTATACCTGCATGCTTACACTTGCTAGGTTGTGTTCACTGTATTGTTTGCTTTCCTTTATATAACTCTGCATGTGAACTGGCCTTCTGGCCCTTTGCTTGTGCTCAGACTGTGTGGTGACTTTGTGATCCACCCTGAGCTTGCTTTGTCTTTCTTGACTGGTCTTGTGACCCCTTGTTCTCCCCCACTTTGCCTATAGGGGTGTGTCAAACATATATTTACTATAGTCGTTCTAGGCTGTAGTGGGGTAGTCCTTAGAGGGTACAACAGTAGCAGTAATAGCAGTAGTGCAGCAGTAGCAGCAGTAGCGGCAGTAGCAGCAGCGCAGCAGTAGCAGCAGCGGTGCGGCTCGGCTAGGTTGCGTGGCTCGGTCGGGTGGCGCGGCTCGGCTTACCAGAGACAGGTGCAGGCGCCGGCAGGGGTCGGCAGGGGCTCGTCAGCAGGGTCCGGCAGGGGCCGGCAGGGGCTCGCCAGGAGGGGCCGCGCCAGTTGGGGTCGGCAGGGGCTCGGCAGCAGGAGCCGGCCGGGGGCGCGCCAGTTGGGGCCGAGAAGAGGGGGGGTCCGCGACGGGCCGGTAGAGGGGCCGCGACGGGCCGGCAGAGGGGCCGCGAAGGGCCGGCAGAGGGGCCGCGAAGGGCCGTTAGAGGGGCCGCGAAGGGCCGTGACGGGGCCGCGACGGGCCGTCAGAGGGGCCGCGAAGGGCCGCGAGGGGCCGCGACGGGCCGTAGGAGGGGCCGCGACGGGCCTTAAGAGGGGCCGCGACGGGCCTTAAGAGGGACCGCGATCGCGACGGGCCTTAAGAGGGGGCGCGACGGGCCGTAAGAGGGGCCGCGACGGTCCTTAAGAGGGGCCGCGACGGGCCTTAAGAGGGGCCGCGACGGGCCTTAAGAGGGGGCCGCGACGAGCCTTAAGAGGGGGCGCGACGGGCCGTAAAAGGGGCCGCGACGGGCCTTAAGAAGGGGCCGCGACGGGCCTTAAGAGGGGCCGCGAAGGGCTACGAAGGGGCAGCGACAGGCCACTAGGGGCCTCGAAGGGCAGGCACTAGGGCGCGACTCGGTCAAACACGACACGCGCCTCGGGCAGGAAAAAAAAATTCGAGTGGTGGGCCCTAAAAAAAACTCGAACCAGCTCTATACCATGTGAGAATCGAGAATGGAATGATTGAACTAGAAACGAGATGGGTACAAGTAGAGAACACAAAAGTGTTGTTCCCTCTAAGAACTACCCCACTACAGGCTAACCAGACTATAGCAGATATAAGTTTGACAAGGTCCAGCTGCAATCATCAGACACAATAGAAGACACTGTCAGCCGTGTTTACCAAAGTAGGAAAGGGTATCATGGGGAAACGCAAACACAACATTACCTGGCGCTGCTGAAAGGTCTTGTTCAGGAAGTTCAACTGCTCAAGCACATCAGCAAGAAAGTACATGAAGAAGTGGAACCGGTAGGATGTGGTGAGCAAAAATATGGCGGCGTGGAACTCTTTCAGAAAAACAATGACAGCTGGCCATACTGCCAGGATGCGAAGCAACGCATCCCCCCGAGAGAGCCACCGGACTTGATGGATGCCCTGGACTTCCAAGCTGGTCTCGGTGAAAAGCTCCTGGAGGCCCATGAAGCGCTGGTGCTTCGGGCCGGACCGCCCCAGTAGGTCCGAGACCACGCGGATGAGATCATCTACCATGTTGAAAGCCGGTAGAGCTTCTGCCGCATCCTTAGCGGCGAGGGCCTCCCTGCATGTAAGGACAGAAGATACTTCAGTACACCGCACAAAAGGGAAAAGGTGTAGGTCACTAAATACAGTACGGCACTCACCTGTGTGCAATGCAATGACACGAGACGAGGTGGGGTACTTTCTCTCGAAGGCGAACCACCAGCCCAGCTTGACTCCCCATCATCACTGACGCACCGTCGGTGCTGATGCCCGAAATCCTTTGCAGGTCGACACCGAAGGCCTGCAGGTGAGACAGCAGAAGACTCAACAAGGTGGATGCGTCAGCTTTCTCCACCGTGATGAGTTGCATGAACTCCGTCACGACTACGGATTCCCGAACGAAAGTGGCGTAGAGAATTAGATGCTCCCCCCTGACACGATCCGTGCTTTCGTCGATGGCGATGCCGATGAAGGGGCTTCTGAGGATGTGCTCAAGTTGGGTTGTCTGTAACCACGTTGCCAACGACTGCGTGAGTTCGCCGTAGCCGTACCTGCAAGAATACAAACATATATAATTAACGAAACTGCGCATGTAAGTAAACCAATGCAAGCAGGAACAGTAATGACAACTCACGTGGTATAGTACGTCCCATAGCCTTTCTTTGGAAACCCTTGGACGCCCTTCCGCGCAAGATACTGCACCAGCTTCACCCATGTCCCCATGGGTGCGTCGCAGTCGCTGACAAACAGGAGCGCGTCAAGCAGTGACGTGACCCGAATCTTCTCCGCGTCGACCGCTGCACGATGCTCGTCGATGCGGGGTTGCTTAGACGCGGCAGCAAGCAGTGCCTCTTGCTTCTCCAGTGCCAGCTTGTGCTTTCTCGTCCCGGCGTGCTTGCGAAACGCCTGCGTCTGAACGTCGGTCGCACCTTTGCCTGTCCTGCCACAACGTCCCCTGACACCTGCATGCTTGGTGCAGAGACTGCACTTGAAAGCAGGCAGACCACGAACAGTTTTAGTTAGTACAAGCCAAGGGAAACGCTCAACCCACTTAGACTTATACTTCTCCAGTGCCTCGGCATAGATGGCATCAATAAGATCCTGAACGTTTATGTTCAGAGCCGGGTGCGCGGTGGTTTCGTTGACGACAGCCTCCGAGACTGGGACGGTTGTTGATGACGTCCAGAAGCTCACCTTCTGCTGCTTGAGCTTGATTGCGCGCGTCGCTGACGACTTCGACGCCGACGTGCCGATGTGAACGGTGTCGGAAACACCAGGCGGCGCAGGAGGGTTGGCCCGGATAGAATCCGGGCTTGAAGGCACGTCCGGATGAAGCGGGCTTGGTTGGCAAGCTACACGTGCCACGATACAAGGCGACGTGCCTCTGGTAATCATGCACGAACCGATGTACCTAGACTACCGGAATTCAGGGCACTCACGCGAATCTCCATTACAGGGATTTCAGCCCAACCCTTTGTTATAGCTCTGACGATACAGTGTACACGACTGGAAAAAAACTGATATTTCAGCACAGACATATTCTAAAAAACTGAACTATCAGCAAACACATAAAAAAAAAAGCTGACACAGCAGCCTCAAGAATCCCCCACCACTGAAATCACAGCCTTTTTACCCCTAATCAGCCTTTTCTCGCTGATTTCTGAGGGCCTGGTGTAGGCTGTAGTGGGGAAGCCCATATTGGGTACAACCCAAATTAGGGTTAGTACTTGTATCTCATTCTTTCTCAATGTAATCATTCCTTCTCGTTAGTTTCTGACATCCCCGCTATCTCGTTCCGTTGCACCTGTAACATGTAGCAACCCTATATTTGAGTTCACATTTTGGGGATATCATTTCAAAGAGATTTTTTCTGTTAGAATTTAAACTGTCTGAATAGGATCGTAGTCTTAGGATGGTAGCTTCCTGTCGTAGCGGAAGTCTTATATGAGTGACTTGTAACAGGATCAATGTCTCTGAAATCAAGTATATTATAAAATGACAAGCATACAGAATATATAGCTAGACTAAAGTACCTGTTCGCCTACTGTGCTGTATTTATTCGCGCTATTCCTGTTCTGAAACGGTACGTGACTATTCGCGATACCTACAGCTACTGCTGACGTCATCCTAGGGCGCGTAGCGCTTTGCTGACGTCAGTCTATCGGTACTTTTACTGTACTAACTATACTACACAAATTCCTTGAAGTGCATAAACCTCGATATTATCTCAACACTCCCCTTCACTTCTAGGAGTTCGGTGTAGTCATCCTGTTGACTCGGAAATACCACTGAGCTGGTTGCAGTGATGAAATTTCTGACGCGTCAGCTTCTTAGTAAGCGAATCAGCGGCCATGTCACTGGTGGGGCAGTAGACAAGGCGCATTCTCCCCTTGTCGATCGCGTCTTTTACAAAGAAGTAACGCAGCGAAATATGCTTCGTGCGATTAACGAAACCAGGCTTGTTGGCGATGGTAATTGCACTCTGGTTGTCGCACTGCAACGTGAACTGATTCGGCGTGACGAATTTTGCTTCGTCAAGCAATTCCTGCAAGTACAGACCTTCGCGAGTTGCAGCACAAGCGGCGATGAATTCTGCTTCAGCCGAAGAAAGTGACACCAGTTCCTGTTTCGAGGAATTCCAGGAAATCGGACCAATCGGCTCGAGACGAAAAATATAACCCGTGCGTGACCGTCGATCTGACGTGTCGCCAGCGTGGTCCGCGTCAAACTACCCGCTGAGGTACATTTTGTCGGTCGGCTTCCCAGCATTGAAAATCAATCCAAGTGTTGGTGTAGAGACGAAGTAACGTAACGCACGCTGTAAGTCGAGAGAGTGTTCTTCTTTCGGGCAGCGTAAAAACTGCGCAAGGTGACTTGCGACGTAGGCAAGATCAGGGCGACAGGTGACTGCTGCGAAAAGAAGACATCCCAGCTGCTGCTGATATAGTTGAAGACCAGCTGCTGACAGATTTTTCAGGTTGGGAACGTGCCCGGTGAGTGTAGACCGATAAGGTGTAGCAACGAAATCCGTGGGGATGTTAAAACGCTTAGCGAGTGACTCCGCATACTTCGAAGCCGTGAGATGAATAGCGGAAGAAGTTCGCGAAACGTTTAACCCCAGAAATTGAGTTACTTTGGTGGAAATGGTTAAGTCAAGTGACTTCTTCAGATCAGCTTCGATACGATCACCCAGTGAAGTAGACGAACTGACGTAGAGGATGTCGTCCACGTAAGCCACTAACAACGCATAGCTCCCCTTGTCGTCTAGCCGGTACATCCCTGGATCGTGTGGCAGTTGTCTAAACCCAACCTCCGTTAGCTTCCTGTTTAAATGCTGCTGCCACAGTCGCGGTGCTTGTTTGATTCCGTACAGTGATTTTTTGAGCTTGCAGACACTCGGCGGATTTGTCGGATAGGTGTGTGGATATTCGACGTAGATTTCGGCATCGACGTCGGCGTACAAAAAAACGTTGGAAACATCGATTTGTCGAAGTGGAAAATTCTTCGCGGCTGCTTCGCAAAGAACGAGTCGAACACTCGTATGTCGATTGACCGGGGCGAAAGTAAGTGTGTAGTCGATCCCATGAGTCTGATCAAAACCACGACTCACCCATCGTGCCTTGTGTTTCTCGTAAGTACCATCCGCTTTAGTCTTCACCCTGAAGACCCACTTACCGGTAAGAACATTTTTTTTTACCGTTTTTTCAATGGGTATAAGATCCCAAGTTCCCCTTTTCTCCAGGGCAGCCAGTTCGCGATCCATCGCTTCACGCCATTTTTCGCGATGAGGCCCTGAGAGAGCTTGTCGGGCAGTTTTCGGCTCCAAATTCACTGTAGAATTGTACTGTACCGCTGCTGCGAGTCCCAAAATTTGCAGTCCAGTTTGATAATGCGGATTATCGTCGGTGCGACCTGCGAAATTGACAGAATCATTCTGGTCTCCACTTGCCCCCCCAATTTCGTCAGGGTTGACACGGATGCTGCTATAAGAAACCACCGGCATTGGTTGGCGTTGTTCATCCACGAGGTAAGTATGATGAACATCCCGAACATCCTCAGGTGCCGTGTCAGCAAGAGGAATAAACTCCGGAATTCCGGATGACGTGACAGGGACAGGTGGGTCGGGAGCAGCTTCACGTGCACCGTCAGAGTCAGGTTCTTCGCTGGCAGCAATTTCGACATCGGCGTTAGCAAACGAACGAACACCGTGGAAAAGCCTGGCAGGGTTTTGCTGTGAAGCAAGATGCTGTTCGAAGACGAGCGTCAGATTCTCGTAGAAAATACAGTCGCGAGCAGGAACAAGGAGACGACTGCGATAATCCATGATACGCCAGGCAAAATATTGTTTTTTCAATGCCGAGATGCAGCCCCCACTTAGCACGCTGATCGAACTTCCCGAGCGGAGCGGTAAGAGGACGGTACTGAACAACACATCCGAAAACACGAAGTAATTTAGTTGTACCCAACTTGCCCGTCCACAGCAAGTGGGGTGATGCGTTGTTAGGCAGGGCCGAGGACGAAAGAAGATTGTGCAACAGCGTTGCATGGTCCATGGCGAAAGGCCAGTAGAGTGGGCCGAGTTGAGCCTGGGCAAGAAGGGCTCGCATCTTCTCTTGCACAGTCCTGTTGAGCCTCTCTGCTACGCCACTCTGCTGATGAGCGTGAGGCAACGAAAAAAGTCGTCTTATCCCGCGTTCTTGCAGATAGGCCGTGAACTCAGTACTGCGATACTCGCCGGCGCCGTCACACTGAAACGCCTTGAGCTTAGTATCAGACTCTCGTTCGGCGAGAGGAAGCCAGGTGCGGAAAGCTGTAAACGCAAGAAAACGGGTAGTCATGTTTCCAGTCCAAACATAACGAGTGGAAGCGTCTGTAAATGTGATAACGTAGTGTTCGCCGTTGAAACCAGCCGCGGGTAAGTTGAGTATATCGCTATAAACCTTATCCATCAGATGATAATCTTCAGCTCCAGGGAAATGAGTCGGGAACGGCTCGTACGGTAGATTTGCCGCAGGGCAGATGGTGCAGGGTGCCGGGCGATTCACCGGCTTCAGTTCGAGACCGCTCGGTAAGAGTAACGAATTCTTGTCAAGCACTGCAGCCTTGATCGTGTTGTTTAGCGTAAATTGCGACGGATGACCAAGTCGCTTATGCCATGTTTCTCCCGTGGCTTTGTGACCTTGTGCGCGCAGATAATACTCGGCGTTAGCGAAGAACGACAACAGAAGCTGATGACCATCGGAGCGGATCTGATCGAAAGCAGGTGCGACGTAACGAGTAAGATTTGGTGGTGGAACACGAACCTCAACATCCACGTACTCGCCTGGAGCAAGTACTAACTCGCCGCTTTCTTGATCAGATGCTGCAGGTACAGGTTCAACTCCAACGAGACGACCCGAGTCAAGAATCTCCATATCAGCGACGCGTTGTTCAGCTTCAGCGAGAAGACGAGCAGCGCGTTCAGCAGGCGTCTCGCCCCAAGTTGTTTCATCGGGTTCGTCAGCCCCCCAGATGCCGTCATTAGTCGGCATGTTCGTCGGATCACCCCAACCTTCAACTGCAGCCATGTACTCCCAGGAGTTCTGAACATCATTCAAGCCTTGATCGTCGAAGGTCAACATGACGGCGGCAGCTGTGGTTGAAGATGTCGGGACAACTCCCTCACGTGGAACTGTATCGTCGGTGTAATCAATGTCGTCGCGATGCTCCCAAGGACCAAGCGAGAGAATGTTATCAGAGTCGGCAGTAGTGCACTCAGGTATGAAGTTCAAAACGAAAACACCGTTTTGCTCAACTGCCGTGCCGAGTTTCTTTTCACCGTATTTCAGAGTGAATTTTCCAGGTTCACCGAGAAGTGTAATCCCGTTCTTCATGAGCTGTGCAGATGACATGAGGTTGAAGCCAAGCCGAGGGACCAAAAGAACTTCGTTCAGGTGAAGACTGAAGTCTTCTTCAACTGAGTCCAGAACAATACTTCCCATCCAGTGAGCTGTAAGTTGTTGGTTATTGGCGACCGTGACGACAATGGGATTCTCCAGACGGCGTTGATTCACGATGAAACGTGTCTCTGACGAATACATGTGCTGACCACAGCAACTGTCGAGGTACCAAGTATTGGGACCTGCAATAGTATGTGCAAGATTTGCATAGACCTCAGGTGGAATCGGTGTGTTGAGTTCGTTGTTGAACCGGTTGTGAATCCGCTCTTCAGCATCAGGATCATAAACCGTTGAAACTGATGTCATGCAATTAATAACTACTTTTGTTTGTGTTTTGGCAGGTGCAGTAGTCGGCTTCGCAGAGGTCAGCTTCGCAGTATTCTGCTTCTCAGCGTCCGGCTTCTCTGCTTCCAGCTTCTCTGCTTCACTTGAAGAATCTTTGTTATATTTCGATGCAGACCGCTTCCAAGATGGTTTGTCTTTCGACCAACAGGTATCAATTGTGTGTCCTGGTTTTCGACAAAAAGAACAAACGGGCTTGTGACGTGGATTAGAATAAAAACTGACTGTATTGTTTACCATCTTTTCCCTCCTCGAGCGTTGTGCAGATCCATATCCTGCTGCTCGGCAATGAGAGCGGCACAGAGTGCCCCCTCGGACAACTGTGCTTGCATCCGAAGTATAGAGCGACACTGTCGCCATTCTGGTCCAAGACCCGCGAGTAGCACCGTGTGGAACATAGCGTCGGGGAAGTACCCTCCACACTTCTGAAGTTGATCGCGCAGATTTCGAGCGCGGTTAATATACTGCGTCACCTTCTCGCCGTTTGTCATTTGTATATTTGACAGCTGCGTCAAAATTTTACTCTGGTTGACAGTATCCTTTGCCATGTGAACCCCTTGCAGGTATAACCAAGCTGCTTCAGCGGGAGCGGCACTGGTACGAAAAGAACGAATTCCAAGCTGTTCAGTCGGTGTCAAATTACGAACGAGAACTGTGTATGCAGTCAGCGACGCCGATCGAAAAGTGGCTTGTTGAAGTGGTGACCCGTGAGATGGAAATGGTGCTGTGCCGTCATACAGCTGCCAGAACCCCGCGGTCTGAACAAGAAGCTCAAACTCAAAGCTCCAGGTATAAAAATCTTGACCGTTAAAAGGCATTGTCGTTTTGATTTTCGTTGGATTTGCAGAAGCAGGAATATAATTTCCGGTACCGTCAGCTGATTGTAGCTGATAGAGTGATGGCACTTGTGACCCTTGTTGTGTTTGTTGTCCTTGTCCAGCAGGACCAAAGGAGAAAGAGTTGTTCGACCCATCACTTCCTTGTGGCATCTGACCACGCTGATAACTGGAGCCATCAATGCTCATCGGAGTTGGAAACATCTGGTTAAGTGACAAGACGGCAGCATTAACACGTTGTTGAAGATTTGCTGGTTGGTAAGCACCTTGATATCGGTAAGGTCCAGTCGGAACGAAGTTAGACTGTTGTCCCGGTTGACTTGAAGAACCAGGGACTGCAGCTGCAGCTGTTGAGGCTGCTGATGCTGCTGTTGCGGCGGCTGCTGTCGATGATGCCGCTGCTATAGTTGTGTGTACGGGCTGACTGCTCAATGGCATGCCGTACATCGGTTGTTGCTGATATTGTTGTTGATGCTGTTGTTGTTGCTGCAGATGTGAATTATCAGCAGCTGGAGACGCTGTTGGGCGTGATGGGCTCGTAACAGAAGAGCCATTGTTGGACCTTGGAGATCCAGACATAGTTGTAGAGTAGGCAGGTGGAAGCTGTTATAATCCTAAGTTGCTCTCATACCATGTTAGAATTTAAACTGTCTGAATAGGATCGTAGTCTTAGGATGGTAGCTTCCTGTCGTAGCGGAAGTCTTATATGAGTGACTTGTAACAGGATCAATGTCTCTGAAATCAAGTATATTATAAAATGACAAGCATACAGAATATATAGCTAGACTAAAGTACCTGTTCGCCTACTGTCCTGTATTTATTCGCGCTATTCCTGTTCTGAAACGGTACGTGACTATTCGCGATACCTACAGCTACTGCTGACGTCATCCTAGGGCGCGTAGCGCTTTGCTGACGTCAGTCTATCGGTACTTTTACTGTACTAACTATACTACACAAATTCCTTGAAGTGCATAAACCTCGATATTATCTCAACATTTTCATTCACTCTTTGGAGCACCCATTTGAACTTTCTGAAAATGTGTTCAAACAAATGCCTCAAATAGTGAATAAAAACCAGTCGTGAATGAGATTCCTGTATGTGAAACCAAATAGTATGCACGTGCACGTCATGTTGAAACCATGAACTTATTCGAATGTCCCAGCATTGTCGATTAAAGACGGCGGATGGTACGGCCAAGCATAATATTCTGGCTTCAACATGAACGAATGCAATTGTACAGATGAACAACAAAGTATGAAATGTGGGTGGATGCTTCGAGTTGAATTTAAAAAATTATAATTTTTAAACACATTGATGTTTTTCAAAATTGTGTATTGTGAAAGCGAAGCTGCCTGTACCGAATATTTGGCAGCGTCGAAGCGCGCTAAACGCCCTTCTCCAGCTACAAAAACCGTGGGTTGGAGTTCATTCCCTCCACCCACGTTTCTCGTTTTCCAACGGCTCAATCAACATCCCCACCACCCACCCCGGACCAACTACAAGACCACAGCTGCTTGGACGGACGACTCCATAGCTAGTAATATTTGCATGTACTAGCATGTGTTTAAGAACGATGCATATGTTGTAATAAGCCAGTTGCAATGAGAACGATGCCAAATTATAAGGACAAGAAAGCAAGCTTTCTCAATGCATCATGTAACAACAGCAAAAATACGCTGCCCCAAAGACGATTAACAACCTCTAATCGCATGCATGACCTATAATATCACCACACTTTGAGACACGCATCCCACAAACAAGAATGCAAACGCACATAAAAATGGTACAACCCACGTAACGGAACGCATCGAAGTGCAAGCCCTCAGTGAAACAAACACAACGAGAATACGTGAACACACACACACCCACACAAACACACCCACGCCGCACACACCCACATGCACAAATAGGATTGAGAGCAGACATGCGTAACAATGTGTTGCAATAAGTTAATTATGTAACAATCACTACACGTTGTCCCCCCTTCCCCCCCCTTTCCGCCTTCCTTTCTCTCCCTCTGCCATCAAAATCTCCTCCCACAATGCGTCTCACACACCTTGCAAAACAAACAAGTCAAGTAGAAAATGAATTGTAGTCGGAAACCAGAGTCAATAATTCGATGACAAGCACACACTTGATTTTGAAATGGAACTTGAAAATTAAGTACCGTATGGGTTGAAATATGATGAATGCAAAAGGAAACCGAATTTGACGACTCACAAGCGTGGTTTGAAGCATAGATCCTTTGGGGTCACGCACACCACCCTGGTGTGCAGCAAGGCTCCAGCAAGCAAGGTGCAACGAGTTGGGCATCGCCATGCTACAAGGCACCAGAGAGTTGCAGCAAGGCACCGGTGGAGGAGCAAGCGGGCTGCTGTAGCAAGGCGTGAGCTCACTGCAGCAAGGCGTGAGCTCACTGCAGCAAGGCGTCAGCTCACTACAGCAACGCGTGAGCTCACTACAGCAAGGCGTAAGCTCACTACAGCAACGCGAGAGCTCAATCCAGCAACGCGAAAGCTATCTGCAGCAAGGCGTGGGCTCACTGCAGCAACGAGTGAGCTCACTGCCTTAGTTGAATTTGATGCTTCAGCACGCCAGCGTCAAGCGTCAAAACGGAGTGTTTTGACGCTTGACGCTGGACGGGCGTTTTGATGTTTGACGGTCCCGTAAAAAAATTACAGGCAGCCCGAAGTCGAATTTTTTTTTCTGTGCAGAAAAAAATTCCGCTTCTGGACATCGCGTCTGCTAAGGCACTCGACATTGCGACTCCTAAGTTACTTGCTAAGACGACTACTAAGGCACTCGACATTGCGATTGCTAAGGCGACCACTAAGATATTCGACATCGGGTCTGCTAAGGCAATATCGCGACTGCTAAGGCGACTGCTAAGGCAACATCGGGACTGCTAAGGCGGCTGTTAAAACCCGCAGGCCAAGAATTTCAACCTTAGGAAGGTTGGTTGGGAGTGAAAACGCAAAAGGCCTGCGAACCAATAGGAGTGTCCGAAATGTTGGACGAGGTCTAGAATTCGGGAATGATCACAGGCATTTTTGGGACATCCAACCAACGCTAGGAAGGATGAACCAAATTTGGCCTTCTTGGCCTGCGGGTTTTAAGGAACTCAACTACAGGACTGAAATGTCTCTCGACATTGCTCCACACATGAAAGCCTAACACAAAATCCAACCCCTCCACCCCTTTCGACCGCACTACAACTACACAACCCAACCTGCACTGCACACACACATTTCACTCGACAAAGCACAATAGAAAACGCATGCCAACCAAAATCAACCCCCCTACCCCTTCCCACCGCACCAAATCTACAATGTCCAACCAAAAAACACATTTCCCTCCCCCCCCAACTTACACGACTTACCTTTTTACGGTTTCGACAGAAACCATTCAACCTTGCTAGCATAGTACCATAACCTTAGCGTTTTTAGACATTCCTAGCTTACACCATGGCTTCATCCACCCGTTCAAGCGCTAATGAGGGCGCCGCATCTAGTTCTGCCACAACGTATGAAGAGATGCTCGAGCATCCATCGTACAAGCACTTCCGTTTTTTTATCAATCCTAAGAAATTCAAGTTGCATAGGGCTATGTGCAAGTTTTGTTACCACGATTCCGTGCAGTCCATCACTCGTTGTTCGCGGCACCTCGCGGTTTGGGCTGGTCAACCTAAATATAGGGATGTTCAGCTTGTGATAAGGCTCCTAAGAAAGTAGTACATGTACGAGTCGAAGGGGAAGGCAAAAGCGGATAAGGGGAAGGTGGTCGCCGCGGTCATGGAGACGATTGGAGGTGGTCCTACCGGGAAGCGGAAGATTTTAGATTTCTTCAGCGGGGAGGTGGCGGAGGCGAAATCTAGGGCCGATGAGGCGATTTCTCTCTTCTTCACTGGCCTGCGTATCCCCGAGCACCATGCCGATCACCCGCTCTTCTGCAACATGTTACGGGCGGTGGCTGAGGCGGGCAGTGGCTACGTCCCCCCTGGTCGCAAGTACATTGGCGGATCCGGTCTCCAACAGTGCCGCATTCGGATCGAGGAGGGGTTGGCGCCAATTAAGAAGACTTGGGGGAAGCAGTGTGTCACCATTGACTCTCGTGACGCTGCGGGTGCTCTCGCACTGACGGACCTTGACTGAGGCCGTCCACTTCTCCCAGGTTGAGACCGCGAAGGGGTGTTATGATGCTATTGTTCTGCGTTATTTCACCCCTTCAGGTGCCTCCCTCAGCCGCCTCCTGATGCCGCCTGTGTTTCCCAACCTTGGCTCGTTTGCGACTGTCTCCGACCTAGCCATCACCTGCGTTCCCTTGCCACTAACTATCGTGCGGCCTCCACTAAGGCTCAGCTTCTCCTTGCCCCCCGCCCTCCTTGTGTGGCTTAGTCATTCGCCTCTCTGGCCGCCTCTCCTCTGCCCGTGACGCGCTTCTTCATATGTACCCCAGTGAGTTTACGACCGATCTTCTTGAGACCACTCTTGAGAAGATCAAAATTGACCTCCTCTCTATTGCCTCTGCCCCTTACACAGTAGCTCCCCATCTCTTTGAGGGTGTGCTGCCCTTCTGTTTCCCACATATACTGCTACTTACGGCACTGCTGCTGTATCTGTCTCTGAGGAGACTACAGTTGTTTCTGCCGCTGGTCAGCAGAAACGGGGCAAGGGTGGCAAGAAAGGGGGGAAGGGTGGTGGCGGCGGTGGAGGTGGCGGAGGTGGAGCTGGAGCGGAAGTAGTGGCGGTGGCGGCGGTACTAGTGCACCTTAGGGAGGAGGCTCGAGAGGAGGTACTGGACCGGTGGGCCCACCGGTTGGAGGTGTTACCCCTAACGGTGGTGAGGGAGGGCAGTAGCAGCAGCCACAACAAATACAACAGCAGTAGCAGGGACACCAGCAGCGGCAGGTGTTGCAGCAGGTTCCGCAGTGGGGACCCCTCGCAGCAGTGGGGTCCGAGGCAGCACTGGGCCCCTAGTAATGGGGACCTAGAGGACCAAGGAGCACTGGCCACAGCGGCAGCTCTGCCAGCAGGGGCCCCCCCTACGAGTGCGACTCCGACCCCTGCGACTACTGGATCCTGACGGGACCAGGTAGTCCTTGTGTCTGCGGGCGCGGTGACCACTCTACAGCAGGCTGCTTCCGCCGCCTCGACGACATCTACCGTGCAGGCCACTGTTACGCGAGATGCACCTTGCGCTGGGCACAGCTGCTAGCTCGTAAGATTCATGTATTTGATCTGTCTATTTATGAGGCTCGTCACTGTGCTTTGTATGCTGGTGTTGACTATAATGCTGATGGATCTGTTTGCTCGCGTATTCCTAGACTAGGATCCTTGCCTGTTGCTAGTGTAGACCTTTTTCATTCTAGTATAGGTGCTTGTGTTGCTGCATAAGGTGCTTGTGTAGGTATCAGTCCTGGTGCACCTGCGACTGACGCGTCGCTCTCCTTCACACTGGACTCTGGCGCGTCACAGTGCTTCTTACGCGACCACACAACTCTCATACCACTTCTTGCTCTTGTTACAATAGCCCTGGCTAATCCTACTTTAAGACCAGCAGCTGCACGCAGCTCCGCCATCCTCCCGTGCCCTGTGGTCCCCTCTGTTGTCCTTGGAGGTCTCCACATCCCCTCGTTCACTCGGAACTTGCTGAGTCTTGGATACCTCAGGATTGAGGGATCACAGTCACTTTCCTTAAGCACGGGAGGACTGTGCTCTGTACGGACGCTTCCACCGGTGCACTTCTTGCCACGTTCACCAGGGAGCCTCGCTCTAGTCTCTACGTTCTCCATACTGAGTGCTCCCAGGTAGATGCGTCCCCTCAAGTTACTACGTCCGGTCAGGTTGCTGTGTCTGGTCAGGTTGCTGTGTCCGGTCAGTCGCTGCGTTGCTCCTGTTGGTCCCTCTCCCACCAGACAGTCCTGTGGCACCACTATATTGGCAACCCGTCCCTCCCCCGCCTCCGCAGCATGGCTAGTCAGCGTCTTTTCTCAAGTCTCCCACGCGTCGTTGCGTCGCTCCCTCCCCCACCTGCGCTGTCGTGCAGTCCTTGCGTTGAGGGTCGGCTACGCGCCACTCCTTACTCCTCCTACCTTCGTCCAGCCACAGCTCCCTTCCGAACCCTCCACCTGGACGTAAGGGGCCTGGCTCCTCGACAAGGGCCCAAGCGAGAGCGCTACTTTCTAGTGGCTGTTGACGACTACTCCAGGTACACCACAGTGTTTCCTCTTGCGAAGAAGTTCGAGATGACTTCTACGCTGATCCGGTGGCTCCTCACCACCGAGGGCATTCGTGGTAGTCATGTCTTTTGTCTCCACTCCAACCGTAGGGGTGAGTTTTGCTTCGACGTGCTTGCCGAATTCTGCGGTGAGTAGGGCATCACCCAGTCTTGGACGCTTCTGGAGTCCCTACAGCAGAATGGGGTTGGTGAGCGCCGCATTGTCGTGGTCATGGAGATCGCTTGCACCTCCATGATCCATGCCCGTGCGCCCAATTTTCTGTGGCCCTACGTGGTTCGCTACGCCGCCCACCAGCTGAACCTCTGGTCTCGAGTCTCACAACCAGGGGTTTCACTGACCAGTGTTTGGACCGGGTCCCCTGGTATTGCTTCGGAGTTTCGAGTTTGGGGCTGCCTTGCGCTTGTCCGCGACACCTTTGTGGACGAGATGTTTCCTTCTCCTGCTCTCTGCTCTCCCGTCCCCCTCTCCTGCTCCTGCTCCCACTCCTCTAATACACTCGCCACCCTCTGGTCTTGCCTCGTCAGGTGTGTCTCATGCTACCCCTCTACCCTCGGTAGCGCGTCTAGTAGCGCATCCCTCCCCGCAGTCCCCTCAGTAGCCTTCGGCACTTCCGCGATAGGTTTCTCTGAAGTCTGGGGGTGTTGGAGCTGGAGGTGCTGGCACTGGCGATGCCTAGTCTGACGATGCTCGTTCGGGTGGTGCTGGAGCTGGAGGTACTAGAGTTGGAGGTACTGGAGCTAGAGGCAGGATCTGCAACAGCTAGACCAGCAGGAGCTGCAGCAGCTAGACCAGTAGGAGCTGCAGCAGCTAGACAAGCAGGAGCTGCAGCTGGTGCAGCAGGAGAAGCAGCACCAGCAGCAGCAGCCGCCCCTTTTGCAGCAGGTTTTCCCACCCGTGAGTGGCCTTCGGACCCTTGATCTTCCCTCTTCTACTCCTATCCCCTCATAGTCCCCCCCTGCCTTCGGTCCTACGTTTCCTCCTTCAAACGCATCACCAACTGTTTACTCTCTGCCTAGGTCCCTTTCTCATCCTACTATTGTCCTGCACTCCCGCGTCCGTCTCTGTCCCCCGCGTTCTCGTCCCTCGCCTCCTTTTGACGGCTTCCGCACTGCCCTCCTTTGTTCTAGTCGTCGTCGTTCTCCGCTTGTATATTTTCTCCCGTCTCCTTCCTGTCTCCTCTACTCCTATCTCAGACTACCACCAGCAGCAACTAGGTTGCCTGCTGTTCGCATCTGTCACCTGCCGACCCGACCTTTCATCGCCAGCCAGCTGGCACAGTATTCTCGCAAGGCAGTAGCTGAGAACCAGCTGGACCTTGAGCGCGCCCTGCAGTACTTCATCTCCACACCTGACACCGGGCTCTCCTACTCCACGCTGACGATGACCTCCTTCAACCTCAATGGCTACATGGACGCAGATCATGCCGCTGATCCTGCGAATCGACGGTCCCCAACTGGCTTCGTTTTCATCTGGAACCAACCGGACCAGTCTCTTGGAACTTACAGAAGCAGAAGCTGGTTGCCCTGTCATTGGCTGAAGCATAATATATCGCCGCGACAGCAGCAGTTTGCGAGGGCCTGCATCTGCAGGAGCTGCTACAGGAGGCAAAAATTCCAACTTCTCCCACCTTTCGCCATTACTGCGACAACCAGAGCGCCATCAAGATTGCGAACAAGCCAGGTTTCGTGAACCGCACGAAGCACATTGCGCTTCAGTACTTTTTCGTCAAGGACAAAATTGACCAGGGGAAAGTTGACCTCGCGTACTGCCCAACCACCGAGATGGCAGCAGATTTCCTCACCAACCGACTGCCACGTCAGCAGTACAAGCACTGCTTTGACCTCACCGGAGTAGTCAAGCGAGTCAGCCCCTTGTGCGCCCAGGAATGAAGGGGAGTGTTACGATATGAAGTTGTATGAGGAGGCATTCCTGTATGCTGCAGGAGCCGACTCTACCGAGTACGAAGTCGAGGAGTCAGAAGAGTTGAAGCGACGTAGCAACCGTCCGACCAAGGCCGATGCAGGCAGAAACATCTGAAATGAAAAGAGCGTGAACAGGTTCAAAACGGGTTCCCGCGCCGCTCGGTTTTTGAATTCGCTGCAATAAGGGAATGTACCCCTTAGAGTACATGGCTAGTCTAGGTCTTTTCGTATTCCCTTGTATTCTTATATAAACCCGATGTATGCATGCTATTATCAACTCAGTCATTTACATTCACTCTGACCTGAGATTCAAACTTCCGCTGCAATACTACTCTGCGATCAACCTTGAGCGATCCTTTGCTAAGTCCCACTCGGGATTGTAACACCGTATTTTTTATGTTACTACTGGCTTTGCCTCGATATACTGAAATTCCCCAGAAATGAGATGGGGGGCCATGTCGTACGGTAGAAATGGTTGGGGTTACTAAAAATATGAATTTTTGAAAGTGTGTATCATGCGTATTGTGAAAGCGCAGCTGAGTATAACGTAGCAAGGCAACTGCGAATTACCATTTGCCGAATATTTAAGAGGGTTGGTGTTAGAATATGGAAACAGGAATGACTGAATTGAGTAGGATCGGAAGGGATACAAGTAGTAAACCCTAAAAGGATTGTCCCCTCTACAGTGTACCCCAGTATAGACTACATCACTATAAGTACATGCTTTGACATAACCCATAGGCTAAGTGGGGGACAACAAGCGGTCACAAAACCAGTCAAGCTAGAGAACAAAGCAAAGCAAAGCAAAGCTCAGGGTGGATCTCAATATCACCACACATTCAGAGCACAAGCAAGCGGCCACAAGGCCAGTTCACATGCAGAGTTCATAAAAGCAATTGTAGTACATTGATTACAACCTAGCAAGAGCAAACATGCAGGTATAATTATATATATCAGAGTACAGCAAGTGCAAGGCAAGATCAGAGACAAACAGGTGAGGCAGAGTGGGCACAAGCCCAAGAGTAGTGCAAAAACGCTGATGATCACTAGACCCAAGGGCCTTGGTGAAGACATCAGCAATGTTAGCCTGTGTGGCCACATAAACAAGACGAAGCTGACCACGCTGTTGCAGCTCTCCCGTGAGAAAGTAACGGAGAGCAATGTGCTTTGTTCCGTGATCCAGTCTTTGGTCCTGACACAAGGCAATCATGGCCTTGTTGTCGACGTACAGAACTAGAGGAGAACGAGGCCGCTCACCCAAGTCGATCAGCAAGTAGGTCAGCTAGCTGAGCTCCTGTGCAGCCATAGCCCCAGCGCAGATCTCGGCCTCACAGCTGGAATTAAGTACAGAAGAAGAGAGAGTGGACCTCCACGAGACAGAACCAGTGCCGAGGCTGAAACTGTACCCCTAAGTCGACCGGCGAGTAGTCTGGTCGTCAGCCCAAGAAGCGTCTGAGTGACCGGTGAGAACAACTAAACCCGGTCCTCCAAGCACGAGCCCCATGCCCGATGTACTACACAAGTAACGCAATACCCTCTTCGCAACTTCCCAGTGCACCTTTCAGTGTTTACCGGGAGCCACGTAGCGAGCCAAGATGCTGAGAGGGTACGCGAGGTCAGGTCGCGTGCACGTCATCAGGTACATGAGGCAAATAACAAGCTATGGGTACGGACAACTCAGCTCTACGGAGTCGTCCGAAGGTGGAGCTGAGAGCGAGTGGCCGGTAGACAGAGGAGTGGACTGTGGCTAGGACCACGTGAAGTCGAAACGCTGAAGGACCTGGAGCACCATGTGTGACTGAGTGAGGGTGATGGTGCAGCATGCTCTGTCCCGGCTTATCTGCAAGCCAAGATAGCTCCGCAGCTCACCCAGGTCAGTGCAAGTGTGTTGTTATAGTCACAGTAGGCTCCAATGTGCCTAAAACGAAAGATAGAGTGCACAGTCGGATTTCTGCACAGCGGCTTCAAACGTTCATAGCGTTCTGGTCACAGCTTCAAATGACTTGATTCAACTAGGATCTGGAGCATCTTATTCTCTCCTATAATAGGCAATTTAGATCGCACGATTTCACCAAGTATTGACGACACAGCGTTAGTTTGAACGAACGGCACTATGGCAGCCACTATAGTCTTAGAACACAAGATAGGAAGAGTTAGGGAGAGTTACGAGTTGGGAATGACTCCTAGCTCCTACAAACCCCACGAGCCGAGGTACAGTGATGTGGAACAGTGTTACACTGTCCCCAACCACGAAGGGTCTCGAAACTACCCTTCACTAGGGCCTACACCAAGTGAAATGTTACACTACACAAAGTAATGTAACTATCTTCAATTTCTTGAGGTGTACCCTTTTGGCGAGCTTCGCGATCACTTGAATGTTGACACCAGGGGCTCGGGTTCTTCATCACAAACTCATCCTTGAGTTCTTGATGGGTCTGCTGCACACACCTGCGACACGCCGAACGTTCGACAAGCGACAAAATAGAAACCGCGCACGACAAAATAGAAACCATGCGGGACATACAAAACGACCACGTTACACGCGACTAGCGATAATTCGCTATTGACTTGACACACACACTCGACATCATGACCCATCATTCACACACTATTATAAGCATGAAATATATATTTATTTCATGCACTCATTCTATTCCATGCACACACGCATGCACGCACACGGACAACAAGCCGAGTGCAAACCGTAGGGTTGCACCAACATGTGTCACTCCTGCAGCTCCGCCTTCACCAAGGCCAGAGCCTCAGTGTCAGCAGTAGCAAAAACCAAGTAGTCAACGTACACGAGAACGTAGAACGGCGGCAGAGAAGTGTCTGTGCGCAAAAACAATGAAGGATCAGCAGTCGAGGAAGTGAAGCCAAGAACCGCAAATGTAGTCCTCAGTGTGTCGTAGGCGCCACTCGTAGGGCGTCTGTCGTAGGCCGTACACTGGTCGCCGAAGACTCCACTGGGTACCCTTAGAGACGGACCCAAGAAGCCACGTGGACGGTGCAACTAAACAGCCTTGTGAAGGCTGCCCTGCAAGAAGGCTGTCAAGAAGTCGAGGGAGTGCAACTCGTAGTCGCGCTGTGTTGTAACGTGCAGTAGCACCCGAAGAGTGGTCATTTTTGAGGTGGGGGAGAAGGTCTGAATAAAGTTAACCCCCTCACGCTGACTGAAGCCTCGTGCAACGTAACACGCCTTGAAGGCAAGCGGAGAACCCGGCGGCCGCTTCACCCTGAAAATCCACATGCCATCGACTATGTTCGCCAAAGGTGGGGGAACCTCGTCGACGTAGGTGCCTGTGGACTTCTAGGAAGCCATCTCTGCATCCATGGCTATCTGCCACTGAGAGGAGTAGGGACCCGTGATCGCCTCTGCGTAAGTGTGTGGGGTCGGGATGTCTAGTGCATCCGTGTCTCCCTCAGGGCAAAGCAGCGTGGACGCGAGATGAGGTGCAGCGGCCGCGAGGCAATCCAGCTCAAACTGCCTGTCCTCAAGGACGTCAGAGCCAAGGGCAAGCTCACCCATGACGGACGGAGGACAGGAAGAGTAAAAAACAAGACTCGTAGCATAGTCAAGGCAGCACAAAGTGGCAAAGTCAACAAGCTCAGCAACTAAGGCAGACGCAACAACAGACTCAAAGGAAGGGTCAGTCACAATTGTGGCAAGGAGACGAGTGACAGTCGGACTGGCAGAACGGACAAGGTCAGACCCAGGGTCAGGAACGTGCGGAAGAGAGGATGCAGGAGGTGACGGCAGGACAACATGCTGTGGAACAGAGGAAGGACGGAGTGTCATATCGTGAGTGCCTGGTATAGCCGGAGCACGAGGACGACGAATACGACGAACATGAGCTGGGACAAAAGCTCTAGTCTCAGGCTTTTGACGCTCACGAGTAGAAGCACGAGTCTCAGGCTCACGACGAGCAGTCAGGTACTCAGTCACCTCAGTGTGAGGAGCAGGAGCAGGCAGCGGGGAAGCAGGCAGTAGCTGTGGCTAATACTGGTCAGTCGGTGGGAACAGTAACGGAGGAGTAGTACCAGCTATCGGGAACTCTGTAGCAGCAGGCAGGAGACTGAGAAGGTGACGAAGCGCAGACGGCTGCGGCTGAGTAGTCGCACCCCCAAAACCTCCAGCTCCAGTAGCAACAGCACCCCCAAAACCAGTACCACCAGCTCCCCCACTGGGACTGCCCCAACGGAGAGCCCACTCGCGAAGCTGCAGTTGCGAGAGCGACTCCTGCTGACTAGCACCACTAACTCCAGCACCCCCAGAACCTCCAAGAGTACCTCCAGTGTCAGCACCGCCTCCAGTACCAGTACCTCCAGTACGGCCAACTCCAAGAACACCAATACTAGCACCTCTAGGGCCAGTACCTCCAGTACCTCCAGCAGCACCTGCGCCTCCAGTACCTGGAACACCAGCACTAGCACCTTCAGGGCCAGCACCTCCAGAACATGCAGCTCCAGCACTTCCACTGCCACCACCAGGGCTGCCCCAACGGACAGCCCACCCGCGAAGCCGATGCGGCGAGAGAGACTCCTGGCGACGTGAGCGAGGACTACCCGCAGCAGCACCTCCAGCACATCCAGCAGCACCAGGAGTCCTAGCACCTCCAGCTCTAGTAGTACGAGCACGGCTAGCTCCACCACCAGAGCTGCCCCACTAGACAGCCCACTCGCGAAGCCGCTCCGGCGAGAGAGCCTCCTGCCGACTCGTACCAGGACCACCAGTACCTCCCGTACCCAGAGGACACTCAGCACCCCCAGAACCAGCACTCCCAGTGGTACCACCTCCTGCAGCACCAGAGTCCACAGCGACAGGCTGCAGCGGCGGTGAAGATGGTCGAGGCGGTAACCCAGGAGGGACCGCCAAGTGCGCAGAGCGGCGAGGGGTCCCGGTGGCAGCAGGAGTCGGGTCACCCCCCTCAGCTGGGCCAGAGGTGTCAGAGGAGACCTCGTCTGGCTCAACCAAGGGGGACGGGTCAACCTGAGACACACCTGAGGGTGTAGGACCCTGAGGGGGGTGTGGGGCTACCGGGGGGGGTCGGAGACCAGTGCGAGAGGCGGGAGGGGCACGGGGGAACTGCGGTGGGGGTGGAGACGGTAGAAACAGGTAGACTCGTCAAAGGTGACGTCCTGGGAGGAGGGAACACGACGGAAACCCGGGTGGTAAAACTGCCAGCCCGGGGCGTCGGTAGGGAAGCCAAGGAAGATGCAGCAAAGAGTGCAGGGAGAGAGCTTCCCCGCGAGGGGGACGCGAACAAGCAAAAGAGCACCCCAGACCCGAAACGGTGACGCATCACCAACCTCGCCCGTCCACCGCAGAGTGGGAGAGGTCTCCGGGTGGGAGACACAGAGCCAGAGGTTGAGTTGCTCAGCAGCGTATCGGACCGCAAACGACCACAAAAAATGGGGAGCAGCCGCCTCAGTCAGAGTGCTGTCGCAGGACCGGGAGGTCCTGCTGAAAACGAGCACTGAGTTGGCGACGGACAGCACGGATCCAGCGGATCAGCACACTGCGGACTTTCGCCTTGCTCTGCAAGGGGAAGACCGTCGTGTAGTGCGTGTATTCGTCTACAACCAGCAGGAAGTAGCGCTCTCCGCCCTGTCCAGGGACTCGGGCTGGACCCCACACGTCCATGCGGAGGATCTGCAGAGGAGCTATGGTCGGAGGAAACGAGGAGGAGTGAGGAGCGGCGCGCTGCCGCCCCTCGATGCAGGGAAGGCACGCAAACGACCTCGGGAGCGGGGGCAGGGACCTGGGAAGCCCAGAGACAAGGAGACGGGAGTGCATGCCACGAAGGCATGGCAAGGAGGGGTGGCGAAGACAGTGGTGCCAGCGGAGAGTCTGGTGTGTGAGGAGACGACACGAGCAAGAGGCAACGACCTCAACCGACGCAGCTACCTGACCTGACTCACCTACCTGTGCAGACTCAGTAGTCAGTGTGTACAGGCCAGACCCAGGGTGCAAGGCCTCCTCAGGCTCTGCACCTATGCTAGCTGAGTCAAAAGCACCAATACTAGCAGCCTCTACGCCACCAGGCACTAGTACCCCAAGCTCCGCCACTGGGGCTGCCCCACCGGACAGCCCACTCACGAAGCTGCTGCGGGGAGAGAGTCTGTGACGGACGCTGCTGCCACTGCTGTCCACCCCCAAAAGCTTTGCGTCTACCAGCGGCACTACTAGCAGGAGTAGACTCACACGGACCTCCAGTAGCAGTACACCAGGCTCCGCCACCGGGGCTGCCCCACCGGACAGCCGTCTTGCGAAGCTGCTGCGACGAGAGCGGCTCCCGCCGACGTGTACGAGGACCGCTAGCACCAGCACCTCCAGCCCTAGCACGGCTAGCTCCGCCACCGGGGCTGCCGCACCAGATAGCCCACTCGCGAAGCTGCTGTGGCGAGAGAGACTCCTGCACACTCGGCTGCCGCTGACGTTGGACATTGGTAGTGGCCATGGCAAGAAGTGGCAGCTAGTAGCAACAGATGCGTAGCAGCAGTAGCACATGCGGGAGTAGCAGCACCCGGGGCAAGGCGACACTAGCGCGGGGTAGGGCAGCGCGGGGCAGCGCACTCGGGTGGCAGCAGCACCTAGGGTGGCAACAGCAGGCGGTAGCACCTAGGGCGGCAGCAGCAGACGGCAACACCTAGGGCAGTAGCAGGCAGTAGCATCTAAGGCAGTAGCACATAGGGCTTTGTTTGTTTGTTTGTTTGTTTGTTTGTTTGTTTTTTTTTTTTTTTCTTTAGAGGGTTAAGCAGGGCGCGCCAGCGCGCTGGGCAGCAGGGAGCGCTGGCACGCTGTGCAGCAGGGCGCGCTGGGCAGCGGGGCGCGCTGGCGCCCTGGGCAGCGGGGCGCACTGGCGCGCTGGGCAGCGGGGCGCGTTAGCGCGTTGGGCAGCGGGGCGCGTTGGGCAGCGGGGCGCGTTGGGCAGTGGGGCGCGGTGGCGTGTCGGGCAGCGGGGCGCTCTGGCGCGTGGGGCGCGCTGGCGCGCTGGGCAGATGGGCGCGCTGGCGCGTTGGGCAGCGGGGCGTGCTGGGCAGCGGGGCGCGTTGGCGCGCTGGACAGCGGGGCGTGCTGGCATGCTGGGCAGCAGGGCGCGCTGGCACTGTGGGCAGCAGGGTGCGCGTGCAGAGCGCGCGGGCAGGCAGGGCGGCGCAGCTGCAGGCAGAGCGCGCGCGGACAGGGCGGCGCTCAGGCA
Source organism: Closterium sp. Naga37s-1 (assembly GCA_947471745.1). Taxonomy (NCBI): domain Eukaryota; kingdom Viridiplantae; phylum Streptophyta; class Zygnematophyceae; order Desmidiales; family Closteriaceae; genus Closterium; species Closterium sp. Naga37s-1. The sequence goes on from CANJKZ010000858.1 coordinate 2,323,097, forward strand.
GGGCAGCAGGGCGTTCAGTAGCATGGCAGCTAGGCACGCGCGGGCAGGGCAGTAAGGCGTGCGCTGGCGCTAGGCAGCAGGGCAGGAAAAAAATGTTTCAAGTCCGGGCGGGGCGGAACGTTCGGTGGGCCCTAAGGAACGTACCTACTCTAACATGGATATAGGAATGTGTGAATTGAGTAGGATGGGGAATTGACTTTTCAGCCATTTTATATATACCTTGTCTATTTAGTGTACGCTGATCCTGTAGTTCTACTAATGGATCCCTGAAATGTGCCCGTTACCTCAGACTTTGGCCCTCCCCCCCGGCCCACCCGATTGTCTCGCGCCGCCCCCAAACCACCTCATTTTCTCGCCCCTACTGGTCGCACATTTCCCCTACCCAGCCCTCTTCTTTCTCAGCCCAGCCCACCTCGTTTCTTCCCCCAGCCCGCGTCTCCCTCTCAGCCTATCCGATTCTCCCGCCCCTCCCCTCCCCCTCGGCCCACCTACCACCTCTCGCCCCTCCCCGCAGCTCACCTACCCCTATCGCACCCACTTGCCAGAATTAATAGGCAGGAATGAATGAACTATGCAGCAGGGTGATACAAGTAGGGTTGACCTAATGTGTTGTACCCTTTAGAGTATGCCCCACTACAGGCTAGAGACATACCGCAAACCCCCGTATATAAGACCCGGGGGTATTATGATAATCGCACCTCAAAATATGGGGGGGGTCTAAATATGTGGCATATACTTTATAGACCCGGGTCTTTTCAGTTTGACCTTTATGAGATACATGGTTTTGAGCTCTATTACAATCCCAAGTGGGACTCAGCGAATGTCGCTCAGGTTTGATCGCAGGGATGTTGCAGCGGAAGTGTTGACCTCAGATCAGAGTGAATGTAAATTATTGAGATGATAATAGCATGCATACATCGAGTTTATATAGGAAATACAAGAATACGAAACGACCTAGACTAGCCATGTACTCTAAGGGGTACATTCCCTTATTACAGCGAACTTAAAACCGTACGGCGCGGGAACCCATTTTAAGCCTGTTCCCGCTCTTTTCATTTCAAATGTTTATGCCAGCATCGGTAGATTCGGCTCCTGCAGCATACATGAATTCCATCTCATAAAGTTTCATATCGTAACACTCCTCTTCATACCTGGGCGCACAGGGGCCTGACTCGCTTGACTTCTTCGGAGAGGTCGGAGCAGTGCTTGTACTGTTGACGTGGCAGTCGCTTGGTGAGGAAGTCGGCTGCCATCTCGGTGGCGGGGCTGTACGCAAGGTCAACTTTTCCCTGTACGAAAAGTACCGAAGCGCGATGTGCTTCGTGCGGTTCACGAATCCTGGCTTGTTTGCGATCTTGATGGCGCTCTGGTTGTCACAGTGAAGGCGAAAGGTGGGCGAAGTTTGAATTTTCGATTCCCGCAGCAGCTCCTGCAGGTACAAACCTTGCTGCTCTGCTGTCGCGGCAATGTACTCTGCTTCAGCCAACGAAAGGGCAACCAGCTCTTGCTTCTGTGAGTTCCAGGAGATTGGTCATGTTGGCTCCACTAAAAAAACAAAGCCGGTTCGTGGCCGTCGATTCGCAGGATCAGCGGCATGATCTGCGTCCATGTAGCCGTTGAGGTTGAAGGAGGATGTCGTCAGCGTGGAGTAGGAGAGCCCGATGTCAGGTGCGGAGGTGAAGTACTGCAGGGCGCGCTCCAGGTCCAGCTGGTTCTCAACTACTGGCTTGCGAGAGTACTGTGCCAGTTGGCTGGCGATGTACGAAATGTCGGGTCAGCATGTGATAGAGGCGAACAGCAAGCACCCCAGTTGCTGCAGGTTTGTTGTCCGGTTTGTAGTTGGCGCTGGGGTTGTGGTAAGGAGTTGACATTGGTGCGGGTGAAATGTTGAAGCGTCCCCCGAGCTGCTCTGCGTACTTGAAGGCTGACAGATGAATTGCTTGTAGCGCGTAGGTGATGTTCAGCCCCAAAAACTGTGTGACGTTGTGGTTGATGGTGATGTCAACGTGCTGCACCAGGTTCTCCTCGAACTAATTAAGAAGCTTGTTGCAGGTACCGGTGTACAGCAGGTCGTCGACGTAGACGGTCAGAAGGATGTACTCGCCGTTGAAGTGAAGGGGGTACATTCCCGGGTCGTGCGGCAACTGCCTGAAGCCTATTTCCAGGAGGATTTTGTGCAGATGCTGCTGCCAGAGACGCGACGCCTGCTATATCCCGTAGAGGGATTTCTTCAGCTGATAGACCCTTGCGTCTCCTTCTCCGTAGGTGTGTGGCTGCTCCACGAAGATGGTTGCATCCACCGGCGCGTACAAAAACGCGTTCTTGACGTCGATCTGTCGCAGTGGCAAATGTTTTGCGGCGGCAATGGCGAGTAGAATTCTGACGGAGGTGTGACACCTGACAGGAGCGAAGGCTTGATAGAAATCAATACCATGGCGCTGGTCGTACCCTCGTATGATCCAGCGTGCCTTAAAACGCTCGATAGTGCCATCAGCGTTGGTTTTCAAAAAAAAAAAACCCATTTTCCACTTAGCACCCTCCTCCCCTTCATTGCTGCACGATCGACTAGGACCCATGTGTCGCGTGATTCCAGCGCCTTCAATTCCGCGTCCATAGCAGCATGCCACTCCTTGGCGTGAGGACCGGTTAGGGCCTGGCGAGGGTTCTTGTGCTCGACGACGCACGTGAGAGTGGTAACTAACGTGTGTAGGCCGAGAAGCTATAGCCCAGACACATTGGTGGTGCTTGTGGTGTATCTGGTGGTGACCTCCACCACATCGTCATCGTCACTCTCGTGGTCAGGGAAGGAAGTGCTGGGCTGAGTGTGGCAACGGGATGGTCCTGGCGCGGGGGCATCGTCATTATCATCATCGTCATTGTCATTGCGCGGTCGAGGCGGGATGCTGGGATGTTCGTCGGCGGGTTCGCGATCGAGTGCTGCTGCTGCTGCCTCGTCTTCAGGCAGCCATTGTTGGCGTAGGCGCGTGCGACGTTGCAGCTCTCGTCCTCGATCCACTGCTGCAAGGTGAGACGCTCGTAGAAGAGGATGTCGCGGGCAGGGACGATCTGTTTGGTGTTAATGTCCAGGATCAGCCAGCCTTGGTATACTTGACGGTCGTGGACTGAGGTTGGTCGATACTGCACCATGCACCCCCAAACTCTCAGCATGGAGGTGTCTCCCCTTGAGCCGGTCCACTTCATGTGTGGGGAGAGATTGCCCTTGTTGGCCGTGGTGGAGAGGAGGTTGTGCATTCGCACGACGTGATTCATGGCATACGGCCAGTATTTCTTGGGTAGGCCGGACTGGTTCATGAGGGCGTACACTTTTGTCATGAAGGTGCGATTAACCCTCTCTGCGATGCTTTGCTACTGGTGAGCGTAGGGGAGAGAGATCTGATGCTTAATCCCCTTCTCTGCGACAATGCTCTCTAGTTTGTTGCTGCGAAACTCCTTGGTGCAGTCAGTCTGCCAAAATTTTCAGATTCTTCCCTGATTGTTGTTGCGTGTGTGCGAGCCAGATGCGGAAGACCTCAGGAGCCTTGGAACGAACGTCAACGTTGGCGATCCAGACGTGGCATGAGTACAAATTCACGAAGGTGAGGGTGTATCGTTCTCCGTTTATGCCGTCGAAGGTGAGCACGATGAAGTCGCTGTAGAATTTATGCAGCTTCTTCTAGCGATTGGTGCTCGGTTCCAGGGAAGGGTAGGCTTGGTGCGTGAGGGCTGCAGTAAGGCAGATGGTGCAAGTAGTTGGGTGTGACGTGCTGAAGGGTTCCGTGCCATCAGGGCGCAGCAGTGCTCATGGCAGAAAAACTTTAGCGCGGAGGCAGTTGTTGAACGTCTCACGTGAGGGGTGACCGAGTCGCTGATGCCAGAGGTCTTCATCTGCGCGAATTCCGGAAGTGCGCATGTAACGTGCGTGATGTTCTGCCGCCTCTGCTTTTGTCTCGTCGGTAATTAGGAGCACTGGTCCTTCTTCTCCTAGTTCTCCTTTGTCGTCCGGCTCCTCTGCTTCTACTTCTGCCATCTCCCCTTTTGCAGGTGCCGTCGTGAGGTAGAGCGCGAGAATGTTGTGGTCGGGGATGATGTTGAGTGGAGTCCTGGTGCCCTCGACAAAGCAGGCGAATGGATCTGGGCGGGCGATTGGCCCAAGCGAGTCGCGGGGGGGAGTTGCTGGTACATTCCCCTCCTCAATCTCCAACCAGGGGTTTTCCCAGTGATACGGTTAGCTGGGTGGTGAGGGAAGGTTGCGTGGGGGTCGTCCGAGTGGGACGATGATTCGTGGAGATGGTCTCTCAGCTGCCATCTCTCGCTCAGCCGCCTCGAGTTCCTCTTGAGTAAGATCGCCTTCGGCGAATTCTCGGCGTTCGGGTTCGCCCCACGCGCCACTTTCCCATCCTTGGACGGTGCCAGACACGCTAGTTGCGGATCTCCATGTTGCTCCGGAGGTGTCGTCGCCGTTGTCGCTTTCATCTCCCCATCCACCACGTCGTGCTGACTCTTCGTCCCATCCAGCCACGATGCGCTCCTCATACAGCTTCGCTTTCTATTCTGCCCTTGCCTTTTCTTCCTTCTCGTGAAAACTCAGCTCCTCAGGTTCGTCTGGGTCTTTCCACTTTTTGTCGATGACGGTGCGATAGACGTCGCGGGTGTAGGGGCGCGGACGATTTTCCTCGTCAAGAGTTCCGGTGTTAGCTTCGAGGACGAAACAGAGTGTCTACGAGCGTGGTGTAGGACGTTCTTTCGGCGTCATCTTGAATTCTTAGTTTCCAGTGCCGAAGATGTGATGGGACATGTCGGCCAGCTCTATGTCTGTCATGCCTTCAGGTTCCGCCTTGATGCTTTCTGCTTCTTGAATTGCCTCGAGACCTCTCTCCACTACTTCCGTGCGGCTTGCAGTGGGTGTGAAGCAGGTGGTGCAGAGTCTTTCAAGGGCCGGGTTGGTGCAGATTTATCTCACAAGGATGAGGACTGCGGCGGATCCACGACTGTCTATTTGGATGCTGCCATGACTCCTTATTTATGAACAAAAAGTCTAGAGGAACGAGGTCAACGACCTCGTCTAATGAAGTCTGCCAACTGGGTAAGTCGAAGTCCAGTACGTAGACGCCGTCCATCGAGCCAGCTTTGCAGAGGTATTTGTGCGATTCGAGAGGCATGTCTAGGGGAGCATAGGTGAGAATGAGGTCGCAAGTATATGTGTCTGTGGCGAGCATGACTCCGCAGTCTCTGAGTTGTCCTGCCGATAGTAAGTTGAAGCAAAGATCCGGGACGTAGAGCACGTCGTTGAATGAGATGTGTGTGTTGCTGTATTGGGCTTGCAACACCACGATGCCTTGCGCACTTGCTCACAGTTGCTCGTTGTTGGCGATGGTGATGTAAGTGGCGGGAGCGCGGCTGATGTTTGAGATGTATCGAATGGATCCTACCATATGCTGGCCGCAGCAGCTGCCCAGGTACCAGTGTTTTGATGTCAGTGGTCATTGCGCAAAAGTAGTGCGAGTCGCGGAGTCACCAGGGTTGACTTGTATCTTCTGTGGAATGATGGGTCTTCATCCTCCTTCCATCCCACAAGTACAAAACGCTGATGCTCGTAAGGTGGGCTTTCCCGCAGTTGTATTGGCTGATGCCAATCTTGCTCGTCCTCGTCGTACTGGTAATAGTGATCTTTTGTGAGAGGATTGTTCCACCCTTCTTCAGGCTGAATGACGCGAGGTTCTTCCTCCTTGTCTGGTTCGGCAGCACGTGGGCGACGCCTTGTCGCCATATTTGCAATCACGTTTCTAGGAGCTCCTGCTTGAGTTCCTTGTGACTGCTGTTGCTGTTGGTGTTGTGCAGGAGGACGGGTAACTTGTTGCTGAGGCTGAAAGTGACGAGCGTCTTGTCGGCCGACCCAATTGTTATGGTGAGTGGAATTTGGGTGGTGATAGTTGGACTGGGACATGCATCGGTCCGTTGAGTGTCGCTCTTCACGGTTGTCTGTGTAGAAGGCGAGGCGCTCTCGGCGCGGCGCGGAGCTTGTCCTGCTCGAATCCATGTCCTGCTGTTCAGTCAGGAGGGCGGCGCTTAGCGCGGCTTCTGAGATGACACCTCGTTGTCGGATAGCGCTTTGCAGAGCTTCCGCTGAGCCCTTGGAGGATGATGTTGACGAAGATCTCCTCCGAAATGGAACTTCCATGCTTTGTGATCTGGTCACGGATATTCCGACAGCGGTTAATGTATGTGTCCGCTTTCTCCTGGTGCCCCATCTTTGTCTCTATGAGTTGCTGCAGGAGCCTGCTGGAGGTGACTGAGTCCTTCGGCTGATCAACCTCAACGAGGTGCTTACAGGCTTCCAGGGCTGGAGCGGCGCTCTCTTTGTAGGAGCGAACGCCGAGTTGTTCCACAGGCATAATGTTGCGTAGCAGCACACTATACGCCATGAGGGACTCACTGTTGTATTGAGCCTTGGCGTCTTCAGTGTCTTCCACCGGTTTAGCATAGGAGCCGTCGAAGTAGTGGTAGATTTGCGCTGTCTGTAGGAGGAGCTCAAGCTCGAAACTCCATGTATAGAAGTCCTTGCCATCAAACGCGGCAGCGGTCTTGATTTTTGAAACACTGAGAAAACGTGCTTGCGCAGATTTAATAGCTTCATCACTTGGACGGGGGGGCAGTTGTCGTTGATTTGTGTGTATCGAGGGAGAAGGTGTGCGCGGCGGAATCGCGGCTTTTCGCAGCCGGTTGTCCAGGTTGAACTGGTTAGGAGGAGGTTCCCGCATCGCCTTTACACAGTTCTTGGAGATCTTTCTCCATAGTTGAGAGTCGCAAAAATAACTGCTCGAGCGTGGCAGTGCTGATCGTAGTTGTCGCCTCATTTGTCGCAGCCGGGTTGGTTTGTTCTTCAGCCGTCAGATTCGCTTGGCCTTTGGATCCTTCGTGGCTTCTTCGCTCGAAGTGTGCGAAGTGAAGTGTGTCGTGCCACTCATGTGGAGCGAAGTGAAGTGTGTCGTGCCACTCACGTGGAGACTGACGCAGGCTGTAGACTGGTCGACGCAGATGCCACTAGGTCCTAGGGGGGAAAGAGCCAGTGAAGCCACGCGGGCGACGCAGCCATATCTGCTCGTGCATGCTCCCCTGAAGGAACGCGATGAAAAATTCCAAGGAGTGCAACTCGTAGTCACGCTGGGCTGCAATATGCAGCAACACGCGAAGATTACTCATCTTTGGGGTGGGAGCGAAGGTCTGGATGTTAAGGGCGTCTGGATCCCCCTCAAGGGCAAGTAGCATGGCGCAGAGATGAGGAACAGCGGCCACAAGGAAACCAAGCTCGAACTACGTGTCCTCGAGGACCTCCAAGGGAAAGACAGGAGCACCCCCAGAGAACGGAGAACGAGCAGAGCCACTTACCACGCGAGCGGCGTAGTCAAGGCGGTGGGAAGAGGGAAAGCCAGCGACAGTGGTAACAAGAGCTGAGACGGACGACAGGGGTGCAGACGGGTGAGTGACCAACGCGGACAAAACACGGGAGACGACAGGACGGGAGGCACGGAGGTAGTCGGACAATGGGTTGTGAAGCTCAGTGAGGGACGACTCTAGGGCTATGGAAGGACAGGAGGAGGTGGAACACGAGAGCGGAGAACAAGGTGGAATGGACCGTATGCACGGTAACGGGACCGACGATGATCTGGGGACACAACACGATTGAGGGGAGAACGACGAGTCCACTGGGACGAGGTAAGGGAACATGAGGGGACAGGAGGGGACAGTAGAGGACCACGAACAAAGCATGCAGGTGCTGGATCGGGGAGGTCGCGTAGTCCCAGTCGCCGCTGCTCCGCCTCCTCTGGCGTCTGCTGCAACGATACCGGCCCCTGCTGCTGCTCCTGTGGCTCTGCCTCTGCCCTCTCCTGCTGCGACTGCAGCTGCACCCGCTGCTGTGACCGGGACTCCTGCGCTACCCTCTCCTGCTGCGGCCGTGACTCCTCCTCTACTCTCTCCTGCTGGGTCTGTAACGGCACCTGCTGCTGCAGGCGGGATTCCTGCTCTACCCTCTCCTTGTGCGGCCATGACTCCTCCTCTACCCTCTCTTGCTGCGGCTGCAGCGGCACCCGCTGCTGCGACCGGGACTCTTGCACTGCCCTCTCGTGCTGCTACTGTGAATCCTCCTCTACTCTCTTCTGCTGCTGTAGCTGCTGATGCTGCTGCTGCTGCTGTTGCTCCTGCTGCTGTTGCTGCTGCTGCTGCTCTCAAACCGCTCACGCTCCTCCCTCTCCAACCAGAGGAGACGCTGCTCATAGGTCAGGAAACGTACAGTGCGTGGTGTAGACGCCACAGTGCCAGTGCCTCCAGCTCCAGCACTCCCAGAACCAGCACCTCCAGTAGCGACACCCCCGGGGCCTCTAGTACCTCCCGTAGGAGCATCCCCAGGCTCCGCAGCAACCGTCCGCAGAGGAGAACGAGGAGGGAACTGCGGGACGACCGGGAATCCGGGGGGTGACACGGGGCGAGGCCGCCGACTCGAGGCTGCCATGTCCTCCACGGGAGTGACCTCCACGCCCACACCCACTGCACCCCCAGAACCGACACCACGAGCTCCTGCAACCCCAGCACCCTCACCCTCCGCAACTGCACCTCCCGCACCCCCAGACACGACAGGGACTGGACGCTGATGGGGGGGGACGATTGCGGAGTGACGTGCGACACATCTGACGAGGCAGGACGCGAAGCGGGGGGGGGCTCAAGGGTGAGGAACAACGGGGGGGGAAAGACCTCAGTACCTCGGTGGGGGCGACTTCTGTAGTAACAGACAAATTCGTCGAACGTGACGTCCTGAGAAGCAAAGAACCCGCAGGTAACCAGGTCGTAAACAACCAGCCGGAGGCGTCCAAAGGGAAGCCAAGAAAGACGTAGGCACGAGAGCGCAGAGACAACTTGTTCGCTCCAGGGGCGCGAACGTGAGCCAGACAACCCCAGACGCGGAAGTCAGCTGCTACGCCCTGTAAACCTGACCAGAGCGAGACCGGCGTCACCTGTGGCCGTGCGTCACTGGGCCACAGTTTCAGTTGGTGCACGGCGTAGCGGACTACTTGAGGCCACAAGAACTGAGGGGCACCGGCATGGCACATAGAGGTCTAGGCAACCTCCATGACCAGGCCGATTCGACGCTCGGCTACCCCGTTCTGCTATGGCAAGGCTGGAAGCGTGTACGACTGAATGGCTCCCCGACCCTGACAGAACCTCTCTAGGCGAGTGGAAGAAAACTCACCACTACGGTCTGAGTGTAGGTGAAGCCCACACAAGCCATGGGCGCCACCCCACGCTAGTAGCCATGGCTCAAGGACGGTAAGCACATCGGCCTTCTGTCGCAAGGGGCAAACCGTGGTGTAGCGGGAATAGTCGTCCACCACAATCAAGAAGTGCCGCTCCTGACGTGGGCCAAGGACAGGGGAGGGGCCCCAGACGTCCAAGTGCACGGTCTGGAAGGGAACCGTGGTGGGGGGGAACGAGGAGGAGTGAGGGGCGGCGCGCTGCCGACCCTCGACGCAAGGAGTGCACGGCGGCGCAGGCAAGCGAGGAAGCGGGGCAAGCGACGCTGGGAGACCTGAGACTAGACGGTGATGTACCATCCTACTAAGACGTGGGAACGACGGGTGACCTAGACGGTGGTGCCAGAGGACGAACGGGTGGGTGAGTAACCGACAGTCGCACGACACAGCAGCTCCCTGACATGACTTGACTTGACCTGACTCAGTGTGGTGGGACCCAGTGTGTAGTGAGTACAGACTAGAGCCCGGCTCTCTGTGGAAAGTGGCCAGCTGTGAAGAAATAGGAATGATTGACTAGAAAAGGAGTTGGGTACAAATATGAAACCCTAAGAGACTGTACCCCATAGTGTCTACCCCACTACAGCCTAAACAGGCTATGTGATTAATGTTCGACACACCCCCATAGGCAAAGTGGGGGAGAACAAGGAGTCACAAGACCAGTCAAGCAAAGCAAAACAAAGCAAGCTCAGGGTGGATCACAACGTCACCACACATTCTGAGCACAGGTTCAAAGGCAACAAGGCCAGTTCACATGCAGGATTATATATAAAAGGTAAACAAGCAAGTGCAGGTATATATAGATCACAGTACAGGTAAAGTCAAGAGGTAAGCAAGTGAGGCAAAGTAGGCACAAGACCTAGCATAGTACAGAAGCGCTGATGATCACAAGGCTGAAGTGCCTTGGTGAAGATATCAGCAGTGTTGGCCTGGGAGGCCACGTAAGCAAGACGCAGCTGACCACGCTGCTGCAGCTCACGAGCAAGGAAGTAGCGAAGAGCAATGTGCTTCGTTCTGTGCTCCAGTCTGTGCTCCCGACACAAGGCCAGCATGGCCTTGTTGTCTACGTACAGAACTGGAGGAGAACGAGGCGGCTCACCGAGGTCAGTCAGCAGGTAGGTGAGCCAGCGTAACTCCTGTGCAGCCATGGCCCCTGCGTAGATCTCAGCCTCACAGCTGGAGCTGAGAACAGAAGACGAGCGAGTAGACCGCCACGAAACAGAGCCGGAACCAAGGCTGAAGGTGTAACCCTGTGACGACCGCTGCGTAGCCAGGTCGTCAACCCAAGACGCGTCTGCGTGACCAGTGGGGACCACTGGACTCCGCCCTCCAAGCACTAGCCCCATGCCCGACGTACTGCACAAGTAGCGCAACACCCTCTTCGCTGCAGCCATGTGCTCTGGTCGGTGTCTCCCAGGAGCAACATAGCGTGCTAAGATGCTAAAAGGGTATGCCAGGTCAGGTCGAGTGCAGGTCATCAGGTACATGAGGCAGCCAACAAGCTCTGGGTACGGGCCACTCGGCTCTACGGACTCATCCGAAGGCAGAGCTGAGAGCGAGTGGCGAGTAGACAGAGGAGTGGCCTGAGGCGAGGAGTACGTGAAGTCGAAGCGCTGAAGGACCTGCTGCACCATGTGTGACTGAGTCAGGGTAATGGTGCGCCGTGCTCTGTCCCGAGTGATCTTCAAGCCAAGGTAGCTGCGCAGTTCACCCAGGTCTGTGCACGTGTGTCTCTTCTGCAGCTCGGACTTCACGTGGGCTAGTCCAGCAGTGTCAGCCGTAGCAAACACCAAGTCGTCGACGTACACGAGGATGTACAACGGCGGCAGCAAAGTGTCGGTGCGAAGAAAGAGCGACGGGTCAGCAGTGGAAGGAGCAAACCCAAGAGCTGCAAGCGTAGTCCTCAGTGTGTCGTGCCACTCACGGGGCGCCTGGCGGAGACCGTAGACTGGCCGTCGGAGGCTCCACTGGGTACCAGGAGGAAACGACCCAGCGAAGCCAGGTGGGCGGCGCAGCCAGATCTCCTCGTGCAGGCTGCCCTGTAGGAAATCAGTGCTGAAGTCAAGGGAGTGAAGCTCGTAGTCACGCTGAGCAGCGACGTGTAGCAGAACCCGAAGAGTGGTCATCTTCGGGGTCGGGGAGAAGGTCCGAAAGTAGTCAACTCCCTGCCGCTGACTGAAGCCTCGAGCCACGTAATGCGCCTTGAAGACAGGCGGAGAACCCGGCAGCCGCTTCACCCTGAAAATCCACATGCCACTGACGATGTTCGCCCCAGGTGGGGGAACCTCGTCGACGTAGGTGCCTGTGGACTTCCAGGAAGCCATCTCTGCATCCATGGCTGCCTGCCACTGAGAGGAGTAAGGACCCTCTATCGCCTCTGCGTAAGAGCGCGGGGTCGGGATGTCTGGTGCATCCGGGTCTCCCTCAGGGGCAAGCAGTGTGGACACGAGATGAGGTAAAGCAGCAGCAAAACACTGGAACTCCTCCTGTCTGTCCTCAAGGACGTCCGTGCTAAGAGCACACTCACCCCCGACGGACGGAGGACAGACAGACGCAGACTCAGCAACAAGACTAGCGGCGTAGTTGAGACGACAGAGAGCAGCGAAGTCGACAAGCTCGGCAACTAAGGCAGACGCAGCAGCAGACTCAAAAGAAGGGTCAGTGACAGCAGTGGCTAGGAAACGCGTGACAGTAGGACTGGCAGCACGAAGGGAGTCAGACTCCGGGTCAGGAAGAGCAGAAAGAGAGGACGCTGGAGGAGACGGCAAAGGGACACGCTGTGACGCAGTGGAAGGACGCAGTGCCATCTGATGCGTGCCCAGGACCGCAGGAGGACGCTGACGTGAAACACGACGACTAGTGCGAGCAGGACGAGCAGGCGACGCAGGACGCGACTCAGGCTCACGATGCTCAGCAAGACCTCCAGTAGGACCAGCGTAGGGAGAAGGAGCAGGAAGAGGGGAGGCCAGCTGTAACTGTGACTCGGACTGGACAGGCGGTGGACACTCTAAGGAAGGAGCAGGACTAGAAGAAGGCGGAAGACCAAGAACCTGCTCAAGGAGCGGAACGAAGTACGGCCGCGGCCGCGCAGCGCCTCCAGAACCAGCAGGGACAGCACCAGTACCTGCAGCGTCAGCTCCAACTCCAGCAGCACCACCAGCACCAGTGGCACCTCCAGCAGCTCCAGTAGCGCCAACTCCTGCACCCACAGGAGCACCTGCTCCAGCAGCACCTCCAGCTCCAGTACCTCCAGCAGCTCCAGCTCCAGCAGGACCACCGGAAGACTCAGCAGCTCCGGCTCCAGTACCTCCAGTAGCACCTGCTCCAGTAGCACCGCCAGCACCAGCTCCACCAGTAGCACCAGCACCTGTAGCACCACCAGGCCCAGCAGCTCCAGGACCTCCAGTACGAGCACCTCCGGGACCCGTGGGTCCAGCACCCCCAGCAGAAGCAGAACCTCCAGCACCGGCTCCAGCAGCACCTCCAGCCCCAGTACCTCCAGCAGCAGTAGAACCTCCAGCACCGGCAGCACCTCCAGCTCCAGCAGCACGACTCCAGCGCCGAGCAAACCACTCGCGCAGCTCCTGCAGAGAGGGAAGCTCCCGCCGGGACAAAGCACCCGAAGGACCTCCAGGTCCAGCACCGGCAGGCTCCGCACCCCCACTCTCAGCAACCTCAGGCTGAGCACCCCTAGTCTCCGCACGCTCAGGCTCAGCACCCCCAGACGCAGCACCCCCAGGCTCCGCACGCTCAGGCTCAGCACCCCCAGACCCAGCACCTCCAGGCTCCAGACGCTCAGGCTCAGCACCCCCAAAAGCACCAGAGTCAACAGCTACCTCGACAGGCTCGACAGCATCTACCTGGGACACACCTGAGGGGGCAGGACCCTGAGGGGGGAGGGGGTCTACCGGGGGGGGACCGGGCGCGAGGAAGAGCGGCGGGGGGGGGAGGGGGGCAGTGCGGTAGGGGAAGAGACGGTAGTACGGAACCGACTCGTCAAACGTGACGTCCTGGGAGGACAGAACTCGACGCGAGGTGGGGTGGTAGAACTGCCAACCAGGCGCGTCAGGGGGAAAGCCGAGGAAGACGCAAGGAACAGCACGGGAGGACAGCTTGTCCGCAGACAAGTCTCGGACGAAAGCTCGAGATCCCCAGACACGGAACGCAGACGCATCACCAACCTTCCCCGTCCACCGCAGAGTAGGGGAGGTCTCCGGCAGAGAGACCCGGGGCTGAAGGTTGATCTGATGCGCCGCGTACTGAACCGCGAACGGCCACAGAAAATGGGGAGCAGCCGCATGGATCATGGACGTACGAGCGACATCCATGACCATGCCAATGCGGCGCTCAGCAATTCCATTTTGCTGTGGAGAGGCCGGAAGCGTGAACGTCTGGCGGATGCCCTCCGCACGACAGAAGGCTTGCAGAAGGTCGGAGGAAAACTCTCCGCCCCTGTCGGAGTGCAGACGCAGAACAGGAAAGTCCGAGCCGAAACGCTCTCTGAGCTGGAGACGAGCAACGCGGATCCAGTCAATCAACACCTCAGTGACCTCACCCTTGCTGCGCAAGGGGAAGACTGCGGTGTAACGCGAGTAGTCGTCAACCACCAGCAGGAAGTAACGCTCGTGACCCTGTCCACGGACGCGGGCTGGGCCCCACACGTCCATGTGGAGAGTCTGCAGCGGAGCCTCTGTCGGGGGAAACTCGGAGGAGTGAGGAGCGGCGCGCTGCCGCACCTCGACGCAGGGAACGCAGGTAGGGGCAGGCCCCGGGGGAAGTTGAGGGAGGGACCGGGGGAGACCAGAGACAAGGACACGGGAGGCCATACCTCGGAGACGAGGTAAGGAGGGGTGACCAAGTCGGTGGTGCCAGAGAAGGGTCTGGTGGGACAGGAGGCGACACGAGCAGGGGGCAGACTCAGGACCTGACCGAGACGCTGCAGCAAACACCTGACTCGACGCAGCTACCTGACCAGACGCAGCAACCGAGGGAGTCTCTGTGGTCAGTGTGTATAGGCTCGACCCCGGTCGACGGGTAAACGTGGCCAAGTGGCGGCCCGTCTGAGCACACGAGCAGTGGGTCACTCGCTGTCTCGCAGGAGTGAACTGGTCAACCCCGGCATCCGGAAGGTCAGCACCACTCACCAAGTTCGTAGAGAACGAGGGGAGGTAGAGACCAGACAGGGACCCGGACGGGGCCGCCGGACACGGGAGGACAGTGGAGTAGCGAGCAAGAACAGGACCCCCAGAGGGGTCTGCCAAGGAGACCGCAACCGGCCGACTGAGCGGCGTAAGGGTGGTGCGGTCTCGAAAGAAGGAGCGGGAAGCACCCGAGTCGAGGGTGAAGGTGTGCAAGACCTGAGCCGACGCGGTACCTGAGAGAGCAGACTCACCAGCACCTAGAGCAGCAGACTCACTAGCACCTGGAGCAGCAGACTCACGAGCACCTAGAGCAGCAGCCTCAATGCCCGGGTCAGGCGGAACACACACGTAACAGTCACCCTCAGCACTAATAGACACAGCATACATGGCAGCAAGAATAGCATCAAAGTCAAGATCAAAGATAGCTACACCCGACTTGAGCAGATCACCCCAGCGAGGGATCTCAGTAGCGTCAGGGAACTGGGTATGCCAAGCGTCTGTCAGGCGACCGAAGCAGCGCGGGGCGGTGTGCTGGCCACCACACTGCTCTCCAGTGCGGTCGCCTGTGCGCAGGACGTAGGTACAGGGACCAGCACCCCCAGACCCCTGGCGCCCTGCGTACCACTCACGAAGCTGCTGGGGCGACGGGGTTTCACGAGAGCGTGACTGGTGCTGGGGTCCCCGCTGCAGAGCTCCGCCTCTACCAGCTCCACCTCCGCCGCCTCCGCCTCCTCCACCTCCACCCCAACCGCCACCGCCACCGCCGCCTCCACCTCCACCGCTGCCACCACCCCCACCTCTGCCACCACCCCCACCCCTTCCCCCTCCTCCGCCTCCACCGCCACTACCGCCTCCCCCACCACCTCCTCCAGCGCCCTTGCCCCGCTTGCCCTTGCTGTGGCGGCGCCTCTCACTAGGAGCAGACGCAGCGCTGACCGACTCGGTGCCAACAAGGTCGACAGCAGCAGCAGAGGCAACGGAGGGCAAAAGAGGAACGGGGGAGCACCCCTCAAAGAAAGGGGTACGGGGGTCACCACGAGAGGCGCCTACAGCGGTAATGCTAGTCTCTGCTGCAAGGAGGCGCTCCTCGAGGAGGTCAACAGTGAGGGTGGTAGGGCAAAGGGAGAGGAAGTGGTCCCGACCGAGCAAAGAGTGTCAGGGAGTCGGGTGACTAGGTAATAGAGGGTGATGTACATGGGGGGGGGGTTCTTCGCACAGAACTCAGCAGGAAGTGCAGCGCGGTAGCGAGTGTCACTAGTGCGGAGGTGCGTAATGAGGTCAGTGACTGTGGCAAAAGCGGCGAGGTCAGGGAACAGGTACGGTAGCATGAGGCGGCTAAGCGCAGCAGTAGCAGGGGAAGAGTAGCGTGCAACGACAGTGTCGTACAGAGTCTTAGCACTCTTGTACTGACTAAAGTGCGCGCGCTCAGTAGACGGTAGGTGACTACGCACAGCAAGGCGGGCAGCAGCATCGCGCGTGAGCCACTGCGAGCGAACAGCAGTGTCAGCATCAGCAGCAGGGGCAATAGAGGCGCCAGACGTGAGATCGAACAGTGAGAGACCATCCTTGCTATCGCACTGGAGGAAAAGCTGCAAATCATCTAGCCAGACATCGAAGTCAACCGCTCGACCCTCAGCATCAAAGGTAAGAACACTGGGGCTAGCCATGACAGGAGCAGCAGTAGCAGTGCAACAGCGCTAAGCGACACGGCTAGGCAGGGCGGCGCGGCTCGACAGGGCGGCACGGCAGAGCGGCGCGGCTCGGCAGCGCAGCTCGGACCGGCTATGCGCTTACCAGGGGTGAGGCCGGGGCAGGGCCGAGGGAGGGCCGGGGCAGAGCTGCGACAGGTCCGGGACAGGGCCGGGGCAGGGCCGGGAAGGGCCGGGGCAGGTCCGGGACAGGGCCGGGACAAAGTCGGGGCCGGGGCAGGTCGGTGCCGGGGCAGGTCCGGGACTGGGCCGCGACGGGGCCGGGGCAGGGCCGGGACAGGGTCGGGGCCGGGGCAGGTCCGGGACAGGGTCGGGGCCGGGGCAGGTCCGGGACGAGGCCGTGACGGGGCCGGGGGAGCGCCGGGATAGGGCCGGGACAGGGTCGGGGCCGGGGCAGGTCCGGGACGGGGCCGCGACGGGGCCGGGGCAGGGTCGGGGCCGGGCCGCGACAGGGTCGAGGCCGGGGGAGGTCGGGGACGGGGCCGCGACGGGGCCGGGGCAGGTCCGGGACAGGGTCGGGGCCGCGGCAGGTCCGGGATGGGGCCGTGACGGGGCCGGGGGAGCGCCGGGGTATGGCCGGGACAGGGTCGGGGCCGGGGCCGCGACGGGGGCCTGACGGGGCCGCGACGGGGCCTGACGGGGCCTGACGGGGCCGCAAAGTTGCAGGGCCGGGGCGGCGCCGCTATAAGGCCGCGAAGTCGAGGGTAGGGCAGAGCGCGAAGCGCGCTTCGGGCAGGTAGGATTTTTTTTTTTTTTTTTTTTTAACGGTGGGCCCTTAGGAAGGAACGGTCCCACTAGGGAACCCGCTCTATACCATGTGAAGAAATAGGAATGATTTACTAGAAAATGAGTTGGGTACAAATATGAAACCCTAAGAGACTGTACCCCATAGTGTCTACCCCACTACAGCCTAAACAGGCTATGTGATTAATGTTCGACAGAGGCGCCCCAGTGGCACTGACTGTGCAGGAGGCAACAGGCTCATCTAGCGGAAAAGTAGTGACTACACCTAGGTCGTGGAGGTGACTGACACCCATGAGGTTGCTGGAGAACAAGGGGGTGTAGTAACCTGTGAGAAACCCAGAGGGAGCCACTGGACACTGAAGAGTAGTGGTGCCGTGGGCAACTACAGGTCCCACGCTGGGGTTAGCCAAGGCGACCGTAACTGGAGTGCGCAGTGGTGTGAGGTCAGTACAGTCGCGAAAGAAACAGCTGGATGCTCCAGATTCTAGGGTGAAGGAAAGCAGTGCAGTCTGTGAGGTCGCACCCGTGCCAGCGACAAAGGCTGGTGCTAGACTGGTGGTAGCTGCAGCTCCTACACAAAGACGCTCAGAGACGCCTGGACTGGAAACAACACACGCACCAAGACTGGAAACACAGGTCTCTACTCGTGCAGCCGGGAAAGGTTGTAGACCAGGTAGGTGAGACTCAACTGGTGCAGTAGTGTGCTGGCGAAGACGCGAGGGCCAGTGCGGTGTAATAGCGTGAGGTCGTTGAGTCGACGGTAGCAGCTGGACGCAGTGTGGTCAGGACTCCAGCAGGTAGTGCCAGTACCAGGGCCTGTCAGGGCCCGGTACCCGCAGGGGCCGACGTCTCGCCCACTGCCAGCTGAGCCACTGCTGGGGGCACCACACTTTGGACCCGCAGGTTCCCACTGACGGGAGTGCTGCGGCTGGCCCTGCTGCTGTAGAACCCTAGTACACGCCATATGAGCCTATGCTACTGCTGGTTCTGCTGCGGGCAGCCTAAGCTGCTGCTGGTGCGCTGGGGGCAGCCTCTGCTGCTTCTGGTTCTGCTTGGGGGCAGCCTAGGCTGCTACTGGTTCTCTAGGGGGCAGCCAATGCTGCTGCTGGTGCGCTGGCGGTAGCCTAAGCTGCTGCTGGTGCGCTGGGGGCAGCCTATGCTGCTGCTGGTTCGCTGGGGGTAGCCTATGCTGCTTCTGGCTCTGCTGGGGACAGCCTTAGCTGCTATTGGCTTTGCTGGGGGCAGCCAATGCTGCTGCTGGTGCGCTGGCGGCAGCCTATGCTGCTTCTGGTTCTGCTGGGGGCAGCTTACGCTGCTACTGGTGCGCTGGGGGCAGCCTATGCTGCTGCTGGTGCTGCTGGCGGCAGTGTAACCTACTTGGGCTACTAGCGGCGGGTGTGGCAGCTCGTGGGAAGGCGGGTTTCAGGTGGGGCAGTTGTTAAAGCAGCGGGCTACGGGTGGGGAAGGTGAGGCGGCGGTTCTGTGCGGTTCTGCGCGGTTTTGTGCGGTTCTTTGCGGTTCAGTGCGGTTCTGCGCAGTTATGTGCAGTTCTGTGCGGTGGAGAGTACTGGGTGGGGCGGCTGATTCCGGGTGAGGTGCCTGGAACGGATGGGGCAGCAGGTTTCCAGGTGGGGCGTCGGTTGTCAGGTCTAGGGCGGCGGTTTGCAGGTCTGGGGCGGCGGGTTTCCAGGTTCGGCGGCGGATTTCAGGTCTGGGATGGCGGGTTCATGTCTTGGGGCATAGTTTGCAGGGGTGGGGCGGCGGGTTTCTAGGTGGGGCGGCGGTTTTCAGGTCTGGGGCGGGGGTGCAGGTCTGGGGGCGGTTAAGACGGTGGGCTGCACGTGCGCGCGGCTGTTGCTGCATGTGCGTGCGGTCATGACGTACTAGCGCAGAGCTGCGAGTGCGACTAAGGCTGCGCGCGCAGCTACACGCGTTCGTGTGCTGCACGCTAGAGGGCTGGTGGGCAACGCGCGGGGTAAAACGAGTAAGGCGCGGGGCAGAAAACCGAGTGACGCATGGCAAAAACGGGTGGGGCACAGGGCAGAAACGGGTGACGCGCGATGGTGACGGGGGGCGCGGTCTACTCGGGCTCTACGGGGCAGGGTGATTCGGGCTACGGGTCGCTACGAGGCACGCGGGTGGTGGGCCCATAGACTATCGAGAGAAGTTTCGCCTAGGGGAAAAATCGCCTAGGGGGAACCTAGCTCTATACCATTTATGATATGAATGAATTGATAAAAAATGTGAAGTACAACCCTAGACATAGCAAACCCTAATCATACAAGGAAGTAGAAATGTAACACCTAGACTAACCTAAACAACACATATAAAATAGATGTTGATAGCGAGAGGCTTCAGTTAGCGAGAGGGGGTGGACTTCTTCCAGACCTTCGCTCCCACCCCAAAGATGAGTACTCTTCGGGTGTTGCTGCATATTGCCGCCCAGCGCGACTACGAGTTTCACTCCTTGGAATTTTCCACCTCGTTCCTTCAGGGGAGCCTCTACGAGCAGATCTGGCTGTGTCGCCCGCCTGGCTTCACTGGCTCTTTCCCACCTGGGACCCAGTGGCAGCTGCGTCGACCAGTCTACGGCCTGCGTTAGGCTCTATGTGAGTGGCACGACACACTTCGCTCGACCCTTGCAGCGCTTGACTTCTTTTCGTCGTCTGCTGACCCATCACTGTTCGTTCGCCGTGGCTCGACCTCGTTCTTTGTCCTGGTCTACGTCGACGACCTGGTGTTCGCCACTCCCGACCGACGCGAGCTGGCCTCCGTGAAGGAGGAACTGCAAAAGAGACACACTTGCACTGACCTTGGTGAGCTGCAGCACTACCTTGGCCTGCATATCACCAGGGAGAGGGCAGCTCGCACCATAATGCTGATTCAGTCGCATATGGTCGAGCAGATCCTCACGCGGTTCCGCTTCCCGTTCTCCAAGGTACAAATCACCCCTCTTGGTGTGGATCATGGGCTCATGATTCCACCTTTGGATGAGCTATTTGAGTCCAACGGTCCATATCCTTAGCTGGTGGGTTATCTCATGAACCTGATGACCTGCATTCGCCCAGACATAGCTTACCCTCTTAGCGTCCTTGCGCGCTTTGTTGCGCCTGGGAGACACCGACCTTCCCACTAGTACGCGGCTAAGAAGGTGGCAAAGTATGTGGCAAGTACATCAGGCATGGGAGTTGTCCTTGGAGGGAAGTAGCCAGTTACACTCACAGGTTAATCGGACTCGTCGTGGGCCGACGGCGCGGAGACGCGTCGGTCAACACAGGGGTACTCCTTTAGCCTCGGGGCAGGTGCTATTTCGTGGCGGTTGACTCAGGCGTCGTCTGTCGCCGGTTCCAGATGTGAGGCAGAGGTGTACGCTGCGGCAATGGCCGCTCAGGAGCTTCGTTGGCTGTCTTTCCTTCTCACCGACCTTGGTGAGCGGCCTCGCCCTCCCCCAGTCTTGTTCGCTCTGCTGTCCTGCTGTGTGAGGAGCCCCGACCGTTTGGGAAGGCGAAGCACATCCAGCTTCGTTACTTCCTTCTGCATGAATTGCAGCAGCGTGGCCAGGCACTCGTACGACGTGTGGTCTCTGAGGCCAACACGACAGATATCTTCACCAAGTTGTTGCCGCCTTGTGACCACCAGCGTTTCTGCACCCAGCTTGGCCTTGTGCTAGCCCGTCCTCACTTGCTTACGTAGAGATGCTTTGTCCTTCTTGTTCTGTACTCTTGCATCTCATTATATTTGTTGTATATCTGCATGTGATCTGGCCCTGTGGCCCTTTTGCTTGCTCTCGGAGTGTGTGGTGACTTTGAGCTCCACCCTAAGATTTGTCTTGTTCTTGTGGACAGGTCCTGTGACCCTTGCTCGTTCTTGCTAACTGGTCATGTGACCCTTGCTTGCTCTCAGACTGTGTGTGTCCTTGAGACCCATCCTAAGATATGTGCTGTTTTTCCCTAGGATTATCGACACCTAGACTATGGGGGTGTGTCAACATATATTTTATATGTGTTGTTTAGGTTAGTCTAGGTGTTACATTTCTACTTCTTTGCATAACTAGGGTTTGCTATATCTAGGGTTGTACTTCACATTTTCTATCAATTCATTTGAGTTTCATATCGTAACACGTCGACCAGCTGATTCGACCCTTCGACCGGATGCTCACCTCCTGCTAACTTCGACCGCCCCGTCTGCTGCTCCCCTGTCGACTGCACCCCTGGTGCTGCCTCCTGTTCGACCAGCTCCCCTGTCTGCTGCTCCCCTAGCGTCGACGGCTTTATGTCCTGGTCGACGAGCTTGGCGACTTGTCGGCCGCCAGCGATGCCCTGGCCGGCGCCACAGGTATCCATGCAGGCCAATCTGCGACGGGGGTGGGAGGAGCAAGAACAGGCGGAGGAGGAAGAACCTCCACGACATCTTCATCAACAGGCTCGTCGACCTTGGCGAGCAGTGGGATCGTCGCCGTCGAGGTGTCCGTCGGCCCCGACGCCGGCCCATACTTCGCCTTCCACACCCCCAGCAACAGCATCTCGTAGAAGATCACCTCGACCAATGTGACGACCTTGTTGTCGGTCAAGTCCAGCACCTTCCAGCCCTTTCTCTTCGGTGACAGACCCAGGTGAAGCCCACAGCAAGAATTCGGCGTCGGCATCCCACCGCGCTGCTGCTCGGGGATCGTGAATTGCACCATGCAACCCCACACCTGCGCCAGTGTGAGGTCGGGCTTCTTCCCGGTCAATGGCTGGTACGGAGTCGTCCCCGGTGGTCGTCGACCACTCCAAGCAATTGCGCGCCCAGACAGCTTGTCGTAGAGCGAGGTGCCACCTGTGGTGCTGCACGCCCTTATGTAGCAGCATCGTCTGCACGGACTCGACAACCGTGCGCATCTCCCGCTTGGCCATGCCGTTCTGCTGCGGAGTGTAGGGGTACGTGAGGTCGTAGACGATGCCCTTCCCGTCAACGAAGTTGGTGAACTCCTTTATGAGGAACTCCCCTCCCCGGTCAGAGCGGAGCGACAGTACCGACTTCTTCGTCTGCTGTTCCACTAGCACCAGCCACTTTCGAAACTCCCGTAGCACGTCGCTCTCCTCAGCGACCGGCACCGCCCACACGAAATGAGTGTGGCGATCCTTCAGCAGCATGAAGTACAACCTGCCATGCTTGGCAGCCACATGAAATGGCCCGCACAAATCAATGTGCACGACAGCCAGTGCCTCCTCGACGTCCGAGCCCTTGTCGGGGAAGGTGTGTCGCGCTAGCTTTCCTTCGATGCACGAGACACACAGCGTGTCTGCTCCGGTCGACGGAGTGATGTCAAGCCCACTAGCAACTTCATGCTTCGCCGAGCTCATGATCGTGTCGATGCCGACGTGCGCGAGCCTCGCATGCAACCGGTCAGGGGTAGACTTGCGAGCCTCGCATGCAATCGTGTCCTTGCTCACCGCACTATGCGGAGAGTAACTCTACTACGGTAGTGAGCTAGACTACGGGGGTTGGCACAACCGGAGTGATCGTAGCTTTGCTTAGTTCCTTAATGCTTGCACATTTATGGGAGAAATCGGCAAGAGTTTCCACTAGCAAAGTCAAAATTACAGAACGGTTGAGCAAGCAATGACAGAAATGACTACACCAGGCACCTAGCAACTCTGCAGCTAGCCTGGTCGACCGCCTGCCTGCGTTGCGTAGAGGAGCCGCGCCAGCACTGCAGAAGGGTGACCTGCCAACGCAGCAGGTCAACGCCGTGCCAACGCTGCAGTAGAGCGGCTGTCTAGTGTTGCACCCGTAGAACACAGCAGTGCGCATGCCCGGAGGTGCGCGCAGACGAGCCACATCGACTTCGGGATACCATCCCGAAGTCGCCTCGTCACTGCGACTTCAACAACGTTCGCGTGCCTTCACAGAACTCGCTGAAAAGGTTACCTGGTCGACCATCAAGTGCTCTGGTCGACCACCAGTGCCTCTGGTCAATCGCCAGGTGCCTCTGGTCAACCACCAGGTGCCCCTGGTCGACCACAGCTCCCGTTGAGCTACCCCTTCATCGACGGACCCCTCCGTCGACGAGAACTGTCAGCTGATGTCGCCGAGCTCCCCTCGTCGACCGCTACACACATGTCAAGTCAACGGACTGCTCCGTTGACCTCCCCGTCGAACTGCTCCTCCTGGTCGTCGGCCTACCTGTCGACCAGCCTAGTCAGCTGCAGCCGACGAGCACCCTTGGTCGACAGCAACACCACAGTGATCCCTTGCAGCTCGACGAAGCCCGTCGAGCAGCTCTCCCATTGTGAACGGTTGGCTGCTTCTCCCGTACATCCGACCAAGTCGTCGGAGTTGCCCAAGCGAGGGCGGGGCCAACACTCCCTTCCCGTTAACATTGCCAATGATGCACAATGGCTGCCTGCCAACGCTGCACCCGAGTGGCATTCCAACGCTGCATCCGCGCGGGCTTGCCAACACTGCATCCGCAGGTGCTTGCAAGGGCATGTGCAAGCACCTACTTCGCACGTGCTTGTAGACAGTTATGCACGACGTGCGCTGTCGCGCACATTGCGCAGGTGCCAGGTCGTCCACGTGCTGCCACGTTGGTCGACTTCGCCACAACAGCCTCGACGACGTTTGCGAACCTCCGCAAAACCTCGTCGAGCAGGTAATCCGGTCGACTGGGTGAAGTCCACGGCAACCCTTTCAGGTTGATGAAATTCGTCATCGCGGGTCGACGACCTTCATTGTCCTTCGTCGTCGTGGGTCGACGGCCTTCGTCGACCACCTCGGTCAAAATTCCGGCTCCTCATTGGTCGAAACTAGGGCACATTCGAAATTCTAGCCAAAATTCTTTTGTGCATTCGTGAGGGTGTGCAGGATCAGACGCGACCCTACGCAGATGAACACCCGCAAACCTCTGCATCAGCTGCGCCACTTGCACATGTGCATGAGGCGTTTGCGCTCCACTCGCAGGTGCTTTAGTTACTCTTGCATGGGTTCCATAGTACACCTCGTGTACAAGCAACCATTCACCTTGTGCACAAGGTCCTTGTCCCAACCTTCCCAGAAGCTCCAAATCTCGCATACTGTAGAGGGTCGACTGCATCTCCCACACACCTGACCACGAAGTGAGCCTTGCCCAAGCAAGGGCAGGGCCAACTCCTGTCAACACTCCCCTGCCACGTTCACGCTTAGGCACCCCGTACACTAGGGCCACCCAGAACCCAAGGGATAAAATACACAAGGAAAATCCTTCGACGGACACACGACACAGCACGCCGGTCACCGTACCAGCCGTGCAGAAGGGCACGACACCTAGTGCACAACATCGTCACCGTTGCCGGTGTCAGCCAGACCTTGGCCAATCGCGACGGAGCACGGGTTGAAGGCCGGAAAGTGCAGCGCCTTCGTCATGAAGTCGGCCGGCTGCTTAGTGGTTGGGATGTACCGCAGAACAAACTTCCTGCGCCTCACCATATGCTGCAGCCAGGCGTAACGTCGCTCCTTGTTCTTGTGATTATCCTTCTATCAACTTTTCTTAGTGAAACTATGCTTGAATTCTACTAAGGCATTTCAACACTCTGTCAAGAATCACTGCAAAAACTCTGACTGTGCGTCCCACGCAATTCAGCTCTCCCTTAGAATAGCATTCTCCGCACTGCTGCTGCTGCTGCTACTGGTGGTGGTGCTGCTGCTGGGGCTGCTGCTGCTGAGACGCCCCACTACCTTCTCCTCCACTGCCCCCACCTCCACCTCCACCACCACTCTCACCCCCTCCGCCGCCGCCACCACCACTCCCGCCGCCACCACCACTCCCGCCGGCCCCCCCCCACCACCGCCCCCTCCACCACCGCCCCCTCCACCACCTCCACCGCTGCCCCCTCCGCCACCCCCACCACTGCCACCACCTCCTCCCTTCTTACCGCTCTTCTTGCCCCCTTTGTTGCCAAAGGCAACAACTGCAACCTCGGATGCAGTGGCAACGGAGGCCGAGTCGACAAAAGAGGCAAGGAACGAAGGGGCACACCCCTCGAAGATGGGGGGGAGGACGGTACTAGAGGCAGCAGCAAGGGAGCGGGCAAGGTCCTCAACAGTAGTGTGCGTCTCCGCAAGGAGGTCAATAGTGAGGGACATGGGGTTGACAGTGAAGAAGTGGTCACGGGCAGTGGCAATGCGGTCAGGGAGGTGGGTGGAAAGGAAGTACAGT
The DNA here is from genome assembly GCA_947471745.1 of Closterium sp. Naga37s-1. Lineage (NCBI taxonomy): Eukaryota > Viridiplantae > Streptophyta > Zygnematophyceae > Desmidiales > Closteriaceae > Closterium > Closterium sp. Naga37s-1. The sequence continues at coordinate 2,348,172 of CANJKZ010000858.1, forward strand.
GTCATCCACATCACGGGGGGATTGGTGGCAAGCAGGTCGGGGTCAGGGGCAGCAGAGTGGAGCTGAGCATCAAGCGAGCGCAAGTGCAGAATGAGGACAGCAACAAGCGGAAACGAGGGAAGGTCGGGGAAAAGGAAGGGCAGCACAAGACGGCCGAGGGACGCAGTGGTCGGGGTGGAGTACCGTTTGACTACCGCATCGAAAAGGCCCTTGGCTGTCACCTCCTGTTCAAAGTGATTCTCCTCAGACAGTGGCAGGAGGTCGGTGATGGCGAGCACAGTAGCGTCGTCCCGCGCCACCCAGCGTCTGGCCGCCAACTGTGCCTTCTCAAAGCGAGCCTCGTCCACCTCTGATGGGGAAGCACCTAGGGGGTCGGGATCCTTCGGGGCAACGAGCTTGCCGGTGGCGTGCTCCATCAGGCGCACCTCGTTCTCGATCCTAGACCCTAGGTATAGCTTAAGCTTGTGAAGCCATCCTGGAAAATTGATCGGGCGGCCCTCTGCATCAAACGTGAAAATTCGCGAGGTGGACATAGTCGGGTACGTACAACTAGTGCGGATGGGTACTGATTGGTGCGGTCTAAAGCGTTTGAATGCGGTCTGTATGGTTAAAAACGGTTGAGTGCGGTTCTGTGCCGTTGAGTGCGGTTGGGGGCTGTTCCAGGATGCGGGTGACAGGTAGGGCGGCGGGTTAGGCTTTCCAGGTGGGGCGGCGGGTGGGGCAACAGGTGGGGTGGCTGGTACCAGGTGGGGCGGCGGTTTTAGGTCATGGGGAGGGTCATAACTGGTGGGGCGGCGGTTACAGGGCGTGAGGAGGGTGCTGCTGCTGCTGCTACTGTGCCTAACGAGTGACGCGCGGGCCAGAAAACAGGTGACGAGAGGGCCAAAAAACAGGTGACGCGACGGGCGAAAAACGGGTGATGCACGGGCTACGGGGCTACCGGGGTGCTTCGGGCCTTAGGGCGCTTCGGGCTAGGTCGAGTCACGGGGCGGTGGGCCCATCGGATCGCTTCGCTCTGATACCATGTCAAGAACTAACTGGCGTGAGAAATTGACTAAGGAACAGAACGAACGGACAAGATATATGAAACCCAAGCAAGTGTTCTAGCACAAGTGTAACAAATTAAACAACACCTAGACTAACATATAGAAATAATATAAATATAGTTTGACAGTGGCCATGTGGGCGATAGTCTCGGTGACAAAGTCGACGCCGGACAGGCTGCATGCAATGCTTGGACACGTCGGTATGGACACCATCCGGAGCTCAGCCAAGCACGAGGTCGCCATTGGGCTGGACCTCAAATCGGTGTCCGGCGCCGACTCGCCGTGCGTCTCGTGAGTCGGCGGGAAGCTGGCGTGGCACACCTTCCCCGACCAGGGCTCCGACGCCGACGACGTGCTGGCCGTCATACACATCGACCTGTGCGGGCCGTTTCGGGTGGCTGCCAAGGATGGCAGCTTATACTTCATGCTGCCGAATGACCACAAGACCTGCTACGTATGGGTGAGGCCGGTCGCTAAGAAGTCGGATGTTCTGCAGGAATTCGTGCAGTGGCTGGCGGTGGCTGAGTGGTAGACGAAGAAGTCGGTGCTGTTGCTACGCTCTGTCCGGGGAGGGGACGACGCCGTACCAGCTGCTGACCGGGAAGAAGCTCGACTTGTCGCTGGCACGAGTTTGGGGCTGCATGGCGCAGTTCCTCGTCCCCGCGCAGCAGCGTGGTGGGAAGCTGAAGCCGAAGGCCATGTGGGGTCTTCATCTCGGCGTGTCGGAGGAGAGCAAAGGCTGGGAGCTTCTCGACATCGCCGACAACCGGGCGGTCACCACGCCGGACGTGGTGTTCGACGAAACAATGTCGCTAGAGTTGTGGAAGGCGGAAAACGGGCTGGCGTCGGGGCGGACGCAGGTCAACCCGCCGAAGGACACCTCGACGGCGACGCTCCCTCTACTCGCCGAGGTCGGTGAGATTGCTGATGAGGACTCCCTCTCTTGTGCATGCCCCACCCCTTGTCACCGACCTACGTGGGCTGACTCCGGTGTCGGCCTCCGGCGATGAGGGGAGAAGTGGGTCGTCGCCTGTGGCGCCAGCCAACAGCATCGCCGGTGGCCGACGTTGGAGCAAAGCTGACGTCGAGAAGGGAGAAGCAGACCAAGGAGGTGCAGCCGACGGTGGTGAAGTCGGCGAAGGGGGCAGCGGCAAGGCAGCAACCGACATGAGAGCATGCATCATCGACGCCGACCAAGGAGCAGTCGGCGACCGGGCAGTCAGCAGGGGAGCCGACCGCAGGGGAGAAGTCGGCAGGGAAACCGACTGAGGTGCAGCAGGACGATGAGAGCGGGGAAGTCGGTAACGATGAAGGTGACGCCGAGGAGTCCACTGATAGCGACGTGGTGGAGGTCCAGCCTGGACTACGGCGTACACGCCGACTTCGGAGGCCGCCCGACTTCTACGTACCGGCTGCCTTCACCACGGCCTACGACGAGTTCAACGACGACCTGCTATACGACGACGCCGAAGAGGATGAACAACTGCCGGAACTTGACCCCGACATGCAGGCCGACCCCGAACACCGCTAGGACATCTCCATGATGACGGTGAAGGAGGCGTTGGGGAGCTGGAAGGGCCAGGCAGTAAAGGCCACCATGGAGGAGGAGAACAGCAGCCTCATCGGCATGGGGGCGTGGGAGCTGGTCGAACGCCCGCTAAGAGTGAATACCATGAAGAACCGGTGGGTGTCGACAACAAAGTCCCACATCGATGACACCGTCGAGCGCGAGAAGGCAAGGCTGGTCGTGAAGGGCTTCACGCAGGTGTATGGCGCCAACTACGACAAGACATACACGCCGGTGAGCAGCTACGTCACGCTAAGGATCTTCCTCAGCATCGTCGCCGTCCTCAACCTCAACCTGATGCAGCTCGACATGAAGAACGCCTTCCTGCAGAGCAAGCTCGACCCGGTGATGTACATGTACCAGCCGGTGTACTTCAAAGACGCAACCGGTCGGGTGTGCAAGCTGCTAAAGAGCCTCTACGGGCTGAATTTGTCACCGCTGATGTGGTACAGGGCTCTCGACGGTGTGCTACTGGGCGCTGGCTAGAAGAAGAATCAGGTCGACACGGCACTCTACTTCAAGGTCGGCGGAGATGGCGTGGCCTGGTGGGTGCTGGTCTACGTCGATGACCTGCTCGTCGCCAGTAGCAGTGCAGCGATGCTGAACGAGCTGAAGGAGCTGCTGGAGGCCGCCTTGGAGTTCGGCGGTGGACCGGAGTCGCTGGAGCTGGTCGGCTACGTGGACGCCGATGACGCCGGCGACAAGCAAAAGCAGACGAGCACACGCCCTTAGCGGGCATCATGTACCGCACTTTGTTTTCGCCCATCCGAAGATAGAATTTGATGTGGACCCCTTCCAGGCTTGCCCCACCTGCTGCTTGCGTTTGCCTGTGACGTTTCGTTTCGCCTGTGCCCTGGATCCTGAGATTTCACCAACCTAGCCTGTCGCCACTGTGCAAAGCTGATCAAAGCCCTGGTCGCATGCATGCAAACTTCGCACCAAAGTTCGCCAGAATCCTCGCTTGTGTACGAACACCTGACAGTGCCTCTCGAGAATGTCTGTGAGTAACCAGCTGATGGCGAAACAGCGGATACAGTCCAAGCTATTGGAGGATGCCTTGTCGCCTGTGAAAAATAAGCCTGGCCGCTCAGGTGAAATCCAAGGTGATGGTTTGTGATCGAGATCAAGCGTTCTCTGTTGTTCTTCACGGTGTGAAACGTGTTCGTTTACAGAGGGGCCGCGGTCTCCTGGACGAGCCAACGCATCAAGTGCGCGACGTTGTCGTCGACCGAGTCGGAGTACGTGGCGGCCACTGAAGTCGGCAAGGAGGGACGTCGCCTTTGCTTCCTTCTTGCAGAGTTCCGGCAGGTGGACGCCGGGACGCCGACCGTCCTTCGAGTGGACAACAAGTCGGTCATCACCGTCGCCGAGGGCATGGGGTTGACAGGCAACCTCAAGCACATGGAGCGGCGACAAGCCTGGCTGCAGCACATGTTGAAGCGTGGGAAGTTTTCGTTGAACTACATCCCGACCGCTGAGCAGCCGGCCGACTTCCTGACAAAGGCGCTGCACTTTCCAGCCTTCAACCGGTCTTCCGTCGCAATTGGCCAAATGCGCCTGGCCAATGTGGGAGACGGCGACGACGTTGTGCAGCAGTAGGTGTCATGCCCTTATGCACGGCTGGTGCGGTGACCGGCGTGCTGTGTGTTAGGTGCACGCGGACGACCTATTCTCCAAGTCGTGCTGCTGTATGGGCTGGAGGCCCAAGCGAGAACGCGGCAGCGGAGTGTCAACGGGAGTTGTGTTAGGCCCCGTCCTTGCTTGGGCGGAGCGGACCTCATAATCGGGTGTACGGGGGGGTACAGCCAACCTGCAGCAGTGGGCGAGCTGGTCGACGAGGCGTCGACTTGCATGGGGGCCACTACAAGGGCGCCGACTTCGGAGGGCGTCGAGTATGGGGTGGTCGACCTGGCAGGGCGCCGACCTTGGGTGGCCAACGACTTGGCGAAGTCGGCCAAATTAGATATAACCCCAAAAGGTAATAAGAAATCCAAGTCTTGGAATCTTGTAACTTGGGCGATCTTGGTCGGAATAAGGTGACCTTGGTATCGTTGGAAAGCTCTGGATTTCTCCTGCATGATCAAGCATTTAAACTTGGAGAAAAACACAGAGATGATAATATCCAACAGCCATGCACAATGACATATGCTCATGCAAAAAATGCACGCATGAATAGCACGAGCACTCGGCAGGACGTTAGGATGACATGCACTCAGAATGACGTGCATCCAACACGGGCGGGTCGCGCGGGCTGGTAGCGAGCGGCGCGCGGGCTGCTAGCGGGCGGCGCTCGGGCCAGCAGGAGCTGCGCGCGAGCTACTCAGAGGCGACGTGCGGGCTGCTAGCGGCGCGGCGGAGGGCAGGGCAGGGCGTGCGCAGGGCTGCGCAACGCAGGTCAGGGCAGGGCAGGGCGCGGGGTAGCGCGGTAACCGGAAGTGGTAGGTGGGCCCTAAAAATCGGTCCTAAAACGGTCCTAAGGACCTAAGGCTCTTAATACCATGTTAAGAGATCTAGCGAAGGTGATCAACTATCGAGAGTGTTTGGTACAAGTACAAACCTAAAGGGGTTGTACCCCACATTGACTACCCCACTAAAGCCTACACCCAATTATAAAGCATATATATGGTTTGACATATATCTGTTTTACAACTGGTTCTGGTTAGATCGTAGTGTAGTCGTACTGCCTATTGTTGGTGCTGCACCCTTCCTATACTTTCACTATATCTTGTATCTCATGCTATAGTGAACCTACTTCTTGTTTGGCTAAACCCTCTCGCTTTTCCCCTTCCTAGCTCCATGTCTCCTGAGTTCCTAAATTACTAAGCTCATTTTGACATACTATCAGAACCAGGTTCCTCCTAGGACCTGCCTCATTGGGCCCACCCTTAAGCTTCCGCTAATGCGTCATTTTTCTGCGCGTCGCGCGCACCGGGCGCACGTCGGTTTTCTGCCCGTCGCGCGCCTCGGGCGCGCATCGGTTTTCTGCCCGCCGCGCGCCCCGGGCGCATGACAGTTTCCTGCCCGTCGCGCACCCTGCCCGTCGCGCGCCTTGGACGCACGGCGGTCTCTGCCCGCCCGCGCGGCTCCTACCCCGCCCCCCCCCCCCCCCCCCCCCCCCCGCCTCCCCTTCTCCTCCATCCCCCTACTACGGGTGCAGCGGTGGGGGGGAGGGTATGGGGATGGCGGGTGTGAGTAATCAACTACCGCCCCTCCTCTCTCTCCCACTGCCGCACATGCTGCTGTGGGGGGGGAGGGTGTGGGGGAGACGAAGGAGTGGCGGTAGGGATGCCTAGGGGTGTGAAAGGGAGGTTTGGGGAGAAGGGGGAGGTTGAAGGGGGGTGGCCGTCGTGAAGCCAGCAGCTCTAGACGCCCGTGAGCCCATTGCTCCAGTGGCCCATGAGCCCATTGCTCCTGTCGCCCGTGAGTCAGTTGCTCCAGCCGCTCGGCTAGCCGCATAGCCAGTTACTCCAGTTGCCCGTGTGCCAGTTGCTCCAGTAGCCCATGTTCCAGCAACTTCAGCTGCCGCCCACCACCTCTTTCCTCTCATGATCCTTCCTCCTCCTCACTTGCCCTCTACTTCTGTTGGGCTGAGAAAAGCCCTTAGGATCTTTTCAAGGCTAAACTCTGAGTAGAAGTGTTGTAGTAGTGGAAGCGTTTTAATGACAAGTATTAAACCACCTTGCGCTAGTATGTGAGGGCAAGATAGATTGATTATAGAAAAGTAATACAAGCCTTTATTAAGATTACAAGGAATATAAAAGGGTGCAACTAATAACTGTTTTACTGTTGCTGTTGCGGTTTGATACAGTGACGACTCGGGCAACTGCTCAGTATCGAGTCAGTTGTTTGTCCTTGCTGTCGCGCTGTATTTGTCAAGTCAAATATCGCTGACCTTTGACCTTCGCGTAACCTCCAGCAGTTTGTCAACCTCCGATGGTTGACTCGCCGTTGCTTCGTTGCTATTTGCTTCGTTTACAGCTTGATGTTCCGACACATCAGAAGCGTTAAGTTACTTGTTTCCAACACTCCCCTTCACTTCTGGAGTGTTGCTGTTGGTGACGTGGCTTTGTCCAGTCAGCAGCATGCAGTACTCGAACTTCTGCTTTCCGAGCTTCTTGGTCAAATAGTCGGCTGCCATCTCGGTCGTGGGACAGTAACATAGCTCAAGTCTCCCCTTCTCGATCTCGTCTTTCACGAAGAAGTATTGTAGGGCAATATGCTTCGTCTGGTTCGCGAACCCGTTCTTGTTTGCTATGCGAATTGCAGATTGGTTGTCGCAGAACAGAGTGAAGCTGGGTAACTGAGCCAACTTCTCTTCTTCCAGCAGTTCGCGAAGGTACAAGCCTTCCTTGGTGGCTGAGCAAAGTGCAATGTATTCTGCTTCAGCTGAGGAGAGAGTGATTAGTTCCTGCTTGCTCGACTGCCACGAGATAGGCCCGATAGGTTCGAGTCTGTAGATGTAGCCGGTGCGTGAGCGCTTGTTGTCTGCGTCGCCGGCGTGGTCGGCGTCTACATAGCCGATTAGCTTAGGTGTCGAGGTTCCATTTTTGTTGTAGGTCAGGCCGATTGTCGGAATACTGACGAGGTAGTGGAGTGCGCGCTCGAGTACTGCTTCAGGTTTCTTGAGATAGGTGGCGAGCTGGCTTGCCGAATACGATAGGTCTGGTCGGCAGGTGACGGCTGCGAATAGTAGACATCCTAGCTTTCGTTGATAGTCGCATATGCTGGCGGGCTTGAGTGGTGCGGAGATTCCTTCGTGGCTCGCGGAGGTGTAGCAGTACGGTGTGGAGATAGCAGTTGGAGTCAATCCGAAGCGTTTGGCAATGGTGTCGGCGTATTTTGCGGCGCTGAGGTAGATCGCGTTCTCTTCTTCCTGTATGTTGAGCCCGAGTTATTGTGTCACGGTGGGTGAGACGGTGAGCGTGAAGTCCCGCTGCAGCTCCCATTCGAACCAGATTGTGACGCCATCGGTCGAGCCGATGTAGAGTAGATCGTCCACGTAGACGATCAGCAGGATGTAGTCAGTTCCTTTCGTGGGCCGGTACATTCCTTGATCGTGCGGCAGTTGTCTGAATCCGATGCAGATTAGCCGCGCGTGTAGGTATTGCCGCCATAGTCTCGGGGCCTGTTTGATGCCGTACATGGACTTCAGTAGCTGACCGACTTGATTGGGGTCTGCGCTGGAGCCGTGCGGTTGCTCGACGAGGATTTCAGCGTCGACGGGTGCGTAGAGAAAGGCGTTGGCGACGTCCATTTGACGAAGCTTCTTCCGCTTCATGGCGGCTATCGCGAGGAGAATCCGCAGTGAGGTATGCCGACTAACTGGAGCGAATGTTTCGGTGAAGTCTTGTCCGTGCTCTTGGTCGAAGCCACGTACGACCCAGCGTGCCTTGAATTTGTCGATGGTTCCGTCTGCCTTTGTTTTTACCCGAAAAACCCATTTGCCGGTGAGAATGGTCTTGTTCCGTGCCACACCGATAGGTACGACTTTCCAGGTGTTGCGTTCTTCGAGTGCCTTTAACTCCCTGTCCATGGCCTTGCGCCATTTTTCCCTGTGCTCCCCCTTTAAAGTTTGCTGAACTGTGGCAGGCTCCTTAGTTGGCGCCGTGCCGAGGACTGCGGTGACGAGTCCGCGAATGTGTTCTGCTTCATCGGTGTTGACTCGTGCGGGTGTAACTGTCAAACATATATTTACTATAGTCGTTCTAGGTTGTAGTGGGGTAGTCCTTAGAGGGTACAACACTTATGTGTTTCCTACTTGTACCCTTCTCATTTCCTAATTCAGCCATTCTTTTGTCTATCATTCTCACATGGTATAGAGCTAGTTTCGAGATTTTTTAAAAAGGGCCCACCACTGAAATTTCTCCCCTGCCTACTTGCCGCGCGCTTCGCGCCTTCCCTTCGAGGCCCGTCACGGCCCCTGCGCCCACCCTTAGAGCCTGCGCCCGCCCCGTAAGGCCCCTTAAGGCCTCGTTAGGCCCCGTAAGGCCCCTTTAGGCCCAGTTTAGGGCGCGGATTAAGGCCCCGTAAGGCCCCGTTATGCCCCGTAAGGCCCCGTAAGGCCCCGTCAGGCCCCGTTCGGCCCCGTTTAAGGCCCCGTTAGGCCCCGACAGGCCCCGTTAGAGGCCCCGTACAGCCCCGTCAGGCCCCGTTAGAGGCCCCGTACGGCCCCGTCAGGCCCCATTTGGCCCCGTTTAGGGCGCGGATTAAGGCCCCGTTAGCCCCGTAAGGCCCCGTCAGGCCCCGTTCGGCCCCGTTTAAGGCCCCGTTAGGCCCCGACAGGCCCCGTTAGAGGCCCCGTACGGCCCCGTCAGGCCCCGTTAGAGGCCCAGTACGGCCCCGTCAGGCCCCGTTATAGGCCCCGCAAGGCCCCGTTATCGGCCCCGTACGGCCCCGTTATAGGCCCCGTCAGGCCCTGTTATAGGCCCCGTTCGGCCCCGCACGGCCCCGTTATAGGCCCCGTCAGGCCCCGTTATAGGCCCCGTTCGGCCCCGTTATAGGCCTCGTCAGGCCCCGTTATAGGCCCCGTTCGGCCCAGTCATGCCCCGTTAGAGGCCCCTTCAGGCCCGGCCGGCCCTGCTGCGGCCCTGTCGCAGCTCTTCCCCGACGCTGCCCCGGCCCTGCTCCTGAACTGCCCCGGCCCTGCTTCTGCACTGCCCCGGCCCTGCTCCTGACCTGCCCCTGAACTGCCCCGGCCCTGGCCCGGCTCTGCCCAGGCCCTGCCCCGGCCCTGCCCCGGCTCTGCCCCGGCCCTGCCCCTGAACTACCCCGGCCCTGCTTCTGCACTGCCCCGGCCCTGCTCCTGAACTGCCCCGGCTCTGCCCCGGCCCTGCCCCGGCCCTGCCCCGGCCCTGCCCCTGAACTGCCCCGGCCCTGGCCCGGCTCTGCCCTGGCCCTGCCCCGGCCCTGCTCCTGAACTGCCCCGGCCCTGCTCCTGAACTGCCCCGGCCCTGCCCCGGCCCTGCTTCTGCACTGCCCCGGCCCTGCCCCGGCCCTGCCCCTGAACTGCCCCGGCCCTGGCCCGGCTCTGCCCTGGCCCTGCCCCGGCCCTGCTTCTGAACTGCCCCGGCCCTGCTCCTGAACTGCCCCGCCCCTGCCCCGGCCCTGCTCCTGGACTGCCCCGGCCCTACCCCGGCCCTGCCCCAGCCTCTCCCCTGGTAAGAGCGCCGCGCTGCCGAGCCACACCGCCCTGCCGAGCTGCGCCGCCCTACCTAGCCTGCTTAGCCGAGTTCCACTGCTTCTACTGCTAGCCTGCTGCTTCTCCTGTCATGGCTAGTCTCAATGTTCTTACCTTGGATGCTGAGGGTCGGGCTGTTGACTTTGAGGTCTGGCTAGATGATCTGCAGCTTTTCCTACAGTGCGATAGCAAGGATGGTCTCTCACTGTTCGATCTCACTTCTGGCGCCTCTACTGCCCCTACTGCTGATGCTGACAGTACTGTTCGCTCGCAGTGGCTCATGCGCGATGCTGCTGCTCGTCTTGCTGTGCGCAACCACCTGCCGTCTACTGAGCGCGCGCACTTTAGTCAGTACAAGAGTGCTAGGGCTCTGTACGACGCTGTAGTTGCACGCTACTCCTCCCCTGCCACTGCTGCCCTCAGCCGCCTCATGCTACCGTACCTTTTCCCTGACCTTGCTGCCTTTGCCACTGTCGCTGACCTAGTTGCTCACCTTCGCACTAGTGACGCCCGCTACCGCGCTGCCCTTCTCACTGAGTTCTGTGCCAAGAACCCCCCCCCCATGTACATCACCCTTTACTACCTAGTCACCCGCCTCCCTGACTCTCTTTCTTCAGTCAGGGACCACTTTCTCTCCCTTTGCCCCACCGAGCTGACTGTCGACTTGCTAGAGGAGCGCCTTGCTGCAGCTGAGAAGAGTATCTTAGCTGTTGGTGCTTCTCGCGGTGACCGTCGCACCCCCTTCTTTGAGGGGTGTTCCCCTGTCCCCCTTCTCCCCTCTGTTGCCTCTGCTACTGCTGTCGACCTCGTTGGCACTGAGGAGGTCGGCGCTGCGTCTGCCCCTAGTGGGCGACGTCGCACTGGCAAGGGCAAGGGAAGCAGGGGTGGTGGTGGGGGCGGTGGAGGCAGTGGTGGAGGAGGTGGAGGAGGTGGAGGTGGTGGTGGGGGTGGTTCCGGGAGTGGGGGCGTAGGTGGCGGCAGTGGCGGCCGTGGCGGCGGTGGTGGAGGAGGTGGCGGCGGCGGCGGCGGTGGTGGAGGTAGCGGAGGAGGTGGTGCTGGTCGCGGTGCGGCCACGCAGCGTGGAGGCCTTGGTGGAAGCCAGCGTCCGCAGCAGCTGCGCACCCGTGAGACCCCGTCTGTTCAGCAGCTTCGTGAGTGGTACGCTGGACGTGGGAGGTCTGGGGGTGCAGGTCCCTGCGCGTACGTTCTTCGCACCGGCACTCGTAGTGGGGAGGTGTGTGGTCTGCCACACACCACGCAGCGCTGCTTTGGCCGCTTGACAGACGCTTGGCGTACCCAGTTTCCTGACGCTGTTGATCTTCCTCGTTGGCATGATCTGCTTCTGCAGAATGTGCCTATCTTTGATCTAGATTTTGATGCTATCCTTACTGCCATGTATGCTCTTGCTGATATTACTGAGGGTGACTGTTACCTGCGTGTCCCGCCCGACCCGGGCACTGTGGCTGCTGCTCTAGGTGCTAGTGCGGCTGCTGCTCTAGGTGCTAGTGCGTCTGCTGCTCCAGGTGCTGGTACGTCTCCTCCCTCTGGTACTGCACCTACGGAGTCCTTTCACACCTTTACACTTGACTCTGGTGCTTCGCGCTCATTCTTTAGAGACAGCACCACGCTCACGCCGCTCCGTCGGCCTGTTGCGGTCTCCCTTGCTGACCCCTCCGGGGGACCAGTCCTTGCACACTCCTCCACGGTTCTACCGTATCCTGCGGCCCCGTCGGGCTTGCTGTCGGGACTCCACCTCCCCTCGTTCTCTACGAACTTGGTGAGTGGAGCTGACCTCCAGGACGCGTGGGTTGACCAGTTCACCCCTAGAGGTCAGCGTGTGACCCACTGCACTTGCTCTCGGACGGGCCGCCACCTGGCCACGTTCACCCGTCGGCCAGGGTCGAGTCTGTACACACTGACTACTGCGCCTCCTCCGGTCCCTGCGTCTGGTCAGGTAGCTGCGTCCAGTCAGGTGTTTGCTGCTGCGTCCAGGTCTAGTCCTGCGTCTGCCCCCTGCTCGTGTCGTCCTCTGGCGCACGAGACTCTCCTCTGGCACCACCGCCTTGGTCACCCCTCCCTGCCTCGTCTTCGAGGTATGGCCTCCCGTGCTCTTGTATCTGGACTCCACAGGTCCCTCCCTCCCCTTCCTCCGGGGCCTGCCCCCACCTGTGTTCCTTGTGTCGAGGGCCGGCAGCGCGCCGCTCCTCACTCCTCCTCGTTTCCTCCGAATGAGGCCCCTCTGCAGACTCTTCACATGGACGTGTGGGGCCCAGCCCGCGTTCGTGGATTTCGTATCCACGCGGTTCGACGGCAGAATGCTACCGAGTCAACGCTAGTACGCTAGCACTTCAACGCTAGGCCAACGCTGTCCATTTCGTAACTCTGCAATGGCAGAACTTTTCGCGAGGCAACTTGGCTCTTTTGAAAGCTCTTAGGGTGAGCTTCGATATAGCGAGTTCTCAGCTTAATCCGATCGACGGTCTGCACTGCACGCTGCGCGACGTTCAAGGTACTCTTGCTGTTTTGACTAAGTCCCTCTTGATCCCTCTCTCTACAAACTCGGACCCGAGGATAGGGGCTGGTCTTGTACCAAGCACCCAGGGACCCTTGGAGGTGACCCCGAGGAGAGGTTTTAAGTTGGATAACGTCTTAATAGTCTGAGTTTATTAGGCCCTTACACCAACAAGCTGGTATCAGAGCTGCGTTATAGTGATCCTCGTTATAGGTAGCTATGGCGGGAAATACCTCGGCGGGAGCTGGTGAATCTTCAGCCCAAGATCGTAGCGGCAGCCAGGATTCTGGTGTTTCGGCGCCAAGGGGAGCGCGAACAAACCAGGGCTCACTGATCAAGGAGGTGCTGAAGAACTTCACCGTCGAGAAGTTCAATGGTAAGGGCTATGATGATTGGGCATGGAAAATGCAACTTTACTTCCGTCAGATTGGTTTGTTGAAACTAATGATTGGGGAGGAGCCTAGACCGAGTGACCCCGCGCTGCAGGAAGATTGGGACGAGCGCGCCTCGGCTGGCTACTACTTGATGTCACAGAGTTTGGAGCTGAACCAGCGTCACCACGTCATGCACCTGCTGCCGGAGGTTGATTGCGGTCCGAAGGCGTGGACCGTGTTGAAGGAGCTGCACGCCCCGACCTCCGTTGTCGCAACGTTGATGCTGGAGAGGGAGCTGTCCTCGTTGCGCTTGAGCGAGGGAGAGCCGGTGCAACCTGTTTTGGACAAAATGCGTGACCTCTACGCGATGTTGGCGACCGCAGGAATCACCTACCCGGAGCAGACCAAGTGCCTGAAGATGCTATCGCTGCTGCCGGAATCGTGGCTTCAATTCACGAGCGGATTGAGCCTGCCGCAGAACCAGAGCTTGTGGACGCTCGAGTGGGTGCGGACGAAGATTCTGGAGGAGGACTTCCGTCGCCGCCAACTGAGGGGTGGAGACGACGACAGCAGCAGCGGCTACGGGATGCAAGGGAGCCGACGTGGCAGAGGACGTGGCTTTGGTGGTGCTGGACGCGGTGCAAAGAAGAACGACGACTCCAACGACCAACAAGGAGGTACCGGTTGGGGTCGCGGTGCGAAATCTGGACGTGGGGGCAAGTCGGGTGCTGGTGGCAAAATGAAAGGGAGTTGCTGGTATTGTGAGAAGGAGGGGCACCCCTGGTTTTTGTGCTATAAGAAACCCGATGGATGGACCCCCCAGAATCGTCACCAGGATGGCGGCGCGCGGAGGAACCAGAAAAACGGCGCGAACATGGTCGCCGATTCGTCCGACAACAACCCGAAGAGCAACGGCGGTGCAGAGAAGAAGAAGGAGCGTACCGCAGGCCAGTTCTTCCATATTGGAGAGCAGGGGGAGCAAGGAGACGCCTCTGCCAAGGTTGGAGCAGAGCTGCATCCCCTGGACTATTGGGTGTTGGACACGGGCGCTGCTTGGACGATGACGCCGCGCAAGGAGCTGCTTGATGACGTACGAGCTGCACCGATCAATGAGGTGTGCTCTGCCGCTGGACACGCGCTGAAGGTGGCTGGTGCGGGACGAGCTGCATTCAAGGGAGCGGATGGCAAGCCGGTGGTGCTGCACGACGTTCTCCTTGTTCCTGATCTCAAGGCCAACCTCATCTCCCTCCGTAAGCTTGGCAAGGCTGGGGTGAGCACTAGCACGGATGGGGCACGCACGTACAAGGGGCAGCTGGGAAATCGGGTGCTTTGGGATCTGCACGAGAGCAAGGATGTGTACAGATCCATGTGGCAGCTGCCGGCGTTGGCGTGGCACGGTGGGGGGCAGGCTGGAGAGGGGTCTACATCCCAGGGGGAGTGCAACGCCGTTGGAGGGGTTGGTGTGAAGGTGTCGGCCAGATCTGGGGAGACAGATTGGGCAACGGCACACCGACGCTTGGGGCATGTGGCAATGCCCTTATTGAAGCAGCTAGAGAAGGATGGAGCAGTCAAGGGTTTGAAGCTGAACGGACAGCCACCCGATGACAACTGTGAAATCTGTTTGCTCTCAAAATTCACTCGTTTCCCTTTTCATAGCGTGACTGGCAGGAGCAAGAAGCCTTTGGAGCTGGTTCACATGGACCTGGTGGGGCCGCTGCCGGTGCAAGGGCACAAGGGGGAGCGGTATTTCCTAACCATTGTGGATGATTGAAGCAGACTCATGTGGGCGTATCCGCTGAAGCAAAAAGACCACGCCGCCTCTACGATAAAGGAAGATTGGCTGCCATTCGTTGAGAAGCAAGCGGAGTGTGTAGTGAAGCGGATTAGGACAGATCGGGGTGGTGAGTTCCTTGGAGCTGAAACGACGGCCTGGCTCAAGAAGCAGGGCATTCAGAGGGAGCTGACCACGGCTTACTCTCCGCAGTCCAACGGTGTAGCAGAACGGGCGAACCGGACCATTCTGGAGACAGCTAGGGCGCTGCTCATAGAATCAGGGGCGGGCAATTCCATGTGGCCCCATGCTGTCCGGCACGCTACCGTGGCTAGGAACAGGGTGCTCACTAAGGTTGGTAATGAATCGTGGGTGCCGCTGGAGAGGTGGCTTGGGAGGAAGCCGCCGGTGGACATGCTGAGGGTGTTTGGTTGCATGGCAGTCGCCCACGTCCCCAAGAAGTATCGAAGTAAGTTGGGGGCGAGTGCAATCTGGTGTGTGCATTTGGGGCTGGCTGCTGTGGGAACCATCCAAGGGTGTGTTGTTTGACAGCAGGGATGTGAAGTTTGTTGAGGGCATGATGTATGGGGGCTGGAAGAAACAGCCGGAGACTAAGGTGTCCCAGCAGATGGAGCAGATCACCATGCAGCTGGACCTGACTCCTAGTGTATGGGAGGAGGGAGAGGAGGCAGCTGCAGAGGGTGGCGATGGAGAGAAGGTGCAGGAAGCACCTGCTGGTGGAGGAGATATTGTAGAGACTAGTGGTAGCACCAAGGAAGCTGCTGGATCTGAGGGAGGAGAACAGCAGCTGGGAAAAGCTAAGGTTCCTGCGCTACCATCAAGGAGGAAGCCGAAGGGTGTCGTTATGAGGGGATGGGAGACACCCGTCTCCAGGCCAGGACGTACCCGTATGGCCACTATGAAGCTGACTGCAGGAGCTGATGTTGCAGAGCAGCAGCTTGGGAATGAGGAGGCATTGCTGATTCTACCGCATGGCTATGACCCGGATGAGGAGGATGAACCTGCCTACTGTTTTCTTGCCCCTGCACCAGAGGAACCAGCAAGCATGGAGGAGGCATTAGCTGGACCAGATAGGGAGAAGTGGCTGGTCTCTAGGGATGCTGAGTACCAAAGCTTGCTAGAGAATGGGACATGGGATCTGGTGGTGCTGCCTGAGGGGAAGAAAGCCGTACAGTGCAAGTGGGTGCTAAGGATCAAGACCGATGACAAGGGACAGGTCACCATCTACAAGAGTAGGCTGGTGGCTAAGGGGTTTATGCAGAAGGAGAAGCAGGACTTCAATGAGATCTTTGCTCCCACTGCCAAACCCCCTACCCTCCGTGTCTTGTTGGCAGATGCAGCCGTTAGTGGGAAATTCATCATTCAGATGGATATATCAACGGCATTCCTCAATGGGATTTTAGAGGAGGATGTGTACATGACGCAGCCGCCTGGGTATGAGGATGGTACGGGCAGGGTGTGCAAGCTGAAAAAGTCCATCTACGGCTTGAAGCAGGCGCCACGCTGCTGGTACCAGAAGTTGGCAGCTGTTTTAGAGGAGATGGGATTCAGGACCAGCAGCTGTGATGAGAGCCTCTTTCTCAAGGGGGAGGGGGAGAAGCTGGCGCTGTTTCTGGTCTACGTGGACGACATTCTTCTCTTCAGCAGCAGCATGAAGGAGATCCAGAACGTGCAGCAGCAGCTGATGAAGAACTTCAAGTGCAAGACCCTTGGGGAGGTAAAGTACTACCTCGGGATGCACGTGGAGAGGGATCTGGATCACAGGTGGTTGAAGCTGCACCAGGAGAAGTTCATCAAGGAGCTGGGGGAGAAGTATGGGATTGAGAATGAGCGCAAGGTTGCAACTCCCCTGCCAGCAGAATTCAAGCTTGTGAAGGCAGCAGAGGATGAAGGGGTTGAAGCCGAGGAGCAGCAGCAATTTCAGTCCTTGGTGGGCAGCCTCTTGTATGCCGCGGTTCATACAAGGCCCGACATCTCTTTCTCGGTTGGGCAGCTGGCTAGGGTGGTGCAGAATCCATCAGAGGAGCAGGTGGATGCAGCTGAGCGTGTGGTGAAGTACCTGAACTCTCACCCAAGCATTGGAGTTCAATACTCCGCATCTGCACAGGTGAAACAGAAAGGGGTTGAGGTGCTGAAAGAGAAGGGGGAGCGGCTTGGAGAAGGCAAGCTGTTTCTCACTTGCTTTACCGATGCTACGTGGGCTTCTGAGAAAGACGATTCCTCATCTGTGGGAGGATACATCTGCGTAGTTGGGGGAGGACCTGTTAGTTGGAGGTCCAAGAAGCAGACGGAGACGGCGCTCTCTTCCGTGGAATCAGAGTACATGGCGATGTTCCATGGGGTGAAGGAGGTGATTTGGTTGAGGAGGCTGTTAGAGGAGATTGGCCAGGAGCAGAAGGTTGCTACGCCGCTGTTTTCTGATAGCAAGGGGGCTCTTGGGATGGCCAGGAACGCTGTGCTTCATGGGTTGAACAAGCACATGCGTATCAAGTGGCACTGGCTGCGTAAGGAGGTGAAGAGGGGGACCGTGAATCCAATCTATATCAAGACTCACCCCAACCAGCAGCCAGCAGACTTCCTCACCAAGAGGCTTGCGGATGAGCCTCATTGGCGTTGTGTGCGCATGAGTGGAATGAGCATGAACTAGCATGGAATGATGTGGAATGCAGCCGGCAGGCTGAGGGGGAGTGTGTTGGGTGCAAATTCACATTGCACGACATCCTGCCGTCTGTTTGTACGAGCATGCGTGTGCGAATGCATTTGGGTGTGAATGGAATGTTCGTGTGTTTGTTTGTTTTCGCAATTTTCGCTTGATGCATTTGCAGGTACTCGCGCAATGTGCGCTTCGGCACAACATTGTACGCGCTATGAACAGTGCAAGCAGAAAGGACGAGCTCGCAAAGGAACCCAAGATGGAAGCTTTGCAGTTCGGTTTAATTGAGTGCGCAGATTCAGTTATATCCAACTCGAACTTGTACTGTTTTGTTTGGTTGACTATAGTGTAGCAGGGCAGGCACTATAGGGGTACAATTTAGGTGAAGGTTGGATGTTGTTTGTCTGTATCTGCATGCTACAGGGCCAGGGGAAACCAGCGGAACTAGCATTTGGCTGGTTGGGCAAAGACAAAACAGGTTCTGTTTTTAGGACCTGAACCTGGTTGTTGTTTTCCCAGGTTGGAAAAACAGAACCAGAGGTTGTTTACCAACCTACCACCTGCTGTTTTGTCCAGCCAGGTTGGTTCTGTTGCTTGGAATTATTTGGGATCATCCCTGGTTGTTCCCAGGTTGATTCCCAAGGTCCTTGCTATATAGAACTATATATTCCTTCTCTGTTTGTACCTGAATATATTCAAATTGATTCAAGCGAATTCCTTCCTTGCTGGAATTTCGTATCCACGCGGTTCGACGGCAGAATGCTACCGAGTCAACGCTAGTAGGCTAGCACTTCAACGCTAGGCCAACGCTGTCCATTTCGTAACTCTGCAATGGCAGAACTTTTCGCGAGGCAACTTGGCTCTTTTGAAAGCTCTTAGGGTGAGCTTCGATATAGCGAGTTCTCAGCTTAATCCGATCGACGGTCTGCACTGCACGCTGCGCGACGTTCAAGGTACTCTTGCTGTTTTGACTAAGTCCCTCTTGATCCCTCTCTCTACAAACTCGGACCCGAGGATAGGGGCTGGTCTTGTACCAAGCACCCAGGGACCCTTGGAGGTGACCCCGAGGAGAGGTTTTAAGTTGGATAACGTCTTAATAGTCTGAGTTTATTAGGCCCTTACACCAACAAGCTGGTATCAGAGCTGCGTTATAGTGATCCTCGTTATAGGTAGCTATGGCGGAAAATACCTCGGCGGGAGCTGGTGAATCTTCAGCCCAAGATCGTAGCGGCAGCCAGGATTCTGGTGTTTCGGCGCCAAGGGGAGCGCGAACAAACCAGGGCTCGCTGATCAAGGAGGTGCTGAAGAACTTCACCGTCGAGAAGTTCAATGGTAAGGGCTATGATGATTGGGCATGCAAAATGCAACTTTACTTCCGTCAGATTGGTTTGTTGAAACTAATGATTGGGGAGGAGCCTAGACCGAGTGACCCCGCGCTGCAGGAAGATTGGGACGAGCGCGCCTCGGCTGGCTACTACTTGATGTCACAGAGTTTGGAGCTGAACCAGCGTCACCACGTCATGCACCTGCTGCCGGAGGTTGATTGCGGTCCGAAGGCGTGGACCGTGTTGAAGGAGCTGCACGCCCCGACCTCCGTTGTCGCAACGTTGATGCTGGAGAGGGAGCTGTCCTCGTTGCGCTTGAGCGAGGGAGAGCCGGTGCAACCTGTTTTGGACAAAATGCGTGACCTCTACGCGAAGTTGGCGACCGCAGGAATCACCTACCCGGAGCAGACCAAGTGCCTGAAGATGCTATCGCTGCTGCCGGAATCGTGGCTTCAATTCACGAGCGGATTGAGCCTGCCGCAGAACCAGAGCTTGTGGACGCTCGAGTGGGTGCGGACGAAGATTCTGGAGGAGGACTTCCGTCGCCGCCAACTGAGGGGTGGAGACGACGGCAGCAGCGGCTACGGGATGCAAGGGAGCCGACGTGGCAGAGGACGTGGCTTTGGTGGTGCTGGACGCGGTGCAAAGAAGGACGACGACTCCAACGACCAACAAGGAGGTACCGGTTGGGGTCGCGGTGCGAAATCTGGACGTGGGGGCAAGTCGGGTGCTGGTGGCAAAATGAAAGGGAGTTGCTGGTATTGTGAGAAGGAGGGGCACCCCTGGTTTTTGTGCTATAAGAAACCCGATGGACGGACCCCCCAGAATCGTCACCAGGATGGCGGCGCGCGGAGGAACCAGAAAAACGGCGCGAACATGGTCGCCGATTCGTCCGACAACAACCCGAAGAGCAACGGCGGTGCAGAGAAGAAGAAGGAGCGCACCGCAGGCCAGTTCTTCCATATTGGAGAGCAGGGGGAGCAAGGAGACGCCTCTGCCAAGGTTGGAGCAGAGCTGCATCCCCTGGACTATTGGGTGTTGGACACGGGCGCTGCTTGGACGATGACGCCGCGCAAGGAGCTGCTTGATGACGTACGAGCTGCACCGATCAATAAGGTGTGCTCTGCCTCTGGACACGCGCTGAAGGTGGCTGGTGCGGGACGAGCTGCATTCAAGGGAGCGGATGGCAAGCCGGTGGTGCTGCACGACGTTCTCCTTGTTCCTGATCTCAAGGCCAACCTCATCTCCCTCCATAAGCTTGGCAAGGCTGGGGTGAGCACTAGCACGGATGGGGCACGCACGTACAAGGGGCAGCTGGGAAATCGGGTGCTTTGGGATCTGCACGAGAGCAAGGATGTGTACAGATCCATGTGGCAGCTGCCGGCGTTGGCGTGGCACGGTGGGGGGCAGGCTGGAGAGGGGTCTACATCCCAGGGGGAGTGCAACGCCGTTGGAGGGGTTGGTGTGAAGGTGTCGGCCAGATCTGGGGAGACAGATTGGGCAACGGCACACCGACGCTTGGGGCATGTGGCAATGCCCTTATTGAAGCAGCTAGAGAAGGATGGAGCAGTCAAGGGTTTGAAGCTGAACGGACAGCCACCCGATGACAACTGTGAAATCTGTTTGCTCTCAAAATTCACTCGTTTCCCTTTTCATAGCGTGACTGGCAGGAGCAAGAAGCCTTTGGAGCTGGTTCACATGGACCTGGTGGGGCCGCTGCCGGTGCAAGGGCACAAGGGGGAGCGGTATTTCCTAACCATTGTGGATGATTGGAGCAGACTCATGTGGGCGTATCCACTGAAGCAAAAAGACCACGCCGCCTCTACGATAAAGGAAGATTGGCTGCCATTCGTTGAGAAGCAAGCGGAGTGTGTAGTGAAGCGGATTAGGACAGACCGGGGTGGTGAGTTCCTTGGAGCTGAAACGACGGCCTGGCTCAAGAAGCAGGGCATTCAGAGGGAGCTGACCACGGCTTACTCTCCGCAGTCCAACGGTGTAGCAGAACGGGCGAACCGGACCATTCTGGAGACAGCTAGGGCGCCAATATGGAAGAACTGGCCTGCGGTGCGCTCCTTCTTCTTCTCTGCACCGCCGTTGCTCTTCGGGTTGTTGTCGGACGAATCGGCGACCATGTTCGCGCCGTTTTTCTGGTTCCTCCGCGCGCCGCCATCCTGGTGACGATTCTGGGGGGTCCATCCATCGGGTTTCTTATAGCACAAAAACCAGGGGTGCCCCTCCTTCTCACAATACCAGCAACTCCCTTTCATTTTGCCACCAGCACCCGACTTGCCCCCACGTCCAGATTTCGCACCGCGACCCCAACCGGTACCTCCTTGTTGGTCGTTGGAGTCGTCGTCCTTCTTTGCACCGCGTCCAGCACCACCAAAGCCACGTCCTCTGCCACGTCGGCTCCCTTGCATCCCGTAGCCGCTGCTGCCGTCGTCTCCACCCCTCAGTTGGCGGCGACGGAAGTCCTCCTCCAGAATCTTCGTCCGCACCCACTCGAGCGTCCACAAGCTCTGGTTCTGCGGCAGGCTCAATCCGCTCGTGAATTGAAGCCACGATTCCGGCAGCAGCGATAGCATCTTCAAGCACTTGGTCTGCTCCGGGTAGGTGATTCCTGCGGTCGCCAACTTCGCGTAGAGGTCACGCATTTTGTCCAAAACAGGTTGCACCGGCTCTCCCTCGCTCAAGCGCAACGAGGACAGCTCCCTTTCCAGCATCAACGTTGCGACAACGGAGGTCGGGGCGTGCAGCTCCTTCAACACGGTCCACGCCTTCGGACCGCAATCAACCTCCGGCAGCAGGTGCATGACGTGGTGACGCTGGTTCAGCTCCAAACTCTGACATCAAGTAGTAGCCAGCCGAGGCGCGCTCGTCCCAATCTTCCTGCAGCGCGGGGTCACTCGGTCTAGGCTCCTCCCCAATCATTAGTTTCAACAAACCAATCTGACGAAAGTAAAGTTGCATTTTCCATGCCCAATCATCATAGACCTCACCATTGAACTTCTCGACGGTGAAGTTCTTCAGCACCTCCTTGATCAGCGAGCCCTGGTTTGTTCGCGCTCCCCTTGGCGCCGAAACACCAGAATCCTGGCTGCCGCTACGATCTTGGGCTGAAGATCACCAGCTCCCGCCGAGGTATTTCCCGCCATAGCTACCTATAACGAGGATCACTATAACGCAGCTCTGATACCAGCTTGTTGGTGTAAGGGCCTAATAAACTCAGACTATTAAGACGTTATCCAACTTAAAACCTCTCCTCGGGGTCACCTCCAAGGGTCCCTGGGTGCTTGGTACAAGACCAGCCCCTATCCTCGGGTCCGAGTTTGTAGAGAGAGGGATCAAGAGGGACTTAGTCAAAACAGCAAGAGTACCTTGAATGTTGCGCAGCGTGCTGTGCAGACCGTCGATCGGATTAAGCTGAGAACTCGCTATATCGAAGCTCACCCTAAGAGCTTTCAAAAGAGCCAAGTTGCCTCGCGAAAAGTTCTGCCATTGCAGAGTTACGGCTCGGACAGCGTTTGCCTAGTGTCGTAGTGCTAGCGTACTAGCGTTGACTCGGTAGCATTCTGCCATCGAATCGCGTGGATACCAAATTCCAGCAAGGAATGAATTCGCTTGAATCAATTTGAATATATTCAGGTACAAACAGAGAAGGAATATATGGTTCTAGCTAGCAAGGACCTTGGGAATCAACCTGGGAACAACCAGGGATGATCCCAAATAATTCCAAGCAACAGAACCAACCTGGCTGGACAAAACAGCAGGTGGTAGGTTGGTAAACAACCTCTGGTTCTGTTTTTCCAACCTGGGAAAACAACAACCAGGTTCAGGTCCTAAAAACAGAACCTGTTTTGTCTTTGCCCAACCAGCCAAATGCTGGTTCCGCTGGTTTCCCCTGGCCCTGTAGCATGCAGATACAGACAAACAACATCCAACCTTCACCTAAATTGTACCCCTATAGTGCCTGCCCTGCTACACTATAGTCAACCAAACAAAACAGTACAAGTTCGAGTTGGATAGAACTGAATCTTCGCACTCAATTAAACCGAACTGCAAAGCTTCCATCTTGGGTTCCTTTGCGAGCTCGTCCTTTCTGCTTGCACTGTTCATAGCGCGTACAATGTTGTGCCGAAGCGCACATTGTGCGAGTACCTGCAAATGCATCAAGCGAAAATTGCGAAAGCAAACAAACACACGAACATTCCATTCACACCCAAATGCATTCGCACACGCATACTCGTACAAACAGACGGCAGGATATCGTGCAATGTGAATTTGCACCCAACACCAAGCTGCTGCTCTGCTACATCAGCTCCTGCAGTCAGCTTCTTAGTAGCCATACGGGTACGTCCTGGCCTGGAGACGGGTGTCTCCCATCCCTTCATAACGACACCCTTCGGCTTCTTAGTTTTCCCCTGCTGCTGCTCTCCTCCCTCGGATCCAGCAGCTCCACTAATGCTAGTCTCCACATCATTTTCTCCACCAGCAGGTGCCTCCTGTACCTTCTTTCCATCACCACCCTCTGCAGCTGCCTCCTCTCCCTCCTCCCACACACTAGGAGTCAGGTCCAGCTGCATGGTGATCTGCTCCATCTGCTGGGACACCCTGGCCTCCGGCTGTTTCTCCCAGCTCCCAAACATCATGCCCTCAACAAATTTCACATCCCTGCTGTCAAACAACACACCCTTGGATGGTTCCCATAGCAGCCATCCCTTTCTCTCAGCAGCCAGCCCCAAATGCACACACCAGATTGCACTCGCCCCCAACTTACTGCGGTAGGTCTTGGGGACGTGGGCGACTGCCATGCAACCGAACACCCTCAGCATGTCCACTGGCGGCTTCCTCCCAAGCCACCTCTCCAACGGCACCCACGAGTCATCCCCAACCTTTCTGAGTACCCTGTTCCTAGCGACGGTAGCGTGCCGAACAGCATGGGGCCACATCAAGTTGCCCAGCCCAGATTCTATGAGCAGCGCCCTAGCTGTCTCCAGAATTGTCCGGTTCGCCCGTTCTGCTACACCGTTGGACTGTGGGGTGTAAGCCATGGTCAGCTCCCTCTGGATGCCCTGCTTCTTGAGCCAGGCCGTCATCTCAGCTCCAAGGAACTCACCACCCCGATCTGTCCTAATCCGCTTCACCACACACTCTGCTTGCTTCTCCACGAATGGCAGCCAACCTTCCTGTATCGTAGAGGCGGTGTGGTCCTTCTGCTTCAGCGGATATGCCCACATAAGCCTGCTCCAATCATCCACTATGGTCAGAAATTACCGCTCCCCCTTGTGTCCCTGAACCGGCAGCGGCCCCACCAAGTCCATGTGGACCAACTCTAAAGGCTTCTTGCTCCTGCCAGTCACACTATGGAAGGGGAAACGGGTAAACTTTGAGAGCAAACAGATTTCACAATTCTCATCAGGTGGCTGTCCGTTCAGCTTCAGACCCTTAACGGCTCCATCTTTCTCCAACTGCTTCAACAAGGGCATTGCCACATGCCCCAAGCGTCGGTGTGCCGTTGCCCAATCCGTCTCCCCAGATCTGGCCGACACTTTCACACCAACCTCTCCAACGGCGTTGCACTCCCCCTGGGATGCAGACCCCTCTCCAGCCTGCCCCCCACCGCGTCACGCCAACACCGGCAGCTGCCACATGGATCTGTACACGTCCTTGCTCTCGTGCAGATCCCAAAGCACCCGATTGCCCAGCTGCCCCTTGTACGTGCGTGCCCCATCCGTGCTAGTGCTCACCCCAGCCTTGCCAAGCTTACGAAGGGAGATGAGGTTGGCCTTGAGATCAGGAACGAGGAGAACGTCATCCAGCACCACCGGCTTGCCATCCGCTCCCTTAAACGCAGCTCGTCCCGCACCAGCCACCTTCAGCGCGTGTCCAGAGGCAGAGCACACCTCATTGATCGGTGCAGCGCGTACGTCGTCCAGCAGGTCCTTGCGCGGCGTCATCGTCCAAGCAGCGCCCGTGTCCAACACCCAATAGTTCAGGGGGTGCAGCTCTGCTCCAACCTTGGCAGAGGCGTCTCCTTGCTCCCCCTGCTCTCCAATATGGAAGAACTGGCCCGCGGTGCGCTCCTTCTTCTTCTCCGCACCGCCGTTGCTCCTCGGGTTGTTGTCGGACGAATCGGCGACCATGCTCGCGCCGTTTTTCTGGTTCCTCCGCGCGCCGCCATCCTGGTGACGATTCTGGGGGGTCCATCCATCGGGTTTCTTATAGCACAAAAGGCAGGGGTGCCCCTCCTTCTCACAATACCAGCAACTCCCTTTCATTTTCCCACCAACACCCGACTTGCCCCCACGTCCAGATTTCGCACCGCGACCCCAACCGGTACCTCCTTGTTGGTCGTTGGAGTCGTCGTCCTTCTTTGCACCACGTCCAGCACCACCGAGGCCACGTCCTCTGCCACGTCGGCTCCCTTGCATCCCATAGCCACTGCTGCCGTCGTCTCCACCCCTTAGTTGGCATCGACGGAAGTCCTCCTCCAGAATCTTTGACCGCACCCACTCGAGTGTCCACGAGCTCTGGTTCTGCGGCAGGCTCAATCCGCTCGTGAATTGAAGCCACGATTCCGGCAGCAGCGAGAGCATCTTCAAGCACTTGGTCTGCTCCGGGTAGGTGATTCCCGCGGTCGCCAACATCGCGTAGAGGTCGCGCATCTTGTCCAGGACAGGTTGCACCGGTTCTCCCTCGCTCAGACGCAACGCGGACAGCTCCCTCTCCAGCATCAACGTTGCAACAATGGAAGTTGGGGCGTGCAGCTCCTTCAACACGGTCCACGCCTTCGGACCGCACTCAACCTCCGGAGCAGGTGCATGACGTGGTGACGCTGGTTCAGCTCCAAACTCTGCGACATCAAATAGTAGCCAGCCGAGGAGCGCTCGTCCCAATCTTCCTGCAGCGCGGGGTCACTCGGTCTAGGCTCCTCCCCTATCATTAGTTTCAGCAAACCGATCTGACGGAAATACAATTGCATTTTCCAGGCCCAATCAACATAGCCCTCACCATTGAAATTCTCGACGGTGAAGTTCTTCAGCACTTCGTTGACCAGCGAGCCCTGGTTTGTTCGCGCTCCCCTTGGCGCTGAAACACCAGAAGCTTGGCTGCCGCTACGATCTTGGGCTGAAGATTCACCAGCTCCCGCCGAGGTATTTCCCGCCATAGCTACCTATAACGAGGATCACTATGACGCAGCTCTGATACCAGCTTGTTGGTGTAAGGGCCTAATAAACTCAAGCTATTAAGACTTTATCAAACTTAAAGCCTCTACTCGGGGTCACCTCCAAGGGTCCTTGGGTGTCTGGTACAAGACCAGCCCCTATCCTCGGGTCCGAGTTTGTAGAGAGAGGAGTCAAGAATGACTTAGCCAAAATACCAAGAGTACCTTGAACGTCGCGCTGCATATCATGCAGACTGTTGACCGGATCAAGCTGTGAATTTCCTATATCGAAGCTCGCTCCAAGAGCTTTAAAATAAGCCAAGTTGCCTCGCGAAAAGTTCTGCCATTACAGAGTTATGGCTCGGACAGCGTTTGCCTAGCGTTGGAGTGCTAGCGTACTAGCGTTGACTCGGGTAGCATTCCGCCGTCGTACCGTGTAGAAACAAAATTCCAGGAAGGGAGGAATTTGCTCGAATCAAAATGACTATCTTCAGGTACAAACAGAGAAGGAATAAACAGCTCTAGCTAGCAAGGACCTTGGGAATCAACCTGGGAACAACCAGGGATGATCCCAAATAATTCCAAGCAACAGAACCAACCTGGCTGGACAAAACAGCAGGTGGCAGGTTGGTAAGCAACCTCTGGTTCTGTTTTTCCAACCTGGGAAAACAACAACCAGGTTCAGGTCCTAAAAACAGAACCTGTTTTGTCTTTGCCCAACCAGCCAAATGCTGGTTCCGCTGGTTTCCCCTGGCCCTGTAGCATGCAGATACAGACAAACAACATCCAACCTTCACCTAAATTGTACCCCTATAGTGCCTGCCCTGCTACACTATAGTCAAATAAACAAAACCGTACAATTTCGAGTTGGATAGAACTAAACCTGCGCAATCAATTTAACCGAACTGCAAAGCTTCCATCTTGGGTTCCTTTGCGAGCTCGTCCTTTCTGCTTGTACTGTTCATAGCGCGTACAATGTTGTGCCGAAGCGCACATTGCGCGAGTACCTGGAAATGCATCAAGCGAATATTGCGAAAGAAAACAAACACACGAACAGTCCATCCATACCCAAATGCATTCGCACACGCATACTCGTACAAACAGACAGTAGGATGTCGTGCAATGAGAATTTGCACCCAACATTACTTACCCATATGGTTGGAACCAAGAGTAGCGCGTTACTTACTCATATGGTTGGTACCAGCAGTAGCGTGTTACTTACCCATGTGATTGATACCAATAATAAATTTGTTATTTACCCATATGGTTATTACTAAGTGTAAGCGCGTTAGTTACCCATGTGGTTGGTACCAAGAGTAAGCGCATTATTTACCCATGTGGATGATACCAAGAGTAAGCGCGTTACTAACCCATGTGCTTGTTACGATGAGTAAGCACAGGGTTGGTACCAAGAATAAACGTGTTACCCATATGGTTCGTACTAAAAATAAGTGCGTTACTCACCCATAAGTGTAAGCATGTTATTTATCCATGTGGTAGGTTCCAAGAGTAAGCATGTTATTTATCCATGTGGTTGGTACCAAGAGTAGGCATTACTTACCCATGCGCTTGGTACCAAGGGTAAGCACGTTACTTATCCATGAAATTGGTACCATGAGTAGGCGTTATTTATCCCTACGGTTGGTACCAAAAGAAAACGCGTTATTTATCCATATGGTTAGTACCAAGTTTAAACGCATCACTTACCTATGTGCTTGGTACTAAAAGTAAGTTACCCATGTGGAAAGTACCAAGAGTAAGCGCGTTACTTACCGATATGGATGGTACCAAATATAAGCGCTTTACTTACATATGGTTGGTACCTTGTAAGCGCATTACTTACCTATGTGGTTGATACCAAGAGTAGAGGCGTTATTTACCCATGTGGATATTACCATTCGTAAGTACGTTACTTACCCATATGGTTGGTACCAAGAATAAGCGTGCTACTTACCCATTTGGTTGGTACCAAATGTAAGTGGTTACTTACTCATATGGTTAGTACCAAGAGTAAGCTCGTTATTTATCCATGTGCTTGGTACCAAGAGTAGGGATTACTTTGTCAGAACATATTGTAGGCTGTAGTAGGGTTACAATATGGGGTACAACTCTTTTAGGTTTTCATACTTGTACCCACCTGCTTGCTAGTTCATTCATTCCTTTGCTCAGATACCATGTGTCAAGGAAGAGCGGCGGGGGGGGGAGGGGGGCAGTGCGGTAGGGGAAGAGACGGTAGTAAGGAACCGACTCGTCAAACGTGACATCCTGAGAGGACAGAACACGGCACGATGTGGGGTGGTAAAACTGCCAACCAGGCGCGTCAGGGGGGAAGCCAAGGAAGACGCAGGGAACAGCACGGGAGGACATCTTGTCCGCAGACAAATCGCGGACGAAAGCTCGAGATCCCCAGACACGGAACGCAGACGCATCGCCAATCCTCCCCGTCCACCGCAGAGTAGGTGTGGTCTCCGGCATGGAGACCCGGGGGTGGAGGTTGAGCTGATGCGCAGCGTACTGAACCGCGAACGGCCACAGAAAACGAGGAGCAGCCGCATGGATCATGGACGTACGAGCGACGTCCATGACCATGCCAATGCGGTGCTCAATAATCCCATTGTGCTGTGGAGAGGCCGGAAGCGTGAACGTCTGGCGGATGCCCTCCACACGACAGAAGGCTTGCAGAAGGTCGGAGGAAAACTTTCCACCTCTGTCAGAGTGCAGACGCAGAACAGGAAGGTCCGAGCCGAAACTCTCCCTGAGCTGACGACGGACAGCGTGGATCCAGTCGATCAGCACCTCAGTGACCTCACCCTTGCAGCGCAAGGGGAAGACTGTGGTGTAACGCGAGTAGTCGTCAACGACCAGCAGAAAGTAGCGCTCGTGGCCCTGTCCACGGACGCGGGCTGGGCCCCACACGTCCAAGTGAAAAGTCTGCAGGGGAGCCTTCGTCGGGGGGAACTCGGAGGAGTGAGAAGCAGCTCGCTGCCGCCCCTCGACGCAAGGAACGGAGGTAGGGGCAGGCCCCGGGGGAAGGGGAGGGAGAGACCGGAGAAGACCAGTGACAAGGACACGGGAGGCCATGCCTCGGAGACGAGGCAGGGAGGGGTGACCAAGGCGGTGGTGCCAGAGGAGAGTCTGGTGAGACAGGAGGCGAAACGAGCAGGGAGCAGACTCAGGACCAGACCGGGACGCTGCAGAAAACACCTGACCCGACGCAGCTGCCTGACCAGACTCAGCAACCGAAGGAGAGACGGTAGTCAGGGTGTACAGGCTCGACCCAGGCTGATGGGTGAACGTGGCCAGGTGCCGGCCCGTCCGAGTACACGAACAGTGGGTCACCCGCTGACCTCCAGGAGTGAACTGGTCAACCCACGCGTCCTGAAGGTCAGCTCCACTCACCAAGTTCGTGGAGAACGAGGGGAGGTGGAGGCCAGACAGAGAGCCAGACGGGACCGCCGGACACGGCAGGACCGTGGAGGAGTGTGCAAGGACCGGACCCTCAGAGGGGTTAGCCAGAGAGACTGCCACTGGCCGACCGAGCGGCGAGAGTGTGGTGCAGTCACGAAAGGAGCGGAAAGCTCCCGAGTCAAGGGTGAAAGTGTGCAAGACCTGAGCCGACGCGGTACCTGAGAGAGCAGCCTCACCAGCACCTGGAGCAGCAGACTCACTAGCACCTAGAGCAGCAGCCTCAATGCCCGGGTCGGGCGGAACACACAGGTAACAGTCACCCTCAGCACTAATAGACACAGCATACATAGCAAGGATAGCATCATAATCAAGATCAAAGATAGCAACCCCGACTTAAGCAGATCACCCAAGCGAGGGATCTCAGTGGAGTCAGGAAACTGTGCACGACATGCGTCAGTCAGGCGGCCGAAACAGCGGAGCGTGGCGTGCGGGCCTCCGCACGTCTCTCCACTGCGGTCGCCGGTGCAGAGAACGTACGTGCAGAGACTTGCACCCCCAGACCTCCCACGCCCAGCATATCACTCACGAAGCTGCTGGGGCGACAGGGTCTCACGAGGGTGCTGCTGCTGCTGGCGTTGACCACCGCCAAAGCCTCCCCGCTGCACAGCGCCACCCCGACCAGCACCACCGCCGCCGCCACCCCCACCGCTGCCGCCGCCGCCACCTCCACCCCCACTGCTGCCTCCACCTCCACCACCGCTACCGAAGCCCCCACTCCCGCCACCACCCCACCTCCACCCCCAACACCTCCGCCGCCTCCACCGCCACCACCGCCGCCCCCGCCATCCCCTCCAGCACCATTGCCCCCCTTGCTCCTGCCGCTGCGGCGCCTCCCACTAGGAGCAGACGCAGCACTAACCGACTCGGTGCCAACAAGGTTGACAGCAGCAGCAGAGGCAACAGAGGGCAAAAAAGGGACGGGGGTGCTGAGCCTAGGGGTGTGGAGCCTGCGGGTGCTGAGCCTGGGGTTGCTGAGTCTGGGGGTGCTGGGGTGCTGAGCCTGGGGTTGCTGAGTCTGGGGGTGTGGAGCCTGAGGGTGCTGAGCCTGCGCGTGTGGAGTCTGGAGGTGCTGATCCTGGCGGTCCTTCGGGTGCTTCGTCCCGTCGGGAGCCACTCTCTCCACAGCAGCTGCGTGAGTGGTTTGCTCGGCGCTAGAGCCGTGCTGCTGGAGCTGGTAGTGCCACGGGCGCTGGAGGTCCTGCTGCTGCTGGAGCTGCTGGGGGTTCTGGAGCCACTGGTCCCGGAGGTGCTCGTACTGGAGGTACTGGAGCTGCTTGGCCTGGTGACTCGCACTGCTGGAGCTGGAGCTGCTGGAGGTGCTGGAGCTGGAGCTGCTGGAGGTGCTGGAGCTGGCGGTGCTGCTGGAGGTACTGGAGCTGGAGCTACTGGCGCTGCTGGGACTTCTGGTAGTCCTGCTGGAGCTGGAGCTGCTGGAGGTGCTGGATCTGGAGGTGCTGCTGGAGCCGGTGCTCCTGTGGGTGCTAGAGTTGGCGTGTCTGGTGCTGCTGGAGGTGCTGTTGGAGCTGGTGGTACTACTGAAGTTGGAGCTCCCACTGGGGGTGCTGGTGCTGTCTCTGCTGGTTCTGGAGGCGCTGATTGGCCACGGCCGTACTACGTTCCGCTCCTGCAGCAGGTTCTTCGTCTTCCGCCTTCTACTGGTCCTGCTCCTTCCTTAGAGTGTCCACCGCCTGTCCAGTCGCAGTCACAGTTGTCATAGTTGTCACAGTTGCTCCTTTCTTAGGTTCTTTGTCCACTGTCGTCTAGACTACGCCACTAGTCCTGTTGCTGAGTCTGGGTCTGTCTCTCTTCCGTCCGTCGGGGGTGAGTGTGCTCTTGGCACGGACGTCCTTGAGGATAGGCACGAGGACTTTGAGTGCTTTGCAGCCGCTGTACCTCATCTCGTGTCCATGCTGATTGCACCTGAGGGAGACCCGGATGCACCAGACATCCCGACCCCGCGCTCTTACGCAGAGGCGATAGAGGGTCCCTACTCCTCTCAGTGGCAGTCAGCCATGGACGCAGAGATGGCATCCTGGAAGTCCACAGGCACTTACATTGACGAGGTTCCCCCTCAAGGGGCGAACATCGTCAGTGGCATGTGGATTTTCAGGGTGAAGCGGCCGCCGGGTTCTCCGCCTGTCTTCAAGGCGCATTACGTTGCTCGAGGCTTCAGTCAGCGACAGGGAGTTGACTTCTTCCAGACCTTCTCCCTGACCCCGAAGATGACCACTCTTCGGGTTCTACTGCACGTCGCTACTCAGCGTGACTACGAGCTTCACTCCCTTGACTTCAGCACTGCTTTCCTACAGGGCAGCCTGCACGAGGAGATCTGGCTACGCCGCCCACCTGGCTTCACTGGGTCGTTTCCTCTTGGTACCCAGTGGAGCCTCCGGCGGCCAGTCTACGGTCTCCGCCAGGCGCCCCGTGAGTGACACGACACACTGAGGACTACGCTTGCAGCTCTTGGGTTTGCTCATTCTACTGCTGACCTGTCGCTGTTTCTGCGCACCGACACTTCGCTGCCGCCGTTCTACATCCTCGTGTACGTCGACGACTTGGTCTTGGCCACTGCTATGGGGGTGTGTCAGAACATATCGTATATTGAAGTGGGGTTTACAATATGGGGTACAACTCTTTTAGGTTTTCATACTTGTACCCACCTGCTTGCTAGTTCATTCATTCCTTGTTCATTCTTCACATACTTACCCATTTGGTTGGTACCAAGGGTAAGCACGTTACTTATCCAAGAAATTAGTACCAAGAGTAGGTGTTACCTATCCATATGGTTGGTACCAAAAGTAAGCGCGTTATTTAATGGTGAGGGATATGATGATTGGGCCTGGAAAACTCTATTTCCGTCAGATCTGATTGCTGAAACTAATAATTGGGAAGAAGCCTAGACCGAATGTCCCCGCGCTGCAGAAAGATTGGGACGAGCGCGCTTTGGCAGGCTACTACTTGAACCAGCGTCACCACGTCATGCACCTGCTAGGAGGTAAAGTACTACATCGGGATGCACGTGGAGAGGGATCCAGATCACAGGTGGTTGAAGCTGCACCAGGAGAAGTTCATCAAGGAGCTGGGGGAGAAGTATGGGATTGAGAATGAGCACAAGGTTGCAACTCCCCTGCCAGCAGAATTCAAGCTTGTGAAGGCTGCAGAAGGGTTGAAGCCAAGGAGCAGCAGCAATTTCAGTCCTTGGTGGGCAGCCTCTTGTATGCAGCGGTTCACACAAGGCCCGACATCTCTTTCTCTGTTGGGCTGCTGGCAAGAGTGGTGTAGAATCCATCAGAGGAGTAGGTGGATGGAGCTGAGCGTGTAGTGAAGTACTTGAAATCTCACCAAATACTCCGCATCTGCACAGGTGAAGCAAAAGGGGGTTGAGGTGCTGAAAGAGAAGGGGGAGCAGCTTGGAGAAGGCACGCTACTTTCTTTACTGATGCTACATGGGCTTCTGAGAAGGAGGATTCCTCATCTGTGGGAGGATACATCTGCGTAGTTGGGGGATGACCTGTTAGTTGGAGGTCCAAGAATCAGACCGAGACGGCACTCTCTTCCGTAGAATCAGAGCACATGGCGATGTTCCATGGGGTGAAGGAGGTGATTTGGTTGAGGAGGCTGTTAGAGGAGCAGAAGGTTGCTACGCCGCTGATTTGTGATATCAAGGGTGCTCTTTGGGATGGCCAAGAACGCTGTGCTTCATGGGCTGAACAAGCACATGCGTATCAAGTGGCATTGGCTGCGTAAGGAGGTGAAGAGGGGGACGATGAGTCCGATCTACATCAAAACTCACCAGCAACCAGCAGACTCCCTCACCAAGAGGCTTGTGGATGAGCATGAACTAGCATGGAATGATGGGGATACAGCCGGCATGCTGCAAATTCACATTGCACGACATTTTGTCGTCTGTTTGTACGAGTACGCATGTGCGAATGCATTTGTGAGTGAAATGGAATGTTCGTGTGTTTGTTTGCTTTTGCATTTTTCACTTGATGCATTTGCAGGTACTCGCGCTTGGAATATGCGCTTCGGCACAACATTGTACTCGCTATGAACAGTGCAAGCAGAAAGGACTAGCTCGTGAAGGAACCCGATATGTAAGCTTTGCGGTTGAGTTGAATTGATTGCGCAGATTCAGTTCTATCCAACTCGAAATTGTACTATTTTGTTTGGTTGACTAAAGTGTAGCAGGGCAGGCACTATAGGGGTACAATTTAGGTGAAGGTTGGATGTTGTTTACTAACCTACCACTTGCTATTTTGTCCAGCCAGGTTGGTTCTGTTGCTTGGATTTATTTGGGATCATCCCTGGTTGTTCCTTGGTTGATTCCCAAGGTGTTTGCTAGCTAGAGCTTTTTATTCCTTCTCTGTTTGTGCCTGGATATAGTCAATTGATTCAAACGAATTCCTTTCTTGCTGAAATTTTGTTTCTGCGCAATTCGACAACAGAATGCTACCCGAGTCAACGCTAGTACGCTAGCACTCCAACGCTATGCAAACGCTGTCCGAGCCATAACTTCGTAACGGCAGAACTTTTTGCGAGGCAACTAGGCTTATTTTGAAGCTCTTTGAGCAGGCGTTGATGTAGTGAATTCTCAGCCTACTCCGATCGACGGTCTGCACGGCACGCTGCGCGACATTCAAGGTACTCTCATTATTTTGGCAAGTCATTCTTGATTCCTCTCTCTACAGACTCGGACCCGAGGATAGGGGCTGGTCTTGGAGGTGACCCCGAGGAGAGGTTTTTAGTTTGATTAAGTCATAATAGACTGAGTTTATTTGGCCCTTATACCAACAGCTTCTGCGAGGCCAACTTCGGCGTGGTATCCGAGGTCGACGTGGCTGGTGGGCGCAGTCGCTGGCGTGGAGTTGACCTAGGCATCTGCGCTGTGCAAGTGACGAGGAGAGGTGCACTAACCAGCTGCACGCACCTGCGAAGTAGGTGCACCGTTGTTAGGCGGGTGCAACGCTATGAAGCCGACTTGCTGTAGTGTTGGCACACCGCGGCCTTGCAACGTTGGCAAGCCGCTACTTTGATGCGCTGGAGCGGTGCGAGCTCTGCTGCGCTGGATCGCGGTCGACCATGCTGCGCTGAAGGTCGACCAGCAGCCTAGCTAGCTCTGAGGTAGTCTGTGATGCCAATGTTGTTGCTATCATTGTAGTCATCTTTTCTTAGTGAAACTGTTGCCAATCTCTCCCGTGAACTAGCAAGTAGTGATCACACAAAGAAACGACGAAGGAACGAACGCAGAGATCTCCCAAGCCCGATGCCTAGCCCGTAGTCTAGCTCCCGTTGATTAAGCTATTGTGAGAAAAGTACGAGGAATGAGATCAACTAGGAAGCATGTGGGTACAAATATGAAAACCTAAAAGAGTTGTACCTAATATTGTCAACCCCACTACAGCCTACAATATGGTTCTGATACACCCCCATAGGCAAAGTGAAGGACAAGCAAGAGAACAAGACAAGGTCAAGCTCAGGGTGGATCACAACGTCACCACACATTCTGAGAACAAGTTCAAGGCCACAAGGCCAGTTCACATGCAGGATTATAAGTCAAGGTGAACAAGCAAGACAGTGATCTCAACCTAACAAGGGTAAGCATGAAGGTGCAGGTATATATAGATCACAGTACAAGCAAAGTCAAGAGGTAAGTAAGTGAGGCCCGGTAGGCACAAGACCTAGCATAGTACAAAAACGCTGATGATCACAAGGCTGAAGTGCCTTGGTGAAGATATCAGCAGTGTTGGCCCGAGAGGCCACGTAAGCAAGACGAAGCTGGCCACGCTGCTGCAACTGTCGAGCAAGGAAGTAGCGCAGAGCAATGTGCTTCGTTCTGTGCTCCAGTCTGTGCTCCTGACACAAGGCCAGCATGGCCTTGTTGTCGACGTACAGAACTGGAGGAGAACGAGGCGCCTCTCCCAAGTCGGTCAGTAGGTAGGTGAGCCAGCGGAACTCCTGTGCAGCCATGGCCCCAGCGTAGATCTCAGCCTCACAACTGGAGCTAAGAACAGAGGACGAGCAAGTAGATCGCCACGAAACAGAGCCGGAGCCAAGGATGAAGGTGTAACCCTGTGACGACCGCTGCGTAGCCAAGAAGCGTCTGCGTGACCAGTGAGGACAATTCGAGCCCGTCCTCCAAGCACGAGCCCCATGCCCGACGTACTGCACAGGTAGCGCAACACCCTCTTAGCTGCAGCTGCAGCTGCGGCTGCAAGACACTCAAGGTCCTCGTGCCAGTCCTCAAGGACGTCCGTGCCGAGAGCACACTCACCCCCGACGGACGGAGGAGAGACAGACTCAGACTCAGCAACAAGACTAGCGGCGTAGTCTAGACGACAGTGAGCAGCAAAGTCGACAAGCTCAGCAACTAAGGCAGACGCAGCAGTGGACTCAAAGGAAGGGTCAGTGACAACAGTGGCCAGGAGACGCGTGACGGTAGGACTAGCAGCACGAAGGGAGTCAGACTCCGGGTCAGAAAGGGCAGGTAGAGAGGACGCAGGAGGAGACGGCAGAGGGACACGCTGCGGAGCAGTGGAAGGACGCAGAGCCATCTGGTGCGTGCCAGGTACAGGACGCTGACGCTGACGACTAGTGCGAGCAGCACGAACAGGCAACGCAGGACGAGACTCAGGCGACACAGGACGAGACTCAGGCTCACGTCGCTCCGCAAGACCTCCGGTCGGACCAGTGTAAGGAGAAGGAGCAGGCAGTGGGGAGGCGGGCTGTAACTGTGACTGCGACTGGACAGGCTGTGGACACTCTAAGGAAGGAGCAGGACCAGTAGAAGGCGGGAGACCAAGAACCTGCTGAAGGAGCGGAACGAAGTACGGCCGCGGCCGCGCAGCGCCTCCAGAACCAGCAGGGACAGCACCAGCACCCCAAGTGGGAGCTCCAACTCCAGTAGCACCACCGGCTCCAGCAGCACCTCCAGCAGCTCCAGTAGCGCCAACTCCAGCACCCACAGGAGCACCGGCTCCAGCAGCACCTCCAGCTCCAGTACCTCCAGCAGCTCCAGCTCCAGCAAGACCACCAGAAGCCCCAGCAGCTCCAGCAGCTGATGGAAAGCGCGCGAATCTGGAGAGCGTAACAAGAGATTAAGTCCGCCGACTTCGGCGAACCATTGCGTACAGCTCACGTAACCTAAAACTATGAGCAGGTACGCGTTGGAAATGTATTAATCTCTACTTTCCAGAAAAGTAACGCACGCCTTCAATCAAGATCTAGGCCGATCGCTATCGCGATTTAAGTGAGACGGGGTATCCTGGCAGAATTACTTGGCAGCCATGTATTAGATCTAGGAATTGCTTAAACAAGAGTTCAGATGTGAAAAGTGACGAGTTGTTCAAACCCTACCAACCCAACCCTCGCCCTACAACAATCCCCAACAACCCAAAGTGCTAAACTAGCAACACCAAAGGTGTTGTAGTGAATAGCAAAGGTTTGTTGGTGCTTGTTAGGTGCGAGATCAATTCCAGCCCGCAACAAGTCTAACCACCACATTTTGCCCAAACCCTTAGCCCACAACCAGCTAGAGCAAAATACCACAACCACCTACACAATCAATAGCAGCAGCAGGACCTCCAGCAGCAGCAGGACCTCCAGCGCCCGAAGCACCACCAGCTCCACACGACAGATGCCCTCCGCACGACAGAAGACTCGCTGGAGGTCGGAGGAAAACTCTCCACCCCTGTCGGAGTGCAGACGCAGAACATGAAGGTCCGAGCCGAAACTCTCGCTGAGCTGACGACGGGCAGCGCGGATCCAGCCGATCAGCACCTCGGTGACCTCACCCTTGCGGCGCAAGGGGAAGACTGTGGTGTAACGCGAGTAGTCGTCAACGACTAGCAGAAAGTAGCGCTCGTGACCCTGTCCACGGACTCGGGCTGGGCCCCACACGTCCATGTGAAGATTGCGCAAGGGAGCCTCCGTCAAAGGGAACTCGGAGGAGTGAGGAGCGGCGCGCTGCCACCCCTCGACGCAAGGAACGCATGTAGGGGCAGGCCCTGGGGAAGGGGAGGGAGAGACCGGGGAAGACCAGTGACAAGGACACGGGAGGTCATGCCTCGGAGACGAGGCAGGGAGGGGTGACCAAGGCGGTGGTGCCAGAGGAGAGTCTGGTGAGACAGGAGGCGACTCAGGACTAGACCGGGACGCTGCAGCAAACACCTGACCCGACGCAGCTTCCTGACCAGACTCAGTAACCGAAGGAGACAGAGTAGTCAGGGTGTACAGGCTCGACCCAGGCTGACGGGTGAACGTGGCCAGGTGCCGGCCCGTCCGAGTACACGAACAGTGGGTCACCCGCTGACCTCCAGGAGAGAACTGGTCAACCCACGCGTTTTGAAGATCAGCTCCACTCACCAAGTTCGTGGAGAACGAGGGGAGGTGGAGGCCAGACAGAGAGCCAGACGGGACCGCCGGACACGGCAGGACCGTGGAGGAGTGTGCAAGGACCGGACCCCCAGAGGGGTCAGCCAGAGAGACTGCCACTGGCCGACTGAGCGGCGAGAGTGTGGTGCAGTCGCGAAAGAAGGAGCAGGAAGCACCCGAGTCAAGCGTGAAAGTCTGCAAGGCCTGAGCTGACGCGGTACCTGAGAGAGCAGACTCACCAGTACCTGGGGCAGCAGACTCACCAGCACCTGGAGCAGCAGACTCACTAGCACCTAGAGCAGCAGCCTCAATGCCCGGGTCGGGCGGAACACACAGGTAACAGTCACCCTCAGCACTAATAGACACAGCATACATAGCAGCAAGGATAGCATCATAATCAAGATCAAAGATAGCAACCCCCGACTTAAGCAGATCACCCCAGCGAGGGATCTCAGTGGAATCAGGAAACTGTGCATGCCAGGCGTCAGTCAAACGGCCGAAACAGCGGAGCGTGGCGTGCGGGCCTCCGCACGTCTCTCCACTGCGGTCGCCGGTGCGGAGAACGTAAGCGCAGGGACCAGCACCCCCAGACCTCCCACGCCCAGCGTACCACTCACGAAGCTGCTGGGGCGACAGGATCTCACGAGGGCGCTGCTGCTGCTGGCGCTGACCACCGCCAAAGCCTCCCCGCTGCACAGCGCCACCCCGATCAGCACCACCGCCGCCGCCACCGCCACCTCCACCCCCACTGCCGCTGCCTCCGCCGCCTCCACCTCCACCACCGCTACCGAAGCCCCCACTCCCGCCACCACCCCCACCTCCAACCCCACCCCTTCCGCCGCCTCCACCGCCACCACCGCCGCCCCCGCCATCCCCTCCAGCACCCTTGCCCCTCTTGCTCCTGCCGCCGCGGCGCCTCCCACTAGGAGCAGACGCAGCGCCGACCGACTCGGTGCTTATGAGGTCGACAGCAGCAGCAGACGCAACAGAGGGCAAAAGAGGGACGAGGGAGCACCCCTCAAAGAAAGGGGCACGAGGGTCACCACGAGAGGCTCCTACAGCGACTATACTCTTCTCTGCTGCAAGGAGGCGCTCCTCGAGGAGGTCAACGGTGAGCGTGGTGGGGCAAAGGGAGAGGAAGTGGTCCCTGACCGAGCGAAGGGAGTCAGGGAGCAGGGTGACGATATAGTAGAGAGTGATGTACATAGGGGGGGGTTCGCGGCGCAGAAATCAGCAGCGCGGTAGCGGGTGTCACTAGTGCGGAGGTGCGTAATGAGGTCAGCGACTGTGGCAAAAGCAGCTAGGTCAGGGAACAGGTATGGCAGCATGAGGCGGCTAAGGGCAGCAGTGGCAGGGGAGGAGTAGCGCGCAACGTCGTACAGAGTCCTAGCGGTCTTGTACTGGCTAAAGTGCGCGCGCTCAGCAGACGGCAAGTGACTGCGAATAGCAAGACGGGCAGCAGCATCGCGCGTGGTCCACTGCAAGCGAACAACACTGTCAGCATCGGCAGCAGGTGCAGCAGAGGCGCCAGACATGAGATCAAAAAGCGAGACTCCGTCCTTGCTATCGCACTGCAAAAATAGCTGCAGATCATTGACCCAGACCTCAAAAGTGACCGCTCGACCCTCAGCATCGAAGGTAAGGACATTAGGGCTAGCCATGACAGCAGGAGCAGCAGCAGTAGGCTAGCAGCAGCAGTAGCAGCAGGAGCAGCGCGACACGGTAGGGCGGCGCGGCTTGCAAGGGCGGCGCGGCTCGGCAGGGCGGCGCGGCTCGGCAAGGCGGCGTGGGTGCGGCGGTGCTCTTACCAGCGGCGGGAGGGGAGGGTAGAGGCCGCGACTGGTGGGCAGGGCCGTGGCGCGCCGGCAGGGTAGGGGCCGCTACAAGGCGGCAGGGCAGGGCCGCGGCTCGACGGCAGGTCAGGGCCACGTCAGGGCAGCAGGGCAGGGCCGCGACGGCGGGGCCGCAGCGGCGACGACAGCGGCGGTCGCACCGGCGACTGCAGGCTCGACGGCGGCAGCAGAGCCGCTACGGCGGCAGCAGGGGCGACGGCTGTTGCAGGCCACGGGGCCTCGGCGGCTGCTGCAAGGTAAGGGGCCGCGACGACGACGCGGGCTGGCCATGGAGGGCCGCGACGACGGGCGGGCGGGCCTCGCAGGGCCGCGACGAAGGGGCGGGTGGGCTGCTAAGGGCCGCTAAGGGCGGCGACGGGCTGCTAAGGGCGGCAGGGCGGGCCGCTAAGGGCAACAGGGCGGGCCGCTAAGGGCCGCGACGGCAGGGCGGGCCGCTAAGGGCGGCCGTAGGGCAGAGCCCGATGCGCGCTTCGGGCAGGGCAGGAACAAAAATTTTCAAGTGGTGGGCCATTTAAAAAAAACGGTCCCACTAGGGAACCCGCTCTATACTGTGTGAGAAAAGTACGAGGAATGAGATCAACTAGGAAGCAGGTGGGTACAAATATGAAAACCTAAAAGAGTTGTACCCCAAATTGTCAACCCCACTACAGCCTACAATATGGTTCTTACAGCTATCTCCCCAAAGATTAAGTGCGTTACTTACCTATGTGGTTGCTACTATGAGTAAATGCATTGCTTACCCATATGGTTGGTACCAAGACTAGAGTGCGTTACTTACCCATGTGGTTGGTACCAAGAATAAGTGCGTTACTTACCTAGGTGGTTGCTAATATGAGTAAATGCATTGCTTACCCATATGGATGGTACCAAAAATAAGCGCGTTATTCACCCAAGTGGTTGTTACTATGAGTAAGTGGGTTACTTACTCATGTGGTTGTTACTACAAGTCCGTTACTTACCCATATGGTTGGTACCAAGAGTAATCGCGTTACATACCCATGTGGTTGGTACGAAGAGTATGCGCGTTATTTATCCACGTGGTTGGTACCAACTGTAAGTGCATTACTTACTCATATCGTCAGTACCAAGAGTAAGCGCCAAGCTTACCCATATCGTTGCTACCAAGAGTAAGCGTGTTACTTACCCATACAGTTGGTACCAATAGTAAGAGCGTTACTTACCCATATGGTTGGTACGAAGAGTAAGCGTGTTACTTACACATGTGGTTGGTACTAGGCGTAAGTGCGTTACTTACCCATATGGCTGGTACTAAGAGTAAACATGTTACTTACCCATATTGGTCGTACCAAGTGTAAGTGCGTTACTTACCCATGTGGTTGGCACCAAGAGTGAGCGTGTTACT
Organism: Closterium sp. Naga37s-1; assembly: GCA_947471745.1. Taxonomy (NCBI): domain Eukaryota; kingdom Viridiplantae; phylum Streptophyta; class Zygnematophyceae; order Desmidiales; family Closteriaceae; genus Closterium; species Closterium sp. Naga37s-1. The sequence continues at coordinate 2,388,840 of CANJKZ010000858.1, forward strand.
TACCTATAAGGTTGGTACCAAGTGTAAACGTGTTATTTACTCATACGGTTGGTACCAAGAATAGGCGCGTTACTTACCCATGTGGTTGGTACCAAAAGTAAGCGCGTTACTTACCCATATGGTTGGTACCAATAATGAGCGCATTACTTGCCTATAAAATTGGTACCAAATGTAAGTGCGTTACTTACACATGTGGTTGGTACCAAGAATAGGTGCGTTATTTACCTATGTGGTTGCTACTATGAGTAAGTGCATTGCTTACCCATATGGTTGGTTCCAAGAGTAAGCGTGTTACTTACCCATGTGCTTGGTACCAAGAGTAGCGCATTATTTACGCTTATCGTTGGTACCATGTATGCGTGTTACTTACCCATATGATTGGTACCAAAAGTATGTGCGTTCTTTACCCATGTGGTTGTTACTATGAGTAAGTGTTACCAATGTGGTTGTTACTATAAGTAAGTGTGTTACTTACCCATGTGGTTGTTTTTACAAGGAAATGCATTACTTACCCATATGGTTGGTACCAAATGTAAGCGCGTTACTTACCCATGTGGTTGGTACGAAGAGCAAGTAGGTTATTTATTTATATGGTTGGTACCAAGAGTATGCTGTTACTTACCCATATGGTTGGTACCAAGAGTAAGCGCGTTACCTACCTATATGGTTGGTACCAAGAGTAAGCGCGTACTTACCCATAGGGCTGGTTCCAAAAGTAAGAACGTTACTTATCCATATGTTTCGTACCAATAATAAGCTCGTTACTTTCCCATATGGTTCGTACCTAGTGTAAGTGCGTTTCTTCCCTACGTGGTTGGTACGAAGAGTAAACGTGTTATTTACCCATCTGGTTGGTACCAAGATAAATAGCGTAAATTATCGAAATGGTTGTTACTATAAGTAAGTGCGTTACTTACCCCTGTAGTAGTTACGATGAGTTTAGTGCGTTACTTACCCATGTGGTTGTTACTATGGTAAGTGCGTTACCCACCCATACGCTTGTTACTACAAGTAAGTGCGTTACTTACCCATATGGTTGGTACCAAGAGTAAACGCGTCACTTACCCATGTGATTGGTTCCAAGAGTATGCGCGTTACTTACCCATATGGTTGGTACCAAGAATAGGCGCGTTACTTTTTCATGTGGTTGGTTCCAAGAGTAAGCGTGTTACTTACACATATGGTTGTACGGGCAGGTCAAGTCGTAGACGATCCCCTTTCAGTCCACGAAGGCAGTGAACTCCTTCTCGATGAACTCCCCTCCCTGGTCACAGTGCAGCATCAACAAGGACTGCTTCGTCGACCGCTCAGCTACCACCAGCCACTGCTCGAACTCCCGCAGCACATCGGACTTCTTGGCGACCGGCCTCACCCACACATAGCGGATCTTGCGGTCCTTCAACAGCAGGAAGTACAAGCTTCCGTCATTGGCAGCCACCCGAAATGGCCTATATAAGTTGATGTGCACGAAGGCCAGGGCGTCGGAGCCCTTGTCGGGGAAGGTGTGCCTCGCCAGCTTCCCATTGATGCAAGAGACACACGGAGCGTGGGTGTTGGACATTGGCTTGATGTCCAGGCCGGTGGCGACCTCGTGCTTTGTCATGCCACCGTGCCGGCATTGTCTTTGTCACCAACGCGATCGCCCGCAGGGCCACCACCTCCGTCGTTGGCGTTGTCGACTTTGCCGAGCAGGGACGAAGGTTGGTGCTGCGGAGATAACTACTACAACGGGAGCTAGACTACGGGCTAGGCACGGATGCTCATGTGGTCTCTGCGTTCGTTGGTCCTTACTCGTTTTCCTAGTGCACACACTGCTTGCTAGTTCACAAGGCAATTTGGCAAGAGTTTCACTAGAGAAAGTTGAAAACAATGGTACAAAGAAGTTGGCATTGCAAGACTACATCAGAGCTAGCATTCAGGTCGGTCGACTGCCAGTGCAGCATGGTCGACTGCGTTCCAGCACGACTTGGTCGACCGCGCTCCAGCAGTGCAAAGTCGACGGCGTGCCAACGCTGCAGGTTGACGGCGTGCCAGCGTTGCTCCCGCAGTACAGCATCGCACCAGCTTTGCAGGTGCTCGCAGATGATTGGCGTGCTGAGCCTTGTCACCTGCACAACGCATACACCAAGTCGTCCTCGTGCTGACGACTGCATGTGATCCGCCACGTCGACCTCGAGATACCATTACCGAGGTCGGTCTCGCTAACATCGCTTGGGCGACCGTCGCACTCCTCCGCAGAACCTCGTTACCCAGGTAACCTGGTCGACCGGGCAACCACGTCGACCAGCTGCTTCTGTATGTGCCCGTTGACCTCCTAAGTCGACGACCACCCCAAGTCGACCTCACCAGGTCGACCACGCTCCTGGTCGACCAGCTCCAGGTCGACGTGACTCCTGGTCGACCAGCTCTATGTCGAACAGCCCAGTTGTCAGCCGACCACCCAAGTCGGCTACCCGAAGTCGGCGTCACCAAGTTGACGCCCTGCTACTCGACGCCCAGCTGCTCGGCGTCCTGAGTCGTGGTCGACGTCGGCCCCTCCTCCGTGGACCACCAGGTCAGGTCGACCACCAGGTCGACATCACGCCTGGTCGACCAACCACCAAGTCGACCAGCAAGCCTGGTCGACCAACCACCAGGTCGACCAGCAATCCTGTCAGCCGACCACTGCCCCAAGTTGGCGTCACCAAGTTGATGCCCTCCGCAGGTCGACTTCCCAGGTCGACCTCCCTGGAGTCGGCACCACCCTGAAGTCGGCGCCCATGCAGTGGCTCCCGTGCAAGTCGACCTCCTCATCAACTAGCTTGCCCACTGCTGCAAGTCGGCTGCTCCCCTCGCACCCGACCACGAAGTTGGCTCTGCCCAAGCGAGGACGGGGCCAAACCCAACTCCCGTTGACAGGTGCAGAGGATCCGGCCGGTGTATGTCGCCCGACCGAGCACTTCCCCCGCCGCCGAGATGAGGTGCATCTTGTTACCGTCGTCCTGCAGCTTCACGCCGCTCTCCTTCAGCTGGCTGGATGACAGCAAGTTTTCCTGCATGCCCGGGACGTATAGCACGTCATGGATGAGCACCTGCTTTGTGGCTGCTCCTTGAAGGGCGACTGTACCTCGGCCCCGCACCTCCTGCGTAGCCCCAGTGAAGCCTCGCACGTGCTTGGCATCGCCGCTTGGCTCCAGGTCGACGAAGGCCTCCTTCGTCCCCATCAGGAGGTGCGAGCAGCCATTGTAAAGCGGGATCACTGCCGGATTCGTCTGCACAGTTGCCGCTAAACCCTGGATGTCTTCACCGGCCTCCGGCGCCAGCGAGACGGTCGGCTCCACGACGCCGACCAGCGAGCTCGCCCCTTGCCGCCGGAGGGGGAGTCGGCGCGGCTTGCTCCCCCGACAATTCTGACGCCCTGCTTGCCTCCTTCGGCTGCCCTTGATGGCATCGTCATCGGAGTCGCTGCGGTCGCGGCACTCGAAGGAGAGGTGGTCGGGGTCGCCGCACATCCAGCACTCCCGACACCGACTTCCTCCTCCACGATAGCTGTCCTTGGCTGACTCCCTCTTGTCGGCGTCCTTGGCTGACCTCCCACATCCGTTACCACTGCCGCCAGGTTTGGAGTAGGCTAGAGCACGCTCTGGTATATATTTTGGTGTTTCTTTCATATTCCGCCATGCTTAGAGCAAGTAATGCTTTCAGGTTCATTTTGTAGTTTTCAGTCCAAACTGAACACACCTTAGGTTCAATTAGGTCTCATTCTCCTTCAAAATGTATCTCGACACTCTTGCTGGTCAGTCTATTCTACCACCTTGCTAGCCATGGCTACCACTCTCATATTAATACCCCAATCGATGTACTTGCTTCGCCGGAACGACGTAGTTTGCCTGGGGCAGGAGCTCCGTGGACTTGTCGGCCTCCTGCAACGCCTCATCCTCGTTGAGCGACTCCCGCATGCCCGGCACCACCATCAGCCGCTTATCGGTGAGATGACCGTGAATGTGAGCAGATGCACGAAGATTATGTGCCTTACTTACCCATGTGGTTGGTACGATAAGTATGTGCCTTACTTACCCATGTTGGTTCGAAGAGTAATTGTGATACTTACCCATGTGGTTGGTACGAAGAGTATGTGCCTTACTTACCAATGTGGTTGCTACTATGCGTAAGTGCATTATTTACCCATATGGTTGGTACCAAGAGTAAGCATGTTATTTTCCCATGTGGTTGGTACTAAAGTAAGCGTGTTACTTACCCATATGGTTGGTACCAAGAATAAGCGCGTTACTTATCCATATGGTTGGTACCAAGTGTAAATGGGTTACTTATCCATGAGGTTGGTACGAAGAGTAAGTGTGTACTATGTGGTTGGTACCAAGTGTAAGCGCGTTCCTTACCCATATGGTTGATACCAAGAATAAGCCCTATCCATATGGTCGTTACCATGAGTTAGCGTGTTACCTACCCATATGGTTGGTACAAAGAGTAAGCGCGTTTCGTACCCAGATTATTGGTACCAGGTGTAAGCGGGTTACTTGCCATGTGGTTGGTACGAAACATAAGCGCGTTACTTACCCACGTGGTTGGTATGAAGGATAGGTGTGATACTTACCCATGTGGTTGTTACCAAGAGTAAGTATGTTACTTACCGATATGGTCGGTACCACGAATAAGCACGTTGCTTATCTATAGTGTTTGTACCAAGAGAAAGTATGTTACTTATCCATGGTTGGTACCAAGAGTAAGCGCGTTACTTACCCATATTGTTGGTACCAAGTGTAAGTGTGTTGCTTACCCATGTGGTTGGTACCAAGAGTAGGTATGTTACTCCCGATATAGTATGTAGGTAAGCGGGATACTTGCTTGCTATTTACACATATGGTAGGTACCAAGAGTGTTACTTACACATATGGTTGGTACCAGGACAATTCGCGCTATTTACACATATGGTTGGTACCAAAAGTATGCGCGTTACTTACACATATGGTTGGTACCAAGAGTGAACGTGTTACTTATCCATGTGGTTGGTACCATGTGTAAGAGCGTTACTTACCCATGTGGTTGGTACCAAGAATGTGCACGTTACTTACTCATGTGGTTGCTATTTTGCGTAAGTGCGTTACTTACCCATGTGGTCCGTACCAAGTGTAAGCGCGTTACTTACCCATATGGTTGGTACCAAGAGTAAGCACGTTGCTTAGCCATGTGGTTGGTACGAAAAGTAAGCGCGATACTTACCCAGATGGTTGTTCTATAATTAAGTGCGTTACTTACCCATATGGTTATTACTATAAGTATTTCTGTTTCTGACCCATGTGGTTGGTACCAACAGTAAGCACGTTACTGAACCATAAGATTGGTAGCAACAGTAAGCACTTTACTTACCCATACGGTTGATACCAAGAGTAAGCGCGTTACTTACCTATGTGGTTGGTACCAAGTGTAATTGCGTTACTTACCCATATGGTTGGAACAAATGGTAAGCGCGTTACATACCCATGTGGTTGGTACTAAGAGTAAGCGCATTACTTACCTTTACAGTTGGTACCAAGTGTAATTGCGTGACTTACCCATATGGTCAATACCAAGAATAAGCGCGCTTACCTATATGGTTGATACCAATAGTAAGCGCGATACTTACCCATATGGTTGGTACCAAAGGTAAGTGCGTTACTTACCCATGTGGTTGGTACGAAGAATAAGTGCGTTTCTTACCCATATTTTTGCAACAACAAGTAAGCGCATTAGTTTCCCATATGGTTGGTACCAACAGAAAGCGCGTTAGTTACCCATGTGGTTCGTACCAAGAGTAAGCGCGATACTTACACATATGGTTGCTACTATCAGAAAGCGCATTACTTACCTACATGGCTGGTACCAAGAGTAAGCGCGTTGCTTACCCATATGGTTGGTACCAAGATTAAGCGAACTACTTACCCATATGGTAGTTACTACAAGTAAGTGCGTTAATTTCCCGTTTGGTTGGTACCAAGAGTAAGCGCATTTCTTACCTATGTGGTTGGTACCAAGTGTAAGTGTGTTACTTACCCATATGGTCGGTACCACGAATAAGCGGATTACTTAATTATATGTTTGGTACCAAAGGTAAGCGCGTCCTTACACACGTGGTTGGTACCAAAAGTAAGCGCGTTACTAACCCATATGGTTGGTATTAAGTGAAAAGGTGTTACTTACCCATGTGGTTCGTACCAAGTGTAAGTGCGTTACCTACCCTTATGGTTACGCATATGGTTGGTACCAAGAATGAGCGGCAAGCTTACGCATATGGTTGGTACCAAGAGTAAGGGCGATACTTAATCACATGGTAGGTACCAAGAGAAAGTGCGTTACTTACCCATGTGGTTGCTACTATATGTAAGCGTATTACTAACCCATATAGTTGATACCAACAAAAAGTGCATACTTACCCATGTGGATGGTACCAAGAGTAAGCGCATTACTTACTTATGTGGTTGGTATCAAGTGTAAGTGGGTTACTTACCCATGAGGTTGGTACGAAGAGTAAGTGTGTACTATGTGGTTGGTACCAAGTGTAAGCGCGTTCCTTACCCATATGGTTGATACCAAGAATAAGCCCTATCCATATGGTCGTTACCATGAGTTAGCGTGTTACCTACCCATATGGTTGGTACAAAGAGTAAGCGCATTTCGTACCCAGATTATTGGTACCAGGTGTAAGCGTGTTACTTGCCATGTGGTTGGTACGAAACATAAGCGCGTTACTTACCCACGTGGTTGGTATGAAGGATAGGTGTGATACTTACCCACGTGGTTGTTACCAAGAGTAAGTATGTTACTTACCGATATGGTCGGTACCACGAATAAGCACGTTGCTTATCTATAGTGTTTGTACCAAGAGAAAGTATGTTACTTATCCATGGTTGGTACCAAGAGTAAGCGCGTTACTTACCCATATTGTTGGTACCAAGTGTAAGTGTGTTGCTTACCCATGTGGTTGGTACCAAGAGTAGGTATGTTACTCCCGATATAGTATGTAGGTAAGCGGGATACTTGCTTGCTATTTACACATATGGTAGGTACCAAGAGTGTTACTTACACATATGGCTGGTACCAGGACAATTCGCGCTATTTACACATATGGTTGGTACCAAGAGTATGCGCTATTGAACCCTATTCGCGGGAGCCGCCATCAAAGGATGGGTAGTAAAACAAAGAGAAGTGTTGGAGGAGATCGGCTTCACTCCCTCAACAGCCGATCTCTCCTTGTTCATGCTTGGCGAGGGGGAGCAGAGGAGCTTCATGGTGGTTTATGTGGATGATATTCTCATATTCTCACCCTCCTCTGACCTTGTGAAGGAGGTGATGCTGAAGCTGCAAGACAAGTTCAAGTGCAAGTCCCTTGGTGACGTGAACTTCTACCTTGGGCTCGACATCGAACGAGACGTGGAGAAGCAGAGCATGCGAGTGCACCAACGGAAGTACCTGGAGGCGTTGGCCGCCAACTTCGGCCAGAGTGAAGGTCATGTGGCGACTCCCTTTCCCTCTGGGTTCAAGTGTGTGAAGGGGCCAGAGGAGGAGAGCGTTGGAGAAGAGAGGCGCCGTTTTCACTCGTTGGTGGGCAGCCTCATGTATGCGGCGGTAAACACCCGACCGGACGTCGCGTTTGCTACCGGGCAGCTGGCTAGGGTTGTGCAATGCCGTAATGAGGAGCAGGTAGCAGCTGGAATGAGGGTGGCCAAGTATCTTGGCCAAACATCGACCGTTGGGCTGCAATACTCGGCGGCGGCACAAAGGCGCCAAAAGGGCGCGGATGGTGTTGAACCCGGGCGTTTGTTCCTCACCGCCTACTCGGATGCTTCATATGCATCGGAACCAGAGAACATGACAAGTGTGGGAGGCTTCATATGCTGTGTTGGTGGAGGCCCAACTGCTTGGGAGAGCAAGAAGTAGGTTGACCAAGCTTTGAGCTCGGTGGAGTCCGAGTACATGGCACTCTTCCGTGCGGTACGGGAGATTGTGTGGCAGCGGCGTTTGTTGGCTGAATTAGGGGAGGAGCAGCAAGGACCTACCCCACTGTACTGTGACAGCCAGGGTGCCATTGCTCTTGCTAAGAACCCTGTGTTGCATGGACTCACGAAGCACATGAGGGTGAAGTGGCATTGGACGAGGAGCATGGTAACCGCGGGTGAAGTTGAGTGGCGCTACGTGAAGACCACGGGGCAGCCAGCTGACATGATGACCAAGAGGCTGGTGGAGCAGCAGCATTGGAAGTGTTGCAAGTTGGCTGGGATGGCTCTGAACTAAGAGAGCAAGATCCTAAGGCCAACAATCCGAGGAGGAGTTTTTTGGTGCAATCCTACGGTTTGCACTCGGCTTGTTGTCCGTGTGCGTGCATGCGTGTGTGCATGGAATGGAATGAGTGCATGAAATAAATATATATTTCATGCTTATAATAGTGTGTGAATGGTGGGTCATGATGTCGAGTGTGTGTGTCGAGTCAATAGCGAATTATCGCTAGTCGCGTGTAACGTGGTCGTTTTGTGTGTCCCGCGTGGTTTCTATTTTGTCGTGCGCGGTTTCTATTTTGTCGCTTGTCGAACGTTCGGCGTGTCGCAAGTGTGTGCAGCAGACCCATCAAGAACTCAAGGATGAGTTTGTGATGAAGAACCCGAGCCCCTGGTGTCAACATTCAAGTGATTGCGAAGCTCGCCAAAAGGGTACACCTCAAGAAATTGAAGATTTCACTTGGTGTAGGCCCTAGTGAAGGGTAGTTTCGAGACCCTTCGTCATTCGGGACAGTGTTACACTGTTCCACATCACTGTACCTCGGCTCTTGGGGTTTGTAGGAGCTGGGAGTCATTCCCAACTCGTAACTCTCCCTAACTCTTCCTATCTTGTGTTCTAATACTATATGGCTGCCATAGTGCCGTTCGTTCAAACTGACGCTGTGTCGTCAATACTTGGTGAAATCGTGCGATCTAAATTGCCTATTGTAGGCGACAATAAGACGCTCCAGATCCAAGTTGAATCAAGTCATTTAAAGTGACCAGAACGCTATGAACGTTTGAATCCGCTATGCAGAAATCCGACTGTGCACTCTATCTTTCGTTTTAGGCACATTGGAGCCTACTGTGACTATAACATTTTTGTTGGTAACAAGAGTAAGTGCGTTATTCACGTATATGGTTGGTACCAAGAGTAAGCGCGTTATTTACCCATGTGGTTGGTACCAAAAGTAAGCGCGCTCCTTACTCACATGGTTTGTACCAAGATTAAGCGCGATACGTACCCATGTGGTTGGTACCCAGAGTAAGCGCATTTCTTACGCATGTGGTGGTACCAAGAGTGAGCGTGTTACTTACCTATTTTGATGGTACCAAAGACCAAGCGCATCACCTACCCATATGGTTGGTACTAAGAATATGCGCGTTACTTACCCATGTGGTTCATACCAGGAGTACGCGGTAACAAGATTGATTGCGTTCTTTACCCATATGACTGGTACCAAGAGTACCAGCGTACCTTACCCATATGGTTGGTACCAAGATTAAGCGCGTTATTTACCCATATGATTGGTACCTAGAGTAGGCGCGTTATTTACTCATGTGGTGGTACCAAGCGCGTTTCTTACGCATGTGGTTGGTACCAAGAGTAAGCGCGTTACTTACCTGTTTTGTTGGTACCAAAGATTAAGCGCATTACCTACCCATATGGTTGGTACTAAGAATAAGCGCATTACTTACCCATATAGTTGATACCAAGAGTAAGCATGTTTCTTACCCCTATTGTTGGTACCGAGTGTAAGTGCGTTTCTGAGCCATGTGGTTGGTACCTAGAATGCGTTACTTACCCATGTGGTTGGTACCATGAATAAGCGCGTTCCTTACTCATATGGTTTGTACCCAGATTAAGTGCGATACTTACCCATGTGGTTGGTACCAAGAGTAAGCGCGTTACTTACCTATTTCGTTGGTACCAAAGATTAAGCGTATTACCTACCCATATGGTTGGTACTAAGAATAAGCGCATTACTTACCCATATGGTTTGTACCAAGAGTAGGTGCGTTACATACCCATATGGTTGGTACTAAGAGTAAGCGCGTTACTTACCCATATGGATGGTACCAAGAGTAAGCGCGTTACTTACTCATGTGGTTGGTACCAAGATATGTGCGTTATTGATCCATGTGGTTGGTACCAAGAGTACCTGCGTTACTTTCCTATGTGGTTCGTATCAAGAATAAGCGCGTCACTTACCCATATGGTTGGTTCTAAGAGTAAGCACGTTACTTACCCCTATTGTTGGTACCGAGTGTAAGTGCGTTACTTGCGGAGATAACTGCTACAACGGGAGCTAGACTACGGGCTAGGCACGGATGCTTGTATGATCTCTGCGTTCGTTGTTCCTTAGTCGTTTTCTTAGTGCACACACTGCTTGCTAGTTCATGGGGCAATTTGGCAAGAGTTTCACTAGAGAAAGTTGACAACAATGGTAAAATCAGGTTGGCAAGACAAGACTACATCAGAGCTAGCATTCAGGTCGGTCGTCTGCCAGCGCAGCATGGTCGACCGCGTTCCAGCACGACTTGGTCGACCGCGCTCCACCAGTGCAAAGCCGACGGCGTGCCAACGCTGCAGGTCGACTGCGTGCCAGCGTTGCTCCCGCAGAACAGCAGCGCACGTACTTCGCAGGTGCTCGCAGATGATTGGCGTGCCGAGCCTCGTCACCTGCACAACGCACACACCAAGTCATCCTCGTGCTGACGACTCCACCTGATCCGCCACGTCGACCTCGGGATACCACCACCGAGGTCCGTCTCGCCAACATCGCCTGGGTGACCGTCACACTCTTCCGCAGAGCCTGATCACCCAGGTAACCTGGTCGACCGGGTAACCACGTCGACCAGCTACTTCTGTATGTGCCCGTCGACCTCCCAAGTCGACGGCCACCTCCAGTCGACCTCACCAGGTCGACCACACCATTGGTCGACCAGCTCTAGGTTGATGTCAATCTTGGTCGGCCAGCTCCACATCGACCAGCACGGTTGTCGGCCGACCACCCAGGTCGGCTACCCGAGGACGGCGTCACCAAGTTGACGCCCTGCTACTCAACGCCCAGCTGCTCGGCGTCTTGGGTCGTGGTCGACGTCGGCCCTTTTTCCGTCGACCACCAAGTCAGGTCGACCAGCAGGTCGACATCACACCTGGTCGACCAACCACCAAGTCGACCAGCAGGCCTGTCAGCCGACCACCCAAGTCGGCTGCGGCAAGTTGGCGTCACCAAGTCGACGACGCCCTCTGCAGGTCGACTTCCCAGGTCGACCTCCCTGAAGTTGGCGCCACCCTGAAGTCGGCGCCCGTGCAGTGGCTCCCGTGCAGGTCGACCTCCTCGTCAACCAGTTCGTCCACTGCTGCTAGTCGGCTGCTCCCCTCACACCCGACCACGAAGTCGGCTCCGCCCAAGCGAGGACGGGGCCAACACACAAATTAGCCATGCGGTTGGTACCAAGAATAAGCGCGTTACTTGCCCATGTGGTTGGTACCATGAATAAGCGTGTTCCTTACTCGTATGGTTGGTGCCAAGATTAAGTGCGATACTTGCCTATGTGGTTGGTACCAAGAGTAAGCACGTTCCATATGGTTGGTACCAAGAGTAAGCACGTTCCATGTGGTTGGCACCAAGAGTAAGCGCGTTACTTAACCATGTGGTTGGTACCAAGATTAAGCGCATATCCTACCCATATGGTTTGTACCAGGAGTAAGCGCGGAACTTCCCCATGTGGTTGAAACAAGAGTAAGTGCATTCCTTATCCATATACTTGGTACAAAGATTAAGTGCATTACCTACCCATATCATTGGTACCAAGAGTGAGCTCGTCCGTTACCCATGTTGTTGGTAACAAGAGTAAGCGCGTTTTTTACCCATATGGTTGGTACCAAGATTAAGCGCGTTGCTTACCTATGTGTTTGGTACCAAGAGTAAGCGCATCACTTACTCATCCAAGAGTAAACGCATTACCTATTCATATGGTTGGTACCAAGAGTAAGCGCGTTCTTTACTCGTGGTTGGTTCCAAGGTTAAGAGCGATACTTACCCATGTGGTTGGTACCAAAAGTAAGCGTGTTTCTTACCCATGTGGCTGGTACCAAGACTAAGCGCGTTACTTACCCATGTGGTTAGTACCAAGATTAAACGCATTACCTACCCATATGGTTGAAACAAGATTAAGCGCGATACTTACCCATGTGGTTCATACCAGGAGTATGCGTGTTCGTTACCCATTTTTTTGGTAACAAGAGTAAGCGCATACTTTACCCATATGGTCGGTACCAAGAGTAAGCGCGTTCCTTACCCATATGGTTGGTACCAAGATTCAGCGCATTATCTATCCATACAGTTGGTACCACGAGTAAGCGGATTACTTACCGATGTAGTTGGTAGCAAGATTAAGCGCATTCCTTACTCATGTGGTTGGTACCAAAAAAGTGTGTTACTTATCCATGTGGTTGGTACCAAGAGTAATTGCGTTACTTACCCATGTGGTTGGTACCAAGAGTAAGGGCGTTCGTTACCCATATGGTTGATACCAAGAGTAAGCACGTTTCTTACCCCTATTGTTGGTACCGAGTGTAAGTGCGTTACTTACCCATATGGTTGGTACCAAGAGTAAGCTCGTTACTTACCCATGTGGTTGGTACAAAGAGTAAGCGCGTTTATTGTTGTTATTGTTGGTAACAAGAGTAAGCACGTTATTTACCCATATGATTTGTACCTAGAATAAACGCTTTACTTACCCATACAATTGGTACCAAGTGTAAGTGCATTACTTGCCCATATGGTTGGTACCAAGTTTTAGCACGTTACTTACCCATATGGTTGGTACCAAGAGTAAGCGCGTTTCTTACCTTTATCGTTGGTACCGAGTGTAAGTACGTTTAGCCATGTTGTTGGTACCAAGAGTAAGTGCGTTACTTACCCGTATGGTTGGTACCATTAGTAAGCGGGTTACGTACCCATATGGTTGGGACCAAGAGTAAGCGCTCGCAGCTGGTCGACGTCGATGTCAGCACATGCAGGTCGGCTACAAGGGGTGGGGTAGGAGGGGCAAGGGAAGGGGAAGTGGGGCGGACGTCCTTGGCGTCCTGGTCAGCAAGCTCACCGACCTCGGCGAGCAATGGGAGTGTCGTTGTCAAGGTGTCCCTTGGCAGGTTAGCCTGCGTCCGCCCTGACGCCGGTCCGTGCTCCGACTTCCACACTTCCAGCGACATCGTCTCGTAGAACACCACGTCCGACGTGGTGATCACCCTGTTGTAAGTGAGGTCCAAGATCTCAAAAACCTTGCTCTCCTCAGACACACCGAGGTGAAGGCCCCACCTGGCCTTCGGCTTCTACTTTCCACCGCGCTGCTGCTCGGGACCAGGTACTGTGCCACGCAGCTCCACATACGGGCCAGCATCAAGTCAGGCTTCTTGCCGGTCAGTAGGTGGTACGGCGTCGTCCCGGCGGCAGCGTCGACCGCTCTAGGCAATTGCGCACCCAGACGGCCTGCCGCATGACGAGGTGTCACCGCTGGTGCTGCACGCCCATGTGCAGCAGCATCGTCCGCACAAACTTCATGGCAGTTCGCATCTCCCGCTCCGCCATGCTGTTCTGATGCGGTGTGTAGGGGCACGTCCAGTTGTGAATGATTCCCTTGCCGTCCACGAAGTCGGTGAACTCCTTCCCGAGGAACTCCCCTCCTCGGTCAACACGCAGCAACAATACTAACTTGTTTGTCTGTCACTCAGCCACCAGTAGCCACTTCTCGAACTCCCACAGCACGTCGGGCTTCTTGGCGACCGGCCTCACCCACACGTAGCGGGTCTTGCGATCCTTCAGCAGCAAGAAGTAAAGGCTTCGTCCTTGGCAGCCACCCAGAACGGCCCGCACAGGTCAATGTGCACGACAGTCATGGCGTCGTCAGTATCCGAGCCCTTGTTGGGAAAGGTGTGCCGCGCCAGCTTCCCGCCGACACACGAGATACACGTAGCGTGAGTGCCAGCCGACGGCTTGATGTCCAGGCCAGTGGCGGCCTCATGCTTCGTCGAGCTCGTGATGGTGTCAACGCCGACGTGAGCAAGCCTCGCATGCCACCTGGCCGGCGACGACGAAGCCGCCAAAACGATCGTCCGTAGAGCCACCGTCTCCATCGTGGTCGACATCAACTTCGCCGAGCAGGGACGAAGGTCGGTGCAGAGGACCCAGCCAGTGTACGTCGCCCGACCGAGAACATTACCCACCGCCGAGGCGAGCAGCATCCCGTCACCGTCGTCATGCAGCTTCACGCCGTTCTCCTTCAGCTGACCGGGTGATAGCAGATTGGCCTGCACGCCCAGGACGTAAAGCACGTCGGGGATGAGCACCTGCTTCCTGGCTTCTCCTTGCAGGGCGACCATGCCGCTGCCCTGGACGTCTTGCATCGCCCCATTGAAGCCTCACACGTGCTTGACGTCTCTGCTCGGCTTCAAGTCGACGAAGGCCGCCTTCGTCCCCATTAGGTGATGCGAGCAGCCGCATAACTGTTGCCACCGCCTGCAAGTCCTCGCCGGCCTCCGGTGCCAGCGGTACGGTCGGCTCCATGACGCCGACCAGCGAGCACGACGCCTCCTTGTTGCCTCGCTTCTTGCCGCCAGCGGAGGAGTCGGCGTCCTTCGCTGAGGTCGACGTGGTCGACTGCTTCTCTTTGCACGGCTTGCTCTCCCGACGTGGGCGATGACCGGCCGACCTCCGTCGACCTCCCTTGTTGTCGTCGTCATCGGAGTCCGTGCGGTTGGAGCACTCGAAGGAGAGGTGGCTGGGGTCGACGCACAGCCAACGCTCTCGACACCGACTTCCTCCTCGACGACCGCCATCCTTAGCCGACTTCGCCTTGTAGGCATCCTTGGCCAGCTTTCCACCTCCGCTGCCACCACTGCCAAGCTTGCCGCTTTGCCCCGACCGACTTCCTTGCTTCGTCGGGGCGACGTATTTCGCCTATGGCAGGAGCTCTGTGGAATTGTCGGCCTCCTGCGGCGCCTTGTCCTGAGGATATGCGAGGTGAACGAGTCCTCGATGAGCAAATCCCGCATGCCCGGGAGCCCCTCAATGACGTGCGTGATGTACGACGGGCGTTTTATCAGGTTGTAGCCGCTCGGGAGCCCCTTGATGACGTGCGTGATGTACGACGCCGTTGAGTACTTGACGCCGGCCATCCACATGCAGGTAAGGAGATGCCGAGCTCGGTTGCAGTAGTCGATCGCCGTCTCCTGCTCGCCCATCCGCAGGTGCGTCATCTGCTCCTCCAGCAGGCCGATGTACAGGTCGTAAGTGAGTTGATACGTCGACATGATGAACTGCAACGCCCGGTGGCTGGCGTCCACATGACTCCTGCACGACTTCAAAGCGATCTCCACCACCGGCGAGCAGCACCGCGAGATGACAGTAAGGTCAGCAGCTTCACGGCGTGGAATTCCGCACGCAGCTCAGCGTTGCTCTCCGGCGGCATCTCCGTGGTGCCGTCGGCGAAGCACATCAGCCCGGCCATCTCCAGCTGTGGCTCGATGGATTCCTTCCACGTGAGAAGGGATGTGACGACCGACCAGCGGCGCCGTGGCGGAGATCTTGTCCGGCGTGAACTTGAAATACCCGTAGGTCGGTGCGATCCCTCCTGCAGTCATATGAGTCGCCAACTAAGGCGTCACACTGTTTCGACGTCCACCGACAAAGCCTTGCGAGGAGCCCGCAGCCGCCGACGACTGCAGCCCTCGCACCTGAATGCTGCCGACTTCACCGTCAGTTGTTCGCTGAAACATCCCTCTCTGCCTCGACGTGCCTCCCGCACTGCTACCGACTTGGTCACCGGAGTTGACGCCCACGTCAATGCCGCCTTCATTTTTCACCAGTCGAGGAGAGGAAGGTCAAGAAAGATGTTCCGTCGCCCACTTTGCACGGATGCCTAACTCGACAACCTCCAAGGGGAGGGTCTTCCAATACTCGCCATCGGCGTGGCGTCTCCTCGCATCAGCCAGCCATGTCTCGAAGGTATCCACTATGCCCGCGTCACCTACAGCCCCAACCATGATGACTAACACAGCTGCCGGTAGGTAGGAATCCATCTTGTTCCACACTACGAACAAGATAGGTAGTGTGCAACTAAGTCGACTAGACTGAAGGTAAGTCGCGGTGCCGTCCACGCTCACTGCACCATGTGGAGATAACTCTAACAACGGGAGCTAGACTACGGGGAAGGCACGGGGTGTTAGGGGTGATCTCTGCGTTCCTTAATTGTTTGCTCGTGTTCACACTACTTGCACATTCACGGAGAAATTCGGCAAGAGCTTCACTAGCAAAGATTAACAACAATGGTTCACAATGCAAATCAACAATGGACTACATTTAATCCTAGCAAGCATGCTGGCCAACTGCCAGCACAGCACGGCCGACTGCGTTCCAGCACGACAAGGTCGACCGCGCTCCAGCAGTGCAAAGTCGCGATCTGCCAACGCTGCAGGTCGGCGGCATGACGCTGCATCAAGACGGCTGCACAGCGTTGCACCCGCAGGACAGCAACGCATCCGCTTTGCAGGTGCTCGCAGCTGGTTGGCATGTTGTGCCTCGTCACGTTCACAGCGCAGACGCCAAGCTGACCATGTGCCCACAACTGCACCTGATCCTCAACGTCGACCTCGGGATACCACACCGAGGTCGGCTTTGCAAGAACCTCCTGGGCGACTCTCGCGCACCCCGCAGTGCCTGTTGCCGGGTAACTGAGTCGACTAGGCAACCAGGTTGACGCCACCTGGTCGGTGTCCTCCCAAGTCAGCGTCCAGACGCCCAGGTCGGCGTCCAGGCGCCCAAGACGCCGTCAGATGCCCAGGTCGGCGTCCAGGCGCCCAGGACACCGTCCACAAGCCCAGGTCGGCGTTCAGGCGCCCAGGACGCCGTCTAGATGCCTAGGATGGTGACACCCACTGCATCAGGTCAGCTCGTTCACCGCATACCCGACAACAAAGTCGGCTCCGCCCAAGCGAGGACGGGGCCAACACACAACTCCCGTTGACATCCCCATCCGTCCTTTCCCCAACCCTTCTCTCTACAGTCCTTTCCCCATCCCTCCTCTCTCCATCCATCCTTTCCCATTCTGATCCTCTCCCCATCCGTCCTTTCCAAATCCGATCCTCTCCCCATCCGTCCTTTCCCCATTCCTCCTCTCCTCCCTCCTTTCCCCATCCATCCTCTCTGCATCCGTCCTTTCCCCCTCCAATCCTCTACCCATCCGTTCTTTCCTCCTCTGATCCTCTCCCCATCCATACTTTCCCTATCCGATCCTCTCCCCATTCGTCCTTTCCCCGTCCCTCCTCTCCCCATCCGTCCTTTCCCCATCCCTCCTCTCCATCCCTCCTTTCCCCTCTGATCCTCTCCCCATCTGTCCTTTCCATATCCAATCCACTCCGCATCCGTCACTTTCCCCATCCCTCCTCTCCCCATCTATCCTTTCCCCATCCCTCCTCTCTTCATCCCACCATCCAACTCACCCTATCTCCTCCGCATCCATTCCATTCTTCACCCCTCATACCTTGTACGAGCCTGCACTGCACGTCAGGGCATCGTAAAAGGGGTTTACAAAGTATATAAAAAACGAGATGATGGCCCTGTTCGGAAAAACTATCCACAGGAGATTGGGTGCCAAAAAAGACAATATAGTGGCTTAGATTGTTTGCGAGTGAGTTGGGTATTTCACATAGAAGGACGAGTGACGGGAGTGGACGCACTTACAAGGAAGAATAGATGGGAAACTAAAAGGGAGCGTTCAAGGGCATGAGATGTTAAAGAGCAAAGGGTGGAGAGAAAGGGGGTAGGTTGGGTACGCAGACGGGGAAGTGATATTGTACACACACAATAGCTCCATTACCATAATCCTTATGTAGGCCATCAGTGTCGACGCCGTCAACCCCGGGCCACGCTTGTACAAGTACCACCAATGCATGCAAAGAAGGTCGTATCCCCCGGGCTACGCTTGTACAAGTACCACCAATGCATGCAAGGAAGGTCGTATCCCGTATTTTGGATGGGCATAGTACCTCCACAGCTCCTCTACATCCGGCCACTATACATCGACTGCGACTGCACCATCAGGGAAAACCTCCTCTGCCCCAGCAAAATGAGCGCCATCATTGCCGCTTGACCGATACCGACTCTCTGCATCTGGAATCGACCCCCTGTGCATTTCTACGTCGATCAGTCGTCCGTCGGCACAATCACAGGGTAGCTGCACTTGTGGTAGTTCGAGATGCAGCCACTTAGCCTATCCTTAATCCTCAATCCATGGAGAGCATACACTGCCCGTACAAGCTCTTTCTTTCCAGTCTCCCTGTTATATCGCTCACTCGAGCTGTCCTTTAACCAGGCCAATAAATTATCTACTTTGTTAACACACAGATTCTCACTTGATGTGGCCCTCACTACTGACCCCAGTTTTCTCGTCGCATCCTGTACTTCTGTCTTAAAACTGCGTATCTCAGTACCACACTGATGCCACCATTTCACCTGATGCATCACTCCCCTATCCCAAGTGGTAGTTTTAATATTGTTGCCCTCGTCAGTGACAATTCCATCCAAGGGAAACCCACGCACAACAAGTTCATCTATACCCGCGTCAAAAGCAATCCTTGTGAAGATTGAAACAGGAATGAAGAAAGGATGATTGCACTAGCAAGCAGTTGAGTACATATAGGAAACCCTAGAGTTGTACTCACTATTGAGTACCCCACTGCAGGCTAGACAAATACAACATATTCTGACACACCCCCATAGCCAAAGTGGGGTGTAATCAGCACAATAGGCAAAGCAAAACAAGCTCAGGGTGGATCACAATGTCACCACACATTCTGAGCACAAGTACAAGAAGTAGCAGTTTATAGTTCACAAATATAAGCAAAGCTAGAGGCAGTCACAGATGGTAAGTGAGAAGGAGGAGGGACAGTGAGAGGAGAAGAGATAGAAGACGACAGGTGAAGCTGCAGACACACGGGCAACAGGAGCGGCGCGCACTGTGGCTACCGGAGATTGTAGCCTCCGGACTACTGGAGTAACTGGCTCCGCGACTAACTCTAAGCTGCAGGAGCAACGGACCCACAGGCGACTGGCGCAGCAGGCTCTCTGGGCTACCGGAGATTGTAGCCTCCGGACTACTGGTGCTGCTGGCGACACGACAGCTGCCTCCGCCCAACATCCTCTAACTGTCTCACCCCCCTTTCACACACCCCCTGCTGCACCTCTAGCACTACTCATACTCCACCCCCTAGCACCACTCCATCGGCTCCCACACACCCACCCCCCTCAGCGGCAGCTGCAGCAGTGGGAGACGGAGGAGGAGGAGGAGCAGGGGATGCCACTCACCCGCCACCCCTTACTCGCCACCCCCAAACCCTAACACAGGGCAGGGCGGGATGGCGGGTAGGGAGGTTACGGGGGGGGGGGGGGCGACGTGCGGCCTCCCAGGGCGCCAGAACAGCCGGAAGAAGGGGCGGCGCGCGGCCCCCCAGGTCGCCCCTCCCGTCGCATTTCGTGGCGACCTGGGGAGGGGGGGCCGCGCGCGGCCCCCCCCAGGTCGCCAGGAAAGGCGACGGGAAAAGGGGGGGGGGGCGGTGCGCGGGCCCCCGGTGCGCCGCGACATGCATGAGGGGGGGGCAGGGCAGGGTCGGGGCATGGCCGGGGCAGGGTCGGGGCATGGCCGGGGCAGGGCCGCGACGGGGGGCCGCGACGGGGGGCCGCGACGGGGGCCGCGACGGGGGGCCGCGACGGGGGGCCGCGACGGGGGGCCGCGACGGGGGGCCGCGACGGGGGCCGCGACGGGGGGCCGCGACGGGGGGCCGCGACGGGGGGCCGCGACGGGGGGCCGCGACGGGGGGCCGCGACGGGGGGCCGCGACGGGGGGCCGCGACGGGGGGCCGCGACGGGGGGCCGCGACGGGGGCCGCGACGGGGGGCCGCGACGGGGGCCGCGACGGGGGGCCGCGACGGGGGGGCGCGACGGGGGCCGTGACGGGGGGCCGCTACGGGGGGCCGCGACGGGGGGGCCGCGACGGGGGCCGCGACGAGGGGCCGCGACGGGGGGCCGCGACGGGGGCCGCGACGAGGGGCCGCGACGGGGGGCCGCGACGGGGGCCGAGACGGGGGGCCGCGACGGGGGCCGCGACGGGGGCGTTGAGGGGCCGCAAGGGGGGGCCACGACGGGGCCGTTAAGGGGCCGCAAAGGGCCGTGACGGGGCCGCTACGGGCCGCGAAGGAGCCACTACGGGCCACGAAGGGGCCTCGAAGGGCAGGCGCGACGCGCGCCTCGGGCAGGTAAGGAAAAAAAAAATTAAATTTTAGTGGTGGGCCCAAGGATCGATATTGCTCTATACCATGTGAAGATTGAAACAGGATTGAAGAAAGGATGATTGCACTAGCAAGCAGTTGAGTACATATAGGAAACCCTAGATTGGGCTGTACTCACTATTGAGTACCCCACTGCAGGCTAGACAAATACAACATATTCTGACAATCCTCTCAAGCCCCACTGAGTTTGGTCCGTCCCTCTCCCTTTTGGCGTTTTTGTAATGGATTATCTTTCTATTATCGCGATCCATGAGTGATAAAATACACCACTACGCCTCACGAACCTGTGAGAACCTTCCATCGACATAGGCCCATTTTCGTCAATGCAGACAAATTGACAAGCTCGATTGCTCATGCTCCATACAGCACTTCGCTTGCTCTGTAATGACATTCCACAACCCCTCAACCCCTCCCATCAGATTGTAATAGGTCCCATGACCTGGCTTCCGCACGTCCAAGATGCGACACACCTCCCAAATCTGCTGGTACCCTAACCCAGCAAGGGCAAAAGCACCAACGAGCTTGCCCATCAATGGTGGACTTCATGGTCCCCGCTTGCTAGGTGGTAACTCGACCCTATCTCGACTACCTGACCAATATTCCATCTTCTTTGAGCAGACGTTGCATAACCACATGAGCCCATACACGCCCAGGCATGTTTCCATGACTCTAGCAACATTTCACCTTTGCAGCCGGATCACGCAACGGCCCAAGGCCCGGCTACTAAAGAATGACACCAACACCCGCGGTTAAAAAAAGCAAACCGTGTCTCCAGGAAAATCTTTCCAATTCGGTGGAGAAGGCCACCCGCGCGGCCATTGACGCTTCCGCGTCACACTTAGAGCATCGAGTCTGGATGAGTGGGATGTATTTTAGTAATAATCCGTAAAGAGCGTCGTCGTTTCACGTTGATATCATGCTTTCATCACACACATAAAATGAGGAAGAAGGGACGGACACAGTTGATGAAATGAAGGGAGGAGTTGAGGAATGTAGGACAGGTGAATTGTTTGGGATGAAGGATGGGTGGTCGCTTGTTATGTAGTTCCAAAGAATGTGAGGATGGGAGAACGGGCGGAGATGATGAATGTTGGGCGACGGGTGATGAGAAAGAGAGGCACGGTGGGGGTGAGGATGTACCTGCTTGGCTCTTCATCTGGACCAATGTCATCGCGTGCAAGCTCAGCGCTTGTTCTGCAAGGTGTTGTTGCATTTGGTCTCCAACCCCACATGCGTTTCCCAGCGATTGTGCCACACCACCGTCCTCTTCCTGAGACCTATATGTCCCACGTGCTCTCTCTTCCACTCCAGCTAGATCCCAAAACCGCTCTGTACCCAGCGCACATGGTTTGCCCAGTTCCACATTTGTACGCGAGGCGTCACTACCTCTCTCGTTGACAAGTTCTGGAGGGGGACATGAGACATGACCTGGTAAGGGCATTGCTAAGGAATGGTAGCAGTTTACTTCTTGTGGTACTTGGGGAAATCAAAGGGAAACAGATTGGAGGTAATCCCTTGCTAGACACCATTGCCAAACAGATGCGTTGGTACTTGGCTTTCACCGTCAGATGGCTGGACGTTTGTCGAAGCTTGAATATTTGCATCGCCCTTGCCCCGCCTACCGACTCTCCTTGGCTCTCCGTTTTTGTCCAGCTCCCATTTTGGAAAGTTATAGGCCACTCCCTGCAAAGTCCGATCCTGCCGTTCGAGCAAATCATCCACTCTACCATGCCCGCCACCCATGCGTTTCCAAAATGCTCTCTCTGTCGCCTCAAGATGCAACTTTATATCGTCACCAGCCACATCGCTCCCGGATCTTGCATTCAAGTAGGGGGAAGCAGGACTCGAGAAAGTGTAAAAGTGAAGAGATGTGACATGTTGGAAGGCATGAGATGTTTAACCCTAACGGCATGACTTATGTAGGTCGTCAGGGGCTTGCGTACGAAACATAGCAGGCACCATGGATGGTCCAACAGTTGCCATCGTTCTACTTGCATTCATGGCAACTTTTAGTAGTATCTGTGTGACATGTGGTGCAGCCAGCATGTAGATCGATAACACATCATTGTGTGTTGCTGTTGATGTGTCTGGCATCAGAACAATCAGCCCCACGCGAAGATAGAAGACAGAAGCTCGAATGTGTAAGTGTGCAGTATGGTGACGTTGATCAAACATGCGACACACATCCGATGCCATAGGTTGCCCTATCTCGAGGGGAGCTGGATGCAATGGGTTACGGGATGGGAGGTGAGATGTGTATAGAGAGGTAGGGGTGAGTGAAGGGGGGTAATGAGTAAGCAAGGGGGAAATGGGATGAAAGAAGGGGGAATGAGTGACCAAGGAGGAAAAGGGATAAAAGAAGAGGGAAAGAGAGTGAGCAGGGGGGAAATGGGATGAGAGCAATGGGAATGAGACTTAGCAAGGGGGGAATGGGGTGAGTGAAGAGGGAAAAAGAGTGATAAAGGGGGAACTGGGATGAAAGAAAGGGGAATCAGGAAATAGGATAATGGAGGGGGAAAGACAATAAGCAGGGGGGTAATGGGATGAGTGCAGGGGGAAAAAGAAGGAGCTGGGTGAAATGGGGTGAGTGAAGGGGGAAAAGTGAGTGAGCAGGGGGTATGGTCATAGAAGGGGGAATGATCTTGAGCATGTGTCATGGAAATGGAATGAAAGAAGGGTGAATTAGAATGAGCAGGGGGAAATGGGATGAACGTGAGGCGAGTGAGATTGAGAAGGGGGCAAGTGGGGTGAGTGAAGGGGGATAATGAGCAAGGGGGAAATTGGATGAACGTAGGGCGAAGGAGAGTGAAGAAGGGGTAATGGGATGATGCAATAGGAATGTGATTGCGCAAGTGGGGAAAGGGGTGAATGAAGGGGGAAAATGGGATGAATGAAGGGGGAAAGAAAGTAATCTGGGGGAAATGGGGTGAGTGAAAGGGGAAAAAGAGTGCGCAAGGAGGGAATAGGATCATAGAAGGGGGAATGAAAGTGAGCATTGGGGAAATGGGATGAGAGAAGGGGGAATCGGAGTAAGCAAGGGGGAAAATATATAATAGATGAGGGAAAGAGTGTGAGCACGGGGGAAATAGGATGAATACAAAGGGAATGAGATTGAGCAGGGGGGAAATGGAATGAGTGAAGGGAGGAAAGAGAGTGAGCAGCGACGAAATGGAATGAAATACGGGGGACTAAGAGTGAGCAGGGGGGAATTGGGATAAAACAAAGGGAGGAGAGATTGAGCAGGGGGGAAACTGGGTGAGTGACGGGGGAAAGGGATTGAGCTAGGGAAATGGGATTAGTGAACGTGCGGAGGTAACTCTAGCAACGGGAGCTTCTACGGGATAGGCACGAGGTAGGACTGATCTCTGCGTTCGTTCCTTAGTCGTTAGCTCGTGCTCACACTACCTGCGCATGCACGGGGAAATCCGGCAAGAGGTCACTAGCAAGAGTTTACATAACAACAGTTCATAATCATAGCAACAAGGTTAGCAAGACTGACTACATCAAAACTAGCATGCAAGTCGGTCGACTTCCAGCGCAGCACGGTCGACCGCGGTCCAGCATGACATGGTCGACCGCGCTCCAGCAGAAAGTCACGGCCTGCCAACGCTGCAAGTCGACAGCATGCCAACAATGTATGTCGACGGCGTGTCAACGTCGCACCTGCAGGACAGCAGTGCACCTGCTTCGCAGGTGCTCGAAGATGATTGGCGTGCAGTGCCTCGTCACCTGTATAGTGCAGACACCAAATCGTCCTCGTGCTGACAAATGCACCTGATCGGCCACGTCGACCTCGAGATACCACCACCGAGCTCGGCTTCACCACAACTGTTATAGTCACAGTAGGCTTCAATGTGCCTAAAACGAAAGATAGAGTGCACAATTGGATTTCGGCACAGCGGCTTTAAACGTTCATAGCGTTCTGGTCATAACTTCAAATGACCTGATTTAACTTGGATCTGGAGCGTCTTAACGTCGCCTACAATAGGCAATTTAGATCGCACGATTTCACCACGTATTGATGACACAGCGTCGGTTTGAACGAACGGCACTATGGCAGCCACTATGGTCTTAAAAGACAAGATAGGAAGAGTTACGAGTTGGGAATGACTCCCAGCTCCTACAAACCCCAAGAGCCGAGGTACAGTGATGTGGAACAGTGCCACACTGTCCCCAACCACGAAGGGTATCGAAACTACCCTTCACTAGGGCCTACACCAAGTGAAATGTTACACTACACAAAGTAATGTAACGATCTTCAATATCTTGAGGTGTACCCTTTTCGCGGGCTTCGCGATCACTTGAATCTTGACACCAAGGCTCTGGTTCTTCACCACAAACTCATCCTTGAGTTCTTGATGGGTCTGCTGCACACACCTGCGACATGCTGAACGTTCCACACACACGACAAAATAGAAATCGTGCACAAGACACACGACAAAATAGAAACCGCGCACGGGACACAAACGACCGCGTAAGACGCGACTAGCGATAACTCTCTATTGACTCGACACACACACTCGACATCATGACTCAACATTCACACACTATTATAAGCATGAAATATATATTATCCCATGCCCTCATACCATTCCATGCACACACGCATGCACGCACACAGTCAACAAGCCGAGTGCAAACCGTAGGGTTGCACCAACAACAACCAGCTGGGCAACTGTCGCGCACCTCCGCAAAACTTCGTGGCCCGGGTAACTTGGTCGACATGGAAACCACCAGGTCGACGTCGACTTCCTCGGGGAAAGTCGACCCAAAGCTGTACGTGCTTGTCGACTGCCCAAGTCGACGACCACTGGCCGATTTCACCAAGTCAGCCACTCCCCAGGTGGCGTCACCAAGTCGACGCCCTACCAGGTCGACCTCCCAGGCCGACCCCCCCGAAGTCGGCGCCCTCCCAAGGTCGGCGCCACTCCAGGTCGACGTCCCCCTCGTCGACCACCAGTGAAATTCGGCCTCCGGCTCCCCAAAGTCGGCGGCTCTGCAGTGGCCCCGTGCAGTTTGACCAACCCGTCGACCTCTGCTGCAGGTCGGCTGCATCTCCCGCACATCCGACCACGAAGTCGGCTCCGCCCTAGCGAGGATGGGGCCAACCACAACTCTCGTTGACACTCCCCTGCCGCGTTCACGCTTGGGCCCCCAGCCCACACGGCAGCATTGCTCGAAGCATAGCTCGTCAGCGTGCACACAACACACAGTACGACGCCTACTGCTGCACGTCGTCGTCACAGTCGCCAATGTCGACTAGGCGAACTTGGCCGATTGCAACGGAGCATCGGTGTAAGGCCGGGTAGTGCAGCGTTTTTGTCAGGGAGTCGGGATGTACTGGAGCAAAAACTTCCCGCGCTTCACCATGTGCTGCAGCCAGGCTTGTCGCCGCTCTATGTGCTTGAAGTTGCCCGTCAACCCCATGCCCTCGGCGACCGTGATGGCCGACTTGTTGTCCACCCGAAGGACGGTCGGCGTCCGGGCGTCCAGTTGCCGGAACTCTGCGAGGAGGAAGCGAAGGCGGCATCCCTCCTTGCTGGCTTTGGTGGCCGCCACGTACTCCGACTTGGTCGACGACAGGGTTGCGCACTTGATGTGCTGGCTCGACCAGGAGACCACAGCCCCACCGTAGACAAACACGTAGCCACCCGAGTGTGGATGCTCGAGTGTGCCCGGTCAGTAAAGTTTCCGGTCCTTGCTGCGTGTGATCTGTGCTGTACCATGCAGCCGAACAACCAAGGCAAACGTGTGTCAGCTTTCCTTCCCGTCCAAGCTTTGTAAGGTGAGGTGTTGTTCTCGAGGCTTCGCGATGATAGCAAGGTGTGCAGCCGAATGGCATGGTTTATCGCAAATGGCCAAAACCTCGTTAGTATGTCGGACTGCTTCATCAGGGCCCTCATTCTCGTGGCAAGGCTCCTGTTAATCCGTTCTACTACTCCTTGCTGGTCGTGAGCGTAGGGCAGGGAGACCAGGCGCTCAATCTCGTTCTTTTCGAATAGCTCCTTGGTTTCATTGGAGAAGTACTCCAAACCCCTTTTTGTTGGAAGCTTTTCAGCTTCAGTCCCGATTGACGTTCGGCCCGCTTTATCCATATCACAAAGCAGTCGAAGGCTCGCGAGCGATCATCAATGTTGACTGCCCAGACATAGCGCGTGCATGCATCGATGAACGTCATGGTGTTTTGCTCGCCGTTGAGCCCTTCCTGGCTAAGTATCATGAAGTCGCTGCAAACCTTTTTTAGCAGTTTGTATCGCTCGTATCCTGGAGATACGCCCGAGAAGGGTTTGTGAGCGAGTGACGCGGTCGGGCAGACGAGGCACAGTGGATCGGTGGATGTCGCTTTGAGTGTATCACCGCCAGGTATGAGCAACCCGCTTGTGTCGAAGACTTATGCCTTGATGGAGTTTTTTAGTGTTGCGTGTGAAGGGTTTCCGAGCCGCTGGTGCCATATTCCTAATTCTGCGCGGTAGCCAACTATCCTATTTTACTACTTGTTTCTCTCTACTTCCTTGTGCTATGGTCTTTCATAACCTTTGTCGGCAACGACGCGTACGTTGGCAACGAAGGCTTAGGTTGATGCTTGGTGAAGATCAGCTTCGTCAATGCCGATGACGTGGTCCGTGTCGGCGACGTGAATGGAGTCGTTGGTGATTGGCAGGAGCTGTTGAGGCGGTGCTACTTCTGGCCACTCGAAAGCGGGGAGGTTCTCTATCGGAATGTGATGATAAAGGTATTCATCACCGGTAAATGGTTTCGGCTGAGGTCCTTGTTCCGGTGGTGGTGCTTCCTCGGTAGGCTAGGGTAGTTCCGCTGCTTCTCCAAAATCGTAGATCATGCCTTTTGAATCTTCTTGTTCTTCCTCTGCAAGTTCATAGGGGTATTGATCTGGAAGAGGAGGTCCACCCCAACTGATACCCCGCGTTGCCAGTAAGGGTCTCTTTCCGCCACGTCTTCACGAGGGAGTGTCGAACCTTCTGAATAGGGGCCTGGTGGTCTCCAGCCACCTTGAGAAGATGACGTTCCCCATCCGCCTCCATGAAGGAGTGCTTGTGGTAGTAATGTTGGTCTTCCCCATGCTCCGACTGTGATGTTGTTGCTGGCCCAGTCGGGAGCTGGTGTTGATGTGCTTCCCCATCCTCCGTGATGCCCCACTGTCTGCTTCTTGTTCCATTGATGCAGGTTCGGTATCTCTGGGAGTCGAGGTGGAGGCAGTTGGAACGGCGCGCAGGCAAAGAAGGCCTCAGCAGAAGCGTTCTATCTGATCACCGATGGTGCCTTGCGATTGGAAGTTTAAGACGAAGACCCTGTCCTCGTAAGTCACCTTCCCGATGTATGTATTTTTGTAGAAGAGTTCGAAGCTTTTATCTTCGCAGTTGCTTCGGATGTCAACTCCACACTTCATGAGTGGAGCTGCAGAGAGGAGGTTGAACTGGAGGTCGGCGACGACTATGACATCTCCGATGTGGGTGGTGAAGTTGGTGTCGGTGGACTCGAGGTAAACATCTCCAATGTCGTAAGCTTGCAGTCCATTGTTGTTTTCGCGGCTTCGTCGCGTGATGCTGCAATGTTCAGAGGCATAATGCAGTCAAGGTCGACGTAAAGGCTCGAAAGGTCATTTTCGTGTTTTGCGGAAAACTTGGGAGGCGACTCTGGTGTGCTCGGAGGCAACTCGAAGTCACGCGGGAGGTTTGTCGGCATATCAATCCAGAGGCTGATTGTCGGATCATTGTTTGGGCTTGGGATGACAGGTTCGGTTGGCGCGATTGGTGGGCATTGAATAATTTCATAATAACGAATGCCTCTGCAACGTGCCATGCAGCTTGAAACTGTCCCCTTTCCCCTGTCCTTGGATCAAATGCGGTAGATTGTGACACGGTCATTGTTGCGGCTGACGTTGAACGAGGTTGTTGTCCGGGTAAGTTGTTGTTGCATCTTTCGTTTGCAGCTTTTTGTTTTAAGCATCGTTCCATAGTGTGGCCCGGCTTCTTGTAGTTGTTGCAGAAGTACCGTTTCTTATCGCGTGACTCCCTTTCAGTTGCTCCAGTGAAGAAGACGAACTTCTCTCATTTGTTGTTTCTTTAATTGTACAGGTCAACCTCTTGTTGCTCGGAAAGGAGTGTGGCGCAGAGGGCAGCTTCGGAGATAACTCCTCGCGCGCGGAACAACGACTTGCACTGTCGCCATTTTGGTGACAGTCCAGAATTGATAATCGTGACGAATATGTCGTCAGTGACGTTTCCACCGCATTTCTTGAGTTGGTTGAGCAGATTTCAAACGATTGATATACAGTCTCGCTTTCTCCCCTTGAACCATTTTGGCAGCTGTCAGTTGGCTTAGAAGGCGGCTCATGTATACAGGATCCACCATATATGAATTGCACAGGTGCTCCCAAGACACTTGCGCTGGACTCTGTTTTGTAGGAGCGAATGCCGAGCTGCTCGGAGGGGGAGGTTGCGAAGAACGATAGTGCATGCCAGGAGAAACTCATGGTAATACTGATTCTTCTCCTGCGGAGTACCTTATGTTGGAAAGATAAGACTCCCGTCGTAGTACATCGAGATGTAGAAACTCAAACGTGTAGAAATCTTTTTCGTCGAATGCGGTTGATGTCTTCGGCTTTGATGTCATGACGAACTTCTGATGCATAGTGGTTATCGAGTCTAATAGTGTGCGTTGTTGACTCTCGTACGGGGGAGCTGAAGCTTGACGGTTGTCAAATGTGAAGGACCTTTCGGAGTTGACGCAACGATCTTCTCAAGTGAGGGGTAATCCAGCAAATCCTCTGGCGTAGCTTGAGCCATCGATGCTCATCGCCTGATGGCTCACAAGAGCGTTGATGCGGGCGACGAGCTGCTCAACAAGAGCGGCGCTGACGGAAGTCACTGCTGATGGTGCTGTTGGAGTTGCTATTGGTGGGCCCGGGGAGTCTGCAGTAGTCGTCCCTTCACGAGCCATAGTGATGCAGACCATTAACGGATGTTGTAAATGAGTAAGTTAATAAATCATTGTTTTAGAAAGAACTAGAACTTGGCAAAGCTTGTAATTCACTCTTGCTCTCATACCATGGTGATAAAAGCAAGAATTGTAGTGAATATGATAAGTTGGCCAAGTTGTACGGAAGATAGTGGAGTCTTTACAATTACCTTGTTGATAATATAAAGAGAACAAGATGGTAAAGATAGAAAAACAAAGTGTTTAAAAAGCGATCATATCTAGCCATGTACTCTGAGGGCTACATTCCCTGATTAGCTGTGTTGCATTGCTAAAGTAACTGCGGGTATTGCTCTACTTGACAGTTACCATGTTGCATCACGTAACCTCCGATTACAGTTGCGAGTCGGTCAAGAGTCGCGACTATTGACTTTCCTGCGACTGTTGATCTTCGTGGCTCTTAAACTTCGCGTGCTCTTCATGAGCTAACGTAGTACCGGTACAAGCGCGCTACTTCGTTATGAAGTGGTGCGCTAAGGGGAACCTTCGAGAATGCTGTAATAATTCTTGGTTGATCCAATATAGGTGAAGTAATTTCGATGTTACATCAATGTGGAAAGCTAGCTAACAACGAACTGACAAGACTCTGGGTTGACGATGACTGGATGCCTGGAACTCGATAAGCGTGAAGGATACCCGCATGATGGGTACAATTTTTATGTCTGCTTATAGATGAAGTCAAGTTGCATCTAATGGTGCGGTCTATGTCGACATCAGAGGCTGGTGGGTGGGACATTGTCGAGCTCGAAGCACCTGACACAATATGACATCGAGATCCATCGAGCCTTCTCAGGGTTGTACACCTGCTTTTGTATGGGTGCGTCTTGTTTCTGACGTTGGGCAGCACTAGGCCGAAGATGGCATGGGTTTTGGTTTTTTTTTTTTTTTTTTTTTGGGCGTGGTTCAGTTGCCCCGCATCAGCTGATGCGCGCATCATGCGACCTCGAACGAACACATCAATGATGCGCCAGATTGCTAAGACGGCAAAATTCGTAGAACGTGGTGACATTTGAAAATTCGGGGACCAAAAATGCTGTTCTGTGGGCATTTGTGCTTGGTTTGCCTCAGCAGCCATGCGCTTATCGTGGGCATTGATCATCTGTCATCATGTGATTATGGAAGGATCCATGCGGTTTGGTTTACTGTAGCCATCCGGCTGATGAGCCTACAGAACAAGGCCAGTGGGTTTTGAATGGCTCCTAAAGGCTTTGCTAGTATTCTATATTCGTCTCTCGGTGAACAGGTTTCTGCAAAGGTGTCGTTGCTGCTCGTGCAACCTGTCCCTCAGAAAATTGAAATACAGGGGCCTTGTTTGGCTGGCGCATCAGCCCGCACGGCCAGAGGCTCGGGGATGGTGCACACATTGGAAAGTTGAGGCTTGGGTTGGACAAGCGAAATGCAAAATCTTGTGGGCCTCGAGGAAGGCGCATGCAAAATGTTGTGGGCCTTGTTCGGCTGGCGCATCAGCCCACACAACCAGAGGCTTGGGGATGGTGTGCACATTGGAAAATCGAGGCTTTGGATTGGACACGCGAAATGCTAAATGCCGTGGGCTACATGGAAGGCGCATGCGAAATATTTTGGGCTATACGGAAATCATTCAGCACGAAAAATATTAGGACGCATCGCCTTTGTTCAACCCCAGGACCGATCCTATGTAGGATCGTTTAATACTAGGGATAAATGGGACAAAACAAAGGTTCTTTCGCTCTAAAAAGAGAAACCCTTCATTTTCCCCCGTTTTTCCCAGCTATTTAACGATCCTGCGTAGGATCGGGGCTGGGATTGAACAAACGTGACGCGTCGTTAGGTGCCAACCAGTGAGGGTGCCAGGCATAATTTACTGGCCAATGAGGGCGCCTTGCATCAGCTGATGTGCGCATTATGCAACGTCGAGAAGTTGCACCATGCGTGCATTGGCTGCTTTTGCAGGCGCATTAGCCCGCATCAATGTGCATTGCTACATTTTCCTATGGTTCCAAAATCCGATCGTGATAACCTGCCGTCAAGTTACCAAGGCTCGCGATAAGCGCATGGCTGCTGAGGCAAACTAAGCCCGAATTCCTGCATAACGTCCTTTTTGGCGACCAAAATGTAACATGTCGTCGTGTTCCCAGTAATTTCTCATCCTAGCAATCTGGTGCATCATTGATACGCGCATCATGCAACTTCGAGAAGTCGGATGATGCGCGTGTCAAGCTTATATGCTGCTTATTGTGTAGGCTGTAGTGGGGTAGCCCAAATGGGGTACAATCCCATTAGGGTTTCCTACTTGTACCCATCCTGCTGCTAGTTCATTCATTCCTCGTTCATTCTCCTGACATGGTATCAGAGCAAGTCCTAGCCTAGGACCGTTTTTTTTTTCGGGCCCACCATTACTTAGTGACCGACTGCGGTTACCGCGTTACCCCACGCCCTGCCCTGCTCTGCGCCGTCAGCGCGCGCTCTGCCCTGCCCCGCGTCGCGCTGCCTCGCGCACGCCCTGCCCTGCCGCGCGTCGCGCTGCCTCGTGCACGCCCTGCCCTGCCCCGCGTCGCGCTGCCCCGCGCACGCCCTGCCCTGCCCCGCGTCACGCTGGATCGCGCACGCCCTGCCCTGCCCCGCATCGCGCTGCCTCGCGCACGCCCTGCCCTGCCCCGTGCCCTGCTGCCCTGCGCGTCGCGCCCTGCTGCAGCCCGCGCGTCGCGCTCTGCTGCCCTGCGCGTCGCGCTCTACTGCAGCCCGCGCGTAGCGCCCTGCTGCCCTGCGCGTCGCGCCCTACCGCCTGCCCGTTAGGCCCGCCGCGGGCCCTCCCTTCGCGCCGCCGCACCTGCCCGTTACGCCCGCTGCCACGCCCGCCCATTAGGCTCGCCGCGGGCCCTGCCTTTGCGCTGCCGCGCCTACCCGTTCGGCCCGTTACGGGCCCACCCGTTCGCCCCTCCCGCACGTGTCTGCTACGCCCTCTGCGGGCCCACCTCTTGCGCCCACCGTGCCTGCGTTTTGCGCCCGCCGTGCCTGCGTTTTGCGCCCGCCGTGCCTGCGTTTTGCGCCCGCCGCGGGGCTGCACTCGCTGTCCAGAGCCGCCCTGCCCGTGCGCGCTGCTGCCCGCGCCAGCGCCCTGCCCTGCCAACGTGCCAGCGCCCTGCCCTGCCAACGCGCCAGCGCCCTGCCCTGCGCGCGCTGGCGCCCTGCTCTGCCCTGCCCGAGCCGCCTCTGCAGCGCCCTGTGCGCCCTGCTAAACCCTAAAATAAATAAATAAAATTAAAAAAAAAAAAAAAAAACTATTGGTGCTTCTGCCCTAGGAGCTACTGCCTGCTACTGGCCGCACGTCGCCCTGCTCTGGCCGCACGCCGCCCTGCTCTGGCCACACGCCGCCCTGATCTAGCCGCGCGCTGCCCTGCTCTGGCCGCGCGTCGCCCTGCTCTGGCCACGCACCGCCCTGCTCTGGCCGCGCTCAGCCCTGCTCTGGCCGCACGCCGCCCTGATCTAGCCGCGCGCCGCCCTGCTCTGGCCGCGCTCAGCCCTGATCTGGCGGCACGCCGCCCTCCTCTGGTCGCACGCCGCCCTCCTCTGGTCGCACGCCGCCCTCCTCTGGCCGCGCGCCGCCCTGCTCTAGCAGCGCGCAGCCCTGCTCTGGCTGCGCGCCGCCCTACCCTGACCGTGCACCGCCCCGACCTGCCCTAGTGCCTCCTCGCCGCCCTTCCTTCCCTACGTGCTGCCCTGCTGGTCGCATGACTTCTCTTCACGGCAGCTGTGGGAGTGGTGGCGACGGTGGCGGCAGCAATGGGATTGGTGGCGGCCGTCGTAGCAGTCGCTGTGGAGCTCTTCGGTGGGGAGTTTTTGGCGGTGGCTAGATGCAGCTGCAGCGCCGTCTGCGTGAGACCCTTACACCCCAGCAGCTTCGTGAGTGGTTTGCTCAGCGTTGGGCGTCTCAGCGTAGTGGCCGTAGTGGCAGTCGCGGTGCAGCTACTCAATTGGGAGGTTCTAGCGGTGGCCAAATGCAGCTGCAGCGGCGTCCGCGTGAGACCCTTACACCCCAGCAGCTTCGTGAGTGGTTTGCTTAGCGTTGGGCGTCTCAGCGTAGTGGCCGTAGTGGCAGACGCGGTGTAGCTACTCAGTTGGGAGTTTCTGGAGGTGGCCTGGTGCAGCTGCAGCGGCGTCCACGTAAGACCCTTATGCCCCAGCAGCTTCGTGAGTGGTTTGCTCAGCGTTAGGCGTCTCAGAGACGTGCTGAGGGTGACTGTTACCTGTGTGTGCCGCCTGACCTAGGTATAGAGGCTGCTGCTCTAGGTGTTAGTGAGTCTGCTCTCTCAGGTACCGGTGAGTCTGCTCTCTCTTGTAATGCGCCTGTTGCGGCCTTGCACACCTTCACGCTTGACTAAGGTGCGTCACGCTGTTTCTTTCGCGACAGTACCACAGTCACACCGCTCTCAGCACCTGTTGCTGTCTCTCTGGCTGACCCCTCTGGGGGCCCAGTCCTTGCACGTTCCTCCACTGTTCTTCCTTGTCTGGCGGTTCCGTCTGGCTCACTGTCAGGTCTCCACCTCCCCTCGTTCTCTACGAACTTGGTGAGCAACGCCGTCCTTCAGGATCAGTGGGTTGATACCTTCACCCCTGGAGGACAGCGTGTGGCGATCTGTACGTGCTCCCGGACAGGCAGGCACCTGGCCACATTCACCCGTTAGCCAGGGTCGAGTCTGTACACACTGACTACTGCGCCTCCTCGGGTAGCTGCGTCTGCGTCTGCGTCAGGTCAGCAAGCGGGCCCCTGCTCGTGTCGCGCCCTGTCGCACCAGACGCTCCTCTGGCACCACCGCCTTGGTCACCTCTCCGTGGCACGCCTCCGTGGCATGCACTCCCATCTCCTGGTCTCTGGTCTTCCCAGGTCTCTGCCTCCCCTCCCACCCTCGCCTGCCCCTCCCTGCCTTCCCTGTATCGAGGGGCGGCAGTGCGCCGCTCCTCACTCCTCCTCGTTCCCCTCGACGACTGCTCCCCTGCAGACTCTCCATTTGGACGTGTGGGGACCAGCCCGCGTCCGTGGACAGGGCCACGAGCGGTACTTCCAGCCGGTTGTCGACGACTACACGCGTTACACCCCGGTCTTCCCCTTGGATCCACGCTGTTCGTCTCCAGCTCCGCGAGCGGTTCGAGACGGACCTTCCCGTCCTTCGTCTGCACTCTAACAGAGATGGTGAGTTTTCCTCCGACCTCTTGCGGGACTTTTGTCGTGGGGAGGGCATTCGCCAGACGTTCACGCTTCCGGCCTCTCCGCAGCATAATGGGATTGCTAAGCGCCGCATTGGCTTAGTCATGGAGGTCGCTCGTACCTCCATGATCCATGCGGCTGGCCCCCATTTTCTGTGGCCGTTTGCGGTCTGCTATGCGGCGCATCAGCTCAACCTCTGGCCCTGTGTCTCCTTGCCGGAGACCTCGCCGACACTGCGTTGGACGGGAGAGATTGGCGATGCGTCGGTGTTCAGGGTCTGGGGATGTCGAGCCTTTGTCCGCGATACGTCCGCGGACAAGCTCTCCTCCCGCGCCGTTCCCTGTGTCTTCCTTGGCTTTCCCCCTGACGCGCCCGGCTGGCAGTTTTACAACCTCACCTCGCGTCGTGTCCTGCCCTCTCATGACGTCACGTTTGACGAGTCGGTTCCCTTTTACCGTCTCTTCCCCTACCGCACTGCCCCTCCTTCCCCCGCCGCTCTTCCTCACACCAGGTCCTCCTCCGGTAGACCCCCTCCCCCCTCAGGGTCCTGCTCCCTCAAGTGTGTCCCATGTAGACCCTGTCGAGCCTGTCGAGGTAGCTGTCGACTCTGGTGCTGCTAGAGGTGTTGCGTCTGGGGGTGCTGTGCCTGCGGGTGCAGGGCCTGGGGGTGATGAGCTTGAGCGTGCTGAGCCTGAGGTTGCTAAGTCTGAGGGTGCGGAGCCTGGGGGTGCTGAGCCTGAGGGTGCGGAGCCTGGGGGTGCTGAGCCTGAGCGTACTGAGCCTGGGGGTGCTGAGCCTGAGCGTGCGGAGCCTGGGGGTGCTGAGCCTGAGCGTGCTGCACCAGGAGGTACTTTGTCTTCTGGAGGTCCTCCGGGTGTCTTGTCCCATCGGGAGACGCTCTCTCCACCGCAGCTGCGCGAATGGTTTGCTCGGTGCTGGAGCCTCCGGAGTGGTGCTGCTGGAGCTGGAGCTGGGGGAGGTGCTGGAGCCACTGGTTTCCGGAGGTGCTCGTACTGGAGGTACTGGAGCTGCTGGAGCTGGAGGTGCTGCTGGAGCTGGAGCTGCTGGAGGTACTGGAGCTGCTGGAGCTGGAGGAGCTGCTGGAGCTGGAGCTACTGGAGGTGCAAGAGCCGCTGGTCCCGGAGGTGCTCGTACTGGAGGTACTGGAGCTGCTGGAGCTGGAGGTGCTGCTGAAACTGGAGCTGCTGGAGGTGCGACTGGAGATGGAGCTGCCAAAGGTACTAGAGCTGCTGGATCAGGAGGTGCTGCTGGAGCTGGAGCTGCTGGAGGTACTGGAGCTGCTGGAGCTGGTCGTGCTCCAGGTGTTGGTGCTGGAGACCCTGGAGCTGGAAGTGCTGGTCCTGGGGGTGCTGGTGCTGTCGGTGCTGGTTCTAGAGGCGCTGTGCGGCCGCGTCCGTACTTCGTTCCTCTGCTTCAGCAGGTTCATGATCTCCCGCCTTCTCCTGACCCCACTCCTCCTTTACTGTGTCCACCGCCTGACCAGTCCCAGCCGCAGTTACAGCCAGACTCCCCACTGCCTGCTCCGTCTCCTTACACTGAGCAGCCCGGAGGTCTTACAGAGCATCCTGAGCCTGCGTCTCGTCCTGCGTCGCCTGTTCGCGCTGTTCGCACAGGTCGTCGTGTTCCGCGTCAGCATCCTCGTCCTGTCCCCGGCACGCACCAGATGGCACTTCGTCCTTCCTCTGTTCCACTGTGTGTCCCTCTGCCGTCTCCTCCTGCGTCCTCCCTTGCTGACGGTCCGGACCCAGAGTCTGACTCTCTTCTTGCTGCTAGTCCTACTTTCACACGTCTTCTGGCCACTGTTGTCACTGACCCTTCGTTTGAGTCCACTGCTGCGTCAACTCTTGTTGCTGAGCTTGTTGACTTTGCTGCCGCTTGTCGCCTCGACTACGCCGCTAGTCTTGTTACTTGGTCTGAGTCTGTTTGTCCTCAGTATGTTGGGGGTGAGTGTGCTCTTGGCACGGACAACCTTGAGGACAGGCAGGAGGACTTTGAGTGTTTTGCAGCTGCTGTACCTCATCTCGTGTCCATGTTGATTGCCCCTGAGGGAGACCCGGATGCACCAGACATCCCGACCCCGCGCTCTTACGCAGAGGCGATAGAGGGTCCCTACTCCTCTCAGTGGCAGTCAGCCATGGACGCAGAGATGGCATCCTGGAAGTCTACAGGCACTTACGTCGACGAGGTTCCCCCACCTGGGGCAAACATCGTCAGTGTCATGTGGATTTTCAGGGTGAAGCGGCCGCCGGGTTCTCCGCCTGTCTTCAAGGCGCGTTACGTTGCACAAGGCTCTAGTTAGCGACAGGGAGTTGACTTCTTCCATACCTTCTCCCTTACCCCGAAGATGACCACTCTTCGGGTGCTGCTGCACGTCGCCGCTGAGCGTGACTACGAGCTTCACTCTCTTGACTTCAGCACTGCTTTCCTATCGGGCAACCTGCACGAGGAGATCTGGCTGCGCCGCCCACCTGGCTTCACTGGGTCGTTTCCATCAGGTACCCAGTGGAGCCTCCGGCGGCCAGTCTCCGCCAGGCGCCTCGCGAGTGGCACGAAACACTGAGGACGACTCTTGCGGCTATTGGGTTTGCTCCTTCTACTGCTGACCCGTCGCTGTTTCTACGCACCGACACTTCCCTGCCGCCATTCTACATCCTCGTGTACGTCGACGACTTGGTCTTTGCCACTGCTGACACTGCTGGACTGGCCCACGTGAAGTCGGAGCTGCAGAAGAGACACACGTGCACAGACCTGGGTGAGCTGCGCAGCTATCTTGGCTTGCAGATCATCCGGGACAGAGCACGGCGCACCATTACCTTGACTCAGTCACACATGGTGCACCAGGTCCTTCAGCGCTTCCGCTTCGAGTACTCCTCGCCACAGTCCACTCCTCTGCCTACCGGTCACTCACTCTCAGCTCTGCCTTCGGATGAGTCCGTAGAGCCGAGTGGCATGTATCTAGAGCTTGTGGGCTGCCTCATGTACCTGATGACCTGCACTCGACCTGACCTTCCTTACCCTCTTAGCATCCTGCCACGCTACGTTGCGCCCAGGAGACGCCTACCAGAGCACTGGAAGGTTGCTAAGAGGGTGATGCGCTACTTGTGCAGTACGTCGGGCATGGGGCTCGTGCTTGGAGGACGGGCTCGAGTTGTCCTCACTGGTCACGCAGACGCGTCTTGGGTTGACGACTTCACTACGCAGCGGTCGTCACAGGGTCCTTCAGCGTGTGGCAAAAGCGTCAGGTACGTGCTGTCTGGCTTTCACGAAGCCCGCTTTTCTTCTCACATTTCACGAAATTGGAGATTGAAATGTCCGCATGCCCGATTTCCAAATTCTACTCAATGTCCCAATGTCCGCATCAGGCCGAGCCTCAGGCACATCAATCTGATGCGCCTACAGGTGGTGCGCCAGTTTGCCAGGAGATAAATTTTCATGGAACGCGGGAACATTTAGGCTGCGTTCTGTAGGCACATCAGCCCTGATGCGTCTGAGGCTCGGCCTGATCCGCACATTGAGAAATTGAGGTTCGGAATTTGGGATTTGGAAATTGAGAAATTGAGGTTCGGACATTTGGAATTGAGGTTTGGAAAAACTGACGAAATTGAATTGAGGTCAGGAAATTGGACATTCAATTTTCTCACGAATTTTAAAATTGCGAGTGTTACAGGTTTCTCAGAAGCTTCTTGGTCGCTGAATTTCGGTTTGGCCAAACTGATTGGCCAATGAGGTTGCAGCGCATGAGCTGATGCGCGCATGATCCGATTTTCGAAGTCGCATGATGTGCGCATCAGTGATGCGCCCGATTGCTAGGAGAGGAAGCTTTTTGGAACGCGGTTACATTACAGATTTCGTAAGCCAAAGAGGCCGTTCTGCAGGCATTCGGGTTTGTTTTGCTTCGGCAGCCATGCGCTTATCGCGAACCTTGATAACCTGTCGACAAGTTATCATGGAAAAATCCTGGAACCATGGTAGAACGCATCAATGTACATTGATGCGGGCTGATGCGCCTGCAGAACGCAGCCTTAGGATTACGGGGGTCAAAAAGGATGTTCAGCAGTCATCAGCTGACATTGAGCTTCGGCAGCCATGCGCTTATCTAGCCTCGATAACCTGTCAACAGGTTATCGGGGAAGATTCTAGGGTGGTCACTTTACTGTATCCATCCGAGCTGATGCGCCTGCAGAACACGGCCCTAAGAATCGCGATCACATATTTCCATCCATAATGTCCGAAACCCTCATTGTACCTTATAAGCTTCTAACTCAACAGAAACTCGTCGGTCTCACTTCAGAATTTTAGAATATGTTCGCACGCTTCGAGAGTTTCTTCATTCGTCAACCACAAGCGGCGAGAATGATGATACGGCAGCATTGTTCGTTACATTGTCAAGGAGAATGTCGTTGTCACCGATGCTTCCGTGCCGCCGCATCAGCCACTCCGCCCCAACTAGTGGCGGCACGGGTGGCCGGGGCGAATACCCTTGAGCAGAGTGATCCGCTGTTCGAGTAGCTCGAGGCGCTTCTTCCGTCGCGCAGCGATACGACACGCCGCGCACATTTTCGCAAGCAGCAGGAGAGTCGCTCCCGAATCCGGAGTCTTGAATCGCGAATCCGGAGTCTTGAATCGTGAATCCGGAGTCTTGAATCGCAAATCCGGAGTCTTGAATCGCGAATCCGGAGTCTTGAGTCGCGAATCCGGAGTCTTGAATCGCGAATCCGGAGTCTTGAATCGCGAATCCGGAGTCTTGAATCGCGAATCCCGGTTTTTTTCTCACACGCCTGTTTCCCGTTTCCCTCTTCTCGTCCGCGACGGTGCCTTGCTGCAGTTGGGACCAATCTTCGATGGATGGGGGTTCACAATTTCACCAATGGGATTCCCACGTGTCTTTTGCTCTCAAAAAGAACGCCATTGGTTGCAAGCCTTCTCGTGGCTGTCGCTGTTGCCTGTCCAGGCGAATCTCTAGTCGCGTCGGCTGGAAGATGATGTGCTGGATGAGATTGACTGAAAGCGCTAGCATATGCTGTTTAGGGCTTTTGATTGAGGCACCTTTACGCCGAGGTGTCGGAGATGCCGTGCAGTCATGCTTTTGGTACTCCTAGCGGCCGTTGATCGAAGGCTTGCAAGCATAGTACGCTGCAGGCTTTCATGCAGGTGTCTAAGACCAACATGACAGACGGGCTGTAACATAATTGCATGATGCAGGAGACAGAAGGTTGCAAGATGATGAGGGGCGGGGTGGTATCGATGAGTGACAGGGGTTGAGGGTCCGGCTGGCAAGCTGGAGATCCGCAAGGGGAGA
This sequence comes from Closterium sp. Naga37s-1, assembly GCA_947471745.1. NCBI lineage: Eukaryota > Viridiplantae > Streptophyta > Zygnematophyceae > Desmidiales > Closteriaceae > Closterium > Closterium sp. Naga37s-1. The sequence continues at coordinate 2,428,700 of CANJKZ010000858.1, forward strand.
GTTGGTGGGGTGGAGGTGGAAGAGATGCGAGTAGGAATCACTTCATTCACTTGTAGGCGACGGTGCGAACGGGAGGAGTGGATGAGGAGTGGGTGAGGAGTTGGTAGAGCAGGTGAAAGTGGCTCGAAGATGGCTGTGAGAGTGCGTGGAGGGAGCTAATCGACAGGTCAGGCTAGTCGAGTAGGTGGTTGCTGTAACAAGTGGGGTCTGCACTGGAGGCAGCGTGAAGCGCACGGGAGGCAAAAGCATGCAGCAGCAGCGTGCAACTGCGAACGTGGGCAGCAAAGGGGCGGAAGTGAGCAGGACGTGGGGGACCCACGTGAGAAGGTCGAAACTGAGGTTTTGTGCCTTGACTGACTTGGGGGGACTTCCGCGTGGGACAGGTGGCGAAAGTCCAGACTTGGAGGAATAGAAATGTAACACGTGTGTGGGTGAGGTATACAAATATGAGTAGAAATATGGAATGCGGCTCGATGTTGGGGCTGGCGACCCGAATCGACATTCCGAGCCGCATGTCTGAATTGTAAATGTACTGTACATATAAAAATGCATTCGTAGGAATTAGAGAGTACTTGCTGTTTCTCTTTCTGTTTGTTCTTCCTTGCTTCTAAGGAAATTCTCTTGGGAAGAATTCTCAGCCGGAAACAACTTGAACAAGCCCAAGTGCCGTGAGCTTGTTCCACTTGGTATCCGAGCCTGTTTTTTCCTCGTGAGTTGCTGCCGGGAGATTCTTGCACCATGGCCGATTCAGAGCGTGATGCCGCGGTTCGAGAGTTAGTAGTTAAGGAGGTGCAGGCTGCCCTGCAGAACGCAGCTGCACAGCAAAGCGTAGCTACAGCTCCGGGAAGCGTAGTGGGATCCCTTTCCCATGTGAGAGCATCGATGCCGGACACCTTTGTTCCAGGGAAAGGACAACCGGTGGTTCGACGATGGCTCTTCCTTGTGGAAGAATATCTACGCTTAATTCACGTGGCTGGTGAAGAGTGGGCATCGTTCGCCGGGACCCTACTCAGAGGCTCTGCGGTTGCATGGTGGCAATCGGTGCGACCTGCTATCCAAACCTGGCAGAAATTCAAGGAAGCTCTCGTTGCGGCATACGAACCTATCAACGCAATGGCAAGGGCGCGTGATCGTCTTGCAAATCTGCGGCAGCGTACTTCTGTAGCAGATTACATCGCTGAATTTCGTGACATCTCCACCGAAATTTCAGACCTTTCAACGGCTGAGGCGCTGGACAAGTTTAAGCGCGGGTTGAAAGACGACGTTAGGATGGAAGTAGAGGTGCAGGGCTGTAGTTCGCTTGAGGAGATGGCGCGTGTCGCTGAACGTTACGATGAGATTCACTTCGGTAACCGTCATAACCGTTTCAACCGTGGGATGCGGTTCAGTCCGAACATGTTCCAGCCTATCCATGGGGAGCAGCGTGGTGGTGCAGGACCTACGCCAATGGAGCTGGATACGATTGATAAGAACAAGAAGCGAAAGGGCTTTGCTGGAAATTGCTTCAAGTGTGGGAAACGTGGTCACAAAGCACTCAACTGCCCTACCAAGCCAAGGCAGCCGGGAAACAAGCCTCATCAGTAGCTTCGGGGCGAGTTGCTGGTGGTGAGGTGTGCCCCACCTTGCTGACTCCATCCTCAACGCCGCTGCAGCAGGAGTCGGAAGGAGCCATAGTACTTCGGGGGCAGATTCGTGGTAAGGAGGTAAAGATGTTGCTGGATAGTGGTGCTTCATCCAATTTCATTTCTTCTCGGCTGGTGCATGAATTGAAGTTACCTGTGCAGAGCAGTACAGTGGAGAGTACGGTGCGCATGGCGGATGGTGTAGTGATGAGCTGTGGACCTGAGTTGTACCCGGTCAACTGCAACATAGGGGAGTTTCATGGGAAAATTCGGTTTCAACAAATCTGGCTAGACAGTCATGACATCATCTTGGGCAGGAACTGGTTGGCAACAGTGAACCCTCAGGTGGATTGGAGAACCAGGGAGGTCAAGGTGCTGTTTGGAGGCAGATCTGTATGTTTACCAGTGGTGCAGCAGCAGGAGGGGATGACCTTGCAGCTGATTAGTGCGAAGCAGTTTGGTAAGGCCATTCGGGAGGAGGAAGCAGTTTTTCTAGGTCTCATCTCAGAGGTCCAGCCTACATCACCTGACGCAGTAACACCAACGGTTTCAGCATCACCTGAGGATGAGGAGTTAACACGGGGTGTAGAGAAGCTGCTGGAAAATTTTTCAGAGGTGTTTCCCGAGGACTTACCGGCTGGACTTCCTCCTAAGCGAGCTGCAGATCACAGGATAGAGTTGATTCCTGGATCTACCCCACCTGTTAGACCGACCTACAAGATGAGTGCAGTGGAGCTGAAGGAGCTGAAGAAGCAGTTAGAGGACCTGTTAGCTAAGGAGTTCATTCAGCCTAGTTCTTCTCCGTATGCTTCTCCGGTGCTGTTCGTGCGGAAGAAGGACGGTTCTCTGCGGATGTGTGTAGATTACCGCGGGCTGAACAAGATAACAGTGAAGAACCGATACCCACTGCCACGGATAGATGAACTGTTTGAGCAAGTTGGTGAGGCACGGTACTTCTCGAAGTTGGATCTGCGTTCGGGGTATCATCAGGTGTGGATTCAGAGTGAGGACATCCCAAAAACAGCATTCCGAACACGGTACGGTCACTATGAGTTTCGTGTGTTGCCCTTTGGTCTCACCAACGCTCCAGCCACTTTCCAAGGCATGATGCAAAGCATTTTCAGTGATTTCATTGACAAGTTTCTGGTGGTTTTCATTGATGATTTGCTGGTTTACAGTCGCACTCGTGAGGAACACCTAAAGCACCTTGAGCTGGTCCTTGCACGTCTGAGTGAGCACAGATTGTATGCCAAGCGTTCAAAGTGTGAGTTTGCAAAGACCAAGCTGTCTTTCTTGGGTCATGTCATTTCACATGAGAAGCTGGAGGTAGACAACAGCAAGGTAGCAGTCCTGAAGGAGTGGAAGCAGCCGAGTACAGTGAAGGAGGTGCAGGCTTTCTTGGGGTTAGCTAACTACTACCGGCGGTTTGTGAAGGGATTTGCAGCAGTGGCAGCACCTCTGACCGATATCTTACGGAAGGACTCATCATTCAGTTGGGGACCATTGCAGCAGCAAGCTTTTGAGCAGCTCAAAACTTCTCTTACTTCACCCCCTGCCCTAGCAGTACCGAATCCAGAGCTCCCATACTTCATTTGGTGTGATGCATCAGACGTTGCTCTTGGAGCAATTCTCTGCCAGGAGCAGGAAGCTGGGCTGCAGCCAATAGCCTTTGAGTCACGGAAGCTCACTGCTGCAGAGCGCACATACCCCATTCACGAGAGAGAGGCACTTGCTGTGGTGCATGCACTGAAGAAGTGGCGCTGTTATGTGGAGATGCAGCCCGTTACAGTCTTCACTGATCACCGAACACTGGAGTACTTGAAAACACAGTCACAGATCACACCACGGCAGGCGCGGTGGGTTCAGTTTCTGGAGCAGTACGTCCCCAACCTTCAGATTGTGTACAAACCAGGGCGCTTCAATCCGGCGGATGTTCTGTCACGGCCAGCAGTAGAGGAGCTGAATGTCATGGGAGTGGTTACATGGGACCGCAACTTCATCACTCGTTTCAGCCGTGGTTACAACCGTGATCAGATGTACCAACAGAAAGCCTCCCATGACCCATCCTTTCTTTTCAGCAATCCCTTTTGGACCCGTGCAGATTCTGGTGCTGTGTGTGTACCTGATGACTCCAGGCTTCGCCAGCTGCTACTACACGAGTACCATGACAACCGGTCACACTTCGGCAGTGACAAGACATATGCTGCCATTTCTCGTGACTACTACTGGCCTGGACTGTCCCGGAGTGTAGCTGAGTACGTCGCTTCATGCCCTACCTGTCAGGTCAACAAGGCTCGCACCACTGCACCGGCTGGTCTGCTGCAACCATTGGAGATACCCACAGCTCCCTGGACTTGTGTTTCTCTGGATTTTATCACAGACCTACCCCGCACCCCTACAGGCTTTGACAGCATTCTTGTGGTGATTGACAAGCTGTCCAAGATGGCTCACTTCATCCCTACAACTGGCACAGTGACTGCTGCTGAAACTGCCAAGCTGTTTTTCACACAGGTGGTGAGGCTACACGGACTGCCCTCAGCCATAATCAGTGACAGAGACACACGGTTCCTCAGCAACTTCTGGACTGCACTGTTTCAACTGCTGGGCACACAGATTCGACTCTCTACAGCCTACCACCCTGAAACTGACGGTCAAACAGAGCGCATGAACAGAACCTTGGAGGATGCGCTACGCTCGTGTGTGTATTCTATGCAAACTGACTGGGATCAGCACTTGGCAGCAGTGGAGTTTGCCTACAACAGCAGCCCCAACATTGCCACGGGAGAGCCACCGTTTCTTTTAGCTACTGGACAGCTACCACGCTCAGTCACATCCCTCCCTCACCCTCTTCATTCCCCTAACCCCACAGCAGCAGATTTCATCTCTTCTCATCACCGCATTCTCCAACTTGCCCGAAGGAAGCTTCAGCTTGCACAAGAGCGCCAAGTTCGCTATGCCAACCAGCATAGGCGTTACACCACTTTCAGAGTTGGTGATTTGGTGCTGCTTTCAACGGCTAACCTGCCCCTGCTGAATGCTGGAACTTCTCGCAAGCTCGCACCCAGATTCGTTGGACCATTCCCCATCACCAAGGTTCTCTCACCGGTCAGCTACCGCCTTCAACTTCCTCCTCACATGACCATACACCCTGTTTTCCATGTTCACCTTCTTCGACCTTACCGTACTCCCTCTCACCCATTCCAGCCCCGCCCACCCATGTTCTCTGCCCATCCGGACCTGCATGAGGTTGACACCGTCCTCTCACACCGTGACAATTCGGTTGGCCGTGAATACCTCATTCACTGGCGCAACACCTCAGCATCTGAAGACTCATGGGAGCCGTTCTCCAACCTCAGCCATGCTCCTCGTGCCATTGGAGTCTATCTTGCCTCATTGGCACCGAGGACGGTGCCTTCAGGGAGGGGAGGTAATGTAACAAGTGGGGTCTGCACTGGGGGCAGCGTGAAGCGCACGGGAGGCAAAAGCATGTAGCAGCAGCATGCAACTGCGAACGTGGGCAGCAAAGGGGCGGAAGTGAGCAGGACGTGGGGGACCCACGTGAGAAGGGCGAAACTGAGGTTTCGTGCCTTGACTGACTTGGGGGGACTTCCGCGTGGGACAGGTGGCGAAAGTCCAGACTTGGAGGAATAGAAATGTAACACGTGTGTGGGTGAGGTATACAAATATGAGTAGAAATATGGAATGCGGCTCGATGTTGGGGCTGGCCACCCGAATCGACATTCCGAGCCGCATGTCTGAATTGTAAATGTACTGTACATATAAAAATGCATTCGTAGGAATTAGAGAGTAGTTGCTGTTTCTCTTTCTGTTTGTTCTTCCTTGCTTCTAAGGAAATTCTCTTGGGAAGAATTCTCAGCCGGAAACAACTTGAACAAGCCCAAGTGCCGTGAGCTTGTTCCAGTTGCAGCCAAGGTGAGACTCATTCCCTCATGCCGCCTCCTATTGCCTCTTCTCACTTCTCAAAGTCTCATTTCCTCTTCCCACTAAGCCCTCATTTGCACCCCGGCCACCATCCCATCCCATCCATCTACCCAGCCTCGCTTGTGAGTATCCTACACCAACGCCTTGTGACACCCTCATATCTGTCCCCACCGCACTGCACATTACTCGCAAAGGCACTAATCCTTCCTCTCCCATTTCCCCTTCTGCTTAACCTCTTTTTCCCCTTCTCCCCGTTCTCCCCCCCCCCCAAGTTCTGCGCCTGCTTCTCCTACTCAAACTCACAGATTCACTTTGGCACTATCTCTCACCCCCCCCTAGCTCCACACTGCTTCTCCTATACCGAATTCTGTCCCACAGTTCACGACCCTACAGCACTATCTCCCACATCCCTCTCATAATCCACTTCCACTCCGCAACACCTCCTTTCCCTCCCCCTCCGTCCCCCAGCTCTGCACCTGCGTCTCCCACACCGACTGCATGGACTCCGCCCCCCCACAGCACAGGTGCACTGTTCACCCTGGCACTATCCCCTCCCTCCCCTTCCTGATACTCTCGCTCCCCCCATCCCCTTCCCCACCCCTCCCAGATCCGAACCTGTCACGTACGCCAGCATCTGTCTGCCCCTCAGATTTCGACTGCTTGGCCCCCAGCCTTCACCCGGACACTGTCCATCCATCACTCTCCCATTCTCACCTGCCTCAACCCCTCCCACGCCTTCCCACCCACCTGCTGGCCATCACACCTGCTGGCCATCACACCGTGGCCATCACGGTGAGACTCATTCCCCCATGCCCCCTCATTTACCTCCCCTCCCCTCCCAAACTCGAGTTGTTTCTTTCCACCCAACCCCCATTCGGATCCGTCCTCATCCCGCCCATTTGGCCTTTCAATTGTGCATCCTGCACCAACTTCCTTGTGACCCCCTGACGTCTGCCCCTTTCCCCTTCCAGGCCTTCTCCAGAACCTCTTTTCCCTGTCTCCGCCTTCCTCCCCCTGCTTCCCCCAACCTGCTACTCTTATAGGGACCCACGGACTCATCCCCTACAGCACTGTCTCCCACATCCCTCCTCCCATTATCCGCCTTCAGTTACCACCCCCCGTCCCCTCCCAAGCTCTGATTCCATTTTCTCATCCAGCTTCCATTCGCATCCGAAACGGTGTATTCCATCCATTCAGCGGCGCATTGTGTGTTCCACACCGACACGTGCCCTTGCTGCACAAGCACATTCCTCGCAAAGGCACTACTCGCTCTGCTCCCCACTCCCCTCCCTTTAACCTCCTTTCCCTTTTCTCACTCTTCCCCTCCAAGCTCCGCACCTGCTTCTCTCCCACCGCCTATGCCAGCTTCTACCCCACGGATTCGGATTCGGATTCGGATTCCTGCCACTATGGCGGCGACACGCTGCTCTCACCTGCTTCTCCTGCGCTGATTTCTAGCCCATCAATCCCCACCCCTGCAGCTCGGGGCGCACTGGCTGCCGAGGTTACACACTGTTTCCAAGTCCTAGTCTGACGACTGGATTTGCATGACAGGGAACATGCGCACCCTTCACTCCCTTGCCAAGGCTGTACCACAACTTCCCTTCAATCAACGCCCATCGCCCTCTTCTCTTCACCCTCCCTTGCCACCACACTTACCACCAGATTCGCACCTGCATCACCTACGCCCCACCAACTTCGCCCCCTTATGGCACCATCTCCCACGCCCCTCTCATCAGCCACTGTGCTGTTTACCCTTCCCTCCTCTCCCTCACAACCCGCTCACCTCTCCCCCTCCCTCTTCCCCTCCACCACCTCCGCACCTGCCTCTCCCACACCGACTTCTGCCCCACCAACTCTCCTGCCCCTACGCCACTGCCGCACTGTTCACCTCTGCAGCAGCACGCTAGAGGCTGCTGAGCCTGCGGACGTTGAAGAGAAGACAAGCTCTGTGGGCGGAGCTGGGCTGGGCTGTTGGGTGCCCCGTTTGAGGGCAGACGAGCAGAGGGGGAGAAAGATGTGTGTTGGAGGAGTTTGATGGGAAGTGGGCTGCATGATATTTTGAGTCACTGGTAGATAACGGGTAATGCGAGGCTGCTGGGATGGTTGTGAGAGCGAGTGCTGCTGAGATGATCCACTCTACCTACCATACTCGTGCCTTGTAACAGCCACCCTACCTACCATTTGCGCTTGAACCCCAACAGGCACTATAGGGCACGCACAAGGCCAAGATGGTCACTCTCAGAGCAGTGAGCAGGGGCCACTTACCACCGGACTGGTTCTTGCAAGGGGCTGGGCGTCTTGCAAGGCAGCGTGCTCCGCCTCTTCTCAGCCTTCATCTTCCTCGCCCTCGCCTTTTTTCCTTCCCTTCCCTGCACTGTTTGTCTGCCATGCGTTTTGTCACCCCTCCCTCTTTGCAGCCCCGTATTTGGCAGGTACATACAAGGCCAAGATTAAACCACTCTCCTCCCTAGTCAGCTGCATTTCTGAAATATACGTGCAGACAAGTCATGGATTGATGATGGTATTCTGTTGGAACCATAAAAAGTATTGGTGGAGATTTGATTCACCCTAATTGATATCAGCTGCACTACACAATACCTTGCGCAGTTCCAGTAGAAAAGTCCTTGTAGCTGTTCTCAGCTCTGCACAGCACAGTACATTCTTTGGTACACAAGCAGTGATCAATACAGCTTCCTGCAAATTGGTTGGCTTGGCGGGGGCCAGCTCTGTGTGCACAATGTCGAATCGGCTAGGTGTGCTGAAGATGTTATTTTGTTGAACACAATCACAGTTTCACAATGACACCTCTATAAGCATGCACAGCCATCGTAGCACACAATCTTCTTCCATCACCCTGAACCAAACCGAGGCACATTGCAGAGAGGGAACCAAACAGTGTGCGGCGCATGGCAGAGGCAAGGGTGGGGCGAGAAGCAGCACGCAGTGGAAAGATGCAAAAGACCAGCAGGCGGATGGTGGGTCCAGGTGGATCTGAGGAAAGGCTTGTAGCTGTGTTGGTCGTTAAAATGGCAAAATCAGAAGTGCAAGGGCAGTAAGAAGGGATGAAAGAAACAGCAACTACCAGGAAATTCAAATGGGAAGACTGGGGGGTGTGAGAAGAGTGGGGGGTTGCAGAGGAGTGGGGGGTATGTAGGTGTGGTGGCACCAGCTTCAAAGACGCTGTCGCCCCTCAGCATCTGCCAGCACAGAGACATGAGAAGCACAATGAGAGAACACTACACAGCTGCTTAGCACTGATCAGCCAAGGCATCTACATAGCCAGTGCAGCCTTGAAAAAATTCAGCGCCCCTTCAACTGAGCCAAGTCCACCCACCTCAATCATGTGCAATGAAGCCCAAGGCAGGCAGCGGAGTCAATGTTCCCTAGTCAGCTGCACCAGATTGGCAGGGAGGGAGGTGATGGAGGTGCCACGCAGTATCAGCTGGTGCAGCTGAGTGAGACACTCCGGGAGGTGCTGCAAGGCGGTGCAGCGAATCAGCTCCAGTTTGCGCAGCCGAGACAACCGGCTCATGCCCTGAGGTAGTGACGTCAGCTGAGGAGCTTCAACAGTGAGAGACGTCAGCGAGGTAATCTCCACTATGCTTCCCGGCAGCTCTTCCGAATGCCAACGAAGAAGCTCCAGCTGCCGCAGCTGCGGTAACGCTGCCGCCATGTTTTCCGGGAGGCTGTAACCTTCATCTGCACAAGTCGTCAAGTGGCGCAGGTGGGGGAGAACGATGAGGGGGATTGGCAGCTCCCACCCTCGGCATGTAAAACCCATCTTCAGCTGCTCCAGGCACGGCAGCCTCCCACTCTCTGCATGCCCGCACCGCATCCTAACCCCGCTCAGCTCCAGCTCCCTCAGCTGCGTCAGCTGGGAGATGTCGATGACATGGGAAGAGCCTTTCCGAAGGCCGCCCAAGCGCAGGGTCTGAAGAGAGGGTGGTAGACTGGCAGGGGGTCTACGGAGCTTCTTACACCGCAATATCTCCAGCGTCTTAAGCCCCACAAGCATAGCCAACCTCGAGGGCACTTCTGAAAGTTCGTCACAATCCCTGATCACCAAAGTATGAAGCCCGGTAAGTTGTAAGAGTGGCATGGGAAGAGTGCGAATTGGACTGACTTGAATCGTCAGCTCCTGTAGGCTGCTCAGCTCCCCCAGGGCTTCCGGCAGCTCGGTCCCACGCCCCCAGTTATTCAGGTTAAGGCTCGTCAAGGAAGACAGCTGTGTGAATGAAGCAGGAAAGGGCTGTGCGTAAGTGACCAGCTTGAGAGCCTTCAGACTGGCGAGGGCCCCTATGTCTTCCGGCAAGGCAAGATCGGACTCGGCAATGAAGAAAGCCTTGAGAGCTGTGAGGCCGCTGAAACCTGCTGGCAGCTGGAAATCCTCACCGGTGCTTCCAGCTATAATGAGTGCCTCGAGTGACGAGAGATGGCAGAAGGAAGGAGGGAGTTCCCAGAGAGTCAGAAACTCCAGCACCAACAGTCTGAGGGCAGGCAGGTCACCGAAGTTGCTGGGCAAGGTAAGGCGGTTGCAATCACATATGATGAGGGTTTCCAAACGACTGAGGGACGCGAAGCTTTGAGGCAGGTCGACGAGGTCATCGCACTGGTTAATGGTGAGCTTGCGTAGACACGGCAGCAAGGCATCAATGTGGTGGGGAAGGCTCGTGAGCCCAGTGCAGTCGTAGATGAGCAGCTCCTCTAGCCCGGTGAACGGCGATGCTGATGGGAAGATGGAGTCAAACTCTGGACACGAAACTGCAAAAGCGAGCGACTTGAGGCACGACGGCGGAGCCATGCTTGCATCACACGCCAAGGGCTGATGGCTCTGGTATGGGGCAAAGGTGGAGAGATGGGCGAGTCGTGGGAGACGGAAGAGGGTGGCCAGGTCCTGAAGATTCCAGGGAAAGGCGACACAAACGGTGGTAAGCGTTGTTAGGTTTGCGAAATCAGCATTTTTCAAGGCCCATGCGTCGTGGAGGACAAGGGTGCGGAGATGCCTCAAACGAAAGAAGGATCTTGGTAGCTTAGTTGCTTGGTGCGGGCAGAAGAGTGAAACTTGCTCTAAGCGAGGGAGCTTTGAGAAGAAGCCATCTAAACCGTCCGTAGATAAGGGACGCTCCTCCTTCCTGAGATAATACTCAAAACTGGCATCATCTTGGCCGCCCACTGGAAAGCTCCACCCCACGTGGAGAGTCGTGAGCTTCGGGCATGAAGAAGCGAGGTGAGCAAGAAAGGCGTCGTTGAGCGTCTCAACGCTGTTGTCGCTTAGATGCAGGTGGGTGAGGTTGGGGAAGCAGGCGACGGCAGCCGAGAGGTCTTGGAGGGACACAAGGAGGTCCTCTTTGACGGAGAGCGTGGTCACGCGACTCTTCGCTAGGCGACGCCAATGACGGCACACGGACGCGAGGAGGAGATTTCGAGCCGCGTCTGCGAATGGAGGAGGGGCTGGTATTGGCGCCTTGAATCTCATACCCGCATGGTATCTACTTTTATCCTCATTGAAGCACCAAACAAATCTGGGGGACCACAAGCTACCAATGTAGGATTCGCATGAACCGGGTTGTTCAAACGCCCGCCTTAGAATCGCGAAGAGTAGGTCGTCTGAGAGACTATTGATGTTCGTGTTAGGCTCCATCATTTCAATTCTAAGGTAAGGGCTAGCGGACGATGGACTGAGAAAAGGCAAGCAGATGAGATTTGACTCTAAGAAACGTGACAAGGAAAAGGAAGCAGCATACTTATGGGAAGAATGGGTATGTACTAACGGGAGTGGGTCCAGATCTGCGCGAAAGTCTAGCATCATATCGCTTCCATGTGCGATCTGCTCAGGAGTGCAAAAACGAACCAGTGCCGAACCAGTGCTGTATTCGCATGCAGTCATTCCGGATTGCAATCCAAGGCCGTTTTGACTATGAACGAGCAAGAGCTACGAATGATTGCCACGAGGCACGGGCAGCAAGCTTGCATCTCGTTGCCTAGATCTCTCGAGCGCGTCGAACGAAGGGAAACCATGCCACGAGGTGAGCTGGTGCATGAGATGAGAAGCAAGCGAAGACGATGCTGGGGGGGATGGGCGTGATTTCCCCCAACAAGCTTTCCGCCAGCCATCCGCACACGCACCACCTCCTCCCGGCCCCGCGGACACCCCGCGAATATCGCAGGCGCGCGCGAAGTTGCTGATGTTTTAAGTTTTAAGTTTTATTAATAGGTCGTAACCCACATATACAGTGTAGAGAGCAAGAATGAGGAGTCTCAAAACCTAAAAGGTCTGCGCCTGACGGCGCTGTCTTGCCTTGCCTAGCAAGCAAATGTCGCCTAAGCTACACTTGTCCCACACTTTTGTAAGTACCGCGAGAGCTTTTATGGGGGATGGAAATTTTCCCTTCGCAGCCACGTAGTTCTCAGCTCGGGATGGAGAGAGGGGAAGCTGGCGGAGTCGAAATGTAGCAGTCTCCGCCTAATGCTGAACTTGACTCGAGAGGCGCTCCGTTTCTGTTTCTTGGTGGACGCTTTAGATCGTCGGGTGAAGAAAATTTTGCACGCGAGTAGGAAGACTGAGAGAACCGTGTGAAGGGACTGCAGCGTAGAGGCCTGGATTTGGTTGTGAACAGCGTCGCAGCGTTCATTCCAAAGCACCTTTGCCGCTGCTCCCGCTAGAAGGCTCCATGGCGCTACTTGACCAGCCGGCGTGGAGAGCGGAAAGAGGACAAGTTCAGTCGGAACGTTAATGCCCAAATGATCGCGAACAGTGCGCTGGAGCGCCGAGGTGATGGCTGGCGCATTGCCACAGTCCGAGAAGATGTGCGTGAGCGACTCCGGTGTCTCGTTATTACAGTGTACGCAGTTTCGTCCTAGAGAGGTGAAAGGAACACGTGTGCCGCATGGTAAGGAGCGTGCGAAGTTGCTGATGGGCCACGTTACTCGCCAGCGGCCTTGACAAAACTTAGCACATCTGGCGAATTGCTCTTCGCCTGACAATTCCCCCACACCAACCAGGGTTCTTTCCTCGATAAAGCCGAACCTGGTCTGGCCCGGCCGGAGCGTAGGCTTGGAAATGCCATCCCGCAACACATACTGGCCAATCACAGAACCCGGTTACGATTGGCCAATCACGTCTCGAGATTCCAGAAATCCGACCAGCTCGGCGCGCATCAGCTCTGAATGAGAGCAAGTGTCGTCAGTGCTTTCCTTGCTGCGGTGACTCTGCCTTGGCCTGCACGAATAGCAGCTGGTATTGCTTTTCGGCTCCTCCATTTCATTCATCCTCCCTGTACTGCCAGCTCCATGCTACTCGAGGCGTGGGGACCGCAGGGTCATATTCGTGCTGTTGCCGTGTATCCCGGGCTCGATGCTCTGTTCTCGTGATTGTCGGATAGTAGGAGTGCGGTAGTGTGACCCATCTCTCCTTCCCGAGCCTTCCACGATGGCGAGCAAGCGGCAAGCTGTCCATGTCAGACGCGGCGCACCAGCTGCTGCTGAAAGACAATCAAACCCGATGCGCGACGTCGGCGTTGCTGCTCGCGTGAGCAGCGCTCATCTAGCAGAACTCTACTCGCGAAGAACTTTCATTTAACGAGCGAGCGGCGCTTATCTAACAGTAGTAGCATTCCCATTAACGTGCTCTCGAGACGGGCTCGCGTTCAAAACGGCGCTAGGCATGTCCGTCGATCATCATCTACCGTTACGCCGCTTGTGATTGCCTCCGACGTGACATCCTCTGGTGCCGTGCCACGCTTCGCATTTGCGAGAGCAATACAGTGTGTCATGCAAGTGTGTCACACCTCCCCTGTGCGCGTGCATGAGTAGCGCAAGGTATGGCCGTGGCGCTCGCGGGCTTGGCGGATTAGGGGGAGCAGCAGAAGCATGCTCAGGAGCGAGTGGAGGAGCGCACGCGGCGGCAGGAGAAGGTGGGGAGGGAGCGGGAGAGGGGCGTACGAAAGAGGGAGATTCTAGGTAGCTTCGCAAAAGCGCCGACGAATGGGGGACGCCAGCTGTCTTTTGAGGCGCCTCAACAGTCGTCGCCAGCTGTGCCTCGAAATGACGACCGTGAGTCGACCTATTGTCACCGCGTCAACAGAAAACTCTTGCCCATTTTTTTCTTTCCCATTTCCCCTCCGCCTCCTCTCTTTCTTGATCTGATCACCTCGCAATTTCGTTCGCGATTCGCCTTCCTCGCTCCCTCCGTGCCGCGCTTGCATCTGTCCGCAACGCCTCGCGCAACGTCAGCATCACTTGCGCAACTGCTTCCCCCAGCCCACCCCCCTCCCCCCACTCCCCCCCTCTTCCCCCCCCGCCACATCTCCCTCCCCCTCTCTCGTTTCCGTTCCCCCTCCGTGTTACACTTGCGCGTTGCCAAGCCAGTGTCCGCGTGCAGCGGCGTGGCGTATGTGCGGCGGGCAGCAGTCAGTGCATTGGCACGATCCAAGAACTCGTTGCTGCAGCAGCTCTAGCAGCCAAGCGTGGTGCCGCAACTGCAGGCCGGAGCTGACTAGAGGCTGGCGAGGAGCAGGTGGGGGGTGGACAGACAGGAACAAAGGAGCAGAGCAGAGTGAGTGGAGAGGGCTCAAGCAGGCGGACCTAGGGCAGAGTGGGGCGTGGGGGAGGGAATGAGCATGCTGACCGAGGTTGCAAGGCGCATGGGGGTGAAAGGCGAGGTGCGAGGCGGAAGGAGGGGACGAGAAGACAAGGGGCAGGAAGCAGGTGGCGCCGCTGCCACTGCTGCTGCTGCCGCTGCTGCCACCACCTCTGCTGCCGGTGCCCCTTCGCCCGCAGCTACCGGCTGTATTGCTGCGGTAGGGGGTGCAGCAAGGCACTGGAAGGATGGATACCCCCTTCCCATCACAAAACGCCACGATCAAGAACGGAAGGAGCGGGAAAGAGACGCATGGAATGCGAGAGGAGGAGAGACGGAGGACGAAGCTTTCCGAGAGTGACGTCTTGAAAGGGCAGACCAAAGGGGGAAAGGGACATTGAGGCTGGAGCGACGGCTGTTTGGCGAAGCTGTTGCGATGGCGATGGTGAGTACAAGCTGAATACCTGAATCATTCAGGGGTTGTTTGGCGAAGCTGTTGCTGCGGCGATGGCGAAGCTGAATGATTCAGGGATCACAAGTTTCAACCCCTGAATCAAGGGTCGGGCGAGCGAGGCCAATGAGGCGGAGGAGAGCAGAGTGCGCAGGGCGAAGGAGGGCTTTAGTGAAGATGTCGGCCAAGTTGGCCTCGGTCGCAATCTTTCGAACGACAATAAGGCCCTTCTGGACGAGCTCGCGAATGAAAAAAATAGCGGAGCTCGATGTGCTTGGAGCGAGCGTGATAGACGGGGTCCTGAGTGAGATGGATGGTGCTGGCATTGTCGCACCAGAGAGTGGGGCACGTCTGGGGGGCGCCAAGCTCCCCAAGAAGGAAGCAGAGCTAGCGTGAATCCTGGGCGGCCATGGTGCCAGCGTAGAGCTCGACCTCGCAGGGGGAGAGAGAGATGGCGGAGGAGCGGGTGGAGCGCCAGCTGATGAGGCCGCTGCCAAGGGTGAAGCCGTAGCCCTGGGAGGAGCGGCGGTCCGGCTGCGTGTCAGCCCAAGAGGAATCACTGAAGCCTGAGAGAAGAGGAGGGGAAGGGCCGCGAAGGGTGAGGGCAAGGTCCTTGGTCCCTCCAAGGTAGCGGAGGACCCGCTTGGCAGCTTTCCAGTGCTCCTCAGTGTGGCAACCAGTGCCGACGAAGCGAGCGAGCACGCTGATGGGGTAGGCGAGGTTGGGGCGGGTGCACATCATCGCGTACATCAGGGACCCAACGAGCTCGGCATAGGGGTGGGGGGAGGAGGTGGAAGAGGTGGGTGGAGCGAGTTGGTGGCCGAAAGGGAGGGGGGTGGAGAGGAGATTGGCCTGCGCCATGTCGAACTTCTCCAAGACCTGGCCGATGTAGTGGGATTGTGAAAAGGGTGATGGTGCGAGCAGGGCGGTTGCGCGTGATGGCCATGCCCAGGTAGTGAGTGAGGGCGCCAAGGTCTTTGCACTTGAGACGCTGCTGGAGGGACAGCTTCATCTGCTCCATGTCGGCCCTGGTGTCAGAGAGCAGGATCATGTCGTCCACATACACCAGAATGAAGAAGCGGCGGGGGGAGGAGCGGATGAAGAGGCCGGCGTCGGAGTGGGAAGCAGAGAAGCCGAGAGATCCTAAGGTGGCAGCTAGCTTCACATGCCACTCACACGGTGCCTGCTTCAAGCCGTAGACAGGGCGACGCAGCTGCCGGACAGTGTTTTCAGGGAAGGCTGCGTGGAACCCTGGGGATCGCCGGAGGAAAATGCGCTCGTGCAGGTCGCCCTGCACGAACGCATTGGAGACGTCCATGGAATCGATCTCCATGTTGTCACGTGTGCCAATGTCGAGGGCGGCGCGAAGGGTGGGTGGTTTGGCGTTGGGGGCGTAGGTGAACCAGTAGTCCTCGGCCCAAGTCTGCGTGAACCCCTTGGCGCAGTAGCGTGCCTTGTACACCGGTTCCTGGCCCGGCAGCTGCTTCACCCGAAAGACCCATTTGCCGTCAACGAGGTTGGCGCCCGGCTGGGAGGGGGACATCGACAAAGGAGTCGTTGCGAATAAATGCCTCACACTCCAGGAAGATCGCCGCTATCCATTTATCCGTGTCAGGGCAGGTGATGGCTTTCTGGAAGGTGGAGGGAGTGAAGATGGTGGGGGTTGTGGTGGTGCCAAGGACAGGAAAGCCCAGGAAGTCAAGGTAGAGGGAGGCAAGGAACGGAGTGTGCTCCCGAAAATTGAGGAACTCCTCATGGGAGTTCTCAAGGAGCTGAATGGAGGCAGGAGGAGGAGACGCAAGGATTTTGTCCACAGAGCGGGTATGGATGTAAGGGAGGAGGAAGGGGGAGGAGTGGGAAGTGGCACGGCGCCGCTGCTGCTGTTGGTGCTGCTGAAGCTGCTGCCCTTGTTGCTGCGGCTGCTGCTGACCGTGCTGCTGCTGTGTCTGCTACGGCTGTTGTTGCTGCTGCTGCTGCTGTCCCGGTTGCTGTTGGTGAGGCTGCCCCGGCTGCTGCTGCTGCTGCTGCTGCTGCCCCGGGTGCTGCTGCTGCTGCTGCCCCGGCTGCTGCTGCTGCTGCTGCTGCTGCTGCCCCAGCTGCTGCTGCTGCTACTGCTGCTGCTGCTGCTGCTGCTGATCCGGCTGCTGGAAGGAGGGAGAGTGAGGAGGAGGGAGAGGGGGAAGGGGGCGCAGCTGAGTGAGCGGGGGAGGCGGGTGCGGTAGGGTCGTAGATGTCGGCGGAGGAGGAAGGCGGGAGCGGGGCGGCGACGGGTGGGAGGAGAGGGGCTGGAGGGAGAAGGGGCAGGAGGACAGTGTCGGTCCAAGCGAGGGGGCGAGTGGGAGGGGGGAGATGGTCTGAAGGAGGAGTGGAGTAGTAGGGAGTGGATTCGTCGAAGACGACGTCAATGCTGCGGATGAGGCAATTGGTGGGAGGGTGGAGGAATAGGTAGCCTGGGGAATCGCGATTGTACCCCAGGTAGACGCACTCCACAGCGCGGAGGGCGAGCTTGCCAGCGGAGCGGGAGCGATCGGCCGGTGGAATGAGGACGAACGCCTTGCAGCCCCAAACACGAAGGCCGGCGGCGTCAGGCTTGGCCTTGGACCACAGTTCTGTGGGGGAGGAGGAGGGATGCTGAGGGTGGGAGCGGAGATTGAGGAGGAGGGCGGCATGAAGGAGGGCATAGCTCCAGAGGGAGGGAGGGGTGGAGGCGTGAGCAATGAAACAGCGAGCGATCTTAGTGATCTCGCGAATGCGACTCTCAGCAATGCCATTTTGCTGAGGGGAGTGGGGGAGGGTGGAGGTTTGCTTAATGCCGTACGTTTTGCAGTTTGTGGAGAGTGTGTGATTAATGAACTCACCCCCACCATCAGAGTGAAGGCGATGGGGCGTTTGAAGTGAGTGCGGCACAGCTCAGCCCAGTTGATGACCACGGCCGGCACCTGGTCTTTCGTGTGAAGAAAGAAGGTGGTGGAGTACCGGCTGTGGTCGTCAACGAGGACGAGCATGTACCTGTGCCCCTGACGGGAGCGTTTGGGATAGGGGCCCTAGAGATCCATGTGAACAAGGTCAATGGGTGCGGCTGCGAAGGTGGGATGACTGCAATGGGGTGACTGTTTGAGCTTGCCATGAATGCAGGAGGGGCAGGGGGGAGCAGGGGAGGAGGGGAGGGGAGGTAAGGTGGGAGGAAGGCTGTTAAGGAGGCGAGAGGCGACGGTGGTGCGAAGTGCGGCGAAGTTGGGATGACCGAGACGGTGATGCAGAAGAATGGCAGGGTGGGAGAGGACAGTGGAGGAGGAGGGAGATGGAGTGAGGGGGGAGGCGGAGGAGGGAGAGGGGGATGGTGGAGTGGGGGGGAAGGGTAACTGAGGAGGAGGGGTATGGGGAGGAAGAGTGGGAGGTGGACCGGTGGAAGTGCCAGCACGTGTGGTGACATGGCAAAAGGATGGGCGGGGTGTGCGGAGCGTATACAGGCGAGTGCGAGGGCAGAGGGGAATGCGGAGAAGGAAGCGATCGGAGGCAGTGTGGTAGAGATCACAGTAGGTAGCAAAGCCCGGGTAAAGAGCGGTAATCCCAACACCTTGGAGCTCACGGTGGGAGAGGAGGTTGTTGCGGAGGGTAGGGATGTGGAAACCTGTGACTTTGCCAGAAAGGAAGGCGGAGCAGGGGAGAGTGGAGAGGTGAGTGCAAGGTATGGAAAAACTGGAGTCAGCGCCATGGACTTGAGTGGGAAGTGGGAGGGGGGTGAGGGTGCCAGCGTCCTTAAGGGCAGTTTCGGTGGCCCCACTATTAAGGACAAAGTCCAAGGTGGGGGAGGAAGAGGAGGGAGGTGACATGGGGTACTGGAAAGACGTTTCATTGATAGCAGAGGGATACATGGAAGCGACGGAAGGTGTAGTAGCAACATGCCCAAGGAAGCTGCTCTGAGAGTCAGGGACACTGGGGGGGGCAGAGGGGAGGGAGCCCCGGGGGGGGGGAGCGAGGGCGGTATGCGCAGCCATGGCCGCGGTGCCGAAGGTCATTGGCTGCTGCTGCCACTGCGGCGGAAGGTGCTGCGGCGGCTGCTGCCGCTGGAAGAACTGCTGCTGCGGCAGTTGTTGCGGTAGGAGAAACTGCTGCTGTTGCAGCTGGAAGAACTGCGGCTGCTGCTGGTGTGGGAGGTACTGCTGCTGCTGCTGGTGCTGCTGAAACTGCTGCAGTTGGGAAGGGGGTGAAGGGGTGAGCTGGCGGAGGTGAGCGGGGAGGAAGGAGGAGAGGGTTTGGACGTCAGCAAGCAAAGGACGAGGGGTGACACTGTTCCAGCGAGGGGGGGTACCAGTGTTGCCACGATCGAACCAGGTGTCATCAAGCACCTTGAAGCATGTGGCAGGGGGGTGGTTGGTCTGACCACAGGGCGTGCCGGCGTGAGGGCCATGACGGCGGACATAGGTGCACGGCGGGAGAGTGCCCGGGCGACCTCCACGGCTCACCGTACCACCAGCCCCAGCAGGACCTCCAGGAGTGGTACTACCACCTCCACCACCACGGCCACCTCGACCACCACCACCACTGCCCCGACCGCCACCGCCACTACCACCCCCCCCACGACCTCCACCGCCGCCGTTGCGACCACCCTGGTTGCGCGGCTGCGTGGTATTGAGGGAGGTGGAAGAGGAGGACTGTAGGATGGTGAGGTTGACAATGGGGGTGCGGAGCTTGACCTCTGTGTCAATGATCCACTGGACCACGTCGTTGAGGCCAGCCATGGGGTTTGCCTCAGTGAAGGCATGGAGGTGGGACTCGTAGTCCAGGGTGAGGTTGTAGAGGAGGCGATGGATTTGGAGTGGTTCGGGGAGGGCAGCTTGGTGTGCCGCAAGGCGATCAGCGACCGAGCATGCGTCCCACATAGTCAACTACGCCGTCACACGCAGCAAGGGTGATGGAGAAGTACTCCTGGAAAATGGCGCCGACCGAGCTGATCTCGCGACGCTCAAACATCGCCTGGAGCTCGGCCCAAATGAGGGAGGCGCGCATCTCGCGATCTTGAAAACGGCGCATGAGGGCGTTAGGGAGTGCGCCGAGGAGGATGGTGCAGGCGCGGTTGTCAGCGGTGGCCCAGGCGATGCTTTTGGGGAGGTAGTCTGCCATGGCCATGTTATACTCATCAAGTAGCGCCAGGCGAGTGGCACGTTCCGCTGTTGCAAAGTCGTGATGATGCACCGCAACTTGCGGATGAGGTACTCGCGGCGATCGTGGAGGAAGGTGGCATCAGCGGCCTCCTGGAGTGCTGGAGTAGTGGCGATCACCAAGGTAGGTTCAGGAGGAGGAGGGCCAGGGGGAATGGAGGGAGGAGGGGGTTCACCGGGGTGAATGGGTGCCGTGGGCTGGAGAGCGTGCGGGCGGCGGAGGAGGACGTTGAGGACGCAGTAGGGTCCGACGAAGGCATCCTGGAGGATACGGCGGATGCTCCCGACGAATGAGTGCCAAATGACAGCCGAGCGGTTCGCGGCAAGCTGGAGTTTGTCGACGGAAGAGGCGTCGATGGGAGGAGGGAGGGGGGGGGGGAGGGTTGGTAGCCATGAGGGGCGACGGCGGGTAGACCCGCGGCGGCCACGAGGGGAATGGCGGCGGGTGGACCCACGGCGGTCAAGGGAGAGGGCGACGGCGGGTGGACCCGCGGCGGCCGAGAGGGGGGGAGGGGGGGGGTGGGGGGGTTGCAGCTAAGGCAGGTGCACTCCTCCGGCTGCTGCTGCCGCTGCCGCTGCTGCCGCTGCCACCGATGCTGCCGCTGCTGCCGCTGCTGCCGATGCTGCCGCTGCTGCCGCTGCTGCCGATGCTGCCGCTGCTGCCGTTGCTGCCGATGCTGCCGCTGCCACCGCTGCTGCCAACGCTGCTGCTGCTGTTGTCGTTGCTGTTGTGGTGGCTGCTGAGCTGTCCCGGCTGCTGCTGCATGGGAGAGTAGGAGGAAAAGGGGAGGGAGGGGAGGGAGAGGAAGAGAGCAGTTGCAGCTGTGGGTGGGGCTGTTGTTGCCACGTTCGCTGTTGTTACTGTAGAAGCGGCTGCCGCGGCGGCAAGATCTGCAGTGGGGCGGTGTGGGCAGGCGGGGACAAGGAGGCGCCGCGGCGGGAAGCGCGGGCGACGACGGTGCGGCGCGGCGGCGGAGATGCGGGCCTGGCGGTGCAGTCGTGGCGGCAAAAATCGCGGGATCGGCGGCGGGGGGAGGCAACGATGCGAAATCGCGGGGGTGGGACGGGCAGGCGGCGACGAGCAGGTCGCGGCGGCGGGATGCGGAGGCGGCGACTTGAGGTCGCGGCGGCGGGACGTGCAGGCGGCGACTTTAGGTCGTGGCGGTGGGGAGTGCAGGCGACGACGCGAAGTCGCGGCAGCGGGACGTGCAAGCAGCGACATTAGGTCGCGGTGCGGGACGTGCAGGCGACGACGGTAGGTCGCGGCGGTGGGATGTGCAGGCGGCGACGTTAGGTCGCGGCGGCGGGGCGTCCAGGCGGCGACGCGAAGTCGCGGCGGCTGGACGGGCAAGCGGCGACGAAGCGTCATGGCGGCGTGAAGGGGAGGCAACGACGGGGCGTCGCGTCGGAGGGATGGGCAGGCGGCGACGAGACGTCGCGGCGGCGGGATGCGCAGGCGGCGCCGAAGTAGGCGCCGCGGCAGTAAGGGGAGGCGGCGACGTGACGTCGCGGCGGCGGGATGCGCGGGCGGCGCCAAAGCAGGCGCGGCGGCGGGAGGGGGGGGGCGGCGACGAGAGGTCGCGGCGGTGGGAAGAGCAGGCGGCGACGAGGCGTCGAGGCTGCGGGATGCGCAGGCGGCGCCGGAGGAGGCGCGGTGGCGGAAGGGGGAGGCGGCGAAGGGGGGTCGCGGCGATGGGGGGAGGGGGGAGCGGGGATGCGCTCGCGGCGGTGGGATCCGCAGGCGAGGAGGGCGCAATCTCAGCAGGGAGAGGGAACGACGGCGACGGCGTAGGTCGCGGCGAGGGTATGCTAGGTTGAGCCACGCGTAGGAGGGGATTTGTGGCTGTGGGATGGGCCCATGAAAAAGAAAAGACTGGAGGGAGGGAGAGGTAAGGCCTAGGAACAAGTTGCTCTATACCATGTGAAGATTGTAAATTGAACAAGTCACTTCATTAGAGGAGAAACCTAGCATACATAGTTGGAGGAGAGGCTTGAAAGAGAAGGGTGAAGGTGACCATAAGTTGGGTTGACCTCACTTGGGGGAGTGAGGCAACCGTAGGTCAAGTGGGTTGGGTTGCCCACACTTTGTAGAAGTGAGGCAACCCTAGGCCCACTTGGCTTGAGGTGACCTCACTTGTGGGAACTGAGGCACTCATAAGCCAAGTGAGTTGCATTTGGGGGCTCCACCACAATTGGCTGGATTGGCACCCCAAAGTGCAAGACTACACCCAAAGTTGGGTGTAGTCCCAACCCAACTGTACACCAAAATTGGTGTATAGTCAAATGTGTTGGCATGCTACACAATATATAATTCTAACAAGTAAGACCTCCTGTCTGCTCACAGTAAGGAGAGGGAGTAGGCAGTGGGGAGACTGGCTGTAACGGGAGACCAGTAGAAGACGGGAGACTTAGAGCCTGGCGAAGCACCGAGCCAGGCGGCGGCAGAGACGACGGTGACGGTGGAGCGAAGAACAGACGCGGCAGTGCAGCACCACCAGTACCAGCGACTCCAGTACGAGTACGAGCAGCTCCAGGGTCTCCAGCAGCTCCAGAAACTCGAGCTCCAGCACCTCCGGCTCCCGGGTCACCAGCACCTACAGCTACAGGGCCCCCAGCTCCAAAGTCCGCAGCACCACCAGCTCCGGCTGCTCCAGTACCTCCAGCTCCCGCGCCTCCAGCCCCAGCAGCGCCACTCCGAAGGCGGCAGTGCTGAGTGTACCACTCACGTAGCTGCTGCGGCGAGAGAGCACCTCCAGAACCCACAGCGCCAGCTCCACTAGCACCAACAGTACCGGCAGTACCACCAGCTCCGGCAGCTCCAGTACCTCTAGTACGAGCACCTCCAGATGTAGTAGTACCTCCAGCACCTCCAGCCTCAGCAACTCCAGGCTCCGCACCCGCAAGCTCAGCACCCTGAGGCTCCGCACACGGACAGGAAGGTTCTGGTGGAACCGCTCGCGGAGCTGGAGACAGACAGCGCGGATCCAAGGTATCAAGACATCAGGGACCTCCCCTTTGCTGCGCAAGGGGAAGACCATAGGGTAGCGCGTGTAGTCGTCGACAACCAGCAGAAAATACCGCTCGCGGCCCTGTCCCTAGACGCGGGCTGGGCCCCACACGTCCATTTGGAGAGTCTGTAGGGGAGCTTCTGTCGGAAGGAACGGGGAGGAGTGAGGAGCAGCACGCTGCCGCCCCTCAACGCAGGAAAGACAGGGCGGGTCTGGCGAGCGCGGGAGGGGGGGCAGAGACCAGGGAAGACCAGAGACAAGGAGACGGGAGTGCATGCCACGGAGGCGTGGTAGGGAGGGGTGACCAAGGCGGTGGTGCCACAGGAGAGTCTGGTGCGAGAGGTGGCGGCACAAGCAAGGGGTGGCTACCTGGCTCGACGCAGACACCTGACCAGACGCAGCTACCTAAGGAGGCTCAGTAGTCAGTGTGTACGGACTCGACCTAGGCCGACGGGTGAACGTGGCCAGGTGACGGCCAGTCCGGGAGCACGTACAGGTTGCCACACGCTGCCCGCCAGGTGTAAAGGTATCAAACCATGCATCCTGAAGGACGGCGTTGCTCACCAAGTTCGTCGAGAACGAGGGGAGGTGAAGACCTGACAGCGAGCCAGGCAGAACCGCCGGACACATGAGAACAGTGGTGGAACGAGCAAGAACTGGGCCCCCTGAGGGGTCAGCCAGAGAGACTGCATCAGGTGAAGGGAGTGGTGTGACTGTGGTAATGTCGCGAAAGAAGCAGCGAGAAGCACCTGAGTCAAGCGTGAATGTGTGAAAGGCCTCAGCAGGCGCAGTATGAGAAAGAGCAAACTCACTAGCACCTAGAGCAGCGGCCTCTATACCTGGGTCGGCCGGCATACATAGGTAACAGTCACCCTCAGCACTAACACACAATGCATACATGGCAGCAAGAATAGCATCATAGTCTAGAGCAAAGATATCAATATCACGCTTAAGCAGGTCTGCCCAGCGGAGGAACTCATGTGCATCAGGAAACTGTGTGCGCTAGGCATCATCAAGACGGGAGAAACAGCGGTACTCGGTGTGAAACTTCCCGCATGGCTGTCCAGTGCGGGGACCGGTGCGAATGACATACGAGCAACGAACAGCACCCCCATACGCCCCACGCTGAGCATACCAATCACGAAGCTGCTGAGGCGTAAGGGTCTCGCGCGGACGCTGCTGCTGCTGCTGCCTTTAACCACCACCAGAACCTCCCCTCTGAAAGGCTCCACCCCGACCGCCACCACTACCGCCGCCACCACTCCCACTACCGCCACCACCGCCGCTGCCGCCTCCACCGCCACCACTTCCACTGCCGCCACCTCCGCCGCCTCCACTCTCACTGCTACCGCTACCGCCGCCATCGACGCCTCGACTCCCGCCACTACTCCCACCGCCACCTCCGCCACCTCCACCACCCCCGTCGCCTCCACCACCGCCCCCCCCCCGCCGCCACCTCCCTTGCCCTTGCCGCTGCAGCGCCTCCCATTAGGAGCAGAAGCAGGATCGACTTCCTCAGCACCAAGGAAGTCAACAGCAATAGCAGAAGCGTAGGAGGGGGCAAGGGGGGAGGGGGAACACCCCTCAAAGAGGGGAGTGCGAGGAGTGCCACGAGCAGCACCTACAGTGACAATGCTCTTCTCTGTTGCAAGCAGGTGCTTCTCGAAGTCGTCGACAGTGAGGGCGGTAGGGTCAAGAGCGAGAAAGTGGTCCCTGACCGTACGAAGAGAGTCAGGGAGGCGGGTGACTAGGAAGTAAAGCGTGATGTACATTGGGGGAGGGTTCGCGACTAAGAACTCGGCTGAGAGAGCGGCACGGTAGCGAACGTCACTGGCGCGAAGGTGGGAGATGAGGTCCTCAACTGTGGCAAAGGAGGACAGCTCTGGGAACAGGTAGGGCAGGATAAGGCGGCTGAGAGCAGCACTGGCAGGGGAAGAGTAGTGAGCGACTACAGCAGTGTACAGGTCCTTGTGCTGGCCGAAGTGCGCACGTTCAGCTAACGGCAGATGGTTGCGAATAGCTAGGCGAGAAGCTGCGTCACGGGTCTGCCACTGTGAACGAGAGAGGCTCTCAGCTGTGTCAGGAGGAGCGGCTGAGGAGCCAGACGCATGGTCAAATAGGGAAACGCCGTCTTTAGCATCAGTCATTAGGTACAGTTGCCACGTGGGGAACTCTATCGGGCGGCCGTCAGGGTCGAACGAGGGGACGTTGAACGTAGCCATGGCTGCAGAGCGGCGCACGGGCAGGCAGTGACGGCGCGCGGGCAGCAGAGGCAACGTGCAGGCAGTAGAGGCGGCACGCTGGCAGGCAAAGGCGGCGCGCGGGCGGCAATGGCAGGGCGCGGGCCGCAAGGGCTGCAGACTGGCGGCGCGCGGGCAGGAGCAGCAGGGCAGGAGCAGTAGCTTAGCAGCAACAGCAGTGCAGCAACAGCAGTGCAGAAACAGTAGCACAGGCGGCAACAGGGGCAGTGCAGGTGCGCGCGGGCCTGGCACGGGCTGTACAGGCTGCGCGCGGGCCTGGCGCGGGCTGTACGGGCCGCGCACGGGCCTTGCGCGGGTCGTACGGGCTGCGAGCTGGCCTGGCGCGGGCCGCGCGCGGGCTGTAGGGGCTGCGCTCGGGCGGCGCGCGGGCTGTACTGGCTGCGCGCGGGCTGCGCGTGGGCTGTACGGGCCGCGCGCGGCAGGGCAGAGCAGGGCAGCGCGAAATCGCTGGGCAGGGCAAAAAATTCGGGCAGAAAAAAAAAATAGCTAACTGGTGGGCCCTTCAAAAAAAACGGTCCTCAGAAGGACCTGCTCTATACCATGTTGAGACAGTTAGGTGAAAGCTGAGTGATTTGGTCTAGGATGGGGTACAAAGTGTTAGAGACTAAGGACGGAGTCTATGAAGATTAGGGGCTGAAATATCTCAAAATCATCAACTACAATTCTGGACAGAAAAGTCGTCGTCACAAGAAACATCGTCGATGAAAGGTCCACTGTTAGAATTCTCTCAAACTCGAGTATGTTGTAGCCATTGACCGTGGCTACCTTTCCCAATTTGAATAGTATCAAAATATGGAGTATAACTCGAGTTATGAACTTCGGCGCACTAGGGGGTATGCTGCCATAGAAAACGTAACTCAATCACAATTATCTCACAAGTTCACACAAGAAAGTTAGAGTAGCAATAGAACCAGGTAGGAGGGGATGAGGAGGACGAGAGGGAAGGTCCCAAGGGAGTCCCCAACCAAGGACACCCCATACCACACAATTCCCCTCTCTATAGGCACCCCAACTTTGACATTTGTCACTTTCCCAACTCATGCCATCCACCTCACCCAACTTGACCACACTTGCCAACCTGGTTTGGCACCTCCCAACCACTTGGCAGCATCTACAGTGATGTTGACGAATTTCCCAACCCCCAAGAGTCTGTACTCCTTATGGAGTCAACACCACAACTTCCCATAGTCACCACAACCAAATATCAAAAGCATACGAACTTCCAACATTCGTAACTTTCTTGTTCGTGCTCCGATTGAAGCGATACTTGGTTCGTCGGAAAGCTCTTGAGCAGAGGAGTCACTTCAGATATCTGCTCAAGCCAAATAACATTCACACACACTCAGAAAAAAACAAACCGCACAAAACACAAATTCTTGCATACGCTCACACCACGCATGCGACGCACGAACACATGATGGGAAGCAGACAGACGTGAATGCATATGATTGCATCACACAACAAACTCCCCCTCTGGCTGCCAACCATCATCCCACATGTCATAGCTCAAGCATGCACCCTCAATGCACACTCATCCCAGCAAGCTTCATGCCCTTCCAATGCTCAGATTCAGCCAGGCGCTTGGTGAGAATGTCAGCCGCCTGCTGATGGGTCTTCACAATCTCCAGCCGCACCTCCTTGTCCAGGAGCCTCCTCACCCAATGCCACTTAGGCCTGATGTGCTTCGTCAGCCCATGAAGGCAAGCGTTCTTAGCAAGCTTCACAGCCGACTCGTTGTCACAGAAAATCACAGTTGGCTCCTTCTGGCACACTCCGATGTCCTCCAACAAACGCCTCAGCCACACCACCTCCTTTGCCCCATGATGCAGAGCCATGTACTCTGTCTCACATGAGGACTGCCCCACCTCGTTCTGCTTCTTGCTGCGCCAGCTCACTGCACCACCTCCAAACAGGCACACATAGCCTCCAATGCTGGTGCCATCCGCCTTCACAGAGTTGAAGCTAGCGTCGGTGTAGCAGGTCAGGAGCATCTCCCCCTTGCCCAAATCAGCTGCACCCCTCTGCAGCCTCTGTTGCACAGCACTGTACTCCAAGCCCACTGATGCCGTAGCGCTCACATAGCGGACCAACCTCTTGGCCGCTTCCAGCTGCACATGACTGGGGCGTGAAACCACACTTGCAAGCCTGGATGTAGCAAAGGCAATGTGAGGCCGCGTGTGGTTAGCCGCATAATTGAGTGCCCCCACCATGGAATGAAACAGCTTCCTGTCACTCTCACCCACCACCTCCTCATCAGCACAGGGCTCCACAGTGAACCCCGAAGGCAGTGGGGTGGCTGGCTTTCCTCCATCTTGCAGCCCATACTTCTCAGCCAGCCCCTCACAATACTTTCTCTGGTGCAACCTCAACACTCCCTTGTCAAGGTCCCTCTCCACATGCATGCCCAAATAGTACTTCACATCTCCCATCTTGGAGCACTTAAACTGCATCTCCAGCATCTCCTCCACATGCTCAATCATTGCACACGACTTAGAGAAGAGCAGGATGTCGTCCACATATACCAGGAGCATGAGAAACTGCTCCTTCTCTTGCAGCAGGAACAAGCTGTGATCACACTCACTTTTTTTGAAACCCCCAGCCAGCAGTGTCTCCTCCAACTTGTGGAACCATGCGCGAGGAGCCTGCTTAAGGCCATAGATGGCCTTCTTGAGCCTGCACACCCTGCCGCTCCCATCATCCAACCCCTCAGGCTGCAGCATGTACAGCTCCTCTAGGATGATCCCATTGAGGAAAGCAGTTGTGATATCCATCTGCTTGATCCTCCATCCACGGTTTGCAGCCATTCCCAACATCACCCTTAGTGTAGTCCCTTTCCCCACAGGAGCAAAGATCTCGTCAAAGTCCTTCCCCTTTGTCTGCTGAAACCCCTTTGCCACAAGCCTTGACTTGTAGCGGGTCAGCTCCCCATCAGGTCCGTACTTGTGCCTGAAGATCAGCTTGGAAGAAATGGCCTTCTTCCCAGGAGGCAGCTCACACAGCTCCCACGTTTCATTCTCCAGCAGAGAGTCATACTCCTCCTTCACACTCTGCTTCCACTTCTCAGCATCGGGCCCACTCAAGGCCTCAGCTAGCGTCTTGGGCTCAGGGACGGCTGCCCAGTAGCAGTGTGCTATCTCTTCCTCATCACACTGCTCAGCCACACTCCCAGCCCGTACCACCTTTGGCTTGCCAAAGCTCGGATAGGTCAGCCGGTTAGGAGGGTGCACATCCCTCGTAGGACGGTCAGCCGGACGTGCGGCACCTTGTGGAGCATCTTGCTGCTGCTGTTGCTGCTCTTCCACCTCAGGTTCTCAACACTGCTGATATATTCACCACGGCACTTCAGCCTGGTGATCATCAGCGTTTCTGTACCTTTTTAGGCCTTGTGCCTACTTTGCCTCACCTGCTCACTTTGTGACTTTGCTTGTACTGTGATCTATATACTTATCTTTGCATGCTTACACTTGCTAGGTTGTGATCACTGTACTGCTTGTTCCCATTTATACAACTTTGCATGTGAGCTGGCCTTGTGGCCATTTGCTTGTGCTCAGAGTGTGTGGTGACTTCGTGATCCACCCTGAGCTTGCTTTGCTTTTCTTGACTGGTCTTGTGACCCCTTGTTCTCCCCCACTTTGCCTATGGGGGTGTATCAGACTATTATGTTGTGTGTGTAGTGTAGGCCGTAGGGTAGCCCATATGAGTTACAACCCAATTCGGGTTAGTACTTGTACCACCTTTTCTGTTCAATGCACTCATTCTCGCTTAGTCTTCTGACAGTCAGAGATGGCGTCTTAGAGATCCACAGGCACTTTCATCGACACAGTTTCCTCCCCTGGTGCGAACGTGATCGATGGCATGTGATCTTCAAGGCAAAGCGGCTGCCTGGATTGCTGCCTATCTTGAAGAAGCGTTATGTGGCTAGAGGTTGAAGCACCGTGAGGAAGTTGAATTCTTCCAGACCTTCGCCACGACCCTAAAGATGACCTTTTCTTTGGGTGTTCTAAACGTTGCAACATATCAAAACTACGAGCAGCACAGCGAGACTACGAGCTGCCCTCCCACGACTTCTCTACTGCCTTTCTCCAGGGCCACCTACACAAGGAGATCTGGCTGTACTGCCCTCCTGGTTTCTTTGCCACTTTCCCTCCTAGGACCCAGTGGAGCTTGAAGCGACCGGTCTACGGTCTCCACCAAGCGCCCTGTGTATGGCACGACACGCTGCACACCACTCTTGCAGCCATCGGGTTTTGTCATTCGTCTGTTCATTCGTTCTAGGCCCACACCTTCCTTCGTCCTTCTCTACGTTGATGACTTGGTGTTTGCTACAGCAGACAGGGCTGCTCTAGCTGTGGTGAAGTTCGAACTGCTGAAGAGACACACGTGCACTGTCCTTGGTGTCCTGCGCCGCTACCTTGGCTTGAATATCACCAGGGGCAGAGCCGCTTGCACCATCACACTCGCAGAGTCACCATCATTTAGGGTTGCATACTAGTATCCCATCCTTCTAGTCACTCAACATTCCGTTGCTTCTAACTTTGAGATGTATGAGTCTTCCAAATCGACAAAATCTTGCCACGACCTTACGCAAATTCACACCCGCACCGTTGTTGGACTCATCCTATGCCGATGGTCGGTCATAATGTGCCTTCCCAATGAAAAGGCCCTCTCTAGATCCGCGGATGTTCTCGATATGGCCAAATGATTGCGAGCTATACGCCCAATAGTGGGATAACTTATGGCCTTCAAGCACGACCATTTGTTTTGAATGAGGAGATGGTTTCACGAACCTTAATTCTCGGCACATGACGGTACATGGTGAGCTTTTCCAAAGGATCGGCATGTTAGAATCTATATATTATAGCATGCGAACACTTGTGACTGTACACCAAGAGTGGTGTACAGTTGGGTTGGTTCAGGCTCTAGTTTTGGGCGTACTGCGGTTAGACACCCTAATTGGGGTGAACCCAAACATCCTAGCTTAGACTTGGCTCCAACCTTGTTGGCCAAGTGGGGCAACCAACTTTGGTTGGTTGGCCACCATCCCACTAGGGTTGGTTGGATGGTCCTTCCTCCCACTAGCCTACTTGGTCTTGGTGTCTTATGTGCTAGGTTTGGTGTTTCTCTCCAACCTTCTCTTCCTTGTATAACCTTGTGCTCTCTTGAGCTAATGTTAACAATTCTTCCTCAAGTTTCCATAGCTCCTAGTTTCTTTCATGGTATTCAGAGCCTAAGGCAAACGCCCTAGATCCTAGGCCTACTCAACCAAGTAATACCTTTTCTTTTAGTGAACTTATTACATCTCCCTCCCACCTTCTCGTCGCGAAATTCCTTCCTTCAGTCGAGCCGGTCAAGTTCACCGTGCGAAATCCTTTCCTGGAGTCCGCACGGCCACATTTCACCGTGCGAAATCCTTTCCTGGAGTCCGCACGGCCACATTTCACCGTGCGAAATCCTTTCCTGCAGTCCGCACGGCCACATTTCACCGTGCGAAATCCTTCCCTGCAGTCTGCACGGCCACATTTCACCGTGCGAAATCCTTCCGTGCAGTCCGCACGGCCACATTTCACCGTGCAAAATCCTTTCCTGTAGCCCGCACTGTCAGAATGTGTTTGCTGTCTAGTCTGCAGTGGGGTACTCTGTAGTGAGTACAACCCAATTAGGGTTTCCTATTTGTATCCCAACTGTTGCTAGTGCAATCCCCTCTTCTCCGTTTCATTCCTCGTTCTATCTTTCACATGGTTTCAGAGCAAGTCGACTCTCCTTGGTCGATCCAGTGAATGGGCCCACCTGATGCTTCCGCTGCTTTACTGCCTGTCGCGCGCCCCGGGCGCGCGATGTTTTCTGCCTGCCGCGCGCTCCTGGCGTGCGGCGTTAGCGCGCGGCGGTTTTCTGCCCGTCGCGCCGCCCTGCTGGTCGCGTACTGCTCTGCCCTGCCCGTCGCGCCGCCCTGCTGGCCGCGCGACGCCCTGCCCTGCCCGTCGCGCGCCCTGTGGCAAGCAACGGTGCCCTGCTCGTCGCGCGCCCCGAGGCGTGCGGCGGTGCCCTAACCGTCGCGGCGCCATGGGGGACCCGTGCACGCCCCCTCCGTCATCCCGTCGCCCGTCGCGGCACCATGGGGGACCCGCGCGCGCCCCCTCCGTCATCTCGTCGCCCGTCGCGGCGCCTTGGGGGACCCGTGCGCGCCCCCTCCGCCATCCCGTCGCCCGTCGCGGCGCCCTGGGGGACCCGCGCGCGCCCCCCTGCCATCCCGTCACCCGACGCGGCGCCTTGGGGGACCCGCGCGCGGCCCCCTCCCCCCGCCATCTCGTCGCCCGTCGCGGCGCCTTGGGGGACCCGTGCGCGCCCCCCCCCCCCCCCCCCCCCCCCCCCCGCCATCCCGTCGCCCGTCGCGGTGCCTTGGGGGACCCGCGCGCGCCCTTCCTACCCCCCCCGCCCCCCCCCCCCCGCTCCCCCTGTCTACCGCGAGCCTGTCTCATCCTCGCGGGTGGCGAGTGTGGGGGTGGTGCGTGTGTGAGTCGTCCCCTACTCCTCCTCCATCTCCCACTGCTTCAGCTGCCGCTGAGAGGGGGTGGATGTGTGGGAGCCGACGGAGTGGCGCTAGGGGGGTGGCACGGGATTGGAGCTAGGGGTGCAGCAGGGGGTGTGTGAAAGGGGGGTGGGACAGTTGGGGGAGGTTGGGCGGAGGTAACCGTCGTGTCGCCAGCGGCGCCAGTAGTCCGGAGGCTACAATCTCCGGTAGCCCAGTTTGAGCCAGCTGCGCCAGTTGCCCGTGGATCCGTTGCTCCTGCCGCTCGTCTTAGCCGCGGAGCCAGTTACTCCTATAGTCCGGGGCCCTTGCTCCGGTAGCCACTCCGTCAGTGCGGCTCCTGTTGCCCGTGTGTCTGCAGCTTCAATCGTCGCCTCCTATCTCCTCTCCTCTCACAGTCCCGCCTCCTCCTCCTCACTTGCCCTCTGTGACTGCCTCTAGCTTGACTTGTGCTTGTGAACTATTTTGTGACTGCTTGCTGTGCTGATTATACCCCACTTTGACTATGGGGGTGTGTCTGAA
This sequence comes from Closterium sp. Naga37s-1, assembly GCA_947471745.1. Classification (NCBI taxonomy): domain Eukaryota; kingdom Viridiplantae; phylum Streptophyta; class Zygnematophyceae; order Desmidiales; family Closteriaceae; genus Closterium; species Closterium sp. Naga37s-1. The sequence goes on from CANJKZ010000858.1 coordinate 2,460,775, forward strand.
TGTGTTTGCTGTCTAGTATGCAGTGGGGTACTCTGTAGTGAGTACAATCCAATTAGGGTTTCCTATTTGTATCCCAACTGTTGCTAGTGCAATCCCCTCTGCTCTGTTTCATTCCTCATTCTATCTTTCACACGCACGGCCACATTTCACCGTGCGAAATCCTTTTCTGCAGTCCGCACGGCCACATTTCACCGTGCGAAATCCATCCCTGCAGTCCGCACGGCCACATTACATTGTGCGAAATCCTTTCCTGCAGTCCGCACAGCCACATTTCACCATGCGAAATCCTTCCCTGCAGTCGCACGGCTCTGTTAGACCGTCGCGTCACCTTTGCAGGCAGCCGCGGAGACCCCTCTGACCGTCGCGTCAGCTCTGCAGGCAGCCGCGGAGACCCCTCTGACCGTCGAGCAGTAGCGTGACTGGCCACCAGCGGCAGCAGGACTGGCCAGCAGCAGCAGCAGCAGCGTGACTGGACAGCAGCAGCAGCGTGACTGGACAGTAGCAGCAGCGTAACTGGACAGCACCAGCAGCGGGACTGAATAGCAGCAGCAGCGGGACTGGACAGTAGCAGCAGCGGGACTGGACAGCAGCAGCAGCGGGACTGGACAGCAGCAGCAGCAGTGTGACTGGACAACAGCAGCAGCGTGACTGGACAGCAGCAGCAGCGGGACTAGACAGTAGCAGCAGTAGTAACGTGACTGGATTGCAGCAGCAGCGGGACTGGACAGCAGCAGCAGCGGGACTGGACAGCAGTAGCAGCGCCACTGGACAGCAGCAGCAGCGTGACTGGACAGCAGCAGCGTCTGAGCTGAACGGTGGCAGCATGACTCGTGACAGGAGCGATAGTTATGGCGACTGACTCCGTGCCTATTGACACCGGATCCATCGTTCACCTCGAGGTCCAGGACGGCACTACCGCACTGAAGTGGCACCGTTTCTCACAGAGCCTCACCGGCGTCCTCCGCTCCACCATTGTGGGCGGCTTTAACCTCTACTCCATTGTCTTCGCTGAACCGGATGGTCTTGGGCTCACTCCACCTCCCCTCCCTGGTCTTGAACCTCCTCCTCCACCCCATCCTGGCGAAGCACCTCGCCCGCCCGATCTCCCTCGCCTCGTTTCTGACAACACCACCAATGCCTCGCGCCTCACCACCTACGTGGAGGAGGTGGCGACACACACGCGACTGGTGGATACCCACAAGGCAGCCTTTGCTGCTCACACCACGGCCGCTGCCCTTCAAGCGCAGTACACTGCTGGTCGACGTCGTACACCTCCCAGCTGACTGATTTCAAGTCTCGCCATGCCGCCTGGTGCATTGCCGACACTCGGGCTATCGGCCTCATCAACTCCTGCATCCCGACCTCGCTCCAGAGCGAGCTTGCCGCCACTTCCTCTGCAGTTCTCTGGCGCGCTCTCTGTGATTTGTATGACCGCCGGGACATGGCATCTCTTCATGCCCTCTACCGTGACTTCAACGCTATCACCCTTGACAACTGCACCGGCGCAGCTGACTATACCCGTCGCCTCAACAACACAGCTCGGTGTCTTCGGGAGCATGGGGCCACTATTGATGACCCCCTGCTCATTTGGCGCATCCTCGAAGGACTCACCCCGGCCTATGAGATGCATCGCATCGCCTACAACATTGTTCTCTCTCCCCACGCCACGGCTGCCGAAGTCACCACATGGGTCCTTGATACTGAAGCCAAGCTTACCCGCCAGTCCCCCTCCACCCTCAACTTCACCCAGGGACGCGGAGGACGTGGGGGGCGTGGTGGCAAGGGTCGTGGTGGGGGGAGTGGCGGAGGCGGTGGTGGTCGAGGTGGAGGGGCTGGCGGTGGCGCTACAGGTGGGACGTCAGGAGGTGATGGGGGTGCTGGTCGCGGTGGACGCTCAGGGGGTTTCCCTCCTTGCTCCTATGTCATTCGACAGGGCCCCAACAAGGGCCACGGCTGCAACCAAACCACCCATCCTGCTGAAACCTGCTTCAAGGCCCTCAGTGATGAGTGGTTTGCTCGGGGCAACACAGGTACCCCTCCTCGTTGGGCCACTGTTACCCCTCGCCCCACTGTTCATGACGTTCGAACACTTCTCGCCTATCAGCCACCACCTTCTCAGCTCCACCAGACTCTGGCGAGTCACCTGCCTCCCCGCCTCCTGCACCAGGTACAAGTATTTCTTCCCCCCCTTCCAGATCCGCAGCCTCAGCAGTAGCAGCAGCAGCAGCAGCCGCAGCAGCAGCAGCAGCAGCAGCAGCAGCAGCAGCAGCAGCAGCAGCTGCAGTAGCAGCAGCAGATGCATCCGGGGTTCCAGGGCCTTCCGCCTATGCAGCCGCAGTACCTGGGGCCACAGCATCACCCGGGATTCCTGGGTCCCCTCCTCCTCCCTTATCCTCCCCAGCCACAGCAGCCCCTTCTCCAGCAGCAGCCATACTCTGGCTACCCCTCTGCCCCCCCCAAGTGTCTCTGACACCCAAGGCAGTTTCCTTTGTCATGTTACCGTTGCACCCTCTGACGCTTCCATGCATCCCTCTGCTATTAATGAGACGCTTTTCCAGAACTCCGTGTCACCTACCCCTCCTTCCTCCCCCACCTTGGACTTTGTCATTGATTGTGGGGCCACAGAAACCGCACTGAAGGATGCTGGCACCCTCACTCCCCTTCCTCTTCCCACTCAGGTTCACGGTGCCGACATCAGTTTTTCCATCCCATGCACTCACCTCTCCACTCTACCTTGCACCGCTTTCCCATATGGTACAGTCACAGGTCTCCACATCCCCACCCTTCACAACAACCTCCTCTCCCACCGTGAGATACAAGGCGCTAGTATTACCGCTATTTACCCTGGTAATGCTTCTTACTGTGATCTCTACAACACTGCTTCTGGTCGCTTCCTCCTACGCATTCCCCTTTGTCCTCGCACTCGCCTTTTGTCAGGTCACCACTCATGCTGGCACTTCCACTGGCCCCCCTCCTCCTCCCCCTACCCCTCCCCCCCAGGTATCCTCCTCCCCTACGTCATCCCCCTCATCCTCCTCCCCCTCTCCTTCCCCCACCCCATCCCCCTCCTCCTCTAGTCACCTCTCCCACCCTGCTGTGCTCTTGCATCACAGATTAGGCCACCCAAACTTCGCGGCACTTCGCACTGCCATCACATCCCGCCTCCTCGACAGCCTCCCCCCCACTCTTCCTCCCCTCCCTTCCTCCCCCGCACCCCCATGCCCATCCTGCATTCATGGAAAACTCAAACACTCTCCCCATCACAGCCATCCCACATTCGCAGCTGCTCCCCTTGACCCTGTTCACATGGACCTGTGGGGCCCCTATCCCATCCGCTCTCGCCAGGGGCACCGGTACATGCTCGTCCTCGTCGACGACCATAGTCGGTACTCTACTGTCTTCTTCCTTCACACGAAGGATCAAGTGCCGGCTGTGGTCATTGCCTAGGCTGAGCAGTGCCGCACATATTTTAAACGCCCCATCAGCCACCTTCACTCCGATGGTGGGGGTGAGTTCCTCAATTATACACTCGCCACTTACTGCAAAACCCACGGCATTCAACAGACCCACACCATCCCCCATTCCTCTCACCAGAACGGCATCGCTGAGAGTCGCATTCATGAGATCACCAAGATTGCTTGTTGCCTTCTTGCTCACGCCTCCATCCCTCCTTCCCTCTGGAGCTATGCCCTCCTCCATGCTTCCCTCCTCTTTAATCTCCGCTCCCACCCTCAGCAGTCCTCCTCCTCCCCCACAGAACTTTGGTCTAAGGCCAAGCCTGACGCTGCTGGCCTTCGCGTTCGTCCTCATCCCTCCGGCCGATCGCTCCCGCGCTGCTGGCAAGCTCGCCCCTCGCGCTCTGGAGTGCGTCTACCTTGGGCATGATCGCGATTCCCCAGGCTACCTATTCCTTCACCCTCCCACCAATCGCCTCATCCGCAGCATCGACGTCGTCTTCGACGAATCCACTCCCTACTACTCCACTCCTCCTCCTGACCCTCTCCCTCCTCCCACTCGCCCCCTCGCTTGGACCGACACCGTCCTCCCGCCTCTTCTCCCTCCAGCGCCTCTCCTCCCCCCTGTCGCTGCCCCGCTCCCGCCTTCCTCCTCTGCCGACGTCTACAACCCTGCTGCACCCGCCTCCCCCGCTCACTCAGCTGCACCCCCTCCCCCCTCTCCCTCCTCTCATTCTCCCCCTTTACAGCAGCCGGATCAGCAGCAGCAAGGGCAGCAGCAGCAGGGGCAGCAGCTGCAGCAGCAGCAGCCGGAGCAACGACAGCAGCAGCAGCAGCAGCAGCCAGGGCAGCAGCAGCCGGGGCAGCAGCAGCAATCGGGACAGCAGCAGCAGCAGGGGCAGCAGCAGGGGCAGCAGCACCTGCAGCAGCAGCAGCAGCACCTGCAGCAGCAGCAGCGACGCGCAACTTTCCGCTCCTCCCCTTTCCTCCTTCCTCGCATGCACACCCGCTCCCTGGACAGACTCATTGGAGCCCCTCCTCCCGCCTCCATTTAGCTCCTCGAGGACTCCCATGAGGAGTTCCTCAACATTCGGCAACACACACCTTTCCTTTCCTCCCTCTACCTTGACTTCCTCGGCTTTCCCGTCCTTGGCGCCACCTCCACCCCAACCATCTTCACTCCCACCACCTTCCAAGAGGCCATCACTTGCCCTGACGCGGACAAAATGGATAGCGGCCATCTTCTTGGAGTGTGAGGCATTTATTCGCAACGACTCCTTTGTCGATGTCCCCCTCCCAGCCGGCGCCAACCTCGTCGAGGGCAAATGGGTCTTTCGGGTAAAGCAGCTGCCGGGCGAGGAGCCGGTCTACAAGGCACGCTACTGCGCCAAGGGTTTCACGTAGACTTGGGGCAAGGATTTCTGGTTCACCTACGCCCCCACCGCCAAACCACCTACCTTTCGCGCAGCCCTCGACATTGGCGCACGTGACAACATGGAGATATGCTCAATGGACGTCTCCAATGCGTTCCTGCAGGGCGACCTGCACGAGCGCATCTTCCTCCGCCGCCCCCCTGGGTTCCATGCTGCCTTTCCTGAGAACACCGTCTGGCAGCTGTGTCACCCTGTCTATGGCTTGAAGCAGGCGCCAAGGAAGTGGCACGCGAAGCTGTCTGCCACTCTGGGGTCCCTCGGCTTCTCTGCATCCCACTCCGATGCCAGCCTCTTCATTCGCTCCTCCCCTCGCCGCTTCTTCATTCTGGTGTATGTGGACGACATGATCCTCCTTTCTGACTCCAAGGCTGACAGGGAGCAGATGAAGATGTCACTGCAGCAGCGTCTCAAATGCAAGGACCTCGGCGACCTCACGCACTACCTGGGCATGACCATCACGCGCGACCGCCCTGCTCGCACCATCACCCTCTCCCAGTCCCACTACATCGGCCAGGCCTTGGAGAAGTTTGAGATGGCGCAGGCCAAGCCCGTGTCCACCCCCCTCCCTTTCGGACACCAGCTCGCTCCGCCCACCTCTCCCTCCTCCTCCCCTCATCCCTGATGTACGCAATGATGTGCACCCGCCCCGACCTCGCCTACCCCATTAGCGTGCTCGCACGCTTTGTTGGCACCGGTCGTCACACCGAGGAACACTGGAAGGCTGCTAAGCGGGTCCTCCGCTACCTTCGTCCTCACCCTTGGCGGCCCCTCCCCTCCTCTCCTTTCGGGCTTCAGTGATTCCTCACGGGCTGACTCGCAGCCGGACCGCCGCTCCTCCCAGGGCTACGGATTTACACTTGGCAGCGGCCTTATCAGCTGGCGCTCCACCCGTTCCTCTGCCATTTCTCTCTCCACCTGTGAGGCCGAGCTCTACACTGGCACCATGGCCGCCCTGGAGTCACGCTGGCTCTGTTTTCTTCTTGCCGAACTTGGCGCCCCCCAGCCGTGCCCCACTCTCTGGTGTGACAACGCCAGCACCATCCACCTCACTCAAGATCCCGTCTATCACGCCCGCTCCAAGCACATCGAGCTCCGCTACTTCTTCATCCGTGAGCTCGTCCAGCAAGGCCTCATTTTTGTTCGGGAAATTGCGGCGGAGGCCAACTTGGCCGACATCTTCACCAAGGCCTTGCTTCGCCCTGCGCACTCTGCTTTCCTCCGTCTCATTGGCCTTGCTCGCCCGGGCGCCCCTTGATTCAGGGGTTGTTCTCTTCATGTGTTCGCATGCTAAGGGGTTGTGTTAGAATCTATATATTATAGCATGCGAACACTTGTGACTGTACACCAAGAGTTGTGTACAGTTGGGTTGGTTCAGGCTCTAGTTTTGGGTGTACTGCGGGTAGACACCCTAGTTGGGGTGAACCCAAATATCCTAGCTTAGACTTGGCTCCAACCTTGTTGGCCAAGTGGGGCAACCAACTTTGGTTGGTTGGCCACCATCCCACTAGGGTTGGTTGGATGGTCCTTCCTCCCACTAGCCTACTTGGTCGTGGTGTCTGATGTGCTAGGTTTGGTGTTCCTCTCCAACCTTCTCTTCCTTGTAGCCTTGTGCTCTCTTGAGCTAATGTTAAAAATTCTTCCTCAAGTTTCCATAGCTCCTAGTTTCTTTCACGGCAGGCTCATCATCGTCTTGCACACTAAAGATCTCCCCCAAGATAGAGGATCACTCTTGAGCAACTTCATTCATGCAATTGTTTGTGCTCGAGCTCTCTCCTACGTGTTTAACACCGCACTCTCCCTTCTCATACTCGACATAGCACCTCTTAATGCACTCCTCCACCTTCTCAACACTCACATGCCCGCCTCCTTCCGATGCACCCGCGGCATAATACCCAAAGTTAGAACGTAGGTCTAGCACTGTTGCCACGGTGTATTCCTCGGAGGAGTGAAACTCTGAACGAGGACTTGCTTTCGAGCCATATCATCCAGGACAAGTTCATGGAAGAGTCTGAACGGCCAATGAGGCTCCTTCTGTAGGCCAATTACGTCGCCCCGACGAAACAAGGACGTTAGCCGGGGCAGCATGGGAAATAGGGCAGAGGTGGAGGCGGCGGCGGAAAGTTGTCGAACAACAGGTCCTTGGAGGGCGCCAACCGCACGAAGTCGGCGAAGGGCCATGATCGCGGTGGCTTTGGCTCACCCCGAGGAGGACGCCACTAAACATTTGCGGACACCTCAACCACCTCTCGTATAATTGCCCCGAATGCGACGAGTCCGACAATGAGCAGTAAGGAAGTCGCAGGAAGTCTGAAAACGGTCGTCGATCAGAGGACGGGAAGATTGACGCTGACCATCATCGTCGAGACAATATGTCGTGCAAGAAGAAGCGGGCGTTGTAAAAAACGGCGCCAACATCGAGGGGTGTTAACAAGTGAATGGAATGATGAATGACTAGAATGAGCAAGTATAAGGGTAGATATATCAAACCTAACCGTAACACTAACAGAGTTGTACACCAACTAGACTAAACAATACAAACTATAACAATCATAGTTTGACACAACCCCCATAGTCTAGGTAACGGTAGGCCTGCGAAAAGAAACATCTATCTTAGGGTGGATCACGAAGTCACCACAGAGTCGGAGAACAAGAAAAGGTCACAACACTAGTTAACAAGAACAAAGCAACGTCCGGAGTGGATCTCAAGATCACCACACAGTCTGAGAACAAGCAAGAGGTCAAAAGGCCAGTCCATATGCAAGAACATAGCAAATATAGAAGATGCAGGAGTACAAGACAAGCATGGCAAGCATCTCTATGGAAGCAATGCCATAAGGCAAGTCCACAAGCAGATATATAGGAACTATTATGAGATGCAAGAGTACAAGGAAAAACATCTCTACGAAAGCAAGTGACGGCCTGTAGACACAAGGCCCCGCTGGGTGCAGAAGTGCTGGTGGTCACTAGGTGGCAACGCCTTGGTGAAGATATCTGCAGTGTTTGCCTTAGAGACCACACGTAACACGCGGGCCTGGTCACGCTGCTGCAACTCGCGCAGAAGGAAGTAACGAAGCTGGATGTGCTTCGCCTTCCCCAACCATTCAGGGCTCCTTGCACAACAGGACAACAAACCTGTTGTCGGCGAACAAGACTGGGGGAAAGTGAGGCCACTCACTAAGGTCGACGAGAAGGAACGATAGCTAGCGAAGCTTTTGGGTGGCCACGGCCGTCGCGTATACCTCTGCCTCACGGCTGGAACTGGAGACAGGCGACGCCATAGTCGACCTCGACGAAACAACTCCAGTCCCAAGGCTGAAGCAATAACCCTGTGTAGACTGCAGCTGCTCAGCGCCGTCGGCCCATGACGAGTGCAAGAAACCTGTAAGTGTAACTGGCTGCTACCCTCCAAGGACAAGTCCGATGCCTGATGTACTCCATACATACTTTGCCACCCCCTTAGCAGCGTACCAGTGGGAAATTTGTTGTCTCCTAGGCGCAACAAAGTGTGCAAGGATGCTAAGAGGCTAAGCTAGGTCTAGGCGAGTACAGGACATCGGTACATGAGATAACCAACCAACTCAGGATATGGACCACTGGGCTCAAATGGCTCGTCCGAATGTGGAGGCGTGAGCCCATGATCCACAGTGAGAGGGGTGAGCTATACCTTGGATGTGAGGATCTGGTTCAGGAAAGATAAATCTATTTAATGATTCACCTGGGTACAAGGCGGAAGTAACCCGGGTGTTACTAGAAGGTTCTGCGGGTCGCGAAGCGTCCCTAACGGGTCCTTCCCGAATTCGGTAGAAGGCAATTCGGTGTCAACTGAAAAGCCTGGAATTCGGTGCACTCAACCTAGTTCGGTGCCTATAACTATAATAACTATAGTAAAAGCAACGAACCTAGGAAATCAAGCAAAAGCAAGCGAAGCAAAATAATGCAAAGCCAAGCTAGATAATGCGTAATAAAGCAGTATCAAGCAAGTAAAGTCTAGCAAAGCCGTCGTACTCTCACACGTCCCCCCCTTAAAGCTGGGTGGCGTGAGAAACACCCTGCTTGACAAGATAATCCTTGAGAGCACGGTGTGCGTTGCCCATATCAGCTTCTGCAACCAACTGTCCTCAGTGGGGTCATATCCCTTCCAACGTATCAAGAACTCGAGCGTGTTGCTACGTCTATGTCGATGAGCAAGCACTCGTTCCACTTCGTACTCTGGTTCATCCTGAACAAGAACAGGTGGTGGTGGCGGTAGCTGTCGTGCTGTGAACTGTTGGTTGGGGTCCTTGTAGGGCTTCAGTAGCTGAACATGGAAAGCGTTGTGAAGCTTCCAAGTAGTAGGTAAGCGCAAGCGGAAAGTTACTGGTGTGACCATCGCCTCAACGCAAAAAGGACCACAGAAGCGAGGCCGGAGCTTAGACGGAAGGTGAGATTAGTCCAAGTTGCATGTGTCGAGAAGCACCTGATCTCCGACTGCTACTTAGTGATCTCGTAGCTGGTGATCGGCATACTGCTTCTGGGAGTTCTGCATCGTGGAAAGACACCGCTGAGTCTTCTCCCATAGCTGCTGAATGATGGTGACGAAGTCGTGTGCGGCTTGGACATGTGCCGGTGTGGTTGGCTGCTGTGGTGTAAGTGGTTCCCGTCCGAAACACAGGAAGAAATGAGTTCTCCCTGTGCCGCATGCGAAGCGTTGTTGTCAAAGAACACAAGCGTCGGTAACTGTGTGTCCCAGTGCCTAATGTCGTCTTTGCAAGCTGTGCGCAATAACTGTTCTACCACTTGATTGAGTCGCTCAGTCTGTCCGTCAGTCTAGGGGTGGTACGCTGAAGACATCGCAAGCTTTTTCCCCAACAATCCCATGAGTTCCCCCCAGAACTTACTGGTTGATTTTGGGTCCCTGTCTGAGATGAGCGTAGCGGGGATGCCGTGGATGGTGATGATGCGGTCGAAGAAGAGGCGAGTAGTTGCTTCAGCTGTAGCTGTTGTCAGGATGAAGTGTCCCATTTTGGAGAACTTATTGATCACCACAAGTATAGCGTTATGCCCTCGTGAGGTCGAAAGAAGTCCCGTGATGAAGTCGAGTCTGACGACTGCCATGGCTGCTCCGGTATGGGTAGAGGCTGAAGTAACCCTCCTTTTTTCTGCATGCTGCTCTTCATCCCCTGGCACGTGTCGCATGAGGTGACGAACTGCTGCACGTCTGCTGCCATCCCCGCTAACGTCTTGTTACTCCCGAAATGTCCCACGTATGCCACATCCTGGAACTCCTCCCGTAAGATCTGTCGAAGCGGGGCATAGTTCGGTACCCAAATCTTTCCTGATACCTTTCTTACAGCTAGATCCTTTTCCCAGTGTAACAGCTTCCGTTTCTCTACTATAGCGATCTCTGCGTCCACGGAGTACCCATGTTGGAATAGACCCTTGAGTAGAGGGTTCATCCCGTCGAGCTGAATGCCTGCTACATGACCGGGCTTGTAGACGATGTCGTAGTGGAAGTTGGTCTCCAGGAAGTCCACCCACCGCACCTGTCATCGTGAGAGCGTCGGCTGCGACTTCAGGTATTTGAGGCTGCAGTGGTCAGTGTAAACTGTAGCTTTGGCTCCCTATAGGTAACACCTCCACGCCTTGAAGGCTGTGACTATCGCTAAGGCTTCCTTGTCATGGATTGGGTAGTTCAGTTCTGCTCCGTGTAGCTTCTTACTCAGGTAGGCGATGGGTTGCAAACCGCGTCCGTGATCCTGCATCAGTACTGCTTCGACTGCTTGGTCACTAGCGTTTGCTTCCACCACGTAGTCTCTGTCTGGATCCGGTAGGATGAGTACTGGCACTGTAGTCAGTGCTGTTTGTAGCTGCTCGATGGCTTGCCGTTGACGAGTATTCCATGTATAAGGCGTATCCTTTTTGCGTAGGTTGGTCAGTGGCGCTGCTATCTCAGCATACTGCGGCACGAACCTGCTGTAGTAGTTGGCGAAGCCTAGGAACTGCTGCAACTCCTTCACATTCTCAAGAAATTTCCACGTTTTGACGGTTTCGATCTTCCGCGGGTCCACGTGTACGCCCTCCGCACTCACCATGTGTCCGTGAAACTGCACCTTCTTCAGGGCAAAGTCGCTCTTTGACAGCTTCACGTAGAACTTGTTCTTCCGCAGGATCTCGAAGACTTTCCGCAGATGATCCACGTGCTCCTTCATGGTCTTGGAGTAGATCTGTATGTCGTCCAGGTACACCACCGCGCATTCGTCCAGCAGGGGTCGTAAGATGTGATTCATCTCCGCCTGGAACGTTGCCGGTGCGTTGCAGAGTCTGAACGGCATCACTAAGAACTTGTAGGAGCCGTATCTGGTACGGAACGCCATTTTGTGGATCGATTGTCTGCCATCTTGATCTGCCAGTAACCCGACCGTAGGTCAAGCTTCGAAGAGACTTTTGCACCACGCAGTTGGTCTAGAAGATCGTCTATGCACGGTATGGGGTATTTGTTCTTGACTGTCTGTTTGTTCAGTGCCCGGTAGTCGATGCACATTTGTAAACTAACATTTGGCTTTGGAGTGAAGAAAACTGGTGCATCGTAGGAAGAGGTGGATGGGCGGATCAGTCGTCTGTCCATTAGATACTCTATCTGCTTCTTCATGTCTATCAGTTCGGTCGGACTCAGTCGGTATGGTGCACGTGAGACGGGTTTCACATCAGGTTCTTCCACGATCTCGTGCTCGTGGGTGCGTGCTGAAGGCACTCCTGCAGGCAGGTCGTTTGGCTTGATGTCTTTGTACTGCTCCAACACCTCCTTCACTGCTGCAGGTGCTTCCGAGTTCGCCTTTTCCTCCTCTGCTGCTGCCATAACCAGTGATAAGTAACCCATGTTACTCTCGTTCACTGTCCGTTTGAACCGTGCAAGTGTCGTTTCAGGAATATCCCCTGTATCCGTCCAGCTTCGCAGCTCCACTCGTTTCCCGTTTTTGTAGATGCACGTATTCCGGTTGACCCAGTCAATCTCGGGTTTGAACCACTTCAGCCCAAGATGAAACCTAATCCCTTGATGTTCGTAATCGGCAACGTTGGCTTCCACCTCAACGCTCCTATCTACAGCTGCAGTGTTGACTCGCTGTGGATGGGAAGCTTCGTACCGTCCACCATCGTTGCTGTAAATTGGGTCTCCTCCGATGACTCTCCAATTTTCTCCAACGTCCCGCGGTCGCATAGGGAGTGGGACGCACCACTGTCCACCAGGGCCTGGAGGCGATGCCTAATGCAGATCACCTCGAGGAGTAGTGGTTGCTGCTGCTCCGAGTAGCCGTAGATGGCATCGCTTATAGGATCGTAGGGTACGTTGAATATGTCATCCCTAGGTCCTGCGCTCGAAGATGCAGCTCCAATATCATTTTTCAACTGAGAAGAGTTAGAAGGGTTTATCCGAGGCCGATTCAGCTTCTCAAAAACCTGAAACCTTTCTCTAAAGCCTTTGCAACTGTGTAGGCTTCATCTGTGGGGAACAGAGAGCCTTTTTAAAGAGCTGCTGGGAGATAATATTAGCTCCTCAGAACGCTCGACTCTTATTAGCGCTCCGGAGTAGGGTCCCCATATTACCCGGTACCAGTTTAATTTCTGACTCTCCCTTAATAAAGGCTTGAAACCCACGAGAAGTAATATTCTTACTTGTCGGGGTGTACGGCTGGAGTTTTCCAAGTCTTGTTTCGCGGAGTCTCCATTTGTCTCGGCGGTTTCCCCTGGTGCCGGCCAGTCGTGACGTTTTAAATTCGCGCCATCATATTCTCCTTTTTTCGCCCTCTCCGAAGATGTCACGTTGTCCGTTTTCTGCTTCGGGAGTGCCGCACTGTTCTTGTCCCTCAGCTCTTCATTTTCCAATACGCCAAGATACAATGTCCTGTAGCGCCGCAAAATTCGCACGTCTTATTTTTTGCTAGCCGCTGCTCCACATCGCCCTTATCGTTCTCCATCGGGTCGGCAGCCGTGGGTGGTGCCAATCGCCCCATGCCACTATTTGGCTTGTTGCGTCGTGTTCCGTGGTAGCTACTGTTCAACGTGTCGAACTGTTCGATCAGTGTTGTACGAAATTGCGTCCACGTCCCTATGCCTTGGACAAATTTGTTGCTGATCCACTCTAGAGCTGGGCCACGTAACAGTGTTGCTGCGAGCCGTATGCGCATTGCGTCTTGGTTGAGGGTCGTGCATCCAACGGCTTTGAAGATTTTCTTCTAGTATAGCTACAAATCGACGTACGTCGCTCCCTTTCGCGCAAGGGTCGAACACCTGCACAGGAGTTACGATGGCTCACCTACCTGCTGACCGACTTGGGAGAGCGGCCTAGTTCTCCTCCAGTTCTGTACGTAGACAACAAGGCCATGATTGCCTTGTGTTAGGAGCACAAACCGGAGCACAGAACGAAGCACATCGCTCTGCGTTACTTCCTTGCTCGAGAGTTGCAGCAGCGTGGTCAGCTTCATCTTGCTTACAGGGCGACCATAACGCACTAACAAGTCAAAGGTGTCAAACTTTCATGTTCTATGTTGTGTAGGCTGTATTGGGGTAGCTTATATAGGGTACAACCCAATTGGGGTTAGTACTTGTAACACATTTTTGTTTTTCTACATTCATTCCTGCTCATTGGGTTCTAGCATGGTTTCAGAGCAGTAGGTCCGTAGGACTGTTTTTTTCGGGCCCACCATTAGCTAGTGACCGACTACGGTTACCGCGCTACCCTACGCCCTGCCCTGCGCTGCCCTGTCCGCGCACGCCCTGCCCTGCCCTGCCTTGCGTCACGCTGACCGTTCACGCCTTGCCCTGCGCTGCGCCGCCCGCGCACACTCTGCCCTGCCCCACGTCGCGCTGCCCCGCGCACACCCTGCCCTGACCCGCGCCGCGCCGCCCCGCGCGTGCCCTGCCCTGCCCCGCGTCGCGCTGCCCTGCGTGCGCCCTGCCCTGCCCCACGTCGCGCCTCCCCGCGCACGCTACCCGCGCGCTGCCCGTCTGCAGCCCGCGCGCTGCCCATCTGCAGCCCGCACGCCGCCTGTCTGCAGCCCGTGCGCCGCCTGTCTGCAGCCCGCGCGCCGCCCGTCTTCAGCCCACGCGCCACCCGTCTGCAGCCCGCGCGCCGCCCGTCTGCAGCCCACGCGCCGCCCGTCTGCAGCCCGCACGCCGCCCGTCTGCAGCCCGCGCTGCCTCTGCCTGCCCGCGCACCGCCCCTGCCTGCCCGCGCGGCGCCTTCTGCAGCCCGTGTGCCGCCTTCTGCAGCCCGCACTCCGCCCTGGCAGCCCGCGCACTGCCCTTTGCAGCCCGAGCGCTGCCCTTGCCTGCCCGCGCGCCCTCCCCTGCCCGCGCGCCGCCCCGCCCTGCACTGGCCGCGCGCCGCCCTTCCCTGACCGTGCGCCGCACTTCCCTGACCGTGCGCCGCCCCGACCTACCCTAGTGCCTGCTCGCCGCCCTGCCTTCCCTACGTGCCGCCCTGCTGGTCCCACGCCTCCTTGATTTGCCCGCTATGACTTCTCTTCGTGGTAGCGGTGGGGGTGGAGGCGGTGGTGGTGGCAGCATTGGGAGAGGTGGCGGCCATAGTAGCAGTCGCGGTGGAGCTCTTCGGTGGGGAGTTTCTGGTGGTGGCCAGATGCAGCTGCAGCGGCGTCCGTGCGCGACCCTTACGCCCCAGCAGCATCGTGAGTGGTACGCTAGTAGGAGTGGTGAGGGCGGTAGTAGTGGCAGTCGCTGTGGAGCTGTTCAGTGGAGAGTTTCTGGCGGTGGCTTGATGCAGCTTCAGCGGTGTCCACGCGAGACCCTTACGCCCCAGCAGCTTCATGAGTGGTACGTTCAGCGTGGGACGTCTCGGAGTAGTGCTCGCACAGATGATCGGGCTGGTCAGACTTGCGGGACAGTTGGTCACACACAGTCCCGCTGCTTCTCCTGTCTTAACTACGCCTGGTGCGCAGAGTTTGGCGATGCGACTGAGCTCCCCCGTTGGCTAGAGATGCTTAGGTAGGGTGTGGGGATCTTTTCTCTACACTATGACGCTATCCTTACTGCCATGTATGCTTTGACTATTGGTACTGAGGGTGACTGTTACTTGTGTGTGCCGCCCGACCCTGGTATAGAGGCAACTGCTCTAGGTGCTAGTGAGTCAGCTCTCTCTGGTACTGCGCCTGCTGAGGTCTTGCACACCTTCACGCTTGACTCAGGTGCTTCCCGCTGCTTCTTTCGCGACAGCACCACAGTCACACCACTCGCAGCACCGGTTGCAGTCTCTCTGGCTAACCCCTCTGGGGGCCCGGTTCTTGCACGTTCCTCCACTGTTCTCCCGTGTCCGGCAGTTCCGTCTGACTCATTTTCAGGTCTTCACCCCCCCTCGTTCACTTCGAACTTGGTGAGTAACGCCGTCCTTTAGGATGCTTTGGTTGATACCTTTACCCCTGGAGGACGGCGTGTGGCGATCTGCATGTGTGCACGGACGGGCCATCACCTGGCCACGTTCACCCGTCGGCCTGGGTCGAACCTGTACACACTGACTACTACGCCTCCTTAGTTAGCTGCGTCCGCGTTAGGTCAGCTAGCAGCCCCATGTTCATGTTGCCTCCTGTCGCACCAGACTCTCCTTTAGCACCACCGCGTTGGTCACCCCTCCCTGCCACGCCTCTGTGGCATGCACTCCCGCCTCCATGTCTCTGGTCTTCCCAGGTCTCTGCCTCCCCTCCCACCCTCGCCTGCCTCTCCCTACCTTCCCTGTGTCGAGGGGCAGCAGCGCGCCGCTCCTCACTCCTCCTCGTTTCCCCCGACGACTGCTCCCCTGCAGACTCTCCACATGGACGTGTGGGGCCCAGCCCGCGTCCAGGGACAGGGCCGCGAGCGATACTTTCTGCTAGTTATTGACGACTACCCGTGTTACACCACGGTCTTCACCTTGCGCAGCAAGGGACCTTGCGCAGCAAGGGGGAGGTCCCTGATGTCGTGATCCCTTGGATCCGCGCTGTCCGTCTCCAGCTCCGCGAGCGGTTCCGCCAGGACCTTCCTTTCCTGCGTCTGCACTCTGACAGAGTGGTGAGTTCTCCTCCGACCTCTTGCTGGACTTTTGTCGTGGGGAGGGCATCCTCCACTCGTTCACGCTTCCGGCCTCTCCGCAGCAAAATGGGGTTCCTGAGCGTCGCATTGGCTTAGTCAAGGAGGTCGCTCGTACCTCCATGATCAATGCAGCTACTCCCCATTTTCTGTGGTCGTTTGCGGTCGGGTACGCTGCGCATCAGCTCAGCCTCTAGCAGAACACGGGGAGATTGGCGATACGTCGGTGTTCCGGGTCTGGGGCGCTCGTGCCTTTGTCCGCGATACTTCCGGGGACAAGCTCTCCTCCCGCCCCATTCCCTGTGTCTCCCTTGGCTTCCACCCTGACGCTGCAGTTTTACCACCCCACCTCGCGCCGCGTTCTGTCCTCTCAGGACGTCACGTTTGACGAGTCGGTTCTCTTTTACCGTCTCTTCCCCAACCGCACTGCCCCTCTCCCCACCCCCGCCGCTCTTCCTCGCTCCAGGTCCCCCTCCGGTAGACCCCCTCCCCACTCAGGGTCCTGCTCCTTCAGGTGTGGCTCAAGTAGACCCAATCCCCATGGTTGAGCATTTCTTGGTCATTGGTGACTCTGGTGTTGCTCGGGGTGCTGCGTCTGGGGGTGCTGAGCCTGCGGTTGCAGAGCCTGAGCGTGCGGAGCATGGGGGTACTGAGCCTGCTAGTGCGGAGCCCAGGGGTGCTGAGCCTGAGCGTGCGGAGCCTGGGGGTGCTGAGCGTGTGGGTGCGGAGCCTGGGGGTGCTGCGTATGAGCGTGCTAGGCTTGGGGGTACTGAGCCTGCGGGTGCGGAGCTTGGGGTGCAGAGTCTTGGAGTGCTGAGCCTAGGGGTACTGGGTCTACACTACAGGAGCCTCTCTCACCAAAGCAGCTGCGCAAGTGGTACACTCGGCGCACCCACCTTTGGAGTGACGCTGCTGGAGCAAGAGGCCCTGGAGCTGCTAGTCCTGGAGGTGCTGAAGGCACTGCTGGTACTGGAGGTACTGAGGGTGTTGGAGCTACTAGTCTTGGAGGTCCTACTGGTGCCTCGCCCAAGCAGTCTAGCCGGCAGGAGCCTCTCTCCCTACAGCAGATGCGAGAGTGGTACGCTTGGCGCACCCACCTTTGGAGTCGCGCTGCTGGAGCTGGAGGCCCTGCAGCTAAAGGCGCTGGCGTTGGAGGCACTTGTGCTGCTGGAGCTGGAGGTACTGCAGGTGCTGGAGCTGCTAGTCCTGGAGATGCTCGTGCTGGAGGCGCTGGAGCTGCCGGAGCTGGTGGTGCTACTGGTGCTAGAGGTGCTGGAGGTACTGGAGGTGCTGGAGCTGCTGGTCCTAGAGGTGCTCGTGCTGGAGTTTCTGGAGTTGCCGGAGCTGGTGGTGCTGCTGGTGCTGGAGGTGCTGGAGCTGTTGGTCCTGGAGGTGCTTGTGCTGGAGGTACTCGAGCTGCTGGAGCTGGTGGTGCTGCTGGTGCTGGAGGTGCTGGAGGTACTGGAGATGCTGGAGCTGGTGGTGCTGCTGGTGTTGGAGGTGCTAGAGGTACTGGAGGTGCTGGAGCTGATAGTCCTAGAGGTGCTCGTGCTGGAGGTACTGGAGCTGCCAGAGCTAGTGGTGCTGCTGCTGCTGGAGGTGCTGGAGCTGCTGGTCCTGGAGGTACTGGAGCTGCTAGAGCTCGTGGTGCTGCTGGTGCTGGACGTGCTGGAGGTACTGGAGATGCTGGAGCTGGTGGTGCTGGAGGCGCTGGAGCTGGAGACCCTGGAGCTGGAGACCCTGGAGCTGGGGGTGCTAAAGCTGTCGGTGCTGGTTCTGGAGGCACTGCACAGCCGCGACTGTTCTTCGCTCCGCCGTCACCGTTGCCTCTGCCACCGCCTAACTCGGTGCTTCGCCAGGATCTTAGTTTTCCGTCTTCTACTGACCTTACTCCTCCCATTCTGTGTCCACCGCCTGACCAGTCGCAGCCACTGTTACAGCCAGCCGCCCCAATGCCTGCTCCTTCTCCCTACACTGAGCAGTCAGGCCCTCTTACAAAGCGTCGTGAGCCTGCGTCTCGCCTTGCCTCGCCTGTTTGTGCTGGTCGCACTGGTCGTCGTGCTCCGCGTCCGCGCCACCCTCCTGTCCCAGGCACTCACACTATGGCACTTCGTCCTTCCTTTGTTCCACTGTGAGTTCCCCTGTCGTCTCCTCTTGCGTCCTCTCTTCCAGACGGTCCGGACCCTCAATTTGACATATTTCGTGCAGCCAGTCCTACTATCACACGTCTTCTAGCCACTGTTGCTACCGACCCTTCGTTTGAGTCCACTGCTGCGTCTCCCCTAGCTTCTGATCTTGTCGACTTGCCTGCTAGCTGTCGTCTCGACTACGCCTCTAGTCTTGTTGCTGAGTCTGAGTCTGTCTGTCCTCCGTCCGTCAGGGGTGAGTGTGCTCTTATCATGGACGACCTTGAGGAAAGGCAGGAGGACTTTGAGTGTCTTGCGGCTGTTGTACCTCATCTCATGTCCATGCTGCTTGCACCTGAGGGAGACCCGGATGCTCCAGACATCCCGACCCCGCACTCTTACACAGAGGCGATTACGGGTCCCTACTCCTCTCAGTGGAAGACAGCCATGGACGCAGAGATGGCATCCTGGAAGTCCAAAGGCACATACGTCGACGTAGTTCCCCCTCCTGGGGCGAACATAGTCGATGGCATGTGGAATTTTAGGGTGAAGCGGCCGCCTGGTTCTCCGCCTGTCTTCAAGGCTCGTTACGTTGCTAGAGGCTTTAGTCAGCAACATGGAGTTGACTTCTTCCAGACCTTCTTCCCTACCCCAAAGATGACCACTCTTCGGGTGCTGCTGCACGTTGCCGCTCAGCGTGACTACGATCTTCACTCTCTTGACTTCAGCACAGCTTTCTTACAGGGCAGCCTGCACGAGGAGATCTGGCTACGCTGCCCATCTGGCTTTACTGGGTCGTTTCCTGCAGGTACCCAGTGGAGCCTCCGGCGGCCAGTCTACGATCTTCGCCAGGCACCTCGTGAGTGGCACGACACACTGAGGACGACACTTGAGGCTCTTGGGTTTGCTCCTTCTACTGCTGACCCGTCGTTGTTTCTGCGCACCGACACTTCGATGCCGCCGTTCTACATCCTCGTGTACGTCGACGACTCGGTTTTTGCCACTGCTGATACAGAGCCACTGACTCTAATGAAGTCGGAGCTGTAGAAGAAATACACGTGCACAGACCTGGGTGAGCTGCGCAACTATCTTTGCTTGCAGATCACCCGGGATAGAGCACGGCGCACCATCACCTTGACTCAGTCACACTTGGTGCAGGAGGTCCTTCAGCACTTCGGCTTCACTTGGTCCTCGCCACAGTCCACTCCTCTCGCTATCGGTCACTCGCTCTCAGCTCCACCTTCGGACGAATCCGTAGAGCGGAGTGGCCAATATACAGAGCTTGTGGGCTGCCTCATGTACCTGATGACCTGCACTGGACCTGACCTTGCTTACCCTCTCCACATCGTGGCACGCTACGTTGCGCTCGGAAGACCCCGACCAGAGCACTAGGAGGCCGCTAAGAGGGTGTTGCGCTACTTGTGCAGTACTTCGGGCATGGGGCTCGTGCTTGGAGGACGGAGTCGAGTTGTTCTTACTGGCCACGCAGACGCATCTTAGGTTGACGACTTGGCTACGCAGCGGTCGTCACAGGGTTACACTTTCAGCCTTGGCTCCGGTTCTGTTTCTTGGCGGTCTACCCGTTCGTCTTCTCTTCTCAATTCTGGTTGTGAGGCTGAGATCTACGCTGGGGCCATGGCTGCACAGGAGTTACGCTGGCTCACCTACCTGCTGACCGACTTGGGAGAGCGGCCTAGTTCTCCTCCAGTTCTGTACATAGACAACAAGGCCATGATTGCCTTGTGTCAGGAGCACAGACTGGAGCACAGGACGAAGCACATCGCTCTCCGTTACTTCCTTGCTTGAGAGCTGCAGCAGCGTGGTCAGCTTCGTCTTGCTTACGTGGCCACTCGGGCCAACACTGTTGATATATTCACCAAGGCACTTCAGCCTAGTGATCATCAGCGTTTTTGTAATGTTTTAGGCCTTGTGCCTACTTTGCCTCACTTGCTCACTTCGTGACCTTGCTTGTACTGTGATCTATATACTTGTACCTGCATGCTTACACTTGCTAGATTGTGATCACTGTACTTCTTGTTCCCATTTATATAACTCTGCATGTGAACTGTCCTTGTGGCCATTTGCTTGTGCTCAGAGTGGGTGGTGACTTCGTGATCCACCCTGAGCTTGCTTTGCTTTTCTTGACTGGTCTTGTGACCCCTTGTTCTCCCCCAGTTTGCCTATGGGGGTGTGTCAAACTATTATGTTCTGTGTTGTGTTGACTGTAGTCGGGTAGCCTATATGGGGTACAAGCCAATTAGGGTTAGTACTTGTACGACATTTCTGTTCAATGGATTCATTCCTTCTGGTTAGATTCTGACAAAAGGGCCCAAAACAAAAATATCGAACCCCTCCCCACTTGACATTCATGAACACTCAAGCCTCACATGGGGACACATAGAAATTCATGAGCATTCATTGAGCTTGCAACTTTCACGAAAACTCATGTTCATTCATATTGAAATCATGCAAGTACATGAACATTCATGATTTCCCATGATCCGTCTTAACGCGTCATGAACTCCCAACGGAATTGAATGCGCACAAAAACGCACACAATATGCATGATGTTATGTAGGCGGCTGGTTGACATGCAAAAACGATATTTGTACCCAACACATTACTCACTCCTGCCCAGGGCTGACGTTTCAAAAAAACCCACTCTGAGGCAGGGGAGAAAAAGATTTCGTTTAGTCTGAGGGTCATTTCCCAAGTTCTGAGTACTCTGAAATGTCAGGTTTGAAAAAATCATTAGTCTGAAAAGTTTTAAGTTTGTAAAACCGCATCCGAGTTGGTGAATAGCGAATATCTGTCAAGCGAGTTTGGCCTAGGGAAAACGTTGCGGAGTTGGCGAGAAGCAGGAGTAAGAGGGGGCGGGGGAAGGGGGATGGGGGAGGGGGGCAAGGGGGGAATTGAATGTAATTCGAGAGAGGGGGAGGGGGGAGGACTGAAATTCGGCAATTTAAGGGGCCATACTCCCTGTAGTCTCGAGTCTCAGTATCGCACAATGAAGTACTCTGAAATTTTCAGAGTTGAAAAACTAACAGGTCTGAGGCCTTCAGAGTTCAGAATACAGGAATACTGAAATTTCAGGAAAGGCGAAAAAAAGAGTCTGAGATTTCAGACAATCAGACTAAAATAGTCTGATAAAATCAGCCCTGCTCCTGCCTCACACTTCATGCTTCACATCTCGTGCCCTCACACCTCATGCCTCATACCTTATTGCTACTCCCCATTCCTCAGACCTAGTGAAGGGAGAGAAATAAATATCATTGATTTTTTGTGCACATGTCCATGCATGTGTTTCCTTTCCACCAAACATTTGTTGATGCAATCCCCATCACCCATTACCAATTCTCTGACAGTGCCATCCCTTTGCTGAGATTGCTTGTAGTATTCTTCATAGTTTTCTCCGTGTTAATATTCATTGGACTTCCGTAGGTATCACAGCCACCCCATTCAAACATGCTTTGTAGTAGCACATCATTTCACCAATATTTAAAATACAGGGCCTAGGTAGGTAGACGCATCACTCCTTGTCAGCATAATCTTGCATAGGATCATCATTGTGCACTCTCTTAAGCCGATACACCTCCATATCCTCAGCTGTGACCTGCCATGAAGAAAAAAAAAAAAAAAAAAAAATCAAATGAGTAGCAAGACATGTATAACACTAGGCCAGCGGCGAACCACTCATCATCGTCAACATTCCACTCAGTGTATCATCATGCCGAACACCTAATGCAATACATCCTGTCCTCCTGCAGGCTAACACATGATCGTATGCACAAGTCATCGCCATAACAGATTCAGCATCTTCATGCAACATTCATCATCATGATGGCACATTCGTCATCTTCATGCCCCACATCAGGAAAACACATACCTCGTCATCATGCCACACATTGTACTTTCTCTTCCTCTCATCCTTCTCCTCCATCGCACCCAACTCCATCTGTCATGCATAGGGAAAGGGGGTGGGAGTAATAAGAGCAGTACGGGCAGCACTATGAGAGTTATGATGATTATGTGTGTATGTATACATTCCTACTTTTGTAACTTGGTCCAATGAATTGAAGCAGGGAAGAGGGAGAAGCAGGTGGTTATTTAGGAAAAAATAAGACATTGCAAATGAGTTACTTTCATTTGTGGTAGACGGAATGATGGAGGGATCTGAAGGGCCCTTGAGCACATGTTACCAAGTGGCATGGGCGAAACACATACAGGAGAGGGTATGATGCCAAATAAGCATGGCAAGCATGAACAAATAGAGCTGCATAGATTGACAACAAAGCCATGTGGATCATAGGCGTTCCTTGACAAAGAACGTCGATAACTGCATTGAACCCACTATGGACCGTGCGCATGTCAACAGAAGCACACACCTTCTTAGCCGCCTGCTTCAGCTTCTCCGGGTCCAGTGTCGATGGATCCACGTTCTCCCCTTCCGCACTTCCCCACGGCAAAGCCACCCCGGCCCCTGCAGCTGCTGCTTTTCCACTGCTTCCATCACGCCCACCCTCACCGCCTTCTTTTCCACCCTCGACCCCCCTCCTACCATCATGCAGAGCGCCTGCCAAAGCAGCAGCTTTGGTGGCCTCCGCAGCAGCCTCTGCAGCTTGGATGCCTGCCGAGCCTGTGCAATAGCTCAGGCGCAGCATCTGATGGCAGGAGGCGTAGCCCCACTGCCCATCCTTCCAGAACGATCCCCACACAGACGTGTGGTTGTTGACATACACATCCTCCTCGTACCTGGTGGTAATGAAAAATATACAATTATTGTGAAGAGAAATGGCAAAAATATCAATACAAATTGAAATGAGAGGGTAACTGGATTGGTAGATTTTGTGAAAAACATTCCCCCCATTATTCCTTCATTGTATGCACCCCGCATATTTGCTCATTCTCGCGCACCATACCTTCTGATTGACCTGATTCCACCCATAGGCTTCTCATTGAACTGCTTTTGAGAATTTTCTTGTATCGTCATCCTCACGTGCTGGTTATTATTGCACGTACCTCGCTGGCCACCACCACACTCACCTGCTTCTCCTGTATCTCTCAACGGAATCGGGGGTGACGCTCCGTTTTGCCAGGGATGACGCTCGGGGGTGACGCTTTCGCGAGCGTCACCCTGACCCGGGCAGAAAAAACTAAAACCCTATCGGGATGGCATGCACCATTCGGGAGCCTAAACCCTAAAATTTTTGGGTTGAGGCTCCCGAATGGCATGCCATCCATCTGGGGTTTATTTTTTTTGCCTTGGGCAGCTTGTCGTTTTGTGGTTTCGTCTTTGTCGTTAGCGCGCCTGCTACATTCCGCCGAATATATCTCAGCGGACAAGCGAGTCCGCCCAGGGGAGCTCGCTGCCCGCGGGCAAAAAAAATAAACCCCAGAAGGGCATGCATCCGGTCAGGGAGGCATGGATTTAGGGTTGATGCCTCCCTAGGATGGCATGCCATCCGATAGGGTTTTTGTTTTTTTTCTGCCCGGGGCAGCATGTCGTCAAGTCGTCAGAGGGTCGTCAGGCTTGACGACCCATTTCCGCTGAGATATTCCGTTGAGATATACTAGGCTGTCCCTTCATAACGCCATTCCTTCCCTCCCTGCACGCCCTCCAGTCCATTGTCGCATTACCATTGGCCTTGTTCGGGAGAACAAGAGGAAGAGGAGTAAGTGGTGTGTTGTCGTTTTTCTACAGAGGCTCGGTACAGAGCAGCATCCTCATCCTCTGGTTGAGGGGCTCCCGAACAGGGCCATTGAGCGCACCTGCCTCCACTGCACGTACCTGCTTCGCGCCACCACCAGCTTCTCCTGCCCCTTCACCGCTCGCCCGCTGTGATCGTACTCCACGGCCGTTTCCGTCTGCCCCAGCAGCAGCGCGCCCGTCACGCCGTCCGCCTCGGGATCCGCCGCCGCGTTGCCGTATTTCTCCCGCATCGCCTCGCGCTTCGCAGCCAGCAGCCGCTCCTTGCGCGCCTTGAATTCGCGGTGCAGCAGCTCCGCCTGGCTCGGCGCGCCTTGCACGTGCACCTCCCCACGCGCGTCGCGCGCCGCTTCATTCGCGCGAGCCGCGTGCAGCGCGAGCTGGCGAAACTCCACCGCCTGCCCGCTGATCCTATTGAAATTATCCCCTTTATAAAACTTCTCGTCCGCGTCGCCTCCAGGGTTCGGGTCCTCGCGCATCGACCTCGTCTTAGGGTCGTAGTAAGCGGAATTGACATCCAGATTAAGGAGGTATTTCGCCGTATCTTCGCGGATCCGCAGGTTGCGAACCGTCCCGGTGCTGCCGCCTCCCGTCGTTCTCACGCGCTTCTCCACCTTCGCGAAATCCCGCTGCTCACTCTCGTCCACCCTCGCCTCATCCCTCTCCTCCTCCCCCCCTCCCTTCCCTTCTCCCTCTCCCCCCTCCCCCCAATCCCCCGCTTCCCCTGCTCCCCCCGCCGCTCCCCCCGCGCTGCTCAGCCTCCGCAGCTGCTGCTCCTTGCGGAACCTCCGCCGCGCCTCTTCGCGCACGCCATGCGCGGCGACGACGCGCGCGTACGTGGAGGGGTCAAAGCCGTTCCAGCGGTCGCGCTTGCCGTCGAAGTCGAGGTGGAACGACTCCACCTTCTCGTCCACCGCTATGAATTGAGATGTGAACTTGGCGCCCAGCTTGCGCGGCCGCTCCGTGCACGACTTGTGGTCGTGCGTCATGGCGCCGCAACTGCATGCGCGAGGAAAGGGATGGGACAGCATGAGGGGAGGAATAGGATGGGAGGAGAAAGGGGAGTCGTGAGGGGGTTGAGCAGAAGAGAGCTTTATCCCGGGCCAGCTCGAACCACTCCACTTTTGCTGTGTGACTGCGACTGTTGAACTGCATATCAGGGCCTTGTCATGCGTTAAACTGCGATGTGACCTTCGCTCCCAGCTTCCGCGCGCGTTTCGTGCAGGGTTTGTGGTCGTGCGTCATGGCGCCGCAACTGTGTGAGTGACAGGGGGCAAGATGGGAGATGGATAAAGGCCGTTAATCTGCGTCGGTGACATGTTACGTGCTCGGGTCAAACCCGTGTCGCCCTCATGGCGAAGAGATACGATGGGTCAGCTTCTTCCCTCCCCCTTTCTGGTTGCAGCGTTCATGGCTCGCAGTTGTGCGTCATGGCTCTGTGAACGCATTAGGGGAGCGAAAGCAAGGGCCACGAGAGGGTTTGGCAGAGAAGAACCATGTTCTGAGGTGCCTGCCTGGCACGCAGGCGCAGCGCACGATACGCGCTCTGCGCTCCGGTCATATGGCATGGCTGTGCAGCTGCGAGCATGACGGGATAGAGGGAGGGAAGGAAGGTGAGGCGAGGACAAGTGGTTGCGAGGCCCTGGGTCTGAATGAGTGCCAGGGAGAACAGGAGGTGGGGGGTTGGGGAAAGGCGTGTGTGTGTGGAAGGATAGGTGAGGGTTGTGGTGCTGGGTCATTGCTCCGCAGGGAAACGGGGTTAACGGGGATGAACGAGGGCAGGTTGGAGGAAAGGAGGGGGGCGAGGGGACGGTGATGGAAGGAGGGGGGTGGTGATGGAAGCACGAGCGGCGTGCGCCACCACACGGTCACTCTATGAGTCATGAGGCACTTGTCATGAGTTATGAGTCATGAGGCACATGGCATGAGCTATGAGTCATGAGGCACATGGCATGAGCTATGAGTCATGAGGCACATGGCATGAGCTATGAGTCATGAGGCACATGGCATGAGTTATGAGTCATGAGGCACATGGCATGAGCTATGAGTCATGAGGCACATGGCATGAGCTATGAGTCATGCACATGTCATGAGCTATGAGTCATGAGGCACATGGCATCAGCTATGAGTCATGAGGCACATGGCATGAGCTATGAGTCATGCACATGTCATGAGCGTTATCGTAAAGCACATGGCATGAGCTAAACATTCCTGGATGCTGGTTCCTGGCTTCTATAGTGAGACAACACTTTTGCTGGGGACGAGAGCGGAAGGTAGGAAACCTTCTCAGCACTCGAGACACTCTGGTCAGCACTCGAGACACTCTGGTCAGCACTCGAGACACTCTGGTCAGCACTCGAGACACTCTGGTCAGCACAGCAATGGGAGAACTCACTTGGTGCACGCGCCTTTGCGGTACTTGGTGGCTTGGAACACCTTGGCTCCGCGGTCGTACCAGTTCTTGCTCTGCCCTCCGCCCTCCGCCTTCCAGTTGCGCTGGTGCTTCAAGCTCTGCACAAGCACGCACGTGGAAGAATGAAACGCACACTGAGACACACATACACAACCAGCTGAAAGTCAACGAGCAATTTTCCAATTATGATGCTGGAACTAATCGTTTCATGCTTGCCTTGCTGCTGCTGGCTATACCAAACGCACCTTCAGAAGTAGTTTAGTGTTCACCGTAGTACCAATCACTGTGCTATCCGCCTTGAGAGCCCACGCGGGACAGCAACATCAACGCTTGAGGGACACGTCACCGAGAACGAAAAAAGCAGAGCCTCTTTACTCTTTGCTGCAACCACTCACGGGTCGGTCGGCGTTGAGGTACCACGGCGCGGACGACATGTACTGCGGGATGTGCGGGTTGATCTCCTTGCCGTTCTCATCCACCTCCGCCGGCACCAGCCCCGCCTTGCGCGCCTCCTCCAGCTCTTTGGCCTTCTTGTGGTCCTCGCGAGGCTTGAACCCCACCGCTGACGTCGCCATCACGACGAATGCGTGCTTTTCCTTTCGGAACTTGCGGAGCAATGACCTTTCCTGTTCAGAACGCTTTTTTACTGCTGGCTGGTGGCGAGAAGAGACGATCTAGATGATTGGGTTCTTGTGGTTCCGCTGTGCACTTGAAAGAGGTATGCAAGGTAAGCAAACTATGGAATCGGAATAAAGACTGCGTCGTATGCCTGTTCCTGCTGAAATCGATTGTTACCCAAACGGTCGTTGTACTCCGCAATAGCAATAGAGAGTGCGCTTCCCGCGCAGAAATTAGGCCACCAATAAATTTGTGACATGAAAACTAAGCTTTCTGAAAATCTGTCGCTTAGGAAATAACTGGCCTACTTTTATTTCTCTTTTTAGCCGAGTCGCAGAGACCTTCGCAGCTTTTGGAAGTGGAGTTGGGGCCGTGGCGAACAAGAGGCTGATGTTGGGGGAGGGATAAGGGATTGGGGCAAAGATTGCTGAGGCTTGGGAACAAATAACCACGAAATTCTAGTTTCGCGTGGAATAGTCAGGTCAAAAGGTAAGAGCTGCGATACGATTGGCTGAGACCGACGGTTTGGGTTGGTGTCGTACATTCGAGAAGCTACGATGTGGGTGTGCGATTCGACTCTGCATATGAGCATCTATACGCGTCTATGGCCAGAATCAAAGTGGTATGTACCTAAATTTGAATTACTCAAAATCTGGGTCAATTAAGATAACTGATATAAAATGCAGAAAGCATTTTGAGAATCACATATGGTATTCCTGCTTGTAATGTATGCATTTTAGAGGATACTGAAACAGTTGCAATTGGAAGTCCCCTGGTCCTAAGGTAGTCCTGTCTGTTGGCTGTTGGCTCCATAAACAAGGGTACATGAATGAGTCTTGAATCATGGTGGATCATGATTTTGTTGGAAACAAGTGATTTAAGCGCTTCTGTTGTGTCGAAACACTAAGTCGTAAACGAAGCGAAGCACAAGTGAAGCATCGGCGAGTCAACTATCGGAGGTTGACAAGTAAAGTAACCACTGGAGTTTACGCGAATGTCAAAGGTCAGGTCAGCGACCTTTGACTTGACAAATACAGCGCGACAACAAGGACAACCAACTGACTCGATACTGAGCAGTTGCCCGAGTCGTCACTGTATCGAACCGCAACAGCAACAGTAAAACAGTTATTAGCTGCATCTTTTCATATTCCTTGTACTCTTACAAAACCTTGTACCTTCTTGTTTTAATCAATCTACTTTGCCCTCACACACCAGCACAAGGTGGTTCAATACTTCTTATTAAACGCTTCCGCAACTACAACATTCCTACCCAAAGTTCAGCCCTGCAAAGATCCTAAGGGCTTTTCTCAGCCCAAGATGGTATGAGAGCTATCAGGGCAAACTCAACTACTTCCAAGACACCTACAACATCAGAAGGCATGGCAACGCAGAAGTAGAGAAGCTCCTCTAACAGCTCTCCCGGTACTACTCCTACTCCACCTCCTGCCTCTGGCCTACAGACAAAAAAGGGCACGGCAACAAGACCAACAGCTGGGTCTACTGAAACTCCCGCAAATCAAGCCGCGGGCTTCGACCCAAGTATGATGGAGAAGTTCTTCTCCTTCATGTCCTTCTACGAACAACACCAGCAAGCGGCACCTGCGCAGTCAAACATCAGCAACAACTACAACGACGATACGCCCATGAGCCTCGACGGTTCATCCTATGCGCGCGGAAACCAACAGCAACCCACCTTTGCTCCGTACGAGCCCCATCGCGGCTCCATCAGCTTCATGCCGCGCCAACAGCCCTCACCTGAACAAGAAAAGACATTGCACTCCAGGTTCAGTCGCAGTTCGCGCACTTCTTAAAACTTCATACATCAACACCTTTCGACGGAAAGGATTTCTATACCTGGTCATTTGAATTCGAGCTGATGATGGAAGGCGCGCAGATACTTGAATTCTTCGACGGGTCCCTGCCATACCCAACACACGGAACGCAATACGACAAGCAGCAGTACACGTATCAGTCAATGATGGCTTACACGATCCTGCTGAGGAACGTAACTCCAAACCAGCAGCAGAACATTCGGTCTTATCGGGGATGCGGCAACTCCGCCGAGCTCGCGTACAACCACTTGAAGAACTTGTATCAAGCAACAAACAGCATCAATCAAAGTCGATTAATAACGCAGCTGACAACAGTCGAAATGAAACCGGGCGAAAAGGGAATGGCGTATACCAGCCGCTGTCGCGAATTGCGCGACAAACTCCTTTGATGCGGAGGATCGATATCTGAAGAAGCCTTCGTCACACTCGTCATCTCCGGTCTTGGTCCTCACTAGCGCTCCACCCGCACCATACTCTGAGCTCATGGAAAAATCTTTGAAGCAGCACTCTGCGCCGAAATACAAGCTGAGCAACAAGACATGGACCTGTACGAGGAGCAGCACAAGAAGAAAACGTCAGTACCCGAATTTGCATTCCACACTCAACGGCGCTACAACAACAACAACAACCGGCATCAACAAAAACCCGTACCTCCTTTTTGTCATCTTTCCAAGACATCAGGACACCCTCGCACACACTGCCCAAATCGACAGCAGCCAACACCGCCGCAACGTCAACTTCGTCCTTCAAGCAGCCAAGTAGCATCCACACAGGCGCACCCCACGGGTCAGACGCAGACTTCAACCACATCACCGACACAACCTGCACAAGAAGCAAGAAACATCGTGAGCTGCATGGCAAGACTGTCAGACTCCTGCATCACTGAGTCACCACCACACTATTCACCAGAAGAACAACTTGACGAAAGCACTCCTCGCCGCGAGACACTGGAGCCGAACCCGACATACGCAGCCATCGCCCAGAGCGAGCCGTCCGGGAAAGACACTTGGTTCTTGGACTGCGGACAACACATGTGGTCCTCGGTTCGCTTCATTCAACGCGAACATCAACTCCAGCGCGAAGTCGTCATTACCGTCGCCAACAATCAGAATCTGCGCACACGACGACAAGGAGTTGTTCAACTTCAGTCAAGAGAAACAAACGTAATACTACAGATGTCAAAGGTCTTAATCGCGGAGGGACTCGGCTACAACTTACTGAGTGTGAGTCAGCTGATGGCGAAAGGCATTCATCTTGATGCAGACAGCACTGTCAAACATTAATCACATAGCCTATCTAGGCTGTAGTGGGTTAGACACTATGGGGTACAGTTTTCTAGGGTTTCATATTTGTACCCAACTCATTTCCTAGTCATCCATTCCTGTTTCTTCACATGGTATAGAGCGGGTTCCCTACTGGGACCGTTCCTTCCTAAGGGCCCACCGTCAAATTTTTTTTTACCTACCTGCCCGAAGCGCGCTTTGCGCTCTGCCCTACGCGGCCCCTTTGCGGCCCCTTAGTGGCCGTTTCTGCCCTACGCGGCCCCTTTGCGGCCTGTTAGCGGCCCCCTTTGAGGCCCCGTTGCGACCCCGCCCCGGCCTTGCCCCGTCGCCCGAAGCCGCCCAGTCGCGGCCCTATCGCGACGCTGCCCCGGCCCTGCCCCGTCGCCCATTGCGACCCCGTCGCGGCCCCGTCCTGGCCCCGCCCTCCCCCGTCGCTTGTCGCGGCCCGGCCCCGGCCCTGCCCCGGCTCTGCCCCGGCCCTGCCCCAACCCCGTCGCGGCCCTGCCCCGGCCCAGCCCCGGCCCCGTCGCGGCCCTGTCCCGGACCTGCCCCGGCCCTGCCCTGACCCTGCCCTGACCCTGTCGCGGCTCTGTCCCGGACCTGTCGCGGCCTCGCCCAGGCCCTGTCCCGGCCCTGCTCCGGCCTTGCCCCGGCCCTGCCCCGACCCTGCCCTTCCCCTGCCCCGGCTCTGCCCCGGCCCTGCCCCGGCTCTGCCCCGGCCCTGCCCCGGACCTGTCGCAGCCCTGCCCCGGCCCGGCCTCGGATCTTTCGCGGCCAGGCCCCGGCCCTGCCCCGGACCTGTCGCAGCCCTGCCCCGGTCCTCCCCCGGCCCTGCCCCGGCCCTGCCCCTGGTAAGCGCACCGCTGAGCCGAGCCGCGCTGCCGAGCCGCCCTGCCGAGCCGCGCCGCCGAGCCGCGCCGCCCTGCCTAGCCGCGTCGCTTAGCTGAGTTACACTGCTGCTGCTGCTAGCCTGCTGCTGCTTCTGTCATGGCTAGTCCCAGTGTTCTTACCTTTGATGCTGAGGGTCGAGCGGTTGACTTCGAGGTCTGGCTAGATGATCTGCAGCTTTTCCTACAATGCGATAGCAAGGATGGTCTCTCCTTGTTTGATCTCACGTCTAGCGCCTCTACTGCCCCTGCTGCTGATGCTGACAGTGCTGTTCGCTCGCAGTGGACCACGCGCGATGCTGCTGCCCGCCTTGCTGTGCGTAGTCACCTACCGTCTACGGAGCGCGCGCACTTTAGTCAGTACAAGAGTGCTAAGACTCTGTACGACGCTGTAGTTGCACGCTACTCTTCCCCTGCCACTGCTGCTCTTAGCCGCCTCATGCTACCGTACCTGTTCCCTGACCTCGCCGCTTTTGCCACAGTCGCTGACCTCATTACGCACCTCCGCACTAGTGACACCCGCTACCGCGCTGCGCTTCCTGCTGAGTTCTGCGCCAAGAACCCCCCCCCCCCATGTACATCACCCTCTACTACCTAGTCACCCGGCTCCCTGACACCCTTCGCTCGGTCAGGGACCACTTCCTCTCTCTTTGCCCTACCACACTCACCGTTGACCTCCTCGAGGAGCGCCTCCTTGCAGCAGAGACTAGTATTACCGCTGTAGGAGCCTCTCGTGGTGACCCCCGTACCCCTTTCTTTGAGGGGTGCTCCCCCGTTCCTCTTTTGCCCTCTGTTGCCTCTGCTGCTGCTGTCGACCTTGTTGGCACCGAGTCGGTCAGTGCTGCGTCTGCTCCTAGCGAGAGACACTGCAACGGCAAGGGCAAGCGGGGCAAGGGCGCTGGAGGAGGTGGCGGGGGAGGAGGTAGTGGCGGTGGAGGCGGAGGAGGGGGTGGGGGTGGGGGTGGTGGTAGAGGTGGGGGCTTCGGTGGCAGCGGTGGAGGTGGAGGCGGCGGTGGCGGTGGCGGTTGGGGTGGAGGCGGCGGAGGCGGCAGCGGCGGAGGTGGAGCTGGTCGAGGCGGTACTATGCAGCGGGGACCCCAGCAGCAGCAGCGCTCTCGTGAGACCCCGTCGCCCCAGCAGCTTCGTGAGTGGTACGCAGGGCGCCAGGGGTCTGGGGGTGCTGGTCCCTGTGCCTACGTCCTGCGCACCGGCGACCGCACTGGAGAGCAGTGTGGCGGCCTGCACGCCACCCAGCGCTGCTTCGGCCGCCTGACAGTCGCCTGGCGTACCCAGTTCCCTGACGCCACTGAGATCCCTCGCTGGGGTGATCTGCTCAGGTCGGGTGTAGCTATCTTTGATCTTGACTTTGATGCTATTCTTGCTGCCATGTATGCTGTGTCTATTAGTGCTGAGGGTGACTATTACGTGTGTGTTCCGCCTGACCCGGGCATTGAGTCTGCTGCTCTAGGTGCTAGTGAGTCTGCTGCTCCAGGTGCTGGTGAGTCTGCTCTCTCAGGTACTGCGTCGGCTCAGGGTTTGCACACCTTCACCCTCGACTCGGGTGCTTCCCGCTCCTTCTCTCGAGACCGCACCACTCTTACGCCGCTCAGTCGGCCGGTTGCGGTTTCCCTGGCAGACCCCTCTGGGGGTCCTGTCCTTGCCCACTACTCCACTGTCCTCCCGTGTCCGGCGGCCCCGTCAAGCTCCCTGTCCGGTCTCTACCTCCCCTCGTTCTCTACAAACTTGGTGAGTGGTGCTGACCTTCAGGATGGCGGGGTTGACCAGTTCACTCCTGCGAGTCAGCGAGTGACTCACTGCACGTGTGCTCAGACGGGCCGCCACTTGGCCACGTTTACCCGTCGACCGGGGTCGAGCCTGTACACACTGACCACAGAGTCTCCACCGGTTGCTGCGTCTGGTCAGGTAGCTGCGTCGAGTCAGGTGTTTGCTGCAGAGTCTCGGTCAGGTCCTGAGTCTGCCCCCTGCTCATGTCGCCTCCTGTCCCACCAGACCCTCCTTTGGCACCACCGCCTTGGTCACCCCTCCTTGCCTCGTCTCCGAGGCATGGCCTCCCGTGTCCTTGTCTCTGGTCTTCCCCGGTCCCTCCCTCCCCTTCCCCCAGGGCCTGCCCCTACCTGCGTTCCCTGCGTCGAGGGGCGGCAGCGCGCCGCTCCTCACTCCTTCGAGTTTCCCCCGACAGAGGCTCCGCTGCAGACTCTCCACATGGACGTGTGGGGCCCAGCCCGCGTCCGTGGACAGGGTCACGAGCATTACTTCCTGCTGGTGGTTGACGACTACTCGCGTTACACCACAGTCTTCCCCTTGCGCCGCAAGGATGAGGTCACTGAGGTGTTGATCGACTGGATCCGCGTTGCTCGTCTCCAGCTCAGAGAGCGTTTCGGCTCGGATTTTCCTGTTCTGCGTCTGCACTCCGACAGAGGTGGAGAGTTTTCCTCCGACCTTCTGCGATCCTTCTGTCATGCGGAGGGCATCCGCCAGACGTTCACGCTTCCGGCCTCTCCACAGCAAAATAGGATTGCTGAGCGCCGCATTGGCATGGTCATGGATGTCGCTCGTACGTCCATGATCCATGCGGCTGCTCCCCATTTTCTGTGGCCGTTCGCGGTTCAGTACGCGGCGCATCAGATCAACCTTCAGCCCCGGGTCTCCCTGCCGGAGACCTCCCCTACTCTGCGGTGGACGGGGAAGGTTGGTGATGCGTCTGCTTTCCGTGTCTGGGGATCTCGAGCTTTCGTCCGAGACTTGTCTGCGGACAAGCTGTCCTCCCGT
This sequence comes from Closterium sp. Naga37s-1, assembly GCA_947471745.1. Lineage (NCBI taxonomy): Eukaryota > Viridiplantae > Streptophyta > Zygnematophyceae > Desmidiales > Closteriaceae > Closterium > Closterium sp. Naga37s-1. The sequence goes on from CANJKZ010000858.1 coordinate 2,494,371, forward strand.
GCTGTTCCTTGCGTCTTCCTCGGCTTTCCTCCTGACGCGCCTGGTTGGCAGTTTTACCACCCCACCTCGCGTCGTGTTCTGTCCTCCCAGGACGTCACGTTTGACGAGTCGGTTCCGTACTACCGTCTCTTCCCCTACCGCACTGCCCCCCTCCCCCCCCCGCCGCTCTTCCTCACGCCCGGTCCCCCCCCGGTAGACCCCCTCCCCCCTCAGGGTCCTGCCCCCTCAGGTGTGTCCCAGGTAGATGCAGTCGAGCCTGTCGAGGTAGCTGTTGACTCTGGTGCTTCTAGGGGTGCTGAGCCTGAGTGTGCGGAGCCTGGGGGTGCTGGGCTTGGGGGTGCTGAGCCTGAGCGTGCGGAGCCTAGGGGTGCTGGGTCTGGGGGTGCTGAGCCTAAGAGTGCGGAGCCTGGGGGTGCTGAGAGTGGGGGTGCGGAGCCTGCCGGTGCTGGACCTGGCGGTCCTTCGGGTGCTTTGTCCCGGCGGGAGCTACCCTCTCCACAGGAGCTGCGCGAGTGGTTTGCTCGGCGCTGGAGCCGTGCTGCTGGAGCTGGAGGTGCTGCCGGTACTGGAGGTTCTGCTTCTGCTGAGGGTACTGGAGCCACGGGTCCCGGAGGTGCTCGTACTGGAGGTAATGGAGCTGCTGGGCCTGGTGGTGTTATTGGTGCTGGAGCTACTGGTGGAGCTGGAGCTGGCGGTGCTGCTGGAGTGGGTGCTCCTGGAGGTACTGGAGCCGGAGCTGCTGCGTCTGCCGGTGGTCCTGCTGGAGCTGGAGCTGCTGGAGGTGCTACTAGAGCCGGTGCTCCTATGGGTGCTGGAGTTGGCGTTCCTGGAGCTGCTGGAGGTACTACTGGTGCTGGTGGTGCTGCTGGAGTTGGAGCTGACGCTGGGGGTGCTGGTGTTGTCCCTGCTGGGTCTGGAGGTGCTGCATGGCCGCGGCCGTACTTCGTTCCGCTCCTTGAGCAGGTTCTTGGTCTTCCGCCTTCTTCTGGTCCTACTCCTTCCTTAGAGTGTCCACCGCTTGTCCAGTCCGAGTCACAGTTACAGCTGGCCTCCCCTCTCCCTGCTCCTTCTCCCTACGCTGGTCCTACTGGAGGTCTTGCTGAGCGTCGTGAGCCTGAGTCGCGTCCTGCGTCACTTGTTCGTACTGCTCGCACTAGTCGTCGTGTTCCACGTCAGCGTCCTCCTGCGGTCCCGGGCACGCATCAGATGGCACTGCGTCCTTCCACTGCACCACAGCGTGTCCCTTTGCCGTCTCCTCCAGAGTCCTCTCTTCCTGCCCTTGCTGACCCGGAGTCTGACTCCCTTCGTGCTGCCAGCCCTACTGTCACGCGTTTCCTCGCCACTGCTGTCACTGACCCTTCCTTTGAGTCCGCTGCTGCGTCTGCCTTAGTTGCCGAGCTTGTCGACTTCGTTGCTCACTGTCGTCTAGACTACGCCACTAGTCTTGTTGCTGAGTCTGCGTCTGTCTATCCTCCGTCCGTCGGGGGTGAGTGTGCTCTTAGCACGGACGTCCTTGAGGACAGGCAGGAGGAGTTCCAGTGTTTTGCTGCTGCTTTACCTCATCTCGTGTCCATGCTGCTTGCCCCTGAGGGAGACCCGGATTCACCAGACATCCCGACCCCGCGCTCTTACGCAGAGGCGATAGAGGGTCCCTACTCCTCTCAGTGGCAGGCAGCCATGGACGCAGAGATGGCTTCCTGGAAGTCCACAGGCACCTACGTCGACGACGTTCCCCCACCTGGGGCGAACATCGTCAGTGGCATGTGGATTTTCAGGGTGAAGCGGCCGCCGGGTTCTCCGCCTGTCTTCAAGGCACGTTACGTGGCTCGAGGCTTCAGTCAGCGGCAGGGAGTTGACTACTTTCAGACCTTCTCCCTGACCCCGAAGATGACCACTCTTCGGGTTCTACTGCACGTCGCTGCTCAGCGTGACTACGAGCTTCACTCCCTTGACTTCAGCACTGCTTTCCTACAGGGCAGCCTGCACGAGGAGATCTGGCTGCGCCGCCCACCTGGCTTCACTGGGTCGTTTCCTCCTGGTACCCAGTGGAGTCTCCGGCGGCCAGTCTACGGTCTCCGCCAGGCACCCCGTGAGTGGCACAACACACTGAGGACTACGCTTGCGGCTCTCGGGTTTGCTCCTTCTACTGCTGACCCGTCGCTGTTTCTTCGCACCGACACATTGCTGCCGCCGTTCTACATCCTCGTGTACGTCGACGACTTGGTGTTTGCTACAGCTGACACTGCTGGACTCGCCCAGGTGAAGTCCGAACTGCAGAAGAGACACACGTGCACAGACCTGGGTGAACTGCGCAGCTATCTTGGCTTGCAGATCACCCGGGACAGAGCACGGCGCACCATTACCCTGACTCAGTCACACATGGTGCAGCAGGTCCTTCAGCGCTTCGACTTCACGTACTCCTCGCCTCAGGCCACTCCTCTATCTACTCGCCACTCGCTCTCAGCTCTGCCTTCAGATGAGTCCGTAGAGCCGAGTGGCCCGTACCCAGAGCTTGTTGGCTGCCTCATGTACCTGATGACCTGCACTCGACCTGACCTGGCATACCCTCTTAGCATCTTGGCACGCTATGTTGCTCCTGGGAGACACCGACCAGAGCACATGGCTGCAGCGAAGAGGGTGTTGCGCTACCTGTGCAGTACGGCAGGCATGGGGCTCGTGCTTGGAGGGCGGAGTCCAATGGTCCTCACTGGTCACGCAGACGCGTCTTGGGTTGACGACCTGGCTACTCAGCGGTCGTCACAGGGTTACACCTTCAGCCTTGGTTCCAGTTCCGTTTCGTGGCGGTCTACCCGCTCGTCTTCTGTTCTCAGCTCTAGTTGTGAGGCTGAGATCTACGCCGGGGCCATGGCTGCACAGGAGTTACGCTGGCTCACCTACCTGCTGACTGACCTGGGAGAGCAGCCTCGTTCTCCTCCAGTTCTGTACGTAGACAACAAGGCCATGCTGGCCTTGTTTCAGGAGCACAGACTGGAGCACAGAACGAAGCACATTGCTCTTCGCTACTTCCTTGCTCGTGAGCTGCAGCAGCGTGGTCAGCTGCGTCTTGCTTACGTGGCCTCCCAGGCCAACACTGCTGATATCTTCACCAAGGCACTTCAGCCTTGTGATCATCGGCGCTTCTGTACTATGTTAGGTCTTGTGCCTACTTGGCCTCACTTGCTTACCTCTTGACTTTACTTCCGGGGATCTCCTTAAAGCCCAAAAAAAAAAAAAAAAAAAAAAAAAAAAACTTGACTTTACTTGTACTGTGATTTATGTATATATATATACACCTGCATGTGAACTGGCCTTGTGGCCTTTTGAACCTGTGCTCGGAATGTGTGGTGACGTTGTGATCCACCCTGAGCTTGCTTTGTTTTTGCTTTGCTTGACTAGACTTGTGACCCCTTGTTCTCCCCCACTTTGCCTATGGGGGTGTTTCAAACATTAATCACATAGCCTATCTACGCTGTAGTGGGGTAGACACTATGGGGTACAGTTTTCTAGGGTTTCATATTTGTACCCAACTCATTTCCTAGTCATCCATTCCTGTTTCTTCACAAGCACCACCCAGGAGTTCAAGTTGTATCACGGGAAAGGCGGACTCTACATCGGAAAGGCTGTAGTGAAGAACAACGTCTTCGTTCTTGACTTCGTTCCAGACTTAGGCACCGCCGATAGCGACGGAATCGTGACCTTCACCTCCTGGACACACCCACCAGATCTTGACCATGGCTTCAGCCCCGGCGGCTTCTGGTATTCGCACACTATACCTGAGGCAGAACGAACAAGAGCGTTAGTGACAATTCAACAATTGACAGCAGCAGAGACAACATCGGCAGCAGCACAGATAACATCGGCAGTAGCAGAGACAACATCGGCAGCAGCACAGATAACATCGGCAGCAGCAGAAACAACATCGGCAGCAGCAGAGACAACACCGGCAGCAGCAGAAACAACACCAGCACCAATCGTTGGCCCGTCAACGACACCGGTCTGTTAGAATCTAACAGCAGGAATGGATGAACTATGAAAGAGTTGGGTACAAATATGAAACCCTAAAAGGGGTTGTACCCCATACTGGCTACCCCACTACAGCCTAAACATACATAGCATATATATCATTTGACACACCCCCATAGGCAAAGTGGGGGAGAGCAAGGGGTCACAAGACCAGTCAGGAGAAGCAAAGCAAGCTCAGGGTGGATCACAACGTCACCACACACACTGAGCACAAGCAAAGGGCCACAAGGCCAGTTCACATGCAGAGGTATATATGCAACACCAACAGCACAGTGATCTCTACCTAGCAGAGCAAGCATGCAGGTATATATGTAGATCACAGTACAAGCAAAGTCTACAGCAAGTGAGGAAAAATGGGCACAAGGCCTAACAAAGTGCAGAAACGCTGATGATCACCAGACGGAAGTGCCTTGGTGAATATATCAGCAGTGTTGGCCCGAGTGGCCACGTGAGCAAGACGAAGCTGACCACGCTACTGCAACTCTCGAGCCAGGAAGTAACGCAGAGAGATGTGCTTCGTTCTGTGCTCCAGTCTGTGCTCCTCACATAAGGCAATGGCGGCCTTGTTGTCGACGTACAGCACTGGAGGAGAACGAGGCCGCTCTCCCAGGTCGGTCAGCAAGTAGGTGAGCCAGCGCAACTCCTGTGCAGCCATGGCTGTGGCGTAGATCTCATCCTCACAATTGGAGCTGAGAACTGAAGACGAGCGTGTAGAACGCCAAGAAACTGACCCAGAGCCAAGGCTGAAGGTGTAACCTTGTGATGACCACTGCGTAGCCAGGTCGTCAACCCAAGAAGCGTCTGAGTGCCCAGTGAGGACAACTGGGCTCCGCCCTCCAAGCACGAGCCCCATGCTCGATGTACTGCACAAGTAGCGCAGTACCCTCTTAGCAGCATCCATGTGCACCTTTCGGTGCCGACCAGGAGCCACGTAGCGAGCCAGAAAGCCAAGAGGGTACGCAAGGTCAGGACAAGTGCAGGTCATCAGGTACATGAGGCAGCCCACTAGCTCTGGGTAAGGACCACTCGGCTCTACGGACTCGTCCGAAGGTGGAGCTGAGAGCAAGTGACCTGTAGCCAGAGGAGTGGCCTGTGCCGAGGACTAGGTGAAGCCGAAGCGCTGAGGGACCTGCTGCACCGTGTGTGACTGAGTCAGTGTGATGGTGCAGGGTGCTCTGTCCCGAGTGATCTGCAAGCCAAGGTAACTGCGCAGCTCACCCAGGTCTGTGCACGTGTGTCTCTTCTGCAGCTCCGCCTTCACCAGGGCGAGAGCCTCAGTGTCAGCAGTGGCAAAGACCAAGTCGTCGACGTACACGAGGATGTAGAACGGCGGCAGCGAAGTGTCGGTGCGCAGAAACAGCGGGTACCCTCCACTGGGTACCAGGAGGGAACGACCCAGTGAAGCCAGGAGGGCGGCGCAGCCAGATCTCCTCGTGCAGGCTGCCCTGTAAGAAATCTGTGCTGAAGTCAAGAGAGTGAAGCTCGTAGTCACGCTGAGCGGCAACGTGCAGTAGTACCCGAAGAGTGGTTATTTTCGGGGTGGGGGAGAAGGTCAGGAAGAAGTCAACTCCCTCTCGCTGACTGAAACCTCGAGCAACGTAATGAGCCTTGAAGACAGGCGGAGAACCTGGCGGCCGCTTCACCCTGAAAATCCACATGCCACTGACGATGATCATCCCCGGAGGGGGAACCTCATCGACGTAAGTGACTGTGGACTTCCAGGATGCCCTCTCTGCGTCCATGGCTGTCTGCCACTAAGAGGAGTACTCATCCGCAATCGCCTCAGCGTAAGAGCGCGGGGTCGAGATGTCTGGAGCATCCGGGTCTCCCTCAGGGGCAAGCAGCATGGACACGAGTTGAGGCGCAGCGGCTGCAAGACACTCAAGGTCCTTGTGCCTGTCCTCAAGGACGTCCGTGCCAAGAGCACACTCACCCCTGACGGACGGAGGACAGACAGACTCAGACTCAGCAACAAGACTAGCGGCGTAGTCTAGATGACAGGCAGGAGCAAAGTCAACAAGCTCAGCGACTAAGGCAGACGCAGCAGCAGACTCAAACGACGGGTCAGTGACAACTGTGGCGAGCACGCGCGTGACAGTAGGGTGAGCAGCACGGGTGCGGTCAGACTCAGGCTCAGGAACGGTAGGCAGAGAAGACGCAGGAGGGGACGGCAGGGGAACACGCTACGGAGGAGAGGAAGGACGACGGACTACGAGGTGGGTGCCGGGGACAGCCGGCTGACGCGATCGAGGAACACGACGACCGGAACGACCAGAACGACAGGCGAGACAAGACGCGACGTAGGCTCACAACGCTCAGTAAGCCCCCCTGTCTGCTCAGTGTAGGGAGAAGGAGCAGGCAGCGGTGAGCCAGGCTGTAACGGAAGACCAGTAGACGAAGGGAGAATAAGAACCTGGCGAAGCACAGAGTCAGACGGCGGCTGAGACGACGGAGACGGTGGAGCAAGGAACAGGCTCGGCTGTGCAGTGCCACCAGCACCAGCAGCTCCAGCACCGCCAGCAGCTCCAGCACCTCCAGCAGCTCCAGAACCTTCAACGCCAGCTCCTCCAGGACCAGCTCCACCAGCAGCAGCACCCCCAGAATTGGCACCTCCAGTCCCAGTGTCTCCAGCCTCAGTGTCTCCAGCAGCAGCACCCCCAGACCCAGGGTCTCCAGCAGTACCACCCTCAGGCTCAGCACCTCCAGCCCCAGCAGCTCCAGTACCTCCAGTACAAGCACCTCCGGGACCAGCACCACTCCCAGCTCCAGTGACGTCAGCAGAAGTACCTCCAGCGGCAGAGCCCCGAGCTCCAAAAGCGCGACCCTGACGGCGATCGTACCAGTCGTGCAGCTGCTGTGAGGTGAGAGGCACACGCGGACGAAGGCGGCTACTCCAAGGCGCCAGAACCCGCAGCAGCTCAAGAACCTCCAGCGCCAGCACCCTCAGCAGCTCCAGAACCTCCAGCAGAAACAACTCCAGTAGCAGAGTCACCAGCTCCAGCGCCTCCCGCAGCAGGGCCCCTAGCTCCAGCAGCGCGACCCTGACGGCCAACGTACCACTCACGCAGCTACTGTGGGGAGAGAGGGAGTCGACGACGAGAGTGCAGCGGCGAGGCACCAGCGGAGCGACTACGGAGACAGCGGCTCCAGGGAGACTGCTCACCAGACGCCTCAGCGCCCCCAGGTGCAGCACCCCCAGACTCAGTACCCCCAGGCTTAGCACCCCCAGACTCCTCACGCCCATGCTCAGCACCTCCAGTCTCCGCACCCCCACGCCCCGCACCTCCAGGCTCCGCACCCTGAGGCTCCGTATTCCCAGGCTCAGCACCCCCAGAAGCAGCACCCCGAGCAGGACCACCCTCAGCAGGACCTGAGTCACCAGTGACCTCAACCGGCGCAGTCAAGGGAGGAGGGTCTACCTGAGACACACCTGAAGGAGCAGGACCGAGAGCGGGGAGGGGGTCTATATGGGGAGCACCTGGAGCGAGGAAGAGCGGCTGGGGGGGGAGAGGGGCAGTGCGGTGAGGGAAGAGAAGGGAACCGACTCGTCGAACGTGTCGTCCTGAGAGGGGAAGACACAGCACGAGGTGGGGTGGTAAAACTGCCAACCAGGCGCGTCAGGGACAAAGCCAAGGAAGACACTGGGAACAGCGCGGGCGGAGAGCTTGTCCGCGGTGGTATCGCGGACAAAGGCACGAGCACCCCAGACCCGGAAACGCGACGCATCGCCAACCTTCCCCGTCCACAGCAGTGTGGGCGAGGTCTCCGGCAAGGAGACACGGGGCCAGAGGTTGAGCTGATGCGCGGCGTACCGGACCGCAAACGGCCATAGAAAATGGGGGGCAGCCGCATGGATCATGGAGGTTCGAGCGACCTCCATGACTAAGCCAATGCGGCGCTCAGCAACCCCATTCTGCTGCGGAGAGGCCAGAAGCGTGAACGTCTGGCGGATGCCGTGCTCCGCACAGAAGGCTGCCAAGAGGTCTGAGGAGAACTCACCACCTCTGTCAGAGTGCAGACGCAGGACAGGAAAGTCCGACTGGAACCGCTCACGGAGCTGGAGACGAACATCGCGGATCCAGGGGATCAAAACATCAGGGACCTCCCCCTTGCGCTGCAAGGGGAAGACCGTGGTGTAACGCGTGTAGTCGTCGACGACCAGCAGGAAGTACCGCTGGTGGCCCTGTCCACTGACGTGGGCTGGGCCCCACACGTCCAGGTGGAGAGTCTGCAGGGGAGCCTCTGTGGGAGGGAACGAGGAGGAGTGAGGAGCGGCGCGCTGCCGCCCCTCGACACAGGGAAGACAGGGAGGAGCAGGCGAGGGTGGGAGGGGAGGAAGAACCCTGGGAAGACCAGAGACAAGGACACGGCGGTGCATGCTACGAAGGCGCTGCACCGAGGGGTGACCAAGGCGGTGGTGCCACAGGAGGGTCTGGTGCGACAAGGCGCGACACGAGCAGGGGGCCGCTAGCTGACCTGACGCAGACGCAGACGCAGCGACCTGAGGGGACACATTAGTCAGTGTGTATAGACTCGAGCCAGGCGCACGGGTAAACGTGGCCAGGTGCCGGCCCGTCCGGGAGCACGTACAGTGGGTCACGCGCTGACCTCCAGGAGTGAACTAATCAACCCACTGGTCCTGGAGGTCAGCACCACTCACCAAGTTCGTAGAGAACTAGGGGAGGTGAAGACCTGTCAGGGAGCCAGACGGGACCGCCGGACACTGCAGGACCGTGGAGGAGTGCGCAAGGACTGGACCCCCAGAGGGGTCTGCCAGGGAGACTGCAACCGGCCGGCTGAGCGGCGTGAGGGTGGTGCTATCGCGAAAGAAGGAGCGGGAAGCACCTGAGTCAAGTGTGAAGGTGTACAAGGCCTCAGCAGGCGCAGTACTAGAGAGAGCAAACTCACCAGCACCTGGAGCAGCAGCCTCACCAGCACCTAGAGCAGGAGATGCACAAGCACCTAGAGCAGCAGCCTCACCAGCACCTAGAGCAAGAGACGCACTAGCACCTAGAGCAGCAGCCTCACCAGCACCTAGAGCAGCAGGCTCTATACCTGGGTCAGGCAGTACGCACAGGTAATAGGCACGGTCAGCACTAGTAGGCAATGCATTCATGGCAATGAGGATAGCATCATAGTCAAGAGCAAAGGTATCTACCCTCTGTCCAAGCAGCTCCAGCCAAGTGGGGAGCTCAGCCTCATCGCCAAACTCGGTACGCCAGGCGTCGCTCAGACGGGCGAAGCAGCGGGACTGTGTGTGACCAAGCGTCCCGCAAGCCTGACCAGCCCGATCACCTGTGCGAATGACGTACGGGCAGCGAACGGTACTCAAAGACCCTCTACTCTGAGCGTACCACTCACGAAGCTGCTGGGGCGTAAGTGTCTCGCGCGGACGCCGCTGCAGCTGCAGCTGGCCACTGCCAGACGCTCCCGACTGACCAGCTCCAGGGCGACAGCCAAGACGGCTACCGCCACAACCCCAACTAGCGTACCACTCACGAAGCTGCTGGGGCGTGAGAGACTCGCGCGGACGTCGCTGGAGCTGCATCTGACCACCACCAGTAGCAGCAGTAGCAGTAGTAGCAGCAGCAGCGCGGGCAGGCAGGTAGGCAGGCAGGTAGGCAGGCGGGCAGGCAGGCAGGCAGGCAGGCAGAGGGCGCGGCAGCGCGCGAACAAGGCAGGTGCTCACCAGTGGCGGGAAGGGCAGGCGCTCGCCGGGGGAGCAGGGCCGGCGCTCGGCGGGCGGCGGCAGGGTAGGCGCACGATGGCGGCGACGGTGGGGCTGCACCAGCGGCTGCAGAGTAGGGCCGCGGCAGCTGCAGGGCGGGGCCGCGTCAGCGGCAGGTCTGGGCCGCGTCAGCTGCAGGGCGGGGCCGCGTCAGCGGCAGGTCGGGGCCGCGACAGCGTCCTGGCGGGGCCGCGTCGGCGGTAGGGCGGGGCCGCGACCTGGCGGGGCTGCGTCGGCGGCAGGGTGGGGTTGCGACAGCGGCAGGGCGGCGCCGTGTCAGTGGCCTGGCGGGGCCGCGTCGGCGGCCGGGCGGGGCCGCGTCGGCGGCAGGGCGCGGCCGCGTCAGAGGCAGGGCGGGGCCGCGTCGGCGGCAGGGCGCGGCCGCGTAAGAGGCAGGTCCGGGCCGCGTCAGCGACAGGGCGGGCCGCGACAGCGACCTGGCGGGGCCGCGTCGGCGGCAGGCCGCGGCCGCGTCAGAGGCAGGGCGGGGCCGCGTCAGCGGCAGGGCGGGCCGCGACAGCGACCTGGCGGGGCCGCGTCGGCGGCAGGGCGGGGCCGCGACCGCGGCAGGGCGTGTCGCGATACATAACTTATATGTATGTTTATAACTGCCTGTAGCATTAGCTTTAGTGTAGTTATGCCTTCTTACATTGGTGGTGCACCTTCTCTATGTTCTTTTGCTATATGTTCTTGCAAACCTATAGTGAAACATTCCATTCTCAATCCTTCTTGGCACAACTCTCTCGACACTCGCTTGGCCTAGGCTTCTTAGCCTAGGCCCTAACCCGGTTCCTAAGTTAAGATCGTATCGTAACATGGTATCGAGCTACTAAGATCCTAGACCTAAGTTAGTAATGGCGCCCTTGCTGGCGCCGTCCACGCAGCTGCTGGCTCGCGAGTTCTACAGCAGCTGCGCGATTGATTCTGCTACCGTGCGACTCTGCAGCGCCTGCGCTCCTCGCTCTGCCCGTCTCATCGCTCGTCGCTCTGCCCGTCGTGTTCCTCCGTCGTGGCAGAGAGGAGAGAGAGGGGGAAGGGCGTGGCAGCGGACCGCTAGCAACGACCGCCAGCGTCGGCGCCAGCGCCAGCGACGACCGCTGCTGTCAGCGTCATCTCCAGCGGCGGTCGCCTGCACCATCGCCAACCACGCTCCCCGTCCGCACCCTGTTCGCGCATCCTGTCCGCATCCCACCTGCCCTCCCGTCGACTTCGCAGCTGCTGTGAAGGGAGTGGCGGAAGTGGCGGGAGTGGCGAGAGAAGCTGCACCATTCACCTGCTCGCGCCAGACCGCTCGCACCCTGCCGCCCGCACGCACTTCACCGCCCGTTTCCGTCCCGCTCGATCGAAGGCCCCACGGGCCCTGCTCGTCACCCAACGCTGCGGCTTGTCTCGTGTGCAGCGACGGTCGCGGTTGGGGGAGGGGGGGGGGGGGGAGAGAGAGAGAGGGAAACGCGAAGGGCATGGCGGCGGACCGCCAGCCAACTCGCCAACCGTCCGCGCATATCCCCCGTTCTCCCGTCAGAACCCGCACCCAGCGACCATCCCGTCGTCCCGCCTCGTCCTTGCCCCACCATCAGATCCCGCCCCCCCCCCCACCGTCAGATCCCGCGCCGTTTCCATATGAGGGGGAGGTGGTGGGGTGTTGGCCCGTGGGGGACGGCTGGGGGAGGGGGAGTGGCGGGGTTGGCGGTTCATGGGGGGGGGGTGGGGACGGGGGGGGGGGGGGTGGTGGGCGGAAGTCACCAGCACCAGCACCAGCACTAAAGCCCGTCACCAGCACCAGCACCAGCACCAAAGCCCGTCACCAGCACCAGCACCAGCACCAGCACCGGCACCAACACCAGCACCGAAGCCCGTCACCAGCACCAGGCACCAGCACCAGCGCCGTCCCGCCAGCACCAGGAACCAGCACCAGCGCCAGCCGCCAGCACCAGGAACCAGCACCAGCACCAGCCGCCAGCACCAGGAATCAGCACCAGCGCCAGCCGCCAGCACCAGGAACCAGCACCAGCGCCAGCCGCCAGCACCAAGAACCAGCACCAGCGCCGTCACGCCAGCACCAGGCACCAGCACCAGCGCCAGCACCAGAAACCAGCACCAGCACCAGCGCCAGCACCAGGAACCAGCACCAGCACCAGCGCCAGCACCAAGAACCAGCACCAGCGCCAGCAGCCAGCCCCAGGAGCCAGCACCTGCACCAGCGCCAGCACCAGGAACCAGCACTAGCACCAGCGCCAGCACCAGGAACCAACACCAGCGCCAGAGGGGTTGAGTGGGCGGGTAAGGGGGTGGAAGAAGTAAGTCGGGCATTTGCAGCCGTTGCCTGTAGCAGGCACGCCCCCGGAGGTGCTGAGCGGTGCTGTCCAGCTGCTCGTTGTAGCCACAGCGCCTGCTCTCACGCCCACCTGCCGGGTCCTGCACCTGTCGCTGCTGCATCTACCGTGGCTGAGGTCACTGTGGCCCTATCTGCCATCATTGCACCTGCTGCCTGTAGTAGGCACGCCCCTGGAGGTGCTGAGCCGCGCTGTCCAGCTGCTCGTTGCAGCCACGACGCTTGCTCTCACGCCCACCTCTCGGGTCCTGCACCTGCAGTTGCTGCATTTATCATGGTTGATCTGTGTTGCTTTTTCCTCTGCTTCTCCTACCTCTTGCCCAGGTTCCGGGGGTGTGACTTGCTCTAGTTATGTGCTGCAGGCAGTTAAGGGGGTGTGTCGCGATACATATTTTATATGTATGTTTATAACTGCCTGTAGCATTAGCTTTAGTGTAGTTATGCCTTCTTACATTGGTGGTGCACCTTCTCTATGTTCTTTTGCTATATTTTCTTGCAAACCTATAGTGAAACATTCCATTCTCAATCCTTCTTGGCACAACTCTCTCGACACTCGCTTGGCCTAGGCTTCTAAGCCTAGGCCCTAACCCGGTTCCTAAGTTAAGATCGTATCGTAACAAGGCGGGGCCGCGTCAGCGGCAGGGCGGGGCCGCGTCAGCGACCTGGCGGGGCGGCGCTCTGGCCTGACGGGCCTGCAGGGGCGGCTCGCGGACCTGACGGGCCTGCAGGGGCGCTCGCGGGCCTGACGGGCCTGCAGGGGCGGCGCGTAGGCCTTACGGGCCTGCAGGGGCGGCGCGTGGGCGTTACGGGCCTGCAGGGGCGGCGCGCTGGCCTAGGGCAGCAGGAGGCAGCGCGAGGGCTGCAGGACGGCGTGCGCAGCGCAGCACGTCACAAGGCAAGGCATGCAGGCAGGCGCAGGACAACACGTGGGGTAGCATGGTAACCGCAACGGTAGGTGGGCCCGAAAAAAAAAGACGGTGCTACGGACCTAGTGCTCTGAAACCGTGTGAGAATCTAGCAGCAGGAATGGATGAACTATGAAAGAGTTGGGTACAAATATGAAACCCTATAAGGGGCTGTACCCTGTATTGGCTACCCCACTACAGCCTAAACATATATAGCATATATATCATTTGACACGGTCTCCGTTAACAACACACCACCGACTCCCGCGCAGCAACTGAATCCAACTCCACGAGAAGTCCACAGAAGCGCCAACTTCACCGCAGGCTTCTACTCCAATTCCGACTTGTACAGACGTTCACCCGGACATCGCACCACTGAAGGAACCTGGCATGCAAGAATGGGACATCCAAGCAACACGACGTTAAACAACACGATAAGAGCAGGCGTGCTCGACAAAGACTTACTACGCGAGTCCGTGGAACGTGCTTCACCTGCCCTGAAGCTGACTTACCGCATCAGCCGTTCGTCTCGCATCACAACCCGAGCGCACCAGCATACGCACCTCTGGAGAAAGTGTACAGCGACATCCTGTACAACCACGAACCTGGACAAGGAGCATACAATTACGTCATCACGTTCATCGATGCCGCCGCACGATACGTCTGGCACCTCAATCTTCCGAGCCGCGACATGGCCTTCGAAGCCTTCGTCGCCTGGCTTCCAGTAGCAGAACGAGAATCAGGATTGAAGCTTAAAATCTTCCAGTCAGACGGAGGAGAGAATATCAATCACAAAGGTTCAAGGACTACCTGGCAGAAAGAGGCATCAAGCGGCTCATCTCCCTTCCCTACGCTCACCAATAGCAAGGCGTGGCAGAAAGAATGAACAGGACTCTTCAGAACACCATGCGCAAACTGCTACGTGGCATGCGGCTACCCAACCACCAGTGGCCCGAAGCAATGGACCACGCCGTGATGCTGCACAACTTGCTCTCGTCATCATCGCTCCTGAACAACGCATCACCGCATCTGCTGTGGACAGGAAAACTGGGCAGCACAAAAATGTTGCGAGTTTTTGGCTGCATGGTATAGTACCGACCCCCAGCTACACGCGCCGGCCAATTCTCCCAACGCGCACAGTGGGGGCTACACTTGGGCATCGAAAAACATTACAACGCATGGAAGATTTTCGACATCAACACAAGGAAACAGTGGCAGCACATGATGTCATCTTCTACGAAAACCTCACCCTTCGGACATACCTTGCCAACGTGGAAGAAGGAAACCCAGACCTCTCGGGCGGATTTCTTGGCACCCGAGCCTTCGCCTCGGCAGAGGATGAAGCTGACTGGGACGAGCAGAACGTGGACAGAGCCTTGGAGGAAGCTGGACCTCTTACCTACTGCTCGGTCGATGTTCCGATGGACGACGACGATCCTCGCGAAAGCATCAACGTCGAAGTTTATTATCACTTCGCCGACAACGGTTACGTTACACCTGCAAGAGTCAACACCAACGAAGCCGAACGCGTAGGACCCAGCTTCATACCTGATCCAGAAGCAGGAGACGAAGCCTTCTATCCCGAGGATACAACACTTCCCCGCTACACACAGAGCGGACTGCAGATACTTGGCCTCGTCACCGCAGTCCACGGCTCAGTGCCACCTAAGGAGCCTGCCACAGTTCAGCAAGCTCTAGGGGGGGAACATAGGGAAAAATGGCGCGAAGCCATGGACAGGGAGTTAAAGGCACTGGAAGAACGCAACACCTGGAAAATCGTTCCCATCGGCGTGGCACGCAACAAGACAATCCTTACCGAAAAATGGGTTTTCCGTGTGAAAACCAAAGCAGACGGCACCATCGACAAGTTCAAGGCGCGCTGGGTCGTACGCGGCTTCGACCAAGAGCACGGACGGGACTTCACCGAAACATTTGCGCCAGTTAGCCGATACACCTCTCTGTGGATTCTCCTCGCGATAGCCGCTTTGAAGAAAAAGAAGCTACGTCAAATCGACGTCGCCAATGCTTTCCTCTACGCACCTGTTGACGCTGAGATCTTCGTCGAGCTACCACACGGCTCCAACGGAGATCCGAATCAAGTCTGCCAACTACTAAAGTCTCTATACGGCATTATGCAGGCTCCGAGACTGTGGCAGCAGTATCTACACGCTCGATGTCAGAACATATATATAGCTTATGCTGTTGTGTAGGCTATAGTGGGGTATCCCATAGGGGGTACAACCCAATTAGGGTTTCCCATATGTACTCACTTCATTCATAGTTCATTCATCCTCGTTCTACTCTTCTCATGGTATCGAGCAGGTTCCCTCGTGGGAACTGTTCCTAGGGCCCACCGTTTTTTTTCCTGCCCGGAGCGCACTCTGCCCCTACCCGAGTCGCGCTCCCCTCTCTCTTGGCCCCTAGTGGCCCCTTTAGCCGCCCGTCACGGCCCTTAGCCGCCCGCGCGCCGCCCGTCCCGGCCCCTTAGACGCCCGCGCGCCGCCCGTCCCGGCCCCTAGACGCCAGTGCGCCGCCCGGCCCGGCCCCTAGACGCCCGCGCGCCGCCCGTCCCGGCCCCTAGACGCCCGCGCGCCGCCCGTCCCGGCCCCTAGACGCCCGCGCGCCGCCAGTCCCGGCCCCTCGACGCCCGCGCGCCGCCCGTCCCGGCCCCTCGACGCCCGTGAGCCGCCCGTCCCGGCCCCTAGACGCCCGCGCGCCGCCCGTCCCGGCCCCTAGACGCCCGCGCGCCGCCCGTCCCGGCCCCTCGACGCCCACGCGCCGCCCGTCCCGGCCCCTAGACGCCCGCGCGCCACCCGGACCGACCCCTAGACGCCCGCGCGCCGCCCGTCCCGGCCCCTCGACGCCCGCGCGCCGCCCGTCCCGGCCCCTCGACGCCCGCGCGCCGCCCGTCCCGGCCCCACGCCGCCCTACCTGCGGCCCACTCGCCGCCCTACCTGCGGCTCGCCCGCCGCCCTAACTGCGGCCTGCCCGCCGCCCCACTTGCGGCCCTACCGCCCCCCTACCTACGGCCCGACCGCCGCCCTACCTGCGGCCCAACCGCCGCCCTACCTGCGGGAGCCGCCTAGCAGCAGAACCGCCGGGAGCCGAGCCGCCCTGCCGCCGAGCCGCCCGGGAGCCGAGCCGCCCTGCCGCCGATTCGCCCGGGAGCCGAGCCGCCCTGCCGCCGAGCCGCCCGGGAGCCGAGCCGCCCTGCCGCCGAGCCGCCCGGGCGCCGAGCCGCACTGCCGCCGAGCCGCTGAGCAGCCGAGCCGCCCTACTGCCGGGCCGCCCGACCTGCCCTGTCCGGTGAGCACAGCCCCACTGTCACTGCGTGCCCTTCCCCTACTGCTTGCACTGCTCGTCTGTCGTCGTCATGGCTACCCCTAGCGTCCTCGCTTTTGACGCTGAGGGTCGAGCCATTGACTTTGAGGTCTGGGTCGACGACCTGCAGCTGTTCTTACAGTGCGATAGGGCGGACGGTCTTTCCCTCTTTGACCTCACCTCTGGCGCCTCTCCTGCCCCTGCTACTGATGCTGACCCCACTGTTCGCTCTCAGTGGGCCACCCGCGATGCTGCTGCACGTCTTGCTGTGCGTCGCCACCTGCCTACCACTGAGCGCGCGCACTTTAGTCAGTACAAGAGTGCTCAGACC
The DNA here is from genome assembly GCA_947471745.1 of Closterium sp. Naga37s-1. NCBI lineage: Eukaryota > Viridiplantae > Streptophyta > Zygnematophyceae > Desmidiales > Closteriaceae > Closterium > Closterium sp. Naga37s-1. Next base: position 2,511,011 of record CANJKZ010000858.1, read on the forward strand.
TTGTACGACGCTGTAGTTGCGCGCTACTCTTCCCCTGCCACTGCTGCCCTGAGCCGCCTCATGCTACCGTACCTCTTTCCTGACCTTGCTGCCTTTCCCACTGTCGCTGACCTCATTACGCACCTCCGCACTAGTGACACTCGCTACCGCGCCGCCCTTCCTGCTGAGTTCTGCGCCAAGAACCCCCCCCCCATGTACATCACTCTCTATTACATCGTCACACGCCTCCCTGACTCCCTTCGCGTAGTCAGGGACCACTACCTCTCGGTCTGTCCCACCACTCTCACTGTCGACCTCCTCGAGAAGTCCCTCCTGGCGGCGGAGAAGAGCATCGTCGCTGTAGGAGCCTCTCGTGGTGACCCTCGCACCCCCATCTTTGAGGGGTGTTCTCCTTCCCCCCTGCTGCCCTCTGTTGCCTCTGCTGCTGCTGCCGACCTGCTTGGTCTTGAGTCGGTCTGCGCGGCGTCTGCCCCTAGCGGGAGACGCCGCCCTGGCAGGGGCAAGGGGGGCAAGGGCGCGGGTGGAGCTGGCGGGGGCGGTGGAGGAGGCGGTGGAGGCGGAGGAGGGAGTGGGGGTGGCGGTGGGAGTGGTGGCGGGGGCGGTGGTGGAGGTGGCAGCAGCGGAGGAGGAGGCGTCGGTGGCGGCAGCGGTGGGAGCGGAGGCAGCGGTGGTGGTGGAGGTGGAGGCAGCGGTGGCGGAGGGGGTGGAGCTGGTCGGGGTGGTGCCCCGCAGCGTAGCGGCCCTGGTGGTGGCCAGCGTCAGCAGCAGCAGCAGCAGCAGCAGCAGCGTTCGCGGGACATCCCCCCGCCCCAGCAGCTCCGTGAGTGGTACACGCAGCGTCAGCGGGGTGGGGGTTTTGGTCCATGCACCTACGTCCTTCGTTCCGGTGACCGAGCGGGTGAGCAGTGTGGGGGTGCGCACCCCACTCAGCGCTGCTTTGCCCGCCTGACGGACGCTTGGCGTCAGCAGTTCCCCGAGGCCAGTGAGATTCCCCGTTGGGGAGAGCTGTCTAGGGCTGGCGTAGCTGTCTTTGATCTTGACTTTGATGCTATCCTTGCTGCCATGTATGCTGTGACTATTAGTGAGGAGGGTGACTGTTACCAGTGTTTCCCGCCCGACCCGGGCATTGGTACTGCTGCGCCAGGTACTTCTGCGGCTGCTGCTCTAGGTGCCAGTGCGTCTGCACTCTCAGGTACTGGTGAGGCTGCGCTCTCAGGTACTGCGTCGGCTTCGGCCTCCCTCACCTTCACACTTGACTCAGGGGCTTCTCGCTCCTTCTTTCGAGACCGCACCACACTCACGCCGCTTGGCCGGCCGGTTGCAGTCTCCCTGGCTGACCCCTCTGGGGGTCCTGTCCTCTCTCACTTCTCCACTGTCCTCCCGTGTCCGGCTGCCCCCTCGGGCACCTTGTCTGGTCTGTACCTCCCCTCGTTCTCGACGAACTTGGTGAGTGGTGCTGACTTGCAGGATGCGGGGGTTCACCAGTTTACTCCTGCGAGTCAGCGGGTGACCCACTGCTCGGATGCCCGCACAGGCCGACACCTGGCCACGTTCTCGCGTCGGCCAGGGTCGAGTCTCTACACACTGACCACTGCGTCTCCTCCTGTCCCTGCGTCTGGCCAGGTAGCTGCGTCGGGTCAGGTGTTTGCTGCTGCGTCCAGGTCTGGTCCTGAGTCTGCCCCCTGCTCGTGTCGCCGCCTGTCTCACGAGACTCTCCTGTGGCACCACCGCCTTGGCCACCCCTCCTTGCTTCGTCTTCGGGGCATGGCTTCCCGTGTCCTTGTCTCTGGTCTTCCCCGGTCTCTCCCTCCCCTCCCTTCGGGACCCGGACCTTCTTGTGTCCCCTGTGTCGAGGGGCGGCTCCGGGCTGCCCCTCACTCCTCTCAGTTTCCCCCGATAGAGGCTCCTCTGCAGACGCTTCACATGGACGTGTGGGGCCCCGCCCGCGTCCGTGGGCAGGGTCACGAGCGCTACTTCCTGCTGGTGGTTGACGATTACTCGCGTTACACCACAGTCTTCCCCTTGCGCAGCAAGGGTGATGTCACTGCGGTGTTGATCGACTGGATCCGCGCAGCTCGTCTCCAGCTCAGGGGGAGCTTCGGCTCGGACTTTCCTGTTCTGCGTCTGCACTCTGACCGAGGTGGAGAGTTCTCCTCTGGCCTTCTGCGAGCCTACTGTCGTGCACGAGGCATCCGCCAGACCTTTACGCTTCCGGACTCTCCACAGCAAAATGGGATTGCTGAGCGCCGCATTGGCATGGTCATGGACGTCGCTCGTACGTCCATGATGCATGCGGCTGCCCCCCATTTTCTGTGGCCGTTTGCGGTTCGGTACGCGGCGCATCAGATCAACCTTCACCCCAGGGTCTCCCGGCCGGAGACCTCCCCAGCTCTGCTGTGGACGGGGAAGGTCGGCGATGCGTCTGCGTTCCGTGTCTGGGGATCTCGGGCGTTTGTCCGCGACTTGTCTGCGGACAAGCTGTCCCCTCGTGCTGCTCCCTGTGTCTTCCTCGGCTTCCCCCCTGACGCTCCAGGGTGGCAGTTCTACCACCCCTCCTCTCGTCGTGTTCTGTCCTCCCAGGACGTCACGTTCGACGAGTCAGTCCCCTTCTACCGCCTCTTCCCCTACCGCACTCCTTCCCTCCCCCCGCCACCGCACTTCCTTGTGCCAGGTCCCCCCCCGGTAGACCCCCTTCCCCCTCAGGGTCCTGCCCCTTCAGGTGTGTCCCAGGTAGACGCAGTCGAGCCGGTCGAGGTTGCTGGTGACTCTAGTCCTGCTGCGGGTGCTGAGCCTGGGGGTGCTGAGTCTGGGGGTGCTGAGCCTGGGGGTACTGCGACTGGGGGTGCTGAGCCTGGGGGTGCGGAGTCTGGGAGTGCTGAGCCTGGGGGTGCTGCGACTGGGGGTGCTGAGCCTGGGGGTGCGGAGTCTGGGGGTGCTGAGCCGTGGGGTGCTGCTACTGGGGGTGCTGAGCCAGGGGGTGCTGCGTCTGGAGGTGCTGAGCCTGGAGCTGCGGAGCCTGCGGCCACTGGACCTCCCCTTGTGGCGTCTGGCGGTGCGGGACCTGGCGGTTCTCCGGGTGCTTCGCCTCGGCGGGAGCCCCTCTCTCCACAGGAGCTGCGCGAGTGGTTTGCCCGGCGCTGGAGGCGTGCTGCTGGAGCTGGAGGTTCTTCGGCTACTGAGGGTGCTGGTGCCGCGGGTCCCGGAGGTGGTGGAGCTGGAGCTGCTGAGGGCGTTGGTGCTGAGGCTACTGCTGTCGGTCCTGGAGGCGGTCCTGCTGGGGGTGCTACTGGTGCTGCTGGAGGTCCTGGAGCTGGAGGTGCTACTGGCGCTGGTGCTGCCGCTGGGGGTACTGGTGCTGTCCCTGCTGTGTCTGGAGTCGTCGCGCGGCCTAGACCGTACTTCGTTCCGCTCCTTCAGCAGGTTCTTGGTCTCCCGCCTTCTACTGGTCCTCCTCCTCCCTTAGAGTGTCCACAGCCTGTCCTGTCACAGTTACAGTTACAGCCGGCCTCCCCACTGCCCGCTCCTTCTCCCTACACTGGTCCTACTGGAGGTCTTGCTGAGCGTCGTGAGCCTGCGTCTCGCCCTGCGTCGCCTGTCCGTGCTGCTCGCACTAGTGGTCGTGGTTCGCGTCAGCGTCCTCCTCCTGTCCCTGGCACGCACCGGATGTCTCTGCGTCCGTCCACTGCTCCTCTGCGTGCCCCTTTGCCTTCTCCTCCTGAGTCCTCTCTTCCTGCTCTTCCTGACCCGGAGTCGGACTCTCTTCGTGCTGCCAGTCCTGCTGTCACACGTCTCCTTGCTACTGTCGTCACTGACCCCTCTTTTGAGTCCACTGCTGCGTCTGCGCTTGTTGCTGAGCTCGTCGACTTTGCTGCTCGCTGTCGTCTAGACTACGCTGCCGGTCTTGTTGCTGAGTCTGCGTCTGTCTGTCCTCCGTCCGTCGGGGGTGAGTGTGCTCTTGGCACGGACGTCCTTGAGGACAGGCAGGAGGAGTTCAGGTGTCTGGCTGCTGCTTCACCTCATCTCGCGTCCGTACTACTTGCCCCTGAGGGAGACCCGGATGCACTAGACATCCCGACTCCGCGCTCTTACGCGGAGGCCGTAGAGGGTCCCTACTCCTCTCAGTGGCAGGCAGCTATGGATGCAGAGATGGCGTCCTGGAAGTCCACAGGCACCTACGTTGACGCGGTTCCCCCTCCTGGGGCGAACATCGTCAGTGGCATGTGGATCTTCAGGGTGAAGCGGCCACCGGGCTCTCCACCTGTCTTCAAGGCGCGGTACGTCGCTCGTGGCTTCAGTCAGCGGCAGGGAGTTGACTACTTTCAGACCTTCTCTCCCACCCCGAAGATGACCACTCTTCGGGTGCTGCTGCACATAGCCGCTCAGCGCGACTACGAGCTCCACTCTCTTGACTTCAGTACTGCTTTCTTGCAGGGTAGCCTGCACGAGGAGATCTGGCTGCGCCGTCCACCTGGCTTCACTGGGACTTTTCCTCCTGGCACCCAGTGGAGCCTCCGACGGCCAGTCTACGGTCTCCGCCAGGCACCGCGTGAGTGGCACGACACACTGAGGACTACGCTTGCGGCTCTTGGGTTTGCTCCCTCTACTGCTGACCCGTCGTTGTTTCTGCGCACCGACACTTCTTTGCCGCCGTTCTACGTCCTCGTGTACGTCGACGACTTGGTCTTTGCCACAGCTGACACTGCTGGACTAGCCTACGTGAAGTCCGAGCTGCAGAAGAGACACACGTGCACAGACCTCGGTGAACTGCGCAGCTACCTTGGCTTGCAGATCACTCGGGACAGAGCACGCCGCACCATTACCTTGACTCAGTCACACATGGTGCAGCAGGTCCTTCAACGCTTCGGCTTCACGTACTCCTCGCCTCAGGCCACTCCTCTGTCTACTCGCCACTCGCTCTCAGCTCTGCCTTCGGATGAGTCCGTAGAGTCGAGTGGCCCGTACCCAGAGCTTGTTGGCTGCCTCATGTACCTGATGACCTGCACACGACCTGACCTTGCATACCCTCTTAGCATTCTTTCACGCTATGTTGCTCCTGGGAGACACCGACCAGAGCACATGGCTGCAGCGAAGAGGGTGTTGCGCTACTTGTGCAGTACGTCGGGCATGGGGCTAGTGCTTGGAGGGCGGAGTCCAGTGGTCCTCACTGGGCACGCGGACGCTTCTTGGGCAGACGACCAGGCTACACAGCGGTCGTCGCAGGGTTACACCTTCAGTCTTGGTTCCGGCTCTGTCTCGTGGCGGGCTACTCGCTCGTCCTCTGTTCTCAGCTCCAGTTGTGAGGCTGAGATCTACGCCGGGGCCATGGCTGCACAGGAGCTTCGCTGGCTCACCTACCTGCTGACTGACCTTGGAGAGCCGCCTCGTTCTCCTCCAGTGTTGTACGTAGACAACAAGGCCATGCTGGCCTTGTGTCGAGAGCAGCGCTTGGAGCACAGAACGAAGCACATTGCTCTCCGTTACTTTCTTGCTCGTGAGCTGCAGCAGCGTGGTCAGTTGCGACTTGCGTACGTGGCCTCTGAGGCCAACACTGCTGATGTGTTCACCAAGGCACTTGCGCCTTGTGACCATCAGCGCTTCTGCACCCAGCTGGGTCTTGTACCTGTCTTGCCTCACTTGCTCTCTTCTTGACCTTGCTTGTACTGTCACATATATATTCCTGCTCTTGCTTGTCTAGCTCTATATATATATGTGTACTCCTGCATGTGAACTGGCCCTGTTGCCCTGTCGTTGTGCTCGGACTGTGTGGTGACTTTGTGATCCACCCTGAGCTTGCTCTGCTTTGCTTGACTGGTCTTGTGACCCCTTGTTCTCCCCCACTTTGCCTATGGGGGTGTGTCAGAACATATATATAGCTTATGCTGTTGTGTAGGCTATAGTGGGGTATCCCATAGGGGGTACAACCCAATTAGGGTTTCCCATATGTACTCACTTCATTCATAGTTCATTCATCCTCGTTCTACTCTTCTCACTCGACTCATCCGCATCGGATTCCGCCAGCTACCGCACGACCAGGGCATGTACCGACTCACGAAGGGCACCGACTATATTCTACTCATCGTCTACGTAGACGATCTGCTTTACAACGGTTCGACCAAAGGAATCACGACCTGGTTCGAAGGGGAGCTGCAGCAGGACCTCACACTCACGGTTTCGTCTACCGTAACACAATACATCGGCCTCAACATCCAAGAAGAAGAAAACGCGATCTACCTCAGCGCCGCGAAATACGCCGACACCATCTCTAAACGCTTCGGACTCACCCCAACCACTATCTCCACACCATATCGCTACACCGCCGGATGTCACAAGTAAGCCTCCGCTCTGCTCAAGCCCGTCGGCATACGCGACTACCAACGAATGCTAGGATGTCTGCTCTTCGCTGCCGTTACCTGCCGACCGGACCTCTCGTACTCCGCAAGCCAACTCGCCACCCACCTCAAGAAACCTGAAGCAGAACACATGGCGGAGCTCGACCGCGCACTGCACTACCTCGTCAGCACCCCGACGATCGGACTAACCTACTACAAAAACGGAACTACAACGCCTAAACTAATCGGTTACGTCGACGCCGACCATGCCGGCGACTCCGACAACAGGCGTTCGCGTACCGGCTACATCTACCGACTCGAGCCTATCGGGCCCATCTCGTGGCAGTCGAGCAAGCAGGAACTAATTGCTCTCTCCTCAGCTGAAGCAGAATATATTGCACTCTGCTCAGCCACCAAGGAAGGACTGTACCTTCGCGAACTGCTGGAAGAGGCGAATCTGGCCCAGTTACCTAGCTTCTCCCTGTTTTGCGACAATCAGTTAGCGATCCGCATAGCAAACAAGAGCAGATTTGCGAACAGGACGAAGCACATCGCACTACAATATTTCTTCGTGAAGGACGAAATCGAGAAGGGAAGACTCGAGCTGTCCTACTGCCCCACGTCCGAGATGGCAGCTGATTACTTAACCAAGAAGCTCGGAAAGCAGAAGTTCGAGTACTGCATGCTGCTGACTGGACAAGGCCACGTCACCAGCAACGACACTCCAGAAGCGAAGGGGGGTGTTGGAAACAAGTGATTTAAGCGCTTCTGTTGTGTCGAAAGACTAAGTCGTAAACGAAGTGAAGCACAAGCGAAGCATCGGCGAGTCAAGTATCGGAGGTTGACAAGTAAAGTAACCGCTGGAGGTTACGCGAAGGTCAAAGGTCAGCGACCTTTGATTTGACAAATACAGCGCGACAGCAAGGACACACAACTGACTCGATACTGAGCAGTTGCCCGAGTCTTCACTGTATCGAACCGCAACAGCAACAATAAAACAGTTATTAGCTGCATCATTTCATATTCCTTGTACTCTTATAAAACCTTGTACCTTCTTGTTTTAATCAATCGGCTTTGGAAATAACTGGCCTACTTTTATTTCTCTTTTTAGCCGAGTCGCAGAGACCTTCGCAGCTTTTGGAAGTGGAGTTGGGGCCGTGGCGAAAAAGAGGCTGATGTTGGGGGAGGGATAAGGGATTGGGGCAAAGATTGCTGAGGCTTGGGAACAAATAACCACGAAATTCTAGTTTCGCGTGGAATAGTCAGGTCAAAAGGTAAAAGCTGCGATACGATTGGCTGAGACCGACGGTTTGGGTTGGTGTCGTACATTCGAGAAGCTACGATGTGGGTGTGCGATTCTGTCAAACATATGTGTATATTTGTTATAGTTTGGTTAGGCTTAGTGGGGTACTCACTGTGGGGTACAACCCCTTTGGTTTCTCCTTTGTATCTTTTCCCTCGATAGTCGACACACACTTTTCCGTAAGATTATGACATGGTATAGAGCATAGGTCCTTAGGACCTACGATTAGGGCCCACCACGATTACCTGTCGTACCTAGTGCCTACGCGCGCCTCGGCTGCCCGCGCGCGCCTCGGGCGGTCCTTTTTTTTTCCCACGTGCGCCGTCTCAGCAGCCCGCGTAGCCCGTTTCGGCCCCGCCTGTGCGCCCCTTAAGCCGCCCGTGCGAAACCTGTTTAGGCCACGCCAGAGCGGCCCGTCGCCCAGCGTAGCCCGTAGCGTAGCGACCAGCCCGCAGCCGCGCACGTGCGGCCCGTCGCCCGTAGCGTAGCGCCCAGCGCAGCCCGAAACCGCACGTAGAATGCAGCCGCGCACGCTGTCGCCACGCACAGCCCGCAGCTGCAAGCAGCCCGCAGCTCGCGCAATCAGTCGCCGCGCGTAGCCTGCGGCCGCGCGCGCTGCCCGTAGCCACGCGCAGCCTGCAGCCTCGTGCAGCAAGCCGCCACACGCAGCCCTCAGACCGCTCCTGCCTGCTGCCTGCTGCCTGCCGCTCCTGCCTGCTGCCTGCTGCCTGCCGCCTGCCTGCTGCCTGCTGCCTGCCGCTCCTGCCTGCCGCCTGCCTACTGCTTGCTGCCTGCTGCCGCCTGCCTGCAGCCTGCCTGCTGCCTGCCTGCTGCCTGCCTGCTGCTTGCTGCCTACAGCCTGCCTGCCTGCCTGCTTGCCGCCTGCCTGCCGCCTGTCTGCAGCCTGCCTTCTGCCTGCCTGCTGCCGCCTGCCTGCCTACTGCCTACAGCCTGCCTGCCTGCCTGCTTGCTGCCTGCTGCCACCTGCCTGCAGCCTGCCTGCCTGCTGCAGCCTGCCTGCTTACTGCCTGCAGCCTACCTGCCTGCCTACTTGCTGCCTACTGCCGCCTGCCTGCAACCTGCCTGCTGCCTACCTGCTGCCTGCCTGCTACTTGCTGCCTGCTCTCGCCTGCCTGCTTGCTGCCTGCTGCTGCCTGCCTGCCGCCTGCCTGCCTGCCTGCTTGCTGCCTGCTGCCGCCTGCCTGCAGCTTGCCTCCTGCCTGCCTCCTGCTTGCTGCCGCTGCCTCCTGCCTCTGCCTCCTGCCTCCTACTTGGTGCCTGCTGCCTCTGCCTGCTGCCTACTGCCTGCTACCTCCTGCCTTAAGCCAATATGGCGACGCCTAACGTTCTAGCGTTCGAGCCTGGCGGTCGTCCCATCGAGTTCACTGTATGGTTAGACGATCTCCAGCTGTTCCTTCTGACTGATGCCAAAGATGGCGTTTCCCTGTTTGATTACGTCTCTGGCTCTGCCGTTGCTCCTGCTGCTGATGCTCCTGCTCTAGAACGCTCCCAGTGGCAGACTCGTGATGCTGCTGCACGTCTAGCTATTAGGAACCACCTGCCGATTACTGAGCGAGCGCATTTCAGCCAGCACAGAACTGCTCAGACACTGTACGACGCTGTAGTTGCGCACTACTCCTCCCCGGCCACTGCAGCCATAGGTCGACTCATGCTACCGTACTTGTTCCCCGATCTTTCCTCGTTCACCACTGCTGAGGACCTAGTTTTTCACCTGCGCGCTACTGACTCTCGCTTTCGTGCCGCCCTTTCAGCCGAGTTCTGCGCCGCAAACCCCCCCCCGATGTACTTCACTCTCTATTTCCTCGTCACCCGCCTCCCTGACACTCTTAGCTCTGTTAGGGACCACTTCCTAGCGCTAGACCCCACCACTCTCACTGTAGACGACTTCGAGAAGCACCTCCTCGCAGCAGAGAAGAACATCCTCGCTGTAGGTGCTGCTCGTGGCACTCCTCGCTCTCCCCTCTTTGAGGGGTGCTCCCCCTCCCCTCTCACCCCCTCCTACGCCTCCGCAGCTGCTGCTCACGACTACCTTGGTGCTGAGGGGGTCGGAGCTGCTTCCGCTCCCAGTGGGAAGCGTCGCAGCGGCAGGGGCGGCAGGGGTGGCAGGGGCGGTGGGGGTGGAGGTGGTGGAGGTGGTGGAGGTGGTGGAGGTAGAGGCGGTGGTGGGGGTGGTCGTGGGGGTGGAGGCGGTGGAGGTGGTGGTGGGGGCGGCGGAGGCACTGGGAGCGGTGGAGGCGGCAGAAGCGGAGGTGGGGGAGGAGGGAGCGGTGGTGGCAGTGGTGGTCAGGGCCAGCAGCAGCCGCAGCAGCAGCAGCAGCCGCAGCAGCAGCAGCAGCATCAGCGTCAGCGCCAGACCCCCACTTCCCAGCAGCTTCTTGACTGGTATGCCGGGCGTGGGGCTTCTGGGGGTCCTGGTCGCTGCCCCTATATCATCCGCACAGGTCCCCGCGCTGGTCGCCAGTGCACAGGTTTTCACACTGAGCAGCGCTGCTTCGCTCGGCTTAGCGACGCCTGGCGCGCCAAGTTTCCTGATGCTACTGAGTTCCCCAACTGGGCAGACTTGCTTAGGCGTGATGTACCTATCTTTGATCTTGACTATGAGGCAATTCTTGCTGCTATGTATGCCTTGTCTGTTAGTGCTGAGGGTGACTGCTACTTGTGTGTGCCGCCGGATCCTGGTATAGCCCCTGGTATAGCCCCTGCAGCACTAGGTGCTTGTGAGTCTGCTCCCCTTGGTACTGCGCCTGCACAGGCTTTGCACACATTTACACTTGACTCTGGTGCTTCCCGCTGTTTCTTTCGCGACAGTACCACAGTCACTCCCCTCCCTGCACCTGTTCCTGTCTCACTGGCTGACCCCTCTGGGGGCCCAGTGCTTGCACAGTCTTCCACTGTGCTTCCGTGTCCGGCGGTCCCGTCTGGTGAGCTGTCTGGTCTCCACCTCCCCTCGTTCTCTACGAACTTGGTGAGTAACGCTGTCCTCCAGGATGCGGGGGTTGACACCTTCACCCCTGGCCGGCAGCGTGTGGCGATTTGCACGTGCTCCCAGACTGGTCGCCACCTGGCCACGTTCGCTCGTGCGCCGGGGTCCAGTCTGTACACCCTCACCACTGCGTCACGCTCCGCCCCTTTGTCTCCCCAGTTGCACGCGTCTGCTCAGGTAGCTACACAGTGTGAGTGTTGCCGGCTGTCGCACGACACTCTCCTGTGGCACCACCGCCTTGGTCACCCCTCCCTGCCTCGCCTACGCAGCATGCACTCCCGCCTCCTGGTTTCTGGGCTTCCCAGGTCTCTGCCTCCCCTCCCTCCCTCGCCTGCGCCGCCCTGCATTCCCTGCGTCGAGGGGCGGCAGCGCGCCGCTCCTCACTCCTCCTCGTTCCCTCCCACAGAGGCTCCACTGCAGACTCTCCACCTGGACGTGTGGGGCCCAGCCCGCGTCCGTGGACAGGGCCACGAGCGGTATTTCCTGCTGGTTGTCGACGACTACACGCGCTACACCACGGTCTTCCCCTTGCAGCACAAGGGGGATGTCCCTGATGTTTTGATCCCCTGGATCCGCGCTACTCGTCTCCAGCTCCGCGAGCGGTTCCAGTCGGACTTTCCTGTCCTGCGTCTGCACTCTGACAGAGGTGGTGAGTTCTCCTCAGACCTCTTGGCAGCCTTCTGTGCGGAGCACGGCATCCGCCAGACTTTCACGCTTCCGGCCTCTCCTCAGCAGAATGGGGTTGCTGAGCGCCGCATTGGCTTAGTCATGGAGGTCGCTCGTACCTCCATGATCCATGCGGCTGCCCCCCATTTTCTGTGGCCGTTTGCGGTCCGGTACGCCGCGCATCAGCTCAACCTTTGGCCCCGTGTCTCCTTGCCGGAGACCTCGCCCACACTGCTGTGGACGGGGAAGGTTGGCGACGCGTCGCGTTTCCGGGTCTGGGGTGCTCGTGCCTTTGTCCGCGATACCACCGCGGACAAGCTCTCCTCTCGCGCCATTCCTTGCGTCTTCCTTGGCTTTGTCCCTGACGCGCCTGGCTGGCAGTTTTACGACCCCGCCTCGCGCCGTGTCTTTGCGTCTCAGGACGTCACCTTTGACGAGTTCGTCCCCTTTTACCGCCTCTTCCCCTACCGCACTGCTCCTCGCCCCCCCCCGCCGCTCTTTCTCGCCCCAGGTCCTCCCCAGGTAGACCCCCTCCCCGTGCCAGGTCCTACTCCTTCAGGTGTCTCTCGGGTAGACCCCTCCGCGCCTGCGCCTGTTGAGGTCACTGGTGACTCCGGTCCTGCTGCGAGTGGTGCTGTCCCTGGGGGTGCGGAGCTTGGGGGTGCTAAGTCTGGGGGCGCTAAGCGTGAGGAGCCTGGGGGTGCTGCGTCTGGAGGTGCTGCGTCTGGGGTTGCTGCGTCTGGGGGTGCTGAGCCTGCGTGTGCGGAGCCTGGGGGTGCTGAGTCTGGGGGTGAGTCGCCTGAGGGTTCTGCGACTGCTTTTCCGCGGTCTCCTTGGAGTAGCCGTCTTCGTCCGCGTGTGCCCCTCACCTCCCAGCAGCTGCACGACTGGTACGGTCGCCGTCAGCGTCGCGCTTCTGCACCTCAGGGCTCTACTGCTGGGGGTTCTTCTGCTGGTGTCGCTGGTCCCAGAGGTGCTCGTACTGAGGGTAGTGGAGCTGCTGGGGCTGGCGGTGTTGTGACTGAGGGTACTGGCGCTGCAGAGGGTGCTGGAGCTGCTGGAGGTACTGGAGCGGCTGGAGGTGCTGGCGGTGCTGGAGCTGCTGAGGGTACTGGAGCTACTAGCGGTGCTGGAGCTGTTGAGGGTACTGGAGCTGCTGGAGGTGCTGGAGCTACTGGTGCTGGTGGCACTGCTCAGCAGCGCCTGTTCTTTGCTCCGCCGTCTCCGTCGTCTCAGCCACCACCTGACTCTGCACTTCGCCAGGTTCTCAGTCTTCCCTCGTCTACTGGTCTTCCGTTACAGCCTGGCTCACCGCTGCCTGCTCCTTCTCCGTACACAGAGCAGACTAGGGGCCTTGCTGAGCGTCGTGAGCCTGCGTCGCGTCCTGTCTCACCTGTCCGTTCTGGTCGTTCCGGTCGTTGTGTTCCTCGTCAGCGGCAGCCGGCTGTCTCCGGCTCTCACCTTGTAGTTCGTCGTCCTTCCTCTCCTCCGCTGCGTGTTCCTCTGCCGTCTCCCCCTGCGTCCTCTCTGCCTGTCGTTGCTGACCCTGCGTCTGACCAGTTTCGTGCTGAGCACTCTACTGTCACGCGTCTGCTTGCCACTGTTGTCACTGACACGTCGTTTGAGTCTGGGGGTGCTGAGCGTGTGGAGCCTGGAGGTGCTGAGCCTGCGCGTGAGGAGCCTGGAGGTGCTGCGTCTCGTGGTACTACGTCTGGAGGTGCTGCGCCTGTGTGTGCGGAGCCTGGGGGTGCTGAGTCTGGGGGTGAGTCGCCTGAGGGTTCTGAGACTGCTGTTCCGAGGTCTCCTTGGAGTAGCCGTCTTCGTCCGCGTGTGCCCCTCACCTCCCAGCAGCTGCACGACTGGTACGGTCGCCGTCAGCGTCGCGCTTCTGCGCCTCAGGGCTCTACTGCTGGGGGTTCTTCTGCTGGTGTCGCTGGTCCCAGAGGTGCTCGTACTGAGGGTACTGGAGCTGCTGGGGGTGGCGGTGTTGTGACTGAGGGTACTGGCGCTGCAGAGGGTGCTGGAGCTGGTGGAGGTACTGGAGCTGCTGGAGGTGCTGGCGGTGCTGGAGCTGCTGAGGGTACTGGAGATGCTAGCGGTGGTGGAGCTGCTGAGGGTACTGGAGCTGCTGGAGGTGCTCGACCTGCTGAGGGTCCTGGAGCTACTGACGGTGCTGGAGCTGCTGGAGGTGCTGGAGCTGCTGGAGGTGCAGGAGCTGCTGGTGCTGGTGGCACTGCTCACCAGCGCCTATTCTTCGCTCCGCCGTCTCCGTCGTCTCAGCCACCACCTGACTCTGCACTTCGCCAGGTTCTCAGTCTTCCCTCGTCTACTAGTCTTCCGTTACAGCCTGGCTCACCGCTGCCTGCTCCTTCTCCGTACACAGAGCAGACTAGGGGCCTTGCTGAGCGTCGTGAGCCTGCGTCGCGTCTTGTCTCCCCTGTCCGTTCTGGTCGTTCCGGTCGTCGTGTTCCTCTTCAGCGGCAGCCGGCTGTCTCCGGCTCTCACCTTGTAGTTCGTCGTCCTTTCTCTCCTCCGCTGCGTGTTCCTCTGCCGTCTCCCCCTACGTCCTCTCTGCCTGTCGTTGCTGACCCTGCGTCTGACCAGTTTCGTGCTGAGCACTCTACTGTCACGCGTCTGCTTGCCACTGTTGTCACTGACACGTCGTTTGAGTCCGCTGCTGCGTCTGCCTTAGTCGCTGAGCTTGTTGACTTTGCTGCTGCCTGTCGTCTCGACTACGCCGCCAGTGTTGTTGCTGAGTCTGAGTCTGTCTGTCCTCCGTCCGTCGGGGGTGAGTGTGCTCTTGGCACGGACGTCCTTGAGGACAGACAGGAGGACCTTGAGTGTCTTGCAGCCGCTGCGCCTCATCTCGTATCCATGCTGCTTGCCCCTGAGGGAGACCCGGATGCACCAGACATCCCTACCCCGCGCTCTTACGCTGAGGCGATCGCGGGTGAGTACTCCTCTCAGTGGCAGACAGCCATGGACGCAGAGATGGCATCCTGGAAGTCCACAGGCACCTACGTCGACGAGGTTCCCCCTCCTGGGGGGAACATTGTCAGTGGCATGTGGATTTTCAGGGTGAAGCGGCCGCCAGGTTCTCCGCCTGTCTTCAAGGCTCGGTACGTGGCTCGAGGCTTCAGTCAGCGAGAGGGAGTTGACTTCTTCCAGACCTTCTCCCCCACCCCGAAGATGACCACTCTTCGGGTGCTGCTGCACGTTGCCGCTCAGCGTGACTACGAGCTTCACTCTCTTGACTTCAGCACAGCCTTCTTACAGGGCAGCCTGCACGAGGAGATTTGGCTGCGCCACCCTCCTGGCTTCACTGGGTCGTTCCCTCCTGGTACCCAGTGGAGCCTCCGGCGGCCGGTCTACGGTCTCCGCCAGGCGCCACGTGAGTGGCACGACACACTGAGGACGACACTTGCGGCTCTTGGGTTTGCTCCCTCGACTACTGACTCGTCGCTGTTTTTGCGCACCGACACTTCTCTGCCGCCGTTCTACGTTCTCGTGTACGTCGACGACTTGGTCTTTGCCACTGCTGACACTGAGGCTCTCGCCCTGGTGAAGTCGGAGCTGCATAAGAGACACACGTGCACAGACCTGGGTGAACTGCGCAGCTACCTTGGCTTGCAGATCACCCGGGACAGAGCACGCCGCACCATCACACTGACTCAGTCACACATGGTGCAGCAGGTCCTTCAGCGCTTCGGTTTCACCTGGTCCTCAGCACAGGCCACTCCTCTGGCTACAGGTCACTCGCTCTTAGCTCCACCTTCGGACGAGTCCGTAGAGCCGAGTGGTCCTTACCCAGAGTTAGTGGGCTGCCTCATGTACCTGATGACTTGCACTCGTCCTGACCTTGCGTACCCTCTTGGCCTTCTGGCTCGCTACGAGGCTCCTGGTCGGCACCAAAAGGTGCACATGGATGCTGCCAAGAGGGTACTACGCTACTTGTGCAGTACATCGGGCATGGGGCTCGTGTTTGGAGGACGGGGTGACGTTGTCCTCACAGGTCACTCGGACGCCTCTTGGGTTGACGACCAGGCTACGCAGCGGTCGTCACAGGGTTACACCTTCAGCCTTGGCTCTGGTTCAGTTTCTTGGCGTTCTACACGCTCGTCTTCAGTTCTCGGCTCCATTTGTGAGGCCGAGATCTACGCCACAGCCATGGCTGCACAGGAGCTTCGCTGGCTCACCTACCTGCTGACTGACTTGGGAGAGCGGCCTCGTTCTCCTCCAGTGCTGTACGTCGACAACAAGGCCGCCATTGCCTTGTGTCAGGAGCACAGACTGGAGCACAGAACGAAGCACATCGCTCTCCGTTACTTTCTTGCTCGAGAGCTGCAGCAGCGTGGCCAGCTTCGTCTTACCTACGTGGCCACTCGGGCCAACACTGCTGATATATTCACCAAGGCTCTTCCTCACTTGTTGTAGGCCTTGTTTGTACCATGATTTATATGTATTCGTGCATGCTTGTTCTTGTAGGTAGATATCACTGTACTGTTGTTGTTACATATATATTTCTGCATGTGAACTGGCCTTGTGGCCTTCTTGCTTGTGCTCAGACTGCATGGTGACGTTGTGATCCACCCTGAGCTTGCTCTGCACTTCCTGACTGGTCTTGTGACCCTCTGTTTTCCCCCACTTTGCCTATGGGGGTGTGTCAAACATATGTGTATATATGTTATAGTTTGGTTAGGCTTAGTGGGGTACTCACTGTGGGGTACAACCCCTTTGGTTTCTCCTTTGTATCTTTTCCCTCGATAGTCGACACACAGTTTTCCGTAAGATTATGACAGATTCGACTCTGCATATGAGCATCTATACGCGTCTATGGCCAGAATCAAAGTGGTATGTACCTAAATTTGAATTACTCAAAATCTGGGTCAATTAAGATAACTGATATAAAATGCAGAAAGCATTTTGAGAATCACATATGGTAGTCCTGCTTGTAATGTATGCATTTTAGAGGATACTGAAACAGTTGCAATTGGAAGTCCCCTGGTCCTAAGGTAGTCCTGTCTGTTGGCTGTTGGCTCCATAAACAAGGGTACATGAATGAGTCTTGAATCATGATGGATCATGATTTTGTTGGAAACAAGTGATTTAAGCGCTTCTGTTGTGTCGAAACACTAAGTTGTAAACGAAGCGAAGCACAAGTGAAGCATCGGCGAGTCAACTATCGGAGGTTGACAAGTAAAGTAACCGCTGGAGGTTATGCGAATGTCAAAGGTCAGCGACCTTTGACTTGACAAATACAGCGCAACAACAAGGACAACCAACTGACTCGATACTGAGCAGTTGCCCGAGTCGTCACTGTATCGAACCGCAACAGCAACAGTAAAACAGTTATTAGCTGCATCTTTTCATATTCCTTGTACTCTTACAAAACCTTGTACCTTCTTGTTTTAATCAATCTACTTTGCCCTCACACACCAGTGCAAGGTGGTTCAATATGTTGGAAACAACTGATTTTAGCGCCTCTGTCGTGTCGAAACACCAAGACAGAAGCGAAGCAGATCGTATCGAAACATCGGTGAGTCAACCCTCGGAGGTTGAACAACTGCTGGAGGTTACGCGAAAGTCAAAGGTCAGCGACCTTTGACCTGACAAATGCAGCGCGACAGCAAGGACAAACAACTGTCTCGATACTGAGCAGTTGCCCGAGTCGACACTGTATCGAACCGCAACAGCAACAGTAAAACAGTTATTAACTGTATCTCTTCATATTCCTTTGTATTCTTATAAAAGCGTGTATCTCTTTTGTTATTATCAACTTACTTTGCCCTCACATACCAGCGCAAGGTGGTTCACAATCTTTTCATTAAACGCTTCCGCTATTACATCATCCTACCCTTGAGTTCTGTCCTGTAAAAGATCCTAAGGGCATTCTCAGCCCAACATGGTATGAGAGCAGTCAGGACAAATTCAACTACAATCAAGACATCTACAACATCACAAGAAATGGCAACGCAGAAGGAGAGAAGCTCCTGTAACGGCTCTCCTGGCACTACCCCTACTCCACCTCCTGCCTCTGGCCTACAGACAGAGGAGGATACGGCAACAAGACCAAGGGCATCGTCTTCGGAAACTCCCGCAAATCAAGCTGCGGCCTTCGATCCAGACATGATGGAGAATTTTTTCTCCTTCATGTCCTTCTACGAACAGCACCAGCAAGGGGCACCTGCACAGTCAAACAACAGCAACAACAACGCAACACCGATGAGCCTCGACGGTTCATCCTACGCACGTGGAAACCAACAGCAACGGCCTACCTTTGCCCCGTATGAGCCCCAGCGTGGCTCCGTCAGCTTTATGCCACACCCGCAGCCTGCATCCGGACAAGAAAAGACATTGGATGCACTTCAAGTTCAGTCGCAGTTCGCGCACGTCTTAAAACTACAGACGACAAGGCCTTTCGACGGAAAGGATTTCTTTACCTGGTCATTCGAGTTCGAGTTAATGATGGAAGGCGCGCAGATTCTTGGCTTCTTCGACGGGTCCCTGCCATATCCAACACACGGCACACAGTACGACAAGCAGCAGTACACTTATCAATCAATGATGGCGTACACAATACTGCTGAGAAACATCACTCCAAGTCAGCAACAGAACATACGGTCTTACCGGGGTTACGGCAACTCTGCAGAGCTCGCGTACAACCACCTGAAAAACCTGTATCAAGCAACAGATAGCGTAAACCAAAGTCGGTTAATGGCGCAACTGACGACAGTCGAAATGAAACCAGGCGAAAAAGGGATGGCATATATCAGCCGTTGTCGCGAATTGCGCGACAAACTCCTTCGATGCGGAGGGTCGATTTCAGAAGACGCCTTCGTCACAGTCATTATGGGCGGCCTCGGTCCTCAGTGGCGCTCCACCCGCGCCATACTCCGAGCACATGGAAAGATATCAGAAGCAGCACTCTGCGCCGAAATCCATGCTGAGCAGCAAGATATGGACCTGCAAGAGGAACGACACAAGAAGAAGGCATCAGTGCCCGAATTTGCATTCCACACTCAACGACGCTACAACAACAACAATCGGCATCAATCGAAATCAGTACCTCCGTTCTGTCACCTTTGCAAGATGTCAGGGCATCCTCGCTCACATTGCCCTAACCGACAACAGTCAGTACCAACGCAGCGACAACTTCGGCCTTCAAGCAGTCAAGTTACCTCAACGCAAGCGAGTTCGACCTCAACGACATCGACGGGACAACCTGCGCAAGAAACAAGAAACATTGTCAGTTGCATGACACGACTGACCGATTCCTGCATCACCGAGTCTCCACCATATTACTCACCGGAAGAACGACTCGACAACAGCACGCCTCGCCGCGAGTCACTTCAACCAAATCCAACGTACGCAGCCATCGCTCAAAGCGAACCATCCGGGAAGGATACGTGGTTCTTGGACAGTTGCTGTGGACAGCATATGTGCTCCTCAGGACGCTTTGTTCAACGTGAACACCAACTTCAACGTGAAGTCGTCATCACCGTCGCCAACAATCAGAACCTGCGCACACGACGACAAGGCGTAGTGCAACTTCAGTCATGAGAAACAAACGTCATACTGCAGATGTCAAAGGTTTTGATAGCAGAAGGACTCGGTTAAAACATACTGAGCGTCAGTCAGCTGATGGCGAAGGGCATACACCTCGAGGCAGACAGCACCACACAGGAGTTCAAGCTCTTCCACGGTCGAGGAGGACTCTACATCGGCAAAGCGGTCCTGAAAAACAATGTCTTCGTCCTCGACTTTGTTCCAGATCTCGGCACTGCCGACAGCGACAGGATTGTCACCTTCACCTCTTGGACACATCCACCGGATCTTGACCCCGACTTCAGTCCAGAAGGCTTCTGGTACTCGCACACCATCCCTGAAGCAGAACGAACAAGAGCATTAGCAACAATTCAACACTCGGCAGCAGCGGAAACAACACCGGCAGCAGCAGAAACATTGGCAACACCAACAACACTTACAACACCAGTCGCAAGTTCTCCAACGACATCGTCACACATCGACAATACTTCACCGACTCCTGCACAGCAGCTAACTCCCATTTTTCGCGAAGTTCACCGAAGCGCCAACTTCACCGCCGCCTTTTACTCCAACTCCGACCTATATCGTCGTACACCCGGACATCGCGCCAGCGAAGACATCTGGCACGCACGAATGGGACACCCAAGCAACACGGTGTTAAACAATACAATCCGAGCAGGCGTACTCGACAAGGATTCACTACTCCTAACGGACAGAAGTGAACTTCGACGAGCACGAGGAACGTGTTTTACCTGCCCCGAAGCAGACTTACCACATCGGCCATTTACTTCTCACCACAACCCCAGCGCACCAGCTTACGCACCACTTGAGAAAGTGTACAGCGACATCTTGTACAACCGCGAACCTGGACAAGGAGCATACAGTTATACCATCACGTTCATCGATGCAGCTACACGTTACGTTTGGCACCTCAATCTTCCGAGCAAGGACATGGCCTTCGAAGCCTTCATTGCCTGGCTCCCAGTAGCAGAACGAGAATCAGGCGAGAAACTGAAAAGCTTTCAGTCAGACGGAGGAGGAGAATACACCTCACAGAGGTTCAAGCAGTTCTTGGCAGAAAAGGGAATCAAGAGGCTCATCTCGCTTCCTTACGCCCATCAACAGCAAGGCGTGGCGGAACGGATGAATCGAACTCTCCAGAACACCATGCGCAAGTTACTGCGTGGCATGCGACTGCCCAATCACCAGTGGCCTGAAGCGATGGACCACGCTGTCATGCTGCACAACTTGCTTTCGTCGTCGTCACTACCGAACAACGCATCACCGCACCTGCTGTGGACAGGAAAACAGGGCAGCACAAAAATGTTAAGAGTTTTCGGCTGTATGGTACAGTACCGACCCCCATCTGCACGAGCCGGCCGATTTTCTCAACGCGCACAGTGGGGACTACACCTGGGCATCGAAAGAAATTACAACGCGTGGAAGATTTTCGACGTCCACTCCAAAGAAACAGTAGCAGCACGTGACGTCATTTTCTACGAACGACTCACCCTTCCGACATACCTTGCCAACCTGGAAGAAAATCGGGATCCCACAGGTGGCTTCCATGGTGACCGACACTTCGCCTCGGCAGCAGACGAAGCTGACTGGGACGAGCAGAACGTGGATAACGCCTCGGAAGAAGCAGGACCACTCCCTTACTGCTCCGTGCCTATCCCGATGGATGACGAAAATCCTCGCGAAAGCGTCAATGCCGAAACATATTTCGACCTCGCCGACACTGGTTACGTTACACCTGCAGAAGTCAATACCAATGAAGCAGAACGCGTAGGGCCCAATTTCATACCTGACCCAGAAGCAGGTGACGAAGCAGCTTATCCCGAGGATACAACACTCCCCCGCTACACACAGAGTGGTCTTCAGATACTTGGTCTCGTCACCGCGGTCCACGGCACCGATACTCCTAAGGAGCCTGCCACAGTTCAGCAGGCTCTGGGGGGGGAGCATAGGGAAAAATGGCGTGAAGCCATGGACAAGGAACTGAAAGCACTACAGGAGCGCAACACCTGGAAAGTTGTTCCTATCGGCGTGGCACGAAACAAGACAATACTCACCGGGAAGTGGGTCTTCCGTGTAAAGACGAAAGCAGACGGCACCATCGATAAGTTCAAGGCACGCTGGGTCGTACGCGGCTTCGATCAAGAGCATGGACGTGACTTCACCGAGACATTCGCTCCGGTCAGCAGACACACTTCACTACGGATTCTTCTCGCGGTCGCCGCTATGAAGAAAAAGAAGCTGCGGCAAATCGACGTTGCCAATGCTTTTCTCTACGCACCTGTCGACGCAGAGATCTTCGTCGAACTTCCACACGGTTCCCATGGAGAACCTAACCAAGTCTGCCAGCTACTGAAGTCCTTGTACGGGATCAAACAGGCCCCGAGACTGTGGCAGCGGTACTTACACGCTCGACTCACCCGCATCGGATTCCGGCAGCTACCACACGACCAAGGAATGTACCGGCTTACGAAAGGCAACGACTACATTCTACTAATCGTCTACGTAGACGATCTGCTTTACATCGGGTCAACCGACAATGTCACTACCTGGTTCGAAGGGGAGTTACAGAGAGATCTTACGCTCACGGTTTCATCTACCGTCACGCAGTACCTCGGCCTCAACATCCAAGAAGGAGAAGACGCGATCTATCTCAATGCCGCAAAGTATGCCGACACCATCGCCAAACGGTTCGCACTCACGCCAACTACCATCTCCACGCCATACCGCTACACGGCAGGAAATGACAAGACAGAATCCGCTCTACTGAAACCCGCCGGCATACGCAACTACCAGAGAAAGCTGGGATGCCTTCTCTTCGCGGCCGTCACTTGCCGTCCAGACCTATCATACTCAGCAAGCCAACTCGCCACTTATCTCAAAAGGCCTGAAGACGAACACATGAAGGAACTCGATCGCGCTCTACACTACCTCGTAAGCACTCCGACGATCGGCTTGATCTACTACAAGAACATAACTACAACGCCCAAACTAATCGGCTACGTCGACGCCGACCACGCCGGAGATTCTGACAACAGGCGCTCGAGCACAGGCTATATCTACCGTCTAGAGCCTATCGGACCTATTTCGTGGCAGTCGAGCAAACAGGAATTAATCGCCCTCTCCTCAGCTGAAGCTGAAGATATTGCACTCTGCTCAGCCACCAAGGAAGGACTGTACCTTCGCGAACTTCTGGAGGAAGCGAAGCTGGCCCAGTTACCCAGCTTCTCCCTATTTTGCGACAACCAGTTGGCAATTCGCATCGCCAACAAAAATGGATTCGCGAACAGGACGAAACATATCGCCCTGCGATACTTCTTCGTAAAGGACGAGATCGAGAAGGGAAGACTTGAGCTGTCTTACTGCCCCACATCCGAGATGGCAGCTGATTACTTGACCAAGAAGCTCGGAAAGTCGAAGTTCAAATATTGCATGCTGCTGACTGGACAGAGCCACGTCACCTGCAGCGACACTCCAGAAGCGAAGGGGAGTGTTGGAAACAACTGATTTTAGCGCCTCTGTCGTGTCGAAACACCAAGACAGAAGCGAAGCAGATCGTATCGAAACATTGGTGAGTCAACCCTCGGAGGTTGAACAACTGCTGGAGGTTACGCGAAAGTCAAAGGTCAGCGACCTTTGACCTGACAAATGCAGCGCGACAGCAAGGACAAACAACTGTCTCGATACTGAGCAGTTGCCCGAGTCGACACTGTATCGAACCGCAACAGCAACAGTAAAACAGTTATTAACTGTATCTCTTCATATTCCTTTGTATTCTTATAAAAGCTTGTATCTCTTTTGTTATTATCAACTTACTTTGCCCTCACATACCAGCGTGTCAAACATATGTATAGCTATGTTATATTTTGGGTAGGCTTAGTGGGGTACACATTGTAGGGTACAACCCCTTAGGTTAATTTTCCTTTGTACCACCATCTCGATAGTCGACACTCAACCATGCCTAACTTCTAAGATGGTATCTAGAGCATAGGTCGTTAGGACCTAAGATTAGGGCCCACCGATTACTGCATTACTTCGTCTGCCTTGCCTGCTGCCCGCGCGCGCCTCGGCTACACGCGCGCGGCCTCTTTTTTTTTTTCCGTGCGCGCCACTTAAGCAGCCCGCGCGTAGCCCGTTTTCGGCCCCGCGCGCCACGTCAGCCACCCGCGCAGCCTGCCGTCGGCCCGCGCGCCGTGTAAGCCGCCCGTGCGCACCTGCTTAGGCCCTGCGCGCCGCGTCCGTGTAGCCCGTTTTAGGCCCCACGCGCAGTGTAGCCCGTTTTAGGCCCCACACGCCGCGCCAGCCGCCCACGCAGCCTGCTGCCAGCCCGCGCGTCGCCACGAGCAGCCTGCAGCTGCGCGCGCTGCCAGTAGCCACGTGCAACCTGCAGCCTCGTGCAGCAAGCCGCCACACGCAGCCAGCAGTCTCACGCAGCCCTCAGGCCGCTCCTGCCTGCTGCCTACCTGCTGCCTGCCTGCCTGCCTGCTTGCTGCCTGCTGCCGCCTGCCTGCTTGCTGCCTGCTGCCGCCTGCCTGCAGCCTGCCTGCTGCCTACTTGCTGCCTGCCTGCCTGCCTGCTTGCTGCCTGCTGCCGCCTGCCTGCAGCCTGCCTGCTGCCTGCCTGCTGCCTGCCTACTGCTTGCTGCCTACTGCCGCCTGCCTGCTTGCTGCCTGCTGCCGCCTGCCTGCAGCCTGCCTGCTGCCTGCCTGCTGCCTGCCTACTGCTTGCTGCCTGCTGCCGCCTGCCTGCAGCCTACCTGCTGCCTGCCTGCTGCCTGCCTACTGCTTGCTGCCTGCTGTCGCCTGCCTGCCGCCTGCCTGCCTGCCTGTAGCCTACCTGCTGCCTGCCTACTGCTTGCTGCCTGCTGCCGCCTGCCTGCTTGCTGCCTGCTGCACGCCTAGCTATTAGGAACCACCTGCCGATTACTGAGCGAGCGCATTTCAGCCAGCACAGAACTGCTAAGACACTGTACGACGCTGTAGTTGCGCGCTACTCCTCCCCGGCCACTGCAGCCATAGGTCGACTCATGCTACCGTACCTGTTCCCCGATCTTTCATCGTTCACCACTGCTGAGGACCTAGTTTCTCACCTGCGCGCTACTGACTCTCGCTTTCGTGCCGCCCTTTCAGCCGAGTTCTGCGCCGCAAACCCCCCCCCCGATGTACTTCACTCTCTATTTCCTCGTCACCCGCCTCCCTGACACTCTTAGCTCTGTTAGGGACCACTTCCTAGTGCTAGACCCCACCACTCTCACTGTCGACGACTTCGAGAAGCACCTCCTCGCAGCAGAGAAGAACATCCTCGCTGTAGGTGCTGCTCGTGGCACCCCTCGCTCTCCCCTCTTTGAGGGGTGCTCCCCCGTCCCTCTCACCCCCTCCTACGCCTCCGCAGCTGCTGCTCACGACTACCTTGGTGCTGAGGGGGTCGGAGCTGCTTCCGCTCCTAGTGGGAAGCGTCGCAGCGGCAGGGGCGGCAAGGGTGGCAGGGGCGGTGGGGGTGGCGGTGGAGGTGGCGGTGGTGCAGGCGGCGGGGGAGGTGGAGGTGGTGGGGGTGGTCGTGGGGGTGGAGGAGGTGGAGGTGGTGGTGGTGGCGGCGGAGGCACTGGGAGCGGTGGAGGGGGCAGCAGCGGCGGTGGGGGAGGAGGGGGCGGTAGTGGCATTGGTGGTCAGGGCCAGCAGTAGCAGCAGCAGCAGCAGCAGCAGCAGCAGCAGCAGCAGCAGCAGCAGCAGCATCAGCGTCAGCGCCAGACCCCCACTTCCCAGCAGCTTCTTGACTGGTATGCCGGGCGTGGGGCTTCTGGGGGTCCTGGTCGCTGCCCCTATATCATCCGCACAGGTCCCCGCGCTGGTCGCCAGTGCACAGGTTTTCACACTGAGCAGCGCTGCTTCGCTCGGCTTAGCGACGCCTGGCGCGCCAAGTTTCCTGATGCTACTGAGTTCCCCAACTGGGCAGACTTGCTTAGACGTGATGTACCTATCTTTGATCTTGACTATGAGGCAATTCTTGCTGCTATGTATGCCTTGTCTGTTAGTGCTGAGGGTGACTGCTACTTGTGTGTGCCGCCGGATCCTGGTATAGCCCCTGGTATAGCCCCTGCAGCACTAGGTGCTTGTGAGTCTGCTCCCCTTGGTACTGCGCCTGCACAGGCTTTGCACACATTTACACTTGACTCTGGTGCTTCCCGCTGTTTCTTTCGCGACAGTACCACAGTCACTCCCCTCCCTGCACCTGTTCCTGTCTCACTGGCTGACCCCTCTGGGGGCCCAGTGCTTGCACGGTCTTCCACTGTGCTTCCGTGTCCGGCGGTCCCGTCTGGTGAGCTGTCTGGTCTCCACCTCCCCTCGTTCTCTACGAACTTGGTGAGTAACGCTGTCCTCCAGGATGCGGGGGTTGACACCTTCACCCCTGGCCGGCAGCGTGTGGCGATTTGCACGTGCTCCCAGACTGGTCGCCACCTGGCCACGTTCGCTCGTGCGCCAGGGTCCAGTCTCTACACCCTCACCACTGCGTCACGCTCCACCCCTTTGTCTCCCCAGTTGCACGCGTCTGCTCAGGTAGCTACACAGTGTGAGTGTCGCCGGCTGTCGAGGGGCGGCAGCGCGCCGCTCCTCACTCCTCCTCGTTCCCTCCCACAGAGGCTCCACTGCAGACTCTCCACCTGGACGTGTGGGGCCCAGCCCGCGTCCGTGGACAGGGCCACGAGCGGTACTTCCTGCTGGTTGTCGACGACTACACGCGCTACACCACGGTCTTCCCCTTGCAGCGCAAGGCGGATGTCCCTGATGTTTTGATCCCCTGGATCCGCGCTACTCGTTTCCAGCTCCACGAGCGGTTCCAGTCGGACTTTCCTGTCCTGCGTCTGCACTCTGACAGAGGTGGTGAGTTCTCCTCAGACCTCTTGGCAGCCTTCTGTGCGGAGCACGGCATCCGCCAGACTTTCACGCTTCCGGCCTCTCCGCAGCAGAATGGGGTTGCTGAGCGCCGCATTGGCTTAGTCATGGAGGTCGCTCGTACCTCCATGATCCATGCGGCTGCCCCCCATTTTCTGTGGCCGTTTGCGGTCCGGTACGCCGCGCATCAGCTCAACCTTCGGCCCCGTGTCTCCTTGCAGGAGACCTCGCCCACACTGCTGTGGACGGGGAAGGTTGGCGACGCGTCGCGTTTCCGGGTCTGGGGTGCTCGTGCCTTTGTCCGCGATACCACCGCGGACAAGCTCTCCCCTCGCGCCATTCCTTGCGTCTTCCTTGGCTTTGTCCCTGACGCGCCTGGCTGGCAGTTTTACGACCCCGCCTCGCGCCGTGTCTTTGCGTCTCAGGACGTCACCTTTGACGAGTCCGTCCCCTTTTTCTGCCTCTTCCCCTACCGCACTGCTCCTCGCCCCCCCCCGCCGCTCTTTCTCGCCCCAGGTCCTCCCCAAGTAGACCCCCTCCCCGCGCCAGGTCCTGCTCCTTCAGGTGTCTCTCAGGTAGACCCCCCTGCGCCTGCGCCTATTGAGGTCACTGGTGACTCTGGTCCTGCTGCGAGTGGTGCTGTCCCTGGGGGTGCGGAGCTTGGGGGTGCTGAGTCTGGGGGCGCTGAGCGTGTGGAGCCTGGAGGTGCTGAGCCTATGTGTGCGGAGCCTGGGGGTGCTGAGTCTGGGGGTGAGTCGCCCGAGAGTTCTGAGACTGCTGTTACGCGGTCTCCCTGGAGTAGCCGTCTTCGTCCGCGTGTGCCCCTCACCTCCCAGCAGCTGCACGACTGGTACGGTCGCCGTCAGCGTTCCACTTCTGCACCTCAGGGCTCTTCTGCTGCAAGTTCTTCTGCTGGTGTCGCTGGTCCCGGAGGTGCTCGTACTATGAGTACTGGAGCTGCTGGGGCTGGTGGTGGAGCTGCTGGAGGTGCTAGAGGTGCTGGAGCTGCTCGGGGTACTGGAGCTGCTGGAGGTGCTAGTGCTACTGGGGGTGCTGGAGCTGCTGGGGGTGCTGGAGCTGCTGGAGGTACTGGAGCTGCTGGAGGTGCTGGAGCCACTGGGGGTGCTGGAGCTGCTGGAGGTGCTGGAGCTGCTGGAGCTGCTGGTGGCACTACTCAGCTACGCCTGTTCTTTGCTCCGCCGTCTCCGTCGTCTCAGCCACCACCTGACTCTGCACTTCGCCAGGTTCTCGGTCTTCCCTCGTCTACTGGTCTTCCGTTACAGCCTGGCTCACCGCTGCCTGCTCCCTCTCCGTACACAGAGCAGCCTGGTGGCCTTGCAGAGCGTCGTGAGCCTGTGTCGCGTCCTGTCTCCCCTGTCAGTTCCGGTCGTCGTGTTCCTCGTCAGTGCCAGCCGGCTGTCTCCGGCCCTCCCCTTGTCGTTCGTCGTCCTTCCTCTCCTTCACCGCGTGTTCCTCTGCCGCCCCCCCCTGCGTCCTCTCTGCCTGTCGTTGCTGACCCTGCGTGTGACCGGTTTCGTGCTGAGCACTCTACTGTCACGCGTCTGCTTGCCACTGTTGTCACTGACCCTTCGTTTGAGTCTGCTGCTGCGTCTGCCTTAGTCACTGAGCTTGTTGCCTTTGCTGCTCACTGTCGTCTAGACTACGTCGCCGGTCTTGTTGCTGAGTCTGCGTCTGTCTGTCCTCCGTCCGTCGGGGGTGAGTGTGCTCTTGGCACGGACGTCCTTGAGGACAGGCAGGAGGACCTTGAGTGTCTTGCAGCCGCTGCGCCTCAGCTCGTATCCATGCTGCTTGCCCCTGAGGGAGATCCGGATGCACCAGACATCCCCACCCCACGCTCTTACGCTGAGGCGATCGCGGGTGAGTACTCCTCTCAGTGGCAGACAGCCATGGATGCAGAGATGGCATCCTGGAAGTCCACAGGCACCTACGTCGACGAGGTTCCCCCTCTTGGGGCGAACATCGTCAGTGGCATGTGGATTTTCAGGGTGAAGCGGCCGCCAGGTTCTCCGCCTGTCTTCAAGGCTCATTACGTGGCTCAAGGCTTCAGTCAGCGAGAGGGAGTTGACTTCTTCCAGACCTTCTCCCCCACCCCGAAGATGACCACTCTTCGGGTGCTGCTGCACGTTGCCGCTCAGCGTGACTACGAGCTTCACTCTCTTGACTTCAGCACAGCCTTCTTACAGGGCAGCCTGCACGAGGAGATTTGGCTGCGCCGCCCTCCTGGCTTCACTGGGTCGTTCCCTCCTGGTACCCAGTGGAGCCTCCGGCGGCCGGTCTACGGTCTCCGCCAGGCTCCACGTGAGTGGCACGACACACTGAGGACGACACTTGCGGCTCTTGGGTTTGCTCCGTCGACTGCTGACCCGTCGCTGTTTTTGCACACCGACACTTCGCTGCCGCCGTTCTACGTTCTCGTGTACGTCGACGACTTGGTCTTTGCCACTGCTGACACTGAGGCTCTCGCCCTGGTGAAGTCGGAGCTGCAGAAGAGACACACGTGCACAGACCTGGGTGAACTGCGCAGCTACCTTGGCTTGCAGATCACCCGAGACAGAGCACGCCGCACCATCACACTGACTCAGTTACACATGGTGCAGCAGCTCCTTCAGCGCTTTGGTTTCACCTGGTCCTCAGCACAGGCCACTCCTCTGGCTATAGATCACTCGCTCTCAGCTCCACCTTCGGACGAGTCCGTAGAGCCGAGTGGTCCTTACCCAGAGTTAGTGGGCTGCCTCATGTACCTGATGACTTGCACTCGTCCTGACCTTGCGTACCCTCTTGGCCTTCTGGCTCGCTACGTGGCTCCTGGTCGGCACCGAAAGGTGCACATGGATGCTGCCAAGAGGGTACTACGCTACTTGTGCAGTACATCGGGCATGGGGCTCGTGCTTGGAGGACGGGGTGACGTTGTCCTCACTGGTCACTCGGACGCCTCTTGGGTTGATGACCAGGCTACGCAGCGGTCGTCACAGGGTTACACCTTCAGCCTTGGCTCTGGTTCAGTTTCTTGGCGTTCTACACGCTCGTCTTCAGTTCTCGGCTCCATTTGTGAGGCCGAGATCTACGCTACAGCCATGGCTGCACAGGAGCTTCGCTGGCTCACCTACCTGCTGACTGACTTGGGAGAGCGGCCTCGTTCTCCTCCAGTGCTGTACGTCGACAACAAGGCCGCCATTGCCTTGTGTCAGGAGCACAGACTGGAGCACAGAACGAAGCACATCGCTCTCCGTTACTTTCTTGCTCGAGAGCTGCAACAGCGTGGCCAGCTTCGTCTTACCTACGTGGCCACTCGGGCCAACACTGCTGATATATTCACCAAGGCACTTCTGCGTGGTGATCATCAGCGTTTCTGCACTTTGTTAGGCCTTGTGCCCACTCTTCCTCACTTGCTGTAGGCTTTGTTTGTACCATGATTTATATGTATTCCTGCATGCTTGTTCTTGTAGGTAGATTTCACTGTACTGTTGTTGTTACATATATATCTCTGCATGTGGACTGGCCTTGTGGCCTTTCTTGCTTGTGCTCAGACTGCGTGGTGACGTTGTGATCCACCCTGAGCTTGCTTTGCACTTCCTGACTGGTCTTGTGACCCTCTGTTCTCCCCCACTCTGCCTATGGGGGTGTGTCAAACATATGTATAGCTATGTTATATTTTGGGTAGGCTTAGTGGGGTACACATTGTAGGGTACAACCCCTTAGGTTAATTTTCCTTTGTACCACCATCTCGATAGTCGACACTCAACCATGCCTAACTTCTAAGACAGCGCAAGGTGGTTCACAATCTTTTCATTAAACGCTTCCGCTATTACATCATACTACCCTTGAGTTCTGTCCTGTAAAAGATCCTAAGGGCATTCTCAGCCCAACACAATACTTCTTATTAAACGCTTCCGCAACTACAACATTCCTACCCAGAGTTCAGCCCTGCAAAGATCCTCAGGGCTTTTCTCAGCCCAACAGATTTTAGCAAAAAGGTAGCAGAGTAACCAATGTGAGGATACTATGCTACAGTAGCTTGTACTCAAGCACGGCTACAGCTAACAACTATTGAAATGTGAAGTTCCGTGAATGATTCTCTTGCAATTCGGATGCACAGCAGAACATTTCATGATGTGTACAGGAACTACAAGTGACGTCTCTGGAACTGGACTGGACCCTTCATTCCCAATGAGCCATGGCAGCTATGCCAAGGAGGCGGCTTGGGAGCGTGTGATGGGGGCAGCTTCAGCCGCCGCCTGAGCTGCGAGCTGGTCGGCCTGTTTTGCCTCGGCGATGAGCGCATGCAGAATGCGGAACACGTCCTTGCGGTTCTCCTCCCGGTGTCGGTACCTGCACATCCACCATGCATGCAATGCACACGGCCGAACACGCCCATACATGCATGCGCCCACATTGCATGCCCACGCATGTGCACCCACATGCACATGAACTCAATCACGCACGCATGCATGCATGCACACACACACACACACACACACACACACACACACACACACACACACACACGCACATGCATATGCACACGCACACGCACACACACATGCACACACACACACACACGCGCACACACACACATCCACACACATACATACAGACACACACACTCACACACTCACACACACGCACACTCACATGCACACACCCATGCACACAAACGTGTCCACACACACAGACATGCCCACACATACGCGCACACACATGCGAGCAAGCACTACAAGAGTTCAGGACTGCAAGGAGCCAACGACCTGTGAGTGAAACAAGCACCATGGACCTGTGAGTGAAACAAGCACCATGGACCTCGGGCCATGGGCGACCCAAGCAGCTTCGCTGCTGCACAACCGACGTTAGTCCCATTCTATTCCATTCTATTCTAATCCTGCACATACGCGCACAACCGCCTTCCTTCACCCGGGTCACACGCACCTCTCGCTGACGATGGTGAGCTCATCGCGGTGCGTGTTGTAGCGCCGCCCCACCAGCGCCAGCAGGCGCTCCCTGGCGAGGCGGGACAGCTGCAGCTCGCGCACGAACACGCTCACCTTCACCTTGCGGTTCGCCGGGTGCCACGCGTCCCCTCCTGCCGGCAGCAGCACAGCAGGGGGCAGGCGGGGTGTGCAGCGGTTGTGGTGTGAG
This sequence comes from Closterium sp. Naga37s-1, assembly GCA_947471745.1. Lineage (NCBI taxonomy): Eukaryota > Viridiplantae > Streptophyta > Zygnematophyceae > Desmidiales > Closteriaceae > Closterium > Closterium sp. Naga37s-1. Next base: position 2,541,920 of record CANJKZ010000858.1, read on the forward strand.
TGTGGTCGTGAGTGGAGGCAGGCACGGATGATGGCAGCAAGGCATTGGCATGTAACATCGCAACATAGCAGCTGGTGTACGAAGGTGCGAGGAATGGAACCAAGGTTAGAGAAGATATTCCAGCCATATGGAGAACCATTGTGCCATGCCATGTTGGCTGCGGTGAGCAGCGTTGCATGCATGCGCTGCACTTACCCGGCCCCAGCACCATGCGTGTCTCCCATCTCAGCTCGGGACCCTCCCCTTCATCCTCCTCCTCCTCCCCATCGCCTCCTAATGCATCCGCTGCAGGATGCGGGGCGAATGAAGAAGGGAAACAGCACAGAGGGGAACAGCACAGAGGGGAACAGCACAGAAATTCAACATGGAGGGTAAGCACGGAGGGTAAGCACGGATTGTAAGGATTGTAGCAGAGAAGGAAGGAAGAGTGCAAGGAGGTTGAGGAGCGCGGCAGGAGCGTGTGCACCATCTCAATGACGCCTCAAGCTTCCTCACCAGTCTACCATAGCGCGCGTCGTACAGGTGGCGGTACTCCGCCTCGTCCGCGTTCTCCTCAAAGCCCTCCGCTTCCTCCTTCACGTCGTGGCCTAGAGTGCAAGGAGGTTCCTCTTGAGGTTCACGAGCGTGGCAGGAACAAGTGCACTCTCGTAACGACGCCTCCACCGCACAAACCTATGTTCCTCTCTCCACCTGCCTTTCCTTCTGTTGATCGTCCCTACCTGACAGCATGCCCCACAGTGCAGGGTCGCCCAGCCACTTGTCAACAACGCCCCGCGCGTCGTACAGGTGGCGGTACTCCGCCTCGTCCGCGGGCTCCTCGAAGCCCTCCGCCTCCTCCTCTATGTCGTCCCCGTATGTCCCGTACTGCCGCCGCCGCCGCTGCCGCCCCTCCCCCACGCCCTGCACCGCCGCCAGGTACGGTGCAATGGCCGCGGACGGCGCTGGATCCGCGGGGAGTTGATTGGGAGCCGAAGGAAATGGTTGGGGGCCGGGGGGGAATAATTGGGGGCGGGGGGGAATGGTTGGGGGCGGGGGGGAATGGTTGGGGGCGGGGGGGAATGGTTGGGGGCGGGAAGGAGAAGTGTCCATAGTGTCCCGGGAGAGGGGTTAGGTGAGGGGTGAAGAGGGACCGTGACGCGCGACGAGCGGCGACGTGCGGAGTGCGCAAGAGGACAACCGCAAGCACTCACACGCGTCAACCGCTTCAGCCACGTCACCGCCCGACGCTTCTCCCTCCACCGCCACGGCTGCCGGCGGCAACTCGCCGCCCTGACCGTCGGTTTCGCTGCCGTCATCTCCGCCGCCTCCCGCGCCACTGATTGCGCTCCGCCACCGCACTCCGCCCGTCCCCATTCCTGAACCTGCATATCCGCCTGCTATCCTGAACCATCTCGAAGCGCCCACGATAGAAAGTATCCGGGACGAATCAGACGCATGTGTTCGGTTATCGTCAAACTCGTGCGGTGACGGCTGCAGCGGGCATGGGGACGAGTCGCGAAGATCGGATCTCGTCGCGGGGGTGGCGGCAGCCGATGAGTGCGCGTAAGGGAAGGGAGCTGCCGGCGACGCGGTCGCCTGAGGCAAATGCCGAACGGATCTACGGATCGACGCGGACGTGACGCGCCACATGGGGCTGGGTCGACGTAAGCGCAGCGCTGACGAAGTCGGTGTTTGTGTTCGGGGAAGGCAAACAGAGTGAAGGTGTTGTTGGCTGCGGAATTGGAAGTTGAAGCTTTGTTCAAACTCGTTTCAGACCGAGCTTCGAAGCTAGAGCGAAATCAGGACTCTACAGTAATATCCTATTATGTTTAGTGGTCTTCTTGCAAATAGTATCTATCTTTCCGTTATGAGTTCAACTGAGAGAGAACAAAGATTGCACAATCAAAGCAAAACAGTACAATGAGTGAAGGGCATGAGCGAATGCTTAAATAGCGAAGCCATTTCGGCAACGATAACGCAATCACAAAGAGGTGCCCCCTCGGACCTGATGCCGAGGTTGGGAAATATCTTAGAGTAGGGTCACGTGTTACTGTTGGAGTATGAAGGGAATCATACTTCACATTCCCGTAGGTGTAGCAGTATCGCACCCGTCACTATCGAAGCAGCGCTAGCAGCAGTATCGGATCAGCCCGAATCAAGGGCAGGAAGGTCAACAACCGCAAGAGTCAACTGTCGCGACTGTTGACCATCTGGACCGACGATTGACTTACCATCGAGGAATGGCAACAGGCGTAACCGTATGTACCGGTTACATGCAGCGACTCAGTAACAAGAAAGAAGTGCAATAGTCAGAGTCACTGTAGATATGCCTGTAAGCGGTTAGAATAAGGGAATGTACCCCTTAGAGTTCATGGCTAGTTAGAACTGTTTATTACGTATGTAATCTCTGTTTTAATCAACTTTGTCATCTACATTCACTATGATCAGAGTTCCTACAACAAAGACTTCCGCTACCAAACTCTACTAAGCGTTCCTACCCTATCCAAGATCCTCACTCTAACAGTTACCAACCAAGCTGGGTGGTCTGGGCGCGATGGGAACAGTGGCGGGAACAATGATCGAGGCGAGGGTCGCAAGATGGTAACCGATTACTGTTGGGGTACTGTGGCGGGAACAATCATATACGCTGTGTGCAGTGATGCGAACTAAGGAAAGTGATTTTTATAACGTCTGTTGCTCGGGTCCCGGTTGCCTATAAAACATCGGCAAATCGTTGTGCACGTGTGACAGGGTTGGGCATCATGGGTATTGTCGGGTTTTGTCAGTAGTCGAGGTAGAACGGTGACTACTCCATGGTTGCTGACATGGAATTATTGTACGCGAACTCAATGAGTGGTAACTGTCAGAATACTGAACGAGAAAATGAATGAATTGAGATAGAACGAAGTACAAGTACTAACCCTAATTGGGTTGTACACTTTATGGGCTACCCCACTACAACCTACACAATATAAGCATTATAACATTTTGACACACCCCCATAGGCAAAGTGGTGGAGAACAAGTGGTCACAGGACCAGTCAAGAAAAACAAAGCAAGCTCAGGGTGGATCACGAAGTCCCCACACATTCCGAGCACAAGCAAATGGCCATAAGGCCAGTTCACATGCAGAGTTAGATAAAAGGGAAGAAACAGTACAGAGATCACAGCCTAGCAAGTGTAAGCATGCAGGTATAAACATATAGATCACAGTACAAGCAAACTTACGCAGTGAGCAAGTGAGACAAAGCAGGCATAAGACATAAAGCAGTACAGAAACGCTGATGATCACCAGGCTGAAGTGCCTTGGTGTATATATCAGCAGTGTTGGCCCGAGTGGCCACGAAAGCAAGACGAAGCTGACCACGCTACTGCAACTCTCGAGCAAGGAAGTAACGCAGAGCGATGTGCTTCGTCTTGTGCTCCAGTCTGTGCTCCTAACACAAGGCAATCATGGCCTTGTTGTCCACGTACAGAACTAGAGCAGAACGAGGCCGCTCTCCTAAGTTGTTCAGCAGGTAGGTGAGCCAGCGTAACTCCTGTGCAGCCATAGCCCCTGCGTAGATCTCAGCCTCACAACTGGAACTGGAAATAGAAGACAAACGGGTAGACCGCCAAGAAACAGAGCCGGAGCCAAGGCTGAAAGTGTAACCCTGTGACGACCACTACATGTTAGAATCTTACGGGAAAATTGGTGTCGACTATCGAAGGGGAAAGATACAAAGGAGAAACCTAAGGGGTTGTACCCCACAGTGAGTACCCCACTAAGCCTAACCAAACTATAACAAATATACACATATGTTTGACACACCCCCATAGGCAAAGTGGGGGAGAACAGAGGGTCACAAGACCAGTCAGGAAGTGCAAAGCAAGCTCATGGTGGATCACAACGTCACCACGCAGTCTGAGCACAAGCAAGAAGGCCACAAGGCCAGTTCACATGCAGAAATATATATGTAACAACAACAGTACAGTGATATCTACCTACAAGAACAAGCATGCAGGAATGTCAAACTTATATCTGCTATAGTCTGTTTAGGCTGTAGTGGGGTAGTTCTTAGAGGGTACAACACTTTTGTGCTCTCTACTTGTACCCATCTTGTTCCTAGTTCAATCATTCATTCCTCAATTCTCTCACATGGTATAGAGCTAGTTCGATTTTGTTTTTCCTAAGGGCCCACCACTGAATTTTTTTTTTCCTTACCTGCCCGACGCGCGCGTCGCGCCTGCCCTTCGAGGCCCCTTCGCGGCCCGTAGCGGCCCCTTCACGGCCCGTAGAGGCCCCTTTTGCGGCCCGTAGCGGTCCCTTAGAGGCCCGTAGTGGCCCCCTTTGCGGCCCGTCGCGGCCCCTTCACGGCCCGTCGCGGCCACTTCGCGGCCCGTAGCGGCCCCTTTGCGGCCCGTAACGGCCCCCTTTCCGGCCCGTAGTGGCCCCTTCGCGGCCCGTAGTGGCCCCTTCGCGGCCCGTAGAGGCCCCATTCCGGCCCGTAGCGGCCCCTTTCCGGCCCGTAGCGGCCCCTTTCTGGCTCGTCGCGGCCCCTGTCCGGCCCGGAGCGGCCCCTTCGCGGCCCGTAGCGGCCCCCTTTGCGGCCCGTAGCGGCCCCCTTTGCGGCCCGTAGCGGCCCCCCCTTTGCGGCCTGTAGCGGCCCCTTCGCAGCCCGTCGCGGCCCCTTCACGGCCCGTCGCGGCCCCTTCACGGCCTGTCGCGGCCCCTTCACGGCCCCGTCGCGGCCCCCCTTCGCTGACCAGCAGCCCGTCGCCGACCTGCCGCCCGCCCCTGACCAGCCGCCCGTCGTCGACCCGCCGCCCGTCCCTGCTCAGCCGCCCGTCCTCGACCTGCCGCCCGTCCCTGACCAGCCTCCCGTCGCCGACCTGCCGCCCGTCCCTGACCAGCCGCCCGTCGCCGACCTGCCGCCCGTCCCTGACCAGCCGCCAGTCGCCGACCTGCCGTCCGTCGCTGACCCGCCGCCCGTCGACCTGGCCCTGCCCAGCTGCCGCCCCAACAGCGGCCCCTGGTAAGCACTCGTGCTCCCCCCCCCCCCCCCCCCCCCCCCCCTGCTGCCGCGCCGCCCGTAGCCGAGCCGCGCCGCCCAGCCGAGCCGCGCCGCCTAGCCGAGCCGCGCCGCTCTGCCGAGCCGCGCTGCCCCCACCGAGCCGCCCTGCTCTGCCGAGCAGCACTGCTGCTACTGCTCCTACTGCTACTATGGCTAGTCCTACCGTTCTCACCTTTGATGCTGAGGGACGTGCAGTTGGCTTTGACGTGTGGGTTGACGATCTACAGCTGTTTCTTCAGTGTGATTCTAGAGATGGGGTATCTCTTTTCGATCACACGTCCGGTGTTTCCACTGCTCCTGCTGCCACTGCTGACAGTACTATTTGCTCTCAGTGGACCACTCGTGACGCTGTTGCTCGTCTTGCTGTTCGTTGTCACCTGCCGCCTGCTGAGCGCGCACACTTTGGCCAGTACAAGACTGCTCAGTCTTTGTACGACGCTGTAGTTGCACGCTACTCCTCCCCTTCCACTGCTGCACTCAGCCGCCTCATGCTGCCGTACCCTTTCCCTGACCTTGCCGCCTTTGCCACAGTCGCTGACCTAGTTGCTCACCTTCGCGCTAGTGACGCCCGCTACCGTGCTGCCCTTCCCACTGAGTTCTACCTAGTCAAGAACCCCCCCCCCATGTACATCACCCTTTACTACCTAGTCACCCGCCTCCCTGACTCACTTTCCTCAGTCAAGGATCACTTCCTCTCCCTTTGCCCCACCGAGCTGACTGTCGACCTGCTAGAGGAGCGCCTTACTGCAGCTGAGACGAGTATCTTAGCTGTCGGTGCTTCTCGCGGCGACCGTCGCACCCCTTTCTTTGAGGGGTGTTCCCCTGTCCCCCTTCTCCCCTCTGTTGCTTCTGCTGCTGCTGTCGACCTCGTTGGCACTGAGGAGGTCGGGGCTGCGTCTGCTCCGAGTGGGAGGCGCCGTAACAGCAAGGGCAAGGGGAGCAGAGGTGGTGGAGGGGGCGGCCGGGGTGGTGGTGGCGGAGGAGGAGGGGGTGGCGGTGGAGGTGGGGGTGGCACAGGGAGTGGGGGCTTCAGTGGCAGCAGTGGAGGTGGTGGAGGCAGCGGCGGAGGTGGTGGAGGCAGCGGCAGCGGTGGTGGAGGTGGCGACGGAGGTGCTGGTCGAGGTGCAGCCGCGCAGCGTGGAGGCGCTGGTGGTAGCCAGCGTCAGCAGCAGCCGCGCTCCAGTGAGACCCTGTCGGTTCAGCAGCTTCGTGAGTGGTACGCTGGGCGTGGGAGGTCTGGGGGTGCAGGTCCCTGTGCGTACGTTCTTCGCACCGGACCTCGTAGTGGGGAGGTGTGTGGGCTCCCACACACCACGCAGCGCTGCTTCGGTCGCTTGACTGACGCTTGGCGTACCCAGTTTCCTGACTCTGTTGAGCTCCCTCGCTGGCATGATCTGCTTCTGCAGAATGTGCCTATCTTTGATCTAGATTTTGATGCTATCCTTGCTGCCATGTATGCTCTTGCTGATATTACTGAGGGTGACTGTTACCTGAGTGTCCCGCCCGACCCGGGCACTGCGGCTGCTGCTCTAGGTGCTAGTGCGGCTGCTGCCCTAGGTGCTAGTGCGTCTGCTGCTTCAGGTGCTGGTACGTCTACTCTCTCTGGTACTGCACCTACTGTGGCCTTGCACACTTTCACACTTGACTCTGGTGCTTCGCGCTCTTTCTTTAGAGACAGCACCACGCTCACGCCGCTCAGCCGGCCTGTTGCGGTCTCCCTTGCTGACCCCTCCGGAGGCCCAGTCCTTGCACGCTCCTCTACAGTTCTACCGTGTCCTGCGGCCCCGTCGGGTTTGCTGTCGGGACTCCACCTCCCCTCGTTCTCTACGAACTTGGTGAGTGGAGCTGACCTCCAGGACGCGTGGGTTGACCAGTTCACCCCTGGAGGTCAGCGTGTGACCCACTGCACTTGCTCTCGGACGGGCCGCCACCTGGCCACGTTCACCCGTCGGCCAGGGTCGAGTCTGTACACACTGACTACTGCGCCTCCTCCGGTCTCTGCGTCTGGTCAGGTAGCTGCGTCTAGTCAGGTGTTTGCTGCTGCGTCCAGGTCTAGTCCTGCGTCTGCCCCCTGCTCGTGTCGTCCTCTGTCGCACGAGACTCTTCTTTGGCACCACCGCCTTGGTCACCCTTCCCTGCCTCGTCTTCGAGGTATGGCCTCCCGTGCCCTTGTCTCTGGTCTCTCCAGGTCCCTCCCTCCCCTTCCTCCGGGGCCTGCCCCCACCTGTGTTCCTTGTGTTGAGGGCCGGCAGCGCGCCGCTCCTCACTCCTCCTCGTTTCCTCCGACTGAGGCTCCTCTGCAGACTCTTCACATGGACGTGTGGGGCCCAGCCCGCGTCCGTGGACAGGGTCACGAGCGTTACTTCCTGCTGGTCGTTGACGACTACTCGCGTTACACCACAGTCTTCCCCTTGCGCAGCAAGGGTGAGGTCCCTGAGGTGTTGATCGACTGGATCCGCGGTGCTCGTCGCCAGCTTAGTGAGATTTTCGGCTCAGACCTTCCTGTTCTGCGTCTGCACTCAGACAGAGGTGGGGAGTTTTCCTCCGACCTCCTGAGAGCCTTCTGTCGCTCTGAGGGCATCCGCCAGATGTTCACGCTTCCGGCCTCCCCGCAGCAAAATGGGATTGCTGAGCGCCACATTGGCATGGTCATGGACGTCGCTCGTACGTCCATGATCCATGCGGCTGCTCCCCATTTTCTGTGGCCGTTCGCGGTTCAGTACGCAGCGCATCAAATCAACCTTCAGCCTCGTGTCTCCTTGCCGGAGACCACACCTACTCTGCGGTGGACGGGGAAGGTTGGCGATGCGTCCGCGTTCAGTGTCTGGGGATCTTGAGCTTTTGTCCGCGATACTACAGCGGACAAGCTGTCCTCCCGTGCCGTTCCCTGTGTCTTCCTTGGCTTCCCTCCTGACGCACCCGGGTGGCAGTTCTACCACCCCACCTCGCGTCGTGTTCTGTCCTCTCAGGACGTCACGTTTGACGAGTCGGTGTCGTACTACCATCTCTTTCCCTACCGCACTGCCTCTCCCCCCCCCCCGCCGCTCTTCCTTGCCCCAGGTACTCCTCCGGTAGACCCCCTCCCCCCCCAGGGTCCTGCCCCCTCAGGTGTTTCCCAGGTAGACCCTGCAGAGCCGGTCGAGGTAGCTGTCGACTCAGGTGCTGAGCCTGCGGGTGCGGGGACTGGGGGTGCTGAGTCTGGGGGTGCTGAGTCTGGGGGTGCTGAGTCTGGGCGTGCTGAGCCTGGGGGTGCTGAGCCTGGGCGTTTGGAGCCAGAGGGCGTCCGGAGGTGCTCTCGGTGTCCCGCCGCGGCGGGAGCCTCTCTCTCCACAGCAGCTTCGTGAGTGGTACTCTCGGCGCTGTCGGGGTGCTGCTGGAGCTACTGGAGGTCCTGCTGGGGCTTCTGGAGGTGCTGCTGGAGCTGCTGGTGGTTCTACTGGTGCTGGAGGTGCTGCTGGTGCTTCTGGAGGTGCTGCTGGTGCTGGTGCTGCTGGAGGTGCTGGAGCTGCTGGTGGTGCTGCTGGAGCGTCTGGAGGTGCTGCTAGTGCTAGTGCTGCTGGTGGTGCTACTGGTGTTGGGAGTGCTGTTGGAGCTGGAGGTACTGCTGGAGGTGCTGCTGGAGGTGCTGCTGGTGCTGGAGGTGCTGCTGGTGCTGGAGCTGCTGGAGGTGCTGCTGGGACTGGAGACCCTAGGCCTGAGGGTACCGGTTCTGTCTCTGCAGTTTCTGGAGGCGCTGTGCGGCCTCGGCCGTACTACGTTCCGCTTCTTCAGCAGGTTCTTGGCTCCCCACCTTCTCCTGGTCCTCCTCCTCCTTCCCTCAGTCCACCGCCTGTCCCGTCTCAGTCGCAGTTACAGCCGGCCTCTCCGCTGCCTGGTCCTTCTCCTTACTCTGGACCGACTAGAGGTCTTACAGAGCGTCGTGAGCCTGAGTCGCGTCCTGTGTCGCCTGTGTCTCGTTCTACGTCTCCTGTCCGTTCTGTTCGCGCTGTTCGTATCTCGCGTCCGCGTCCTCCTCCTGTCCCTGGCACCCACTCTATGACTCTGCATCCTTCTACTCCTCCACAGCGTGTCCCTCTGCCGTCTCCTCCTGCGTCCTCTCTTCCTGACGGTCCTGACCCTGCGTCTGACTCCCTTCGTGCTGCTAGTCCTACTGTCACGCGCTTTCTGGCCACTGCTGTCACTGACCCTCTGTTTGAGTCCTCTGCTGCGTCTCCTCTTGTTGCTGAGCTTGTTGACTTTGCTGCCGCCTGTCGCCTAGACTACGCCGCTAGTCTTGTTGCTGAGTCTGCGTCTGTGTCTGTCTGTCCTCCGTCCGTCGGGGGTGAGTGTGCTCTTGGCACGGACGTTCTTGAGGACAGACAGGAGGAGTTTGAGTGCTTTGCTGCTTCTGTACCTCATCTCGTGTCCATGCTGCTGACCCCTGAGGGAGACCCGGATGCACTAGACATCCCGACCCCGCGCTCTTACGCAGAGGCGATAGAGGGTCCCTACTCCTCTCAGTGGCAGGTAGCCATGGATGCAGAGATGGCTTCCTGGAAGTCCACAGACACCTACGTAGACGAGGTTCCCCCACCTGGGGCGAACATCGTCAGTGGCATGTGGATCTTCAGGGTGAAGCGGCCGCCGGGTTCTCCGCCTGCCTTCAAGGCGCGTTACGTTGCACGTGGCTTCAGTCAGCGACAGGGAGTTGACTTCTTTCAGACCTTCTCCCCTACCCCGAAGATGACCACTCTTCGGGTACTGCTGCACGTTGCTGCTCAGCGTGACTACGAGCTCCACTCGCTTGACTTCAGCACAGCCTTCCTGCAGGGCAGCCTGCACGAGGAGATCTGGCTGCGCCGCCCACCTGGCTTCACTGGGTCGTTTCCTGCTGGTACCCAGTGGAGCCTCCGGCGGCCAGTCTACGGTCTCCGCCAGGCACCCCGTGAGTGGCACGACACACTCAGGACGACTCTTGCTTCTCTTGGTTTTGCTCCTTCCATTGCTGACCCTTCTCTGTTTCTGCGTACTGACACTACTCTGCCGCCGTTCTACGTTATAGTGTACGTAGACGACCTCGTCTTTGCTACTGCTGACACTGAGGCACTTGCCCACGTGAAGTCCGAGCTGCAGAAGAGACACACGTGCACAGACCTGGGTGAACTGACAAGCTATCTTGGCTTGCGGATCACCCGGGACAGAGCACAGCGCACCATTACCTTGACTCAGTCACACATGGTGCAGCAGGTCCTTCAGCGCTTCGGCTTCACTTACTCCTCGCCACAGTCCACTCCTCTGCCTACCGGTCACTCGCTCTCAGCTCCACCTTCGGACGAGTCCGTAGAGCCGAGTGGCCCGTATCCAGAGCTTGTGGGCTGCCTCATGTACCTGATGACCTGCACACGACCTGACCTCGCATACCCTCTCAGCCTTCTGGCTCGCTACGTGGCTCCCGGCAGGCACCGAAAGGTGCACTGGGATGCTGCGAAGAGGGTGTTGCGATACTTGTGCAGTACATCGGGCATGGGGCTCGTGCTTGGAGGACGGGCTCGAGTTGTCCTCACTGGTCACGCTGACGCCTCCTGGGTTGACGACTTGGCTACGCAGCGGTCGTCACAGGGTTACACCTTCAGTCTTGGCTCCGGTTGTGTCTCTTGGCAATCTACCCGCTCTTCTTCTGTTCTCAGCTCGAGTTGTGAGGCTGAGATCTACGCTGGGGCCATGGCTGCACAGGAGCTACGCTGGCTCACCTACCTGCTGACCGACTTGGGAGAGGCGCCTCGTTCTCCTCCAGTTCTGTACGTCGACAACAAGGCCATGCTGGCCTTGTGTCAGGAGCACAGACTGGAGCACAGAACGAAGCACATTGCTCTGCGCTACTTCCTTGCTCGAGAGTTGCAGCAGCGTGGCCAGCTTCGTCTTGCTTACGTGGCCTCTCAGGCCAACACTGCTGATGTTTTCACCAAGGCACTTCAGCCTTGTGATCATCAGCGTTTCTGTACTGTGTTAGGCCTTGTACCTACTGTGCCTCACTTGCTGACTTCTTGACTCTGCTTGTACTGTACTCTATATACTTATACCTGCATGCTTACACTTGCTAGGTTGTGTTCACTGTATGGTTTGCTTTCCTTTATATAACTCTGCATGTGAACTGGCCTTACGGCCCTTTGCTTGTGCTCAGACTGCGTGGTGACTTTGTGATCCACCCTGAGCTTGCATTGCCTTTCTTGACTGGTCTTGTGACCTCTTGTTCTCCCCCACTTTGCCTATGGGGGTGTGTCAAACTTATATCTGCTATAGTCTGTTTAGGCTGTAGTGGGGTAGTTCTTAGAGGGTACAACACTTTTGTGCTCTCTACTTGTACCCATCTTGTTCCTAGTTCAATCATTCATTCCTCAATTCTCTCACAAGGAATACATATAAATCATGGTACAAACAAAGCCTACAGCAAGTGAGGAAGAGTGGGCACAAGGCCTAACAAAGTGCAGAAACGCTGATGATCACCAGGCGGAAGCGCCTTGGTGAATATATCAGCAGTGTTGGCCCGAGTGGCCACGTAGGTAAGACGAAGCTGGCCACGCTGCTGCAGCTCTCGAGCAAGAAAGTAACGGAGAGCGATGTGCTTTGTTCTGTGCTCCAGTCTGTGCTCCTGACACAAGGCAATGGCGGCCTTGTTGTCGACGTACAGAACTGGAGGAGAACGAGGCTTCTCTCCCAAGTCGGTCAGCAGGTAGGTGAGCCAGCGCAGCTCCTGTGCAGCCATGGCTGTGGCGTAGATCTCTGCCTCACAGCTGGAGCCGAGAACTGAAGACGAACGTGTAGAACGCCAGGAAACTGAACCAGAACCAAGGCTGAAGGTGTAACCCTGTGACAACCGCTGTGTAGCCTGGTCGTCAACCCAAGAGGCGTCCGAGTGACCTGTGAGGACAACGTCACCCCGTCCTCCAAGCACGAGCCCCATGCCCGATGTACTGCACAAGTAGCGTAGTACCCTCTTGGCAGCATCCATGTGCACCTTTCGGTGCCAACCAGGAGCCACGTAGCGAGCTAGAAGGCCAAGAGGGTACGCAAGGTCAGGACGAGTGCAAGTCATCAGGTACATGAGGCAACCCACTAACTCTGGGTAAGGACCACTCGGCTCTACGGACTCGTCTGAAGGTGGAGCTGAGAGCGAGTGACCTGTAGCCAGAGGAGTGGCCTGTGCTGAGGACCAGGTGAAACCGAAGCGCTGAAGGACCTGCTGCACCATGTGTGACTGAGTCAGTGTGATGGTGCGGCGTGCTCTGTCCCGGGTGATCTGCAAGCCAAGGTAGCTGCGCAGTTCACCCAGGTCTGTGCACGTGTGTCTCTTCTGCAGCTCCGACTTCACCAGGGCGAGAGCCTCAGTGGCAGCAGTGGCAAAGACCAAGTCGTCGACGTACACGAGAATGTAGAATGGCGGCAGAGAAGTGTCGGTGCGCAAAAACAGCAACGGGTCAGCAGTCGACGGAGCAAACCCAAGAGCCGCAAGTGTCATTCTCAGTGTGTCGTGCCACTCACGTGGCGCCTGGCGGAGACCGTAGACCGGCCGCCGAAGGCTCCACTGGGTACCAGGAGGGAACGAACCAGTGAAGCCAGGAGGGCGGCGCAGCCAAATCTCCTCGTGCAGGCTGCCCTGTAAGAAGGCTGTGCTGAAGTCAAGAGAGTGAAGCTCGTAGTCACGCTGAGCGGCAACGCGCAGCAGCACCCGAAGAGTGGTCATCTTCGGGGTGGGGGAGAAGGTCTGGAAGAAGTCAACTCCCTCTCGCTGACTGAAGCCTCGAGCCACGTACCGAGCCTTGAAGACAGGCGGAGAACCTGGCGGCCGCTTCACCCTGAAAATCCACATCCCACTGACAATGTTCGCCTCAGGAGGGGGAACCTCGTCGACGTAGGTGCCTGTGGACTTCCAGGATGCCATCTTGTGAGAATCGAGAAGAAATGAGAAAGGATGATTGCACTAGAAAGCATTGAGATACATATAGAAAACCCTAACAGGGTTGTACTCACTACAGAGTACCCCACTGCAGACTAGAGAAACATAATATTCTGACACACCCCCATAGTCAAAGTGGGGTATGATCAGCACAAGAAGCAAGGCAAAGCAAGCTCAGGGTGGATCACAATGTCACCACACATTCTGAGCACAAGTACAAGAAGTAACAGTTTAGAGTTCACAATAAATAAGCAAAGCTAGAGGCTATCACAGAGGGCAAGTGAGGAGGAGGAGGCTGGACTAATAGGAGAGGAGAGAGGAGGCAACGGCGGAAGTTGCAGACACACGGGCAACAGGAGCGGCGCGCACTGTGGCTACCGGAGGCGCACCTCCGGACTACAGGAGTAACTAGCTCCGCGGCTAAGACGAGCGGCAGGAGCAACGGACCCACGGGCGACTGGCGCAGCGGCATCACTGGGCTACTGGAAGCGCACCTCCACCCAACCTCCCTCTACTGCCGCACCCCCCATTCACACACCCCCTGCTACACCCCTAGGTTCACTCACACCCCACCCCCTAGCACCACTCCGTCGACTCACACACACCCACCCCCCTCAGCGGCAGCTGCAGCAGTGGGAGACGGAGTAGGAGGAGGAGCAGTGGGTGTCACACACCCGCCACCCCAATACCCTCCCCCACTGCTGCACCTGCAGCAGGGGATGGAGGAGAAGGGGGGGGGGGGGGGGGGGGGGGGGGGGGAGGGGGTGCTGTGCATGGCGCGTGCAGAGGGCAGCAGGGCGCACGGGGCGCACAGTGCAGCAGGGCAGCAGGGCGCGCGGGGCGCACAAGGCTGCAGGGCGCGCGGGGTGCATAGGGCAGCAGGGCAGCAGGGCGCACGGGGCGCACAGGGCAGCAGGGCGCGCGGGTTGGCCACACCCGCCACCCCCATACCCTCCCCCACTGCTGCACCCGCAGCAGAGAGATGGGGGGGGGGGGGGGGGGGGGGGGGGAGGGCGGGCAGGTGCTGTAGGTCCCCTCCCCCCACTGCCGCATCCACTCCAGGGGGATGGCAGATCCCCTCCCCCCCACTGCTGCACCCGCAGCAGGGGGAGGGAGAGGAGAAAAGGGCGGAGAGGAGGGGGGGGTCCAGGGGCGGCTGCTCCAGGGGCCAGGGGCCTGGGGCGGCTGCTGAGGTCCAGGAGCGGCTGCACCAGGGGCGGCTGCTGTTACGATAAGAATGAATTGATAGAAAATGTGAAGTACAACCCTAGATATAGCAAACCCTAATCATGCAAGTAAGTAGAAACGTAACACCTAGACTAACCTAAACAACACATATAAAATATATGTTGACACACCCCCATAGTCTAGGTGACGGAAGTCCTGTAGAAACAACAAGAGCAAGCAACGGTCACAAGACCAGTCTACAAGAACAAGACAAATCTCAGGGTGGAGCTCAAAGTCACCACACACTCCGAGAGCAAGCAAGGGGCCACAAGGCCAGTCCACATGCAGGTATATAGCAAATATAAAGAGATGCAAGAGTACAAGACATGCAGAACAAGGCATCTCTAAGCAAGCAAGTGAGGACGGGCAGGCACAAGGCCAAGCTGGGTGCAGAAACGCTGGTGGTCACAAGGCGGCAACGCCTTGGTGAAGATATCTGCCGTGTTTGCCTCAGAGACCACACGTCGAACGAGTGCCTGTCCACGCTGCTGCAACTCACGCAGAAGGAAGTAACGAAGCTGGATGTGCTTCGCCTTCCCAACCAGTCGGGGCTCCTCACACAACAGGACAGCAGACCTGTTGTCGGCGAACAAGACTGGGGGAGAGCGAGGCCGCTCACCAAGGTCGGTGAGAAGGAAAGACAGCCAGCGAAGCTCCTGAGCGGCCATGGCCGCAGCGTACACCTCTGCCTCACAGCTGGAACCGGCGACAGACGACGCCCGAGTCGACCGCCACGAAACAGCACCTGCCCCGAGGCTAAAGGAGTACCCCTGTGTAGACCGACGCGTCTCCGCGTCGTCGGCCCACGACGAGTCCGAGTAACCTGTGAGTGTAACTGGCTGCTTCCCTCCAAGGACAAGTCCCATGCCTGATGTACTCGCCACATACTTCGCCACCCTCTTAGCAGCGTACCAGTGGGAAGGTCGGTGTCTCCCAGGCGCAACAAAGCGCGCAAGGACGCTAAGAGGGTAAGCTAGGTCTGGGCGAGTACAGGTCATCAGGTACATGAGACAACCCACCAGCTCAGGATATGGACCACTGGACTCAAATGACTCGTCCAAAGGTGGAGCCGTGAGCCCATGATCCACACCAAGAGGGGTGAGCTGTACCTTGGAGAACGGGAAGCGAAACCGCGTGAGGATCTGCTCGACCATATGCGACTGAGTCAGCGTAATGGTGCGAGCTGCCCTGTCCCTGGTGATCTGCAGGCCAAGGTAGTGCTGCAGCTCACCAAGGTCAGTGCAAGTGTGTCTCCTCTGCAGTTCCTCCTTCACGGAGGCCAGCGTGCGTCGGTCGGGAGTGGCGAACACTAGGTCGTCGACGTAGACCAGGACAAAGAACGGGGTCGAGCCACGGCGAACGAACAGTGACGGGTCAGCAGACGACGGAAAGAAGTCAAGAGCTGCAAGGGTCGAGCGAAGTGTGTCGTGCCACTCACGTGGGGCCTGACGCAGGCCGTAGATTGGTCGACGCAGCTGCCACTGGGTCCCAGGTGGGAAAGAGCCAGTGAAGCCAGGCGGGCGACGCAGCCAGATCTGCTCGTGCAGGCCCCCTGAAGGAACGCGGTGGAAAAGTCCAAGGAGTGCAACTCGTAGTCGCGCTGGGCTGCAATATGCAGCAACACCCGAAGAGTACTCATCTTCGGGGTGGGAGCGAAGGTCTGGAAGAAGTCCACCCCCTCTCGCTGACTGAAGCCTCTCGCAACATAGCGTGCCTTGAACACAGGTGGTGATCCAGGCGGCCGCTTCACCTTGTAGAGCCATCGGCCACTGACGACATTCGTCCCAAGTGGTGGGACTGCGTCGACGTAAGTGCCTGTGGACCTATAAGATGCCATCTCTGCCTCCTCAGCTGCTATCCAGTACGAAGCCCAGGGTCCCGAGACCGCCTCGGCGTGAGTGCGAGGGATCGGGATGTCAAGGGCGTCTGGATCCCCCTCAGGGGCAAGCAGCATGGCGCAGAGATGAGGAACAGCGGCCGCAAGAAAACCAAGCTCGAACTGCCTGTCCTCTACGACCTCCAGGGGAAAGACAGGAGCACCCCCTGAGGACGGAGAACGTGCAGGGCCACTCACCAAGTGAGCGGCGTAGTCAAGGCGGTGGGAAGAGGCAAAGCCAGAGACAGTGGTAACAAGTGCTGAGACAGACGACAGAGGTGCAGTCGGGTGAGTGACCAACGCGGACAAAACACGGGAGACGACAGGACGGGAGGCACGGAGGTAGTCGGACAACGGGTCGTGAAGCACAGTGAGGGACGACTCAGGGGGCTGTGGAAGGACAGGAGGAGGTGGAACACGAGAGCGGAGAACAAGGTGAAACGGACCGTCTGCACGGTAACGGGACCGACGGGGCTGTGGAGACACAGCACGACTGAGGGGAGGACGACGAGTCCACTGGGAGGAGGAAAGGGACTCAACTGGTGGAACAGGAGGGGACGACAGGGGACCACGAACAAAGCGTGCAGGTGCTGGGTCGGGGAGGTCGCGTAGTCGCAGTCGCTGCTGCTCCGCCTCCTCTGGCGTCTGCTGCGACGGTACCGGCCCCTGCTGCTGCTCCTATGGCTCCGCCTCTGCCCTCTCCTGCTGCGGCTGCAGCTGTACCCGCTGCTGCGACCGGGACTCCTGCGCTACCCTCTCCTGCTGCTGCCGTGACTCCTCCTCTACTCTCTCCTGCTGCGTCTGGAACTGCACCTGCTGCTGCGGGTGGGACTCCTGCTCTACCCTCTCCTGGTGCGGCCGTGACTGCTCCTCTACTCTCTCCTGCTGTGTCTGTAATTGCACCTGCTGCTGCGGGCGGGACTCCTGCTCTACCCTCTCCTGGTGCGGCCGTGACTCCTCCTCTACCCTCTCCTGCTGCGGCTGCAGCTGCACCCGCTGCTGCGACCGGGACTCCTGCGCTACCCTCTCGTGCTGCTGCTGTGACTCCTCCTCTACTCTCTCCTGCTGTTGCTGCTGCTGCTGCTGCTGCTGCTGCTGCTGCTGTGCCCTCTCAAATCGCTCACGCTCCTCCCTCTCCAACCGGAGGAGACGCTGCTCACGGGTCAGGAAACGTACAGTGCGCGGTGTAGGCGCCACAGTGCCAGTGCCTCCAGCTCCAGCACCCCCAGAACCAGCACCTCCACCACCAACACCCCCGGGGCCTCCAGTACCTCCCGCAGGAACACCCCCAGGCTCCGCAGCAACCGACCGCAGAGAAGAAGGAGGAGGAAACTGCGGGACGGACGGGAAGCCAGGGGGTGAGGCAGGGCGAGGCCGCCGAGTCGAGGCTGCCGTGTCCTCCACAGGAGTGACCTCCACGCCCACAACCCCTGCACCCCCAGAGCCGGCACCACCAGCTCCTGCAGCCCCAGTACCCTCACCCTCCGCAACTGCACCTCCCGCACCCCCAGACACGACAGGGACTGGACGCTGCGGGGGGGAAGACTGCGGAGTGACGTGCGACACACCTGACGGGGCAGGACGCGAAGGGGGGGGGGCTACCGGGGCGACTGGTGGGGGCTCAAGGGTGAGGAACAGCAGGGGGGAAAAGGCCTGAGTACCTCGGTGGGGGCGACTCCTGTAGTAACAGACAGACTCGTCGAACGTGACGTCCTGCGAAGCGAAGAACTGGTAGGTGACCGGGTCGTAGAACACCCAGCCGGAGGCGTCCAAAGGGAAGCCAAGAAAGACGCAGGCACGAGTGCGCGGAGACAACTTGTTCGCGCCAGGGGCGCGAACGTGAGCCAGACAACCCCAGACGCGGAAGTCAGCTGCTACGCCCTGAGAACCTGTCCAAAGGGAGACCGGCGTCAACCTTGGCCGTGCGTCACTGGGCCACAGGTTCAGCTGGTGCGCGGCGTAGCGGACTGCCTGGGGCCACAAGAACTGGGGGGCACCGGCATGGCACATGGAGGTCCGGGCAACCTCCATGACCAGGCCGATGCGTCGCTTGGCTACCCCGTTCTGCTGCGGTGATGCTGGTAGCGTGTAAGACTGGATGATCCCCCGACCCTGACAGAACGTCTCCAGGCGAGTGGAAGAAAACTCACCACCACGGTCCGAGTGTAGGCGAAGCCCACACAGGCCCTGGGCGCCACCCCACGCTAGTAGCCACGGCTCGAGGACGGTAGGCACGTCGGCCTTCCGTCGCAAGGGGAAAACCGTGGTGTAGCGGGAGTAGTCGTCCACCACAATCAGGAAGTAGCGCTCCTGACGTGGGCCAAGGACCGGAGAGGGGCCCCAGACGTCCAAGTGCAGGGTCTCGAAGGGAGCCGTGGTGGGGGGGAACGAGGAGGAGTGAGGGGCAGCGCGCTGCCGACCCTCGACGCAAGGAGTGCACAGCGGCGCAGGAGAGCGGGGAAGCGGTGCAAGCGACCCTGGGAGACCTGAGACCAGACGGTAACGTGCCATCCTACTGAGACGCGGGAACGACGGGTGACCTAGACGGTGGTGCCAGAGGACCGACGGGTGGGTGAGGGACCGACAGTCACACGACACAGCAGCTACCTGACCTGACCTGACCTGACCCGACTCAGTGTGGTGGGACCCTGTGTGTAGTGAGTACAGACCAGATCCCGGCTCTCTGTGGAATGTGGCCAGGGGCGCCCCAGTGGCACCGACAGTGCAGGAGGCAACAGGCTCGTCCAGTGGGAAAGTAGTGACTACGCCTAGGTCGTGAAGGTGACTGACACCCACCAAGTTCCTAGAGAACGAGGGGGTGTAGTAACCTGTAAGAAAACCTGAGGGAGCCACCGGACACGGAAGAGTGGTGGTGCTGCTAGCAACTACACGTCCCACAGAGGGGTCAGCCAAGGCGACAGTGACCGGAGTGCGCAGTGGTGTGAGGTCGGTACAGTCGCGAAAGAAACAGCTGGACGCTCCAGAATCTAGGGTGAAGGAAAGCTGTGCAGTCTGTGGGGTCGCACCCGAACCAGCTACAAAGGCTAGTGCTAGACTAGTGGTAGCTGCAGCTTCTACACAAAGACCCTCAGAGGCGCCGGGACTGGAAACAACACACGCACCAAGACTGGAAACACAGGTCTCTACTCGTGCAGCCGGAAAGGGTCCTAGACCAGGCAGGTGAGACTCAACTGGTGCAGTAGTGCGCTGGCGAAGGCGCGAAGGCCAGTGCGGTGTAATAGCGTGAGGACCAAAACGCTCACGGTGGAGGTCGTCGAGTCGACGGTAGCAGCTGGACGCAGTGTGGTCAGGACTCCAGCAGGTAGTGCCAGCACCAGGGCCTGTCAGGGCCCGGTACCCGCAGGGGCCGACGTCTCGCCCACTGCTAGCTGAGCCACTGCTGGGGGCGCCACACTTTGGACCCGCAGGCCCCAACTGACGGGAGTGCTGCGGCTGGCCCTGCTGCTGTAGAACCCTAGTACATGCCATGTGAGCCTATGCTGCTACTGGTTCTGCTGAGGGCAGCCTAAGCTGCTGCTGGTGCGCTGGGGGCAGCCTGTGCTGCTTCTGGTTCTGCTGAGAGGCAGCCTAGGCTGCTACTGGTTCTCCAGGGGGCAGCCAATGCTGCTGCTAGTGCGCAGGCAGTTGCCTAAGCTGCTGCTGGTGCGCTGGGGGCAGCCTATGCTGCTGCTGGTTCGCTGGGGGCAGCCTATGCTGCTGCTGGTTCTGCTGGTTCTGCTGGTTCTGCTGGTTCTGCTGGTTCTGCTGGTTCTGCTGGTTCTGCTGGTTCTGCTGGTTCTGCTGGTTCTGCTGGTTCTGCTGGTTCTGCTGGTTCTGCTGGGGGCAGCCTACGTTGCTGCTGGTGCGCTGGGGGCAGCCTATGCTGCTGCTGGTGTAGCTGGCGGCAGTGTAATCGGCTGGGGCTACTGACGGCGGGTGTGGTAGGTCGTGGGGAGGCAGGTTTCAGGTGGGGAAGCTGTTAAGGCAGCGGGCTACGGGTGAGGCGGCGGTTCTGTGCAGTTCTGTGCGGTTATGTGCAGTACTGTGCGGTTCTGTGAGGTTCAATGCGGTGGAGAGGACTGGGTGGGGCAGCTGATTCCGGGTGAGGTGCCTGGAACGGGTGGGGCAGCAGGTTTCCAGGTGGGGCGGCGGTTGTCAGGTCTGGGGCGGTGGTTTTCAGGTGGGGAAGCTGTTAAGGCGGCGGTTCTGTGCGGTTCTGTGCAGTTATGTGCAGTTCTGTGCGGTTCAATGCGGTGGAGAGGACTGGGTGGGGCGGCTGATCCCGGGTGAGGTGCCTGGAACGGGTGGGGCAGCAGGTTTCCAGGTGGGGCGGCGGTTGTCAGGTCTGGGGCGGCGGTTTTCAGGTCTGGGGCGGCGGGTTTCCAAGTTCGGCGGCGGTTTTCAGGTCTGTAATGGCGGGTTTTCAGGTCTGGGGGGCGGTTAAGACGGTGGGCTGCACGTGCGCGCGGCCGCGACGTACTAGCGCGAAGCTGCGGGTGCGACTAAGGCTGCGCGCGCAGCTACGCGCGTTCGTCCGCTGCGCGCTAGAGGGCTGGGGGGAAACGCGCGGGGTAAAACGAGTGGGGCGCGGGGCAGAAAACGAGTGACGCACGGCAAAAACGGGTGGGGCGCAGGGCAGAAACGGGTGACGCGCGATGTCGACGGGGGGGCGCGACCTACTCGGGCTCTACGGGGCAGGGCGCTTCGGGCTATGGGTCGCTACGAGGCGCGCGGGTGGTGGGCCCATAGACTATCGAGAGAAATTTCGCCTAAGGGAAAAAATCGCCTAAGGGAAACCTAGCTCTATACCATGTTACGATAAGAATGAATTGATAGAAAATGTGAAGTACAACCCTAGATATAGCAAACCCTAATCATGCAAGTAAGTAGAAACGTAACACCTAGACTAACCTAAACAACACATATAAAATATATGTTGACAGCTGCTCCAGGGGCGGCTGCTCCAGGGGCGGCTGCTCCAGGGGCGGCTGCACCAGGGGCGGCTGCACCAGGGGCGGCTGCTCCAGGGGCTGCTGCACCAGGGGCGGCTGCTCCAGGGGCGGCTGCACCAGGGGTGGCTGCACCAGGGGCGGCTGCTCCAGGGGCGGCTGCACCAGGGGCTGCTGCACCAGGGGCGGCTGCTCCAGGGGCGGCTGCACCAGGGGTGGCTGCACCAGGGGCGGCTGCTCCAGGGGCGGCTGCACCAGGGGCGGCTGCTCCGACGTACGGCCCCCCCCTCTAGGTCGCCCCTCCCGTCGCCTGTTGAGGCGACCTGAGGGGGGGGAGGGGGGGGGAGTACGGGGGGCCGACGCGCGGCCTCCCAGGGCGCCAGAGCAGGCAGAAGAAGGGGCGACGCGCGCCCCCCCAGGTCGCCCCTCAAGGGCCGGGGCAGAGCCGGGGCAGGGCCGGGGCAGAGCCGGGGCAGGGCCGGGGCAGGGCCGGGACAGGGCCGGGGCGAGGCCGCGACAGGTCCAGGGCAGGGCCGGGGCCGGGCCGCAGCAGTGCAGGAGCAGGGCAGGGGGAGGGCAGGGGCAGGGTAGGGGCAGAGCCGGGGCCGGGGCCGGGTCGGAGCAGGGCCGTAGAAGGGGCCGGGACAGGGCTGCGACAGGGCCGCAGCAGGGCCGCGACAGGTCGGGGTAGGGCCGGGGCAGGGCCGGAACAGGGCCGCAACAGGGTGGGTGGGGGCCTGACGGGGCATGACGGGGCCTTACGGGGCCTGACGGCGCCTGACGGGGCCGCTAACGGGGCCTGACTGGGCCTTACGGGGCCTGACGGGGCCGCTAACAGGGCCTTACGGGGCCGTAAACGGGGCCGACGGGGCCTTATGGGGCCTTAAGCGGGGCCGTAAACGGGGCCTTACGGGGCCTAACGGGGCCTTACGGGGCCTTACGGGGCCATAAACGGGGCCGACGGGGCCTTACGTGGCCTTACGGGGCCTTAAGCGGGGCCGTAAACGGGGCCTTACGGGGCCTAACGGGGCCTTAAGGGGCCTTACGGGGCCATAAACGAGGCCTTACGGGGCCGAACGGGGCCTTACGGGGCCTTACGGGGCCGTAAACGGGGCCGACGGGGCCTTACGGGGTCTTACGGGGCCTTAAGCGGGGCCGTAAACGAGGCCTTACGGGACCTAACGGGGCCGTACAGGGCCTTACGGGGCCGTAAACGGGGCCGACGGGGCCTGACGGGGCCGTAAACGGGGCCGACGGGGCCTTAAGGGGCCGTACGGGGCTGTAAGTGGGGCCGTAAACGGGGCCTTACGGGGCCGTAAACGGGGCCTGACGGGGCCTTACGGGGCCTTAAGGGTAGGCGCGACGCGCGCGGCAGGAAGGTGAGGAAAAAAAAAAGTTGAAGACGTGGTGGGCCCTTAGGAAGGATCGAAATTGCTCTATACCATGTGAGAATCGAGTAGAAATGAGAAAGGATGATTGCACTAGAAAGCATTGAGATACATATAGAAAACCCTAACAGGGTTGTACTCACTACAGAGTACCCCACTGCAGACTTGAGAAACATAGTATTCTGACACATCTCTGCGTCCATGGCTGTCTGCCACTGAGAGGAGTACTCACCCGCGATCGCCTCAGCGTAAGAGCGCGGGGTAGGGATGTCTGGTGCATCCGGGTCTCCCTCAGGGGCAAGCAGCATGGATACGAGATGAGGCGCAGCGGCTGCAAGACACTCAAGGTCCTCCTGCCTGTCCTCAAGGACGTCCGTGACAAGAGCACACTCACCCCCGACGGACGGAGGACAGACAGACTCAGACTCAGCAACAAGACTGGCGGCGTAGTCGAGACGACAGGCAGCAGCAAAGTCAACAAGCTCAGCGACTAAGGCAGACGCAGCAGCAGACTCAAACGACGGGTCAGTGACAACAGTGGCAAGCAGACGCGTGACAGTAGAGTGCTCAGCACGAAACTGGTCAGACGCAGGGTCAGCAACGACAGGCAGAGAGGACGCAGGGGGAGACGGCAGAGGAACACGCAGCGGAGGAGAGGAAGGACGACGAACTACAAGGTGAGAGCCGGAGACAGCCGGCTGCTGCTGACGAGGAACACGACGACCGGAACGACCAGAACGGACAGGTGAGACAGGACGCGACGCAGGCTCACGACGCTCAGCAAGGCCTCTAGTCTGCTCTGTGTACGGAGAAGGAGCAGGCAGCGGTGAGCCAGGCTGTAACGGAAGACCAGTAGACGAGGGAAGACTGAGAACCTGGTGAAGTGCAGAGTCAGGTGGTGGCTGAGACGACGGAGACGGCGGAGCGAAGAACAGGCGCTGTTGAGCAGTGCCACCAGCACCAGCAGCTCCAGTACCTCCAGCAGCTCCAGCACCTCCAGCAGCTCCAGCACCGCCAGTAGCTCCAGGACCCTCAGCAGGTCCAGCACCTCCAGCAGCTCCAGTACCCTCAGCAGCTCCAGCACCGCTAGTAGCTCCAGTACCCTCAGCAGCTCCAGCACCGCCAGCACCTCCAGCAGCTCCACCACCAGCCCCAGCAGCTCCAGCACCCTCTGCAGCGCCAGTACCCTCAGTCACAACACCGCCAGCCCCAGCAGCTCCAGTACCCTCAGTACGAGCACCTCCGGGACCAGCGACACCAGCAGAAGAACCCCGAGCAGTAGAGCCCCGAGGTGCAGAAGCGCGACGCGGACGGCGACCGTACCAGTCGTGCAGCTGCTGGGAGGTGAGGGGCACACGCGGACGAAGACGGCTACTCCAAGGAGACCGCGGAAAAGCAGTCACAGAACCCTCAGGCGACTCACCCCCAGACTCAGCACTCCCAGGCTCCGCACACACAGGCTCAGCACCCCCAAACGCAGAACCTCCAGGCTCCTCACGCGCAGGCTCAGCACCTCCAGGCTCCACACGCTCAGCACCCCCAGACTCAGCACCCCCAAGCCCCGCACCCCCAAGCTCCGCACCCCCAGGGACAGCACCACTCGCAGCAGGACCAGAGTCACCAGTGACCTCAACAGGCGCAGGCGCAAGGGGGTCTACCTGAGAGACACCTGAAGGAGCAGGACCTGGCGCGGGGAGGGGGTCTACCTGGGGAGAACCTGGGGCGAGAAAGAGCGGCGGGGGGGGGCGAGGAGCAGTGCGGTAGGGGAAGAGGCGGTAAAAGGGGACGGACTCGTCAAAGGTGACGTCCTGAGACGCAAAGACACGGCGCGAGGCGGGGTCGTAAAACTGCCAGCCAGGCGCGTCAGGGACAAAGCCAAGGAAGACGCAAGGAATGGCGTGAGGGGAGAGCTTGTCCGCGGTGGTATCGCGGACAAAGGCACGAGCACCCCAGACCCGGAAACGCGACGCGTCGCCAACCTTCCCCGTCCACAGCAGTGTGGGCGAGGTCTCCGGCAAGGAGACACGGGGCCAAAGGTTGAGCTGATGCGCGGCGTACCGGACCGCAAACGGCCACAGAAAATGGGGGGCAGCCGCATGGATCATGGAGGTACGAGCGACCTCCATGACTAAGCCAATGCGGCGCTCAGCAACCCCATTCTGCTGAGGAGAGGCCGGAAGCGTGAAAGTCTGGCGGATGCCGTGCTCCGCACAGAAGGCTGCCAAGAGGTCTGAGGAGAACTCACCACCTCTGTCAGAGTGCAGACGCAGGACAGGAAAGTCCGACTGGAACCGCTCGCGGAGCTGGAGACGAGTAGCGCGGATCCAGGGGATCAAAACATCAGGGACATCCCCCTTGCGCTGCAAGGGGAAGACCGTGGTGTAGCGCGTGTAGTCGTCGACAACCAGCAGGAAGTACCGCTCAAGGCCCTGTCCACGGACGGAGGCTAGGCCGCACACGTCCAGGTGGAGAGTCTGCAGTGGAGCCTCTGTGGGAGGGAACGAGGAGGAGTGAGGAGCGGCGCGCTGCCGCCCCTCGACGCAGGGAATGCAGGGCAGCGCAGGCGAGGGAGGGAGGGGAGGCAGAGACCTGAGAAGCCCAGAAACCAGGAGGCGGGAGTGCATGCTGCGTAGGCGAGGCAGGGAGGGGTGACCAAGGCGGTGGTGCCACAGGAGAGTGTCGTGCGACAGCCGGTGACACTCACACTGTGTAGCTACCTGAGCAGACGCGTGCAACTGGGGAGACAAAGGGGCGGAGCGTGACGCAGTGGTGAGGGTGTACAGACTGGACCCCGGCGCACGAGCGAACGTGGCCAGGTGGCGACCAGTCTGGGAGCACGTGCAAATCGCCACACGCTGCCGGCCAGGGGTGAAGGTGTCAACCCCCGCATCCTGGAGGACAGCGTTACTCACCAAGTTCGTAGAGAACGAGGGGAGGTGGAGACCAGACAGCTCACCAGACGGGACCGCCGGACACGGAAGCACAGTGGAAGACCGTGCAAGCACTGGGCCCCCAGAGGGGTCAGCCAGTGAGACAGGAACAGGTGCAGGGAGGGGAGTGACTGTGGTACTGTCGCGAAAGAAACAGCGGGAAGCACCAGAGTCAAGTGTAAAGGTGTGCAAAGCCTGTGCAGGCGCAGTACCAAGGGGAGCAGACTCACAAGCACCTAGTGCTGCAGGGGCTATACCAGGGGTTATACCAGGATCCGGCGGCACACACAAGTAGCAGTCACCCTCAGCACTAATAGACAAGGCATACATAGCAGCAAGAATTGCCTCATAGTCAAGATCAAAGATAGGTACATCACGCCTAAGTAAGTCTGCCCAGTTGGGGAACTCGGTAGCATCAGGAAACTTGGCGCGCCAGGCGTCGCTAAGCCGAGCGAAGCAGCGCTGCTCAGTGTGAAAACCTGTGCACTGGCGACCAGCGCGGGGACCTGTGCGGATGATATAGGGGCAGCGACCAGGACCCCCAGAAGCCCCACGCCCGGCATACCAGTCAAGAAGCTGCTGGGAAGTGGGGGTCTGGCGCTGACGCTGATGCTGCTGCTGCTGCTGCGGCTGCTGCTGGCCCTGACCACCACTGTCACCACTGCTCCCTCCTCCCCCACTTCTGCTGCTGCCGCCTCCACCGCTCCCAGTGCCTCCGCCGCCCCCACCACCACCTCCACCGCCGCCACCCCCACGACCACCCCCACCACCGCCTCCACCTCCACCACCTCCACCACCTCCACCACCTCCACCCCCACCGCCCCTGCCACCCCTGCCGCCCCTGCCGCTGCGACGCTTCCCACTGGAAGCGGAAGCAGCTCCGACCCCCTCAGCACCAAGGTAGTCGTGAGCAGCAGCTGCGGAGGCGTAGGAGGGGGTGAGAGGGGAGGGGGAGCACCCCTCAAAGAGGGGAGAGCGAGGAGTGCCACGAGCAGCACCTACAGCAAGGATGTTCTTCTCTGCTGTGAGGAGGTGCTTCTCGAAGTCGTCTACAGTGAGAGTGGTGGGGTCTAGCGCTAGGAAGTGGTCCCTGACAGAGCTAAGAGTGTCAGGGAGGCGGGTAACGAGGAAATAGAGAGTGAAGTACATCGGGGGGGGGGGGTTTGCGGCGCAGAACTCGGCTGAAAGGGCGGCACGAAAGCGAGAGTCAGTAGCGCGCAGGTGAGAAACTAGGTCCTCAGCAGTGGCGAACGAGGAAAGATCGGGGAACAAGTACGGTAGCATGAATCGACCTATGGCTGCAGTGGCCGGGGAGGAGTAGCGCGCAACTACAGCGTCGTACAGTGTCTGAGCAGTTCTGTGCTGGCTGAAATGCGCTCGCTCAGTAATCGGCAGGTGGTTCCTAATAGCTAGACGTGCAGCAGCATCACGAGTCTGCCACTGGGAGCGTTCTAGAGCAGGAGCATCAGCAGCAGGAGCAACGGCAGAGCCAGAGACGTAATCAAACAGGGAAACGCCATCTTTGGCATCAGTCAGAAGGAACAGCTGGAGATCGTCTAACCATACAGTGAACTCGATGGGACGACCGCCAGGCTCGAACGCTAGAACGTTAGGCGTCGCCATATTGGCTTAAGGCAGGAGGTAGCAGGCAGTAGGCAGCAGGCAGAGGCAGCAGGCACCAAGTAGGAGGCAGGAGGCAGAGGCAGGAGGCAGGGGCAGCAAGCAGCAGGCAGGCAGCAGGCAAGCTGCAGGCAGGCGGCAGCAGGCAGCAAGCATGCAGGCGGCAGGCAGGCGGCAGCAAGCAGCAAGCAGGCAGGCGGGAGCAGGCAACAAGTAGCAGGCAGGCAGCAGGCAGGCAGCAGGCAGGCGGCAGTAGGCAGCAAGCAGGCAGGCAGGTAGGCTGCAGGCAGCAAGCAGGCAGGCGGCAGCAGGCAGGCAGGCTGCAGGCAGGCGGCAGCAGGCAGCAAGCAGGCAAGCAGGCAGGCAGTAGGCAGGCAGGCGGCAGCAGGCAGGCAGAAGGCAGGCTGCAGACAGGCGGCAGGCAGGCGGCAAGCAAGCTGGCAGGCAGGCTGTAGGCAGCAAGCAGCAGACAGGCAGCAGGCAGGCAGCAAGCAGGCTGCAGGCAGGCGGCAGCAGGCAGCAAGCAGCAAGCAGGCAGGCGGGAGCAGGCAGCAAGTAGTAGGGAGGCAGCAGGCAGGCAGCAGGCAGGCGGTAGTAGGCAGCAAGCAGGCAGGCAAGTAGGCTGCAGGCAGCAAGCAGGCAGGCGGCAGCAGGCAGGCAGGCTGCAGGCAGGCGGCAGCAGGCAGCAAGCAGGCAGGCAGGCAGGCTGCAGGCAGTAGGCAGGCAGGCGGCAGCAGGCAGGCAGAAGGCTGGCTGCAGACAGGCGGCAGGCAGGCGGCAAGCAGGCAAGCAGGCAGGCTGTAGGCAGCAAGCAGCAGACAGGCAGCAGGCAGGCAGCAGGCAGGCTGCAGGCAGGCGGCAGCAGGCAGCAAGCAGGCAGGCGGCAGCAGGCAGCAAGCAGCAGGCAGGCAGCAGGCAGCAAGCAGCAGGCAGGCGGCAGGCAGGAGCGGCAGGCAACAGGCAGCAGGCAGGCGGCAGGCAGCAGGCAGTAGGCAGGAGCGGCCTGAGGGCTGCGTGTGGCGGCTTGCTGCACGAGGCTGCAGGCTGCGCGTGGCTACGGGCAGCGCGTGCGGCCGCAGGCTACGCGCGACGACGGACTGCGCGAGCTGCGGGCTGCTTGCAGCTGCGGGCTGCTTGCAGCTGCGGGCTGTGTGTGGCTACAGCGTGCGCGGCTACATTCTACGTGCGGCTGCGGGCTGCGCTGGGCGACGGGCCGCACGTGCGCGGCTGCGGGCTGGTCGCTACGTTACGGGCTACGCTGGGCGACGGGCCGCGCTGGCGTGGCCTAATCAGGTTTCGCACGGGCGGCTTAAGGGGCGCACAGGCGGGGCCGAAACGGGCTACGCGGGCTGCTGAGACGGCGCACGTGGGAAAAAAAAAAAAGGACCGCCCTAGGCGCGCGCGGGCAGCCGAGGCGCGCGTAGGTACTAGGCAAGACAGGCAATCGTGGTAGGCCCTAATCGTAGGTCCTAAGGACCTATGCTCTATACCATGTTAGAATCTTACGGGAAAATTGGTGTCGACTATCGAAGGGGAAAGATACAAAGGAGAAACCTAAGGGGTTGTACCCCACAGTGAGTACCCCACTAAGCCTAACCAAACTATAACAAATATACACATATGTTTGACACTACATAGCCAGGTCATCAACCCAAGACACGTCTGCGTGTCCAGTGAGGACAACTGGACCTCGTCCTTCAAGCACGAGCCCCATGCCCAATGTACTGCGCAAGTAGCGCAGCACCCTCTTAGCGGCCTCCCGGGCGCAACGTAGCGTGCCAGGATGCTAAGAGGGTGCGCAAGGTCAGGTCGAGTGCAGGTCATCAGGTACATGAGGCAGCCCACACGCTCTGGATATGGGCCACTCGGCTCTACGGACTCGTCCGAAGGCGGAGCTGAGAGCGAGTGACCGGTAGGCAGAGGAGTAGACTGTGGCAAGGAGAACTGGAAGCCGAAGCGCTGAAGGATCTGGTGCACCATGTGTGACTGAGTCAGTGTGATGGTGCGCCGAGCTCTGTCCTGGGTGATTTGCAAGCCAAGATTGCTGCGCAGCTCACCCAGGTCAGTGCAGGTGTCTCTTGTGCAGGTCACCCTGTCCTCAAGGACGTCCGTGCCAAGAGAACACTCACCTCCGACGTATGGAGGACAGTCAGACACAGACTCAGCAGCAAGAAGAGTGGCGAAGTCGAGACGACACGTGGCAGCAAAGTCAACAAGCTAAGCAACTAAGGCAGATGCAGGAGTGGACTCAAACAAAGGGTCAGTGAAAACAGTGGCTAGGAGACGCGTGACAGTAGGGCTGGTAGCACGAACCAAGTAAGACTCAGGGTCCGGAACGTCAAGAAGAGTGGACGCCAGAGGAGACGGCAGATGAACTTGCTGTGGAACAGAGGAAGGACAAAGTGCTATAGTGTGAGTGCCTGGGACAGGAGGAGGACGCGGACGAGGAACATGACGACCAGTGCGAACAGCGCAAACAGGCGAGGCAAGACGAGACTCAGGCTCACGACGCTCTGTAAGAGAGTCTGTCTGCTCAGTGTAAGGAGAAGGAGCAGGCAGCGGGGAGTCGGGCTGTAATTGTGGCTTCGATTGGTCAGGCGGTGGACATAGTAAGGGAGGAGTAAGGCCAGTAGAAGACGGGAGACTAAGAACCTGGTGAAGTAGCGAGCCAGGTGGTGGGAGAGACCACGGTGGCGGCAGAACAAAAAACGGTCGCCGCTGTGCAGTACAACAAGCTCCAGCACCTCTAGTGCCTCCAGGACCAGTACCTACAGCTTCAACGTCTCCAGCACTAGTAACTCCAGCTCCAGCGCCTCCAGCACCAGTACCTCCAGCACTAGCGCCACCAGCACCAGCGCCTCCAGCAGCTCCAGAACCTCCAGCTCCAGCGCCTCCAGCACCAGCACCTCCAGCATGAGTACCACCAGCTCCAGCGCCTACAGCACAAGCGCCTCCAGCACCAGCACCACCAACACCAGTACCACCAGCTCCAGCGCCTCCAGCACCCGCGCCTTCAGCACCAGCGCCTCCAGCACCAGCGCCTCCAGCTCCAGGACGAGCTGTTAAGATAGGACTTAGGTCCATAGCTAGAGATAATAGTCGAAGAGATTGACTAGGAAGAGTGTTGAGATACAAATGTAGGAAACCCTAAGTCAACTTAGGGTGTGTTCAGTTTGTGCTAGAAACTAAGAAATGAACCAAAAGTGAACCGGAAGTGTAACTCACTCTAAACATGGCGAAATAACAAAAGAACACCACGATAAATGCCAGAGCAAGCTCTAGCCTACTCTAACACACCCCCAGGCTAGGTGAAGCTCGTGAACAAAACACCTAGTGAACTGGAACACCCCCAGAAGCGGCAAAACGAATGAGCCCAAGCGCGCGCACGTAGAAACGGTGTGGCGCACGAAGGAGAGCCTTGGTGAAAATGTCAGCAAGGTTGGCAGTAGCGGCTACCTTGCGAAGGCAGAGGAAGCCAGACTGCACAAGCTCGCGCACGAAAAAGTAGCGGACTTCGATGTGTTTGCTGCGAGCATGATAGGCAGGATTTTCAGTGAGGTGAATCATGCTCGCAGTGTCACAGGAGAGCGTCACAGAGGGCTGAGAGTGACCAAGCTCAGCAAGGAGAAAGAAGAGCCAGCGAGCTTTCTGAGCCGCCAATGTTCCTGCGTACAACTCAGTCTCGCAGGTGGAAAGGCAGACAAATGATGAACGAGTGGAGCGCCAGCTGATGAGACCAATGTCAAGAGTAAATCCATAAACCTGAGAGGAGCGGCAATCAGGGCGAGAATCAGCATAGGAGGAATCACTTGAACCGGAAAGAATGGGGGGAGAAGAGCCACCAAGAGTGAGTGCAAGGTCAGAGGTAGCGTGGAGATAGCGGAGAACGCGCTTGGCAGCAGCCCAGTGCACGTCAGTGTGGCGACCAAGGCCAACAAAACGAGAGAGGACATTGAGGGGGTAAGCAAAATCGGGGCGAGTGCACATCATAGCATACATGAGTGACCCATCAAGCGCAGGATAGGGTCGCAGTTCTGAGGAGGGAGCGGGAACGGCTGAGGCAGTAAGCTGATGGTTAGTGGGAAGAGGGGTGGAAACGGGCTTGGCCTGCTACATTTCAAAGCGCTCAAGAATGGAGTGGAAGTAGAGGATTGAGATAGAGAGATGGTGCGCGTAGCACGATCACGACGGATCTCCATGCCGAGGTAATGACGAAGCTCGCCATGATCCTTGCATAGGAGATGTGCCTGGAGGGCTTGCTTGACAGCGGCAAGGTTGGCAGAACCTTCAGCGAGGAGCACCAAGTCATCGACGTAGGCAAAAATGTAAATCCAGTGGGGGGAAGTTCGAATGAAGAGACTTGGGTTGGAAGTGGAGGTGGTGAAGCCAAGAGAGTGAAGAGTGGAGGCGAGCTTAGCATGCCACTCGCGCGGGGCCTGCTTAAGACCATACACTGGGCGCTTCAGCTCCCAGACAGTGCCTGGAGGGAAAGGGCGAGGAAAGCCAGTGGGGCGCTCAAGAAAAATGCGTTTATGAAGCTCGCCCTGGAGAAAGGCATTGGAGACATCTATAGAGTGAATCTCCCAATCCCAGCGGGTGCCTACATCAAGAAGAAGGCAAAGAGTGGGGAGACGGGCAGTGGGGGAGTAAGTGGCAAAGTAGTCAATGCCTTTACGTTGGGTGAAACCTTTGGCGCAGTAACGGGCTTTGAAGACAGGGAGCTCCCCAGGCAGCTGTTTGACACAAAAGACCCATTTGCCCTTAACAATGGTGGCGCGAGTTCTGGTGAATGCCTCACACTCGGCAATGATTGCAGCCATCCACTCAGCTGCATCCACTCACACCGTCTCGGAATAGGTCTGAGGGGTGGGAAGAGCGGCAGTGTCAACGGAGAGAAGAGTGGGAGAATTGGAGAAGTTGCCAATGGTGACACAGAGGAGGGGTGAAACGGGATGAATAGAGAACAACTCTTTAGATCGATCCTAAAAAAGATCAACGTTTGGAGAGGGAGAGAGACGAGTAAAGAGAGAAGAGTGTTGAAAATTGGACATTGCACGGTTCATGGAGCGGGTGAGACGCGGAGAAGGCGGGGGAGCAGGAGCAGAAGGAATGGTAGTTGTGAAGGAGAGGGCATGGGAATAGAAGAGGAAGAGGCAGGAGGAGAGGTGCCGGAGATGACATCAGAGGGGGGTGTGGAGGGGGCAGGGAGGGGAGGCGGAGCAGGGGCAGGAGGAAGGGGAGAAGGAGAGGGAGGAACAAAGGGCAGCTGATCAAAGTCAGACCAATGAAGAGAGGGCGGAGGAGGGGTGGGAGGGGGGGTGAGGAATGGAGAACGAGTCTCATCAAAGATAACATCCTGGCTTCGAATGAGCTGCTGAGAGAAGGGAGCATAGAAAAGATAGCTAGGTCAGTCAGCGTTGATGCCAATAAACGCACAGAGCTGGGTCTTGGGAGCGAGCTTCCCACCCTGACGTGCTCGATTGGCAGGATTGATGAGGCGACACAGCCCCACACCCGAAGAGGGCGGGCGGAGGGCTGGCGGCCAGTCCAGAGCTGGAAGGGTGTAATGGAAGGGCGAAGGGGATGAGGGCGAAGGTTGGAAAAAAGAGTGGCATGAACAAGAGGGTAGCTCCAAAGAGAGTGTGGAGCAGAGGCACGACTAAGGAGACAGCAGGTGATCTTTATGAGAGTGCGAATACGACGCTCGGCAACGCCATTCTGTTCGGGAGAATGCGGAAGGGTGGAGGTTTGGCGAATGCCACGAGAGGAGCAGTAAGAAGAGAGAGAGAGTGGTTAAAGATCTCGCCACCACCATCAAAGTAGAGGCATGCGACAGGACGGCCAAATCAAAGGCGCGCCTGCTCAGCCCAGCGAATGATGAGGGAGGGGGCGTCATATTTGGCACGGAGGGGATAGAAAGTGGCAAAACGAGAGTGGTCATCGACAAGAAGGAGAAAGTAACGATGACCCTGACGGGAGGCAATGGGAGAGGGGCCCCAGAGGTCCATCTACACAACATCAAGGGGTTTGGGGGAGGCAGAAGGGGAAGAAGGATGAGGAGATTGGGAGAGCTTGCCTTGAACACAAGGGGTGCATGGAGGAGCGGGAGAGGGAGGAAGGGGCGGGAGAGAGGAAGGGCGATCATGAAGCAGCTTCGAGTTGACCATGCTGCGAAGGTGAGGGAGTTGGGGTGGCCAAGGCAATGATGGAGAAGAAGGGTAGGTTGGGTGAGAGAGTGACAGTCGCAAGAGGAGACGGGAGGGGCAGACGTAGAGGAAGTGTGACTGACAGATGAGGGGATGGGAACACGAAGGGTGTAGAGGCGAGTAGTAGGAGATAGGGTGAAACGAGCAAGGTGCCGGTCGTGGTAATGAAGATCACAAGAAAGTGCACATGCGGGGAAGAGAACTCGCACACCCAGGCATTGGAGGGCAGGGAGGGATAGGAGGTTATGACGGCAAGAGGGAACATAAAGGCCAGTAACAGCGCCAGAGGGAGAGGCAGGATAGGGAAGAGAGGAAGTGCCAGTGCAAATCATGGTCATGGTCTCCCCAGCCCCATCAATAGAGAGGGGTCGAGGAAAATTGCGAAGGACGCCGGCATCACGAAAGACAGAGTCAGTAGCAGCACTGTCAAGGACAAAATCCAAGGTGCGAGGAAGTGAGAGAGCGGCAGCCGTAGGGCTGGGAGAGTGAGAAACAGTGCTTTGAAGGGGTGGAGAAAATGGAACGAGAAAGCAAGGGTCCATAAGAGGAGAAGCACCAAGGATGCTATACTGAGATGGCATGGTCACATTGAAGACAGAGACCAAAGAACCAATACCAGAGGTTACAGCAACAGAAGAGCGGTGAGGCTGATGGGACAGCGGAATCCAAGCAGAGGAGTGGAGAAGAGGGGAGGTCCAGCGGCAAGGAGGAGAGATGCAAGGGGAGGAAGGGGCAGCGAAGGGAGAGGAGAGTAGGGAAGGCAAGGGTAGGAGAGGAGGTACGGTAGAAGGAGGATGAGGGCGAAAGCGCAAAGGAAGAGAGGAAAGGGCGAGAATAGGCGCCATCAGGGGGAGGGGATATCAACAGAGCAGATGTGGGGAGACAAAAGAGGAGGAATATGGGCGAAGTAGTCAGCTGCTGAGCCGATGAGGGGAGATATAAGAGGAGGAGGATGGTAGGTCCGTTAGGACCGTTTTTTTTCTGAGAACCTGCCCCTTCCGCTGGCCGTAGCGCGCTCCTAGTGCGTACCTTTTCGCTGCCCGTCGATCGCCCCTAGCGTGCGCCGTATTTTCTGCCTGTAACGAGTAGATCCCTACCCCCCGCGCGCCTCGGTTACTGCTCTTCGCACGCCCCGTACGTTGCCCCGCGCGCGCCCCAATCGCTGCCTAGCGCGCGCCCCGTACGCTGCCCCACGCGCGCCCTATTCGCTGCCCGTCGCGCGCCCCATTTCCTGCCTAGCGCGCGGCCCATTCGCCCTGCCCTGCCCTTCTCCGTGCCTTACCACTGCCCTGCCCTGCCGATCGCAGTCCTACAGCCCGCGCGCCCCACGCGTACAGCCCGTACAGCCCGCGCGCCGCCCGCACGCAGCCCGTACAGCCCGCACCAGGCCCGCACGCAGCCCATACAGCCCGCGCCAGGCCCGCACGCAGCCCATACAGCCCGCGCCAGGCCCGTGCGCAGCCAGTACAGCCAGCACCAGGCCAGCGCGCAGTCCGTACAGCCCGCGCCAGGCCCGTGCGCACCTGCCCTGCCGCCTGCGCACCTGCACTGCTGCCACACTGCCGCCTGTACTGCTGTGGCTGTACTACTGCTGCTGCCTACGCTACTGCAGCTGCTGCACTACTGTCATTGCCCTACACATTGTAGTGCCAGCAAGCGTGGCTGCCCTGCCCTGCCTGCACGTGTAAGCTCTGCCTCGTGCACCTGCCCTGCTCCACGCTGCTGCTCTGCACGCGCGGCTGCCCTGCCTTGCCCCGCACTGTTGCACTGCTCGTCACGTGCCCCTGCCTGCACGCCGCCCTGCTGGCATCCGCCCTGGCCTGCCCTGCCCACGCGCTGCCCTGCTGGCCGCGCCGCCCTGCCCTGCCTGAGCGCCGCTAACAGCCGCGCCACCCTGCCCTGCTGACTGCTGCTCTGCCCTGCTCTGCCTGCGAGCCGCCCTGCTGGCCACCTCCCTGCTTTGCCCTGCTGCTAGCGCGCCCTACTGCTCTGCCCACTATGGCCACTCTCAGTGTACTTTCGTTTGATACAGAGGGCAGTCCGATATAGTTCGACGCGTGGCTAGATAACCTACAGCTGTACTTACTGAGCGATTCTAGGGACGGTCTCTCGCTATTTGACCTCATGTCTGGCGCCTCTCTGGCCCCTACCGACACAGCTGACAGTGCGACTCGCTCACAGCGGCTTACCCGTGACGCTGCTGCTCGCCTAGCCGTTCGCAACCACCTGCCGTTAGCCGAGCGTGCTCACTTTGGCCAGCACAAGACTGCTAGAGCCCTGTACGACACTGTAGTCGCTCGTTACTCCTCCCCGGCCACTGCTGCTCTAGGCCGTCTTATACTACCCTACCTGTTCCAAGAGCTGTCCGCCTTTGCTACAATCACTGACCTCGTAACTCACTTTCGCACTAGTGACGTCCGCTACCGAGCCGCGCTTCCCGCCGAGTTTCTAGCCAAGAACCCTCCTCCCATGTACATCACGCTCTAATTCATCGTCACCCGCCTCTATGGCTCTCTTAGCGCAGTCAGGAACCTCCTTCTCGCCCTTGACCCCACAGACCTCACTGTCGACCTGCTCGAGAAGCACCTCCTTGCAGCTGAGACCAGCATAGTCGCTGTAGGCGCTTCTCGTGGCACTCCTCGCACTCCCTTCTTTGAGGGGTGTTCCCCCTCCCCCCTTGTCCCCTCTGTCGCTTCTGCTGCTTAGGCAGAGTGTTGATATCTTTGCTCTAGACTATGATGCTATCCTTGCTGCCATGCATGCATTGAAAATTTGTGGTGAGGGTGACTGTTACCTGTGTATGCCGCCCGCCCCGGGTATAGAGGCTGTTGCTCTAGGTGTTAGTGAGTCTGCTCTCCCTGGTACTGTGCGTGCTGAGGCCTTGCACACCTTCAAGCTTGACTTAGGTTCTTCCCGCTGTTTCTTTCGCGACAGTACCACAGTCACACCACTCCCTGCACCTGTTGCTATCAGACTAGCTGACCCCTCAGGGGGCCCAGTTCTTGAACGTTCCTCCACGGTTCTCCCGTGTCCGGCGGTTCCGTCCCGCTCACTCTCAGGTCTTCACCTCCCCTCGTTCTCTGCGAACTTGGTGAGTACAGCTGCCCTTCAGAATGCGATGGTCACTACCACCACTCCTGGGGGTCAGCGTGTGTCGATCTGCACGTGTACACGGACGGGCCGTCACCTGGCCACGTTCACCCGACGGCCTGGGTCGAGTCTGTACACACTGACTACTGAGCCTTCTCAGGTAGCTGCGTCTGCGTCCGCGTCAGGTCAGCTTTCAGCCCCCTGCTCGTGTCGCCACCTGTCGCACCAGACTCTCCTTTGACACCACCGTCTTGGTCACCCCTCCATGTCACGTCTCCATGGCATGCACTCTCGTCTCCTTCTCTCTGGTCTTCCCAGGTCTCTCCCTGCCCTCCCACGCTTGCCTGCTCCGCTCTTCCTTCCTTGCGTCCAGGGGCGGCAGCGCGCTGATCCTCACTCCTCCTCGATTCCCCCGACAGAGGCTCCCTAGCAGAATATTCACATGGACGTGTGGGGCCCAGCCCTCGTCCGTGGACAGGGCCGCGAGCGGTACTTTCTGCTGGTTGTTGACGACTACTCGCGTTACGCCACGGTCTTCCCCTTGCGCAGCAAAGGGGAGGTCCCTGATGTTTCGATCCCTTGGATCTGCGCTCTCTGTCTCCAGCTCCGCGAGCTGTTCGAGACGGACCTTCCTGTCCTGCGTCTGCACTCTGACAGAGGTGGTGAGTTTGCCTCCGACCTCTTGCGGGACTTTTGTCGTGGGGAGGGCATTCGCCAGACGTTCACGCTTCCGGCCTCTCCGCAGCAGAATGGGGTTGCTGAGCACCACATTGGCTTAGTCATGGAGGTCACTTGTACCTCAATGATCCATGCGGCTGCCCCCCATTTTCTGTGGCCGTTTGCAGTCCGGTACGCTGCGCATCAGCTCAACCTCTGGCCCCATGTCTCCTTGCCGGAGACCTCGCCGACACTGCGTTGGACGGATGCGTCGGTGTTCCGGTTCTGGGGATCTCGTACCTTTGTCCGTGATACTTCCGTGGACAAGCTCTCCTCCCGCGCCATTCCCTGTGTCTTCCTTGGCTTTCCCCTGACGCGCTTGGCTGGCAGTTTTACCACCCCACCTCGCGCTGTGTCCTGCCCTCTCAGGACGTCACGTTTGACGAGTCGGTTCCCTTTTACTGTCTCTTCCCCTACCGCACTGCCCCTCTCCCCTCCCCGCCGCTCTTCCTCGCACCAGGTCCTCCTCCGGTAGACCCCCTCCCCCCTCAGGGTCCTGCTCCCTCAGGTGTGTCTCAGGTAGACCCTGCTGAGCCTGAGCGTGCTGAGCCTGGAGGTACTTTGTCTGCTGGTAGTCCCCTGGGTGTTTCGTCACGGTGGGAGCCTCTCTCTCTACCGCAGCTGCGCGGGTGGTTTGCTTAGCGCTGGACCCTTCGGAATGGCGCTGCTGGAGCTGGGAGGCCTGCCACTGGAGACCCTGGAGTTGGAGGCGCTGGAGCTGCAGGTACTGGAGGTGCTGGAGCTGCTTGTCCCGGAGGTGCTCGTACTGGAGGTACTGGAGCTGCTGGAGCTAGTGGCACTCCAGACGTTGGAGCTGGGGACCCTGGAGCTGGAGGTGCTGGAGCCGCGGGTCCCGGAGGTGCTGGCGCTACTGGAGCTTATGGAGCTGCGGGAGTTGGAGCTGGAGACCCCAGAGCTGGAGGCGCTAGCCCTTGGGCTGCTGGTGCTGTTGGTCCTGGTTCTGTAGGCACTGTGCAGCCATGATCGTACTATGTTCCACTGCTTCAGCAGGTTCTTGGTCTCCCGTCCTCTACTGGCCTTACTCCTCCCTTACTGTGTCCACCGCCTGACCGGTCGCAGCCGCAGTTACAGCCAGCCTCCCCACTGCCTGCTCCTTCTCCTTACACTGAGCAGAACGGAGGTCTTACAGAGCGTCGTGAGCCTGCGTCTCGCCCTGCCTTGCCTGTTCGCGCTGGTTGAGCTGGTCGTCGTGTTCCGCATCCGCGTCCTCCTCCTGTCCCTAGCACGCACTATATGGCACTTCGTCCTTCCTCTGTTCCACTGCGAGATCCCCCTGCCGTCTCCTCCTGCGTCCTCTCGTGCTGACGGACCGGACCCTCAGTCTGACTTACTTCGTGCTGCTAGTCCTACTGTCACACGTTTTCTGGTCACTGTTGTTACTGACCCTTCCTTTGAGTCCACTTCTGCGTCTGGCTTAGTTGCTGAGCTTGCTGACTTTGCTACCGCCTGTCGTCTCGACTACGCCGCTAGTCTTGTTGCTGAGGCTGAGTCTGTCTGTCCTCTGTCCGTCGGGGGTGAGTGTGCTCTTGGCACGGACGTCCCTGAGGACAGGCACGAGGTCTTTGAGTGTTTTGCAGCTGCTGTACATCATCTTGTGTCCATGCTAATTGCACCTGAGGGAGACTCGGATGCACCAGACATCCCGACCCCGCGCACTTACGAAGAGGCGATTTCGGGTCCCAACTCCTATCAGTGGCAGACAGCCATGGACGCACGCACTTACGTCGATGCAGTTCCCCCTCCTGGGGCGAACATAGTCGATGGCATGTGGATTTTCAGGGTGAAGCGGCCGCCGGGTTCTCCGCCTGTCTTCAAGGCTCGTTACGTTGTAAGAGGCTTTAGTTAGCGACAGAGAGTTGACTTCTTCCATACCTTCTCCCCTACCCCGAAGATGACCACTCTTCGGGTGCTGCTGCACGTTGCCGCTCAGCGTGACTACGAGCTTCACTCTCTTGACTTCATCACAGCTTTCTTACAGGGCACCCTGCACGAGGAGATTTGGCTGCGCCGCCCATCTGGCTTCACTAGGTCGTTTCCTATAGGTACCGAGTGGAGCCTCCGTCGGCCAGTCTACGGTCTCCGCCAGGCGCCTCGTGAGTGGCACAACACACTGAGGACGACACTTGCGGCTCTTGGGTTCGCTCCTTCGACTGCTGACCCGTCGCTGTTTCTACGTACCGATACTTCGTTGCCGCCGTTCTACATCCTCGTGTACGTCGACGACTTGGTCTTTGCTACTGCTGACACTGAGAGACTGGCCCTAGTGAAGTCGGAGCTGCAGAAGAGACACACGTGCACAGACTTGGGTGAGCTGCGGAGCTATCTTGGCTTGCAGATCACCCGGGACATAGCACGGCGCACCACTACCTTGACTCAGTCACACATGGTGCACCAGGTCCTTCAGCGCTTCGACTTCGAGTACTCCTCGCCACAATCCACTCCTCTGCCTACTGGTCATTTGCTCTCAGCTCCACCTTTGGACGAGTTCGTAGAGCCGAGTGGCCGATCCAGAGCTTGTGGGCTGCCTCATGTACCTGATGACCTGCACTCAACCTGACATAGCCTACCCTCTTGGCATCGTGGCAGGCTACGTTGCGCTCAGGAGACACCCACCAGAGCACTGGAAGGCCGCTAAGAGAGTGATGCGCTACTTGTGCAGTACGTTGGGCATGGGGCTCGTGCTTGGAGGACAGAGTTGAGTTGTCCTCACTGGACACGCAGACGCTTCTTGGGTTGACGACTTTGCTACGCAGCGGTTGTCACAGGGTTACACTTTCAGCCTTGGCTCCGGCTCTGTTTCTTGGCGGTCTACCCACTCGTCTTCTGTTCTCAGATCCACTTGTGAGGCTGAGATCTACGCAGGGGCCATGGCTGCACAGGTTTTACGCTAGCTCACCTACCTGCTGACCGACTTGGGAGAGCCACCTTGTTCTCCTCCAGTTCTGTACGTAGTAAACAAGGCCATGATTGCCTTGTGTCAGGATCACAGACTGGAGCACAGAACGAAGCACATCGCTCTGCGTTACTTCCTTGCTCGAGAGTTGCAGCAGCATGGTCAGCTTCGTCTTGCTTACGTGGCCTCTTGGGCCAACAGTGCTGATATCTTCACCAAGGAACTTCAGCCTTGTGACCATCAGCGTTTTTGTACTGTTTTAGGCCCGCTCACTTCTTGACTTTGTTTGTACTGTAATTTATATACATATACCTGCATGCTTGCACTTGCTAGGTTTTGATCACTGTACTGCTTGTTCTCTATTATATAACTCTGCATGTGAACTGGCCTTGTGCTTAGAGTGTGTGGTGACTTCGTGGTCCACCCTGAGCTTGCTTTGTTTTGTCGTTTCTCTTGACTGGTCTTGTGACCATTTCTTTCTCTGGCTATCCCCCATTTCGCCTATGGGGTTGTGTCAAAACATATATGCCTATGTTCTTTAGGCTATATGGGTGTTAGCACTAGGGGGTACAAAATTTCTCTCGATGTTGTTCTTGTACCCCTCCTCCTTGACCTAATCACCAACTATTCTCCTAAGATTCTAACAGAGGAATATGGGCGAAGTAGTCAGCTGCTAAGCCATTGGTGGGAGAAACATGAGGAGGAGGAATAGGGATGAAGTAGTCTGCTGCTGCGCCGCCGAGGGGAGAAAGAAGAGGAGGAGGGATAACGGCAGAGAAGTATTCTGCTGCGCTGCCGAGGGGAGAAACAACAGGAGGAGGGATAATAGCAGAGTAGTCTGCTGCTGCGCCGCTGAGGGGAGAAACAAGAGGAGGGATAATAGTGGAGTAGTCTACTGCTGCGCTTCTAAAGGGAGAAACAAGAGGAGGAGGAAGAATTGCGAAGGAGTCTGCAGTTGAGCACCTGAGGGGAGGATATTGAGGAGGAGGAAAGGTGTGGAAGAGCAACAGCCACAAGACACAATCAGCTGCCAGCTGCAGCAGATGAGGAGAGGAAAGAGGTGGAGGAAGGGGTGAGATAGTGGAGGGGAAACTGGAGGGAGAGAGGAGAGGCGGAGGATGGTGAAGGGGAGGATTGTGAGAAGGGCGGGGACTTGACGGAAGGGCAGGGCGGGCCACAATTAGCTACTAGCCGTAGCATATGAGGAGAGAAAGGAGGAGGAGGAAGAGGTGAGATAGTGCTGGGAAACAGAGAGAGAGGAGAGGAGGAGGGAGGTGAAGGGGTGGATTGCGGGGACAACGGATGAGCATGGGTACGAGGTGGCAGCCAGCTGAAGCAGATGCAGAGGGGAAGCAGGAGGTGAGGAGGAGATGTAAGAAGGAGCAGGAGGAGAGAAGAGAGGTGGAGGAGAGTGGAGAGGCAAATGCTGTGGGCGGATAGGGTTAGTGTGGGGCGCGAGAGTCTGGGAAGGCGCACCACAAAGAAGTGCGTGGGCGCCCGGGAGGAGAAGAGGCTGGGCACCCGCGAGAAAGAAACGGAGGGCACTCACGAGGGGATAGGGAAGGTCGGCCACGTGGGGCGGGACGTCCGCGACCAGAGGGCAAGGGGGGGGGGGGGGCTCGACGATGGGGGAAGGCACGCGCAGAGACAGGGTAGAGTGCGCACGGGCATGGGGCAGGTGGCACGACGGCGAAAGCAGGACGCGCGCAACGACGAGTCAGGGCGCACGCGTCGATGGGGCAAGGCGCGCGCAGCGATAGCGCAGGGCGCGTGACGTTCATGAAAGGCGGCTAGGGGGGGTCCGCGACCGCTTTAAAGGGCTGCGCGGCTGCCTAAGGGGAAATCCGCGACTTCAAAAAAAAGAGAGAAAAAAAAAGTCGAGATGATAGAAAGCCGGAATTTCACGAGTGCCTACGGGTGCTTAAGAGTCTAAGCATCATAAAGAGATGTGAATAATGAAGAATTGCCTAGGATCAGGCTCTGATACCATGTTAAGATAGGACTTAGGGCCATAGCTAGAGATAATAGTCGAAGAGATTAACTAGGAAGAATGTCGAGATACAAATGTAGGAAAACCTAAGTGAACTTAGGGTGTGTTCAAATTGTGCTAGAAACTAAGAAATGAACCTAAAGTGAACTGGAAATGTAACTCGCTCTAAACATGGCGAAATAACAAAATAGCACCATGATAAATGCCAGAGCGAGCTCTAGCCTACTCTAAAACCAGCAGCTCCAGCACCTCCGGTACCTCCAGCTCCAGCACCTCCACCGGCAGGGCCTCCAGCTCCAACAACGCCACTCCGAAGGTGGGTGCGCCAGCAAACCACTCTCGCAGCTGCCATGGTGAGAGAGGCTCCCGTCGGCGAGACCGTTGTGGCGATGCACCCGTAGGACCTCCAGCATACGCAGTACCCCTAGGCTCAGTACCCCCAGACTCAGTACCCTCTGCCTTGGCACCCCTAGGCTCAGCACCCCCAGGCTCTGCACCCTCAAGCTCAGCACCCCGAGGCTCCGCACTCTCAGGCTTAGCACCCTCAGGCTCAGCACCCCCAGGCTCCGCGCTCTCAGGCTCAGCACCCCATAACGCAGCACCCCTAGCAGCACCACCCCCAGCAGCACCAGAGTCGACAGCAACCAGCTGCAGAGGCGGCGAAGACGGTCGAGGTGGAAAACCCGGAGGGGTCTCCAAGCGTGGTGAGCGGTGGGGGGCTGCCGCGTCGTCAGCATGAACGCCACCCCCCTCAGCTGGGCCAGCGGTGTCAGACGTGACCTCGAAAGGCTCAGCAAATGGGAGTGGGTCTACCTGAGACACACCTGAAGGAGCAGGACCCTGAAGGGGGAGGGCGTCTACCGGAGGGGGACATGGAGCGAGGAAGAGCGGGGGGGGGGGAGAGGGGGGGGGGGGGGGGGGGAAGAGACAGTAAAAGGGAACCGACTCGTGAAATGTGACGTCCTGAGATGGCACGACACGACGCGAGGTGGGGTAGTAAAACTGCCAGCCAGGCGCATCAGAGGGAAAGGCAAGGAAGACACAGAGAATGGCGCAGGAGGAGAGCTTGTCCGCGGAGGTATCGCGGACAAAGGAACGAGAGCCCCAGACCCGGAACACCGACGCATCGCCAACCTCTCCCGTCCAACGAAGTGTAGGCAAGGTCTCCGGCAAGGAGACACAGGGCCAGAGGTTGAGCAGATGTGCAGCGTACTAGACCGCAAACGGCCACAGAAAATGGATCATGGAGGTACGAGCCACCTCCATGACTAAGCCAATGCAGCGCTCAGCAATCCCATTCTGCTACGGGGAGGCCGGAAGCGTGAACAACTGGAGGATGCCCTTCCCATGACAAAAGTCCCGCAGGAGGTAGGAGGAGAACTCACCACCTCTGTCAGAGTGCAGACGCAGGACAGGAAGGTCCTGGCGGAACCGCCCGCGGAGCTGGAGACGGACAGCACGGATCCAAGGGATCAAGACATCAGGGACCTCCCCCTTGCTGCGCAAGGGGTAGACCATGGTGTAACGTGAGTAGTCGTCAACAACCAGTAGAAAGTAATGCTCGCGGTCCTGTCCACGGCCCCACACGTCCATGTGGAGAGTCTGCAGGGGAGCACTCATCGGGGGAAACGAGGAGTGTGGAGCGGCGCGCTGTTGCCCCTCGACGCAAGGAAGGCAGGGCGGGGCAGGCGAGGGCGGGAGGGGAGGCAGAGACCTGGGAAGACCAGAGACAAGGAGGCGGGAGTGCATGCCACGGAGGCATGGCAGGGAGGGGTGACCAAGGCGGTGGTGCCAAAGGAGAGTCTGGTGTGAGAGGAGGCGACATGAGCAGGGATCTGCTACCGGACCTGACGCGGACACCTGACCAGACGCAGCTACCTGAGTAGGCTGAGTAGTCAGTGAGTACAAGCTCGGCCCCGGCCGATGGGTGAACGTGGCCAGGTGACGCCCCGTCCGTGCACACGTGCAGATCAACACACGCAGGAGTGGTGGTTTTGACCATGGCATCCTGGAGGGCAGCGGTACTCACCAAGTTCGTAGAGAACGAGGGGAGGTGAAGACCTGAGAGTGAGCAAGACGGAACCGCTGGACACGGGAGAACAGTGGAGGAACGTGCAAGAACCGGCCCCCTTGAGGGGTCAGCCAGAGAGACTGCAACCGGTGCAGGGAGCGGTGTGACTGTGGTACTATCGCGAAAGAAACAGTGGGAAGCACGTGAGTCAAGCGTGAAGGTGTGTAAGGCCTCAGCATGCGCAGTACCAGAGAGAGCAGACTCACAAGCACCTAGAGCTGCAGCCTCTATA
Source organism: Closterium sp. Naga37s-1 (assembly GCA_947471745.1). NCBI lineage: Eukaryota > Viridiplantae > Streptophyta > Zygnematophyceae > Desmidiales > Closteriaceae > Closterium > Closterium sp. Naga37s-1. Next base: position 2,586,095 of record CANJKZ010000858.1, read on the forward strand.
CCTGGGTCGGGCAACACATACAGTCAAAGCATACATGCCAGCAAGGATAGCGTTATAGTCAAGAGCAAATATATCCACATTGTTCCTAAGCAGCTCTAGCTAGCGGGGGAGCTCAGCCTCGTCGCCAAACTCTGCGCGCAAGGCGTCGTCAAGACGGGAGAAGCAGTGATACTGTGTGTGACCAACCTTCCCGCATGTCTGACCAGCGCGATCACTTGAGCGAATGACGTACGGGCAGCGAACACTACCCCCAGACGCCCCACGCTGAGCGAACCACTCATGAATTCGCTGGGGTGTAAGGGTCTCGCGCGGACGCTGCTGCTGCTGCTGCCTCTGGCCACCGCCAGAACCTCCCTTCTAAACGGCCCCACCCCGACCGCCACCACTGCCGCCGCCACCACTCCCACTGCCGCCACCACTGCCACCACCGCCACCACCACTCCCACCGCTTCCACCACCGCTGCCACCGAGGCCTACACTCCCACCACCACTCCCACTGCCACCTCCACCGCCTCCACCTCCTCCACCACCACCTCCACCGATGCCACCCCCACCACTCTTGCCTCCCTTGCCCTTGCCGCTGCGACGCCTCCTACTAGGAGTACACGCAACCCCGACCTCCTCAGCACGAAGGAAGTTATCAGCAGCAGAAGAGGCAAAAGAAGGGGGCAAGGGGGGAGGGGGAACACCCCTCAAAGAAGGGAGTGCGAGGAGTGCCACGAGCAGAACCTACAAGTCTAAGCTGCAAGGAGGTGCTTCTCGAGCAGGTCGACAGTGAGGTCCATGGGGTCAAGGGCGAGAAAGAGGTCCCTGACTGCGCATCATCACCATCCACGGCATCCCCGCTACACTCATCTCAGACAGAGACCCCAAGTTTACTAGTAAGTTCTGGAAGGAGCTCATGGGGTTGTTGGGGACTAAGCTTGCGATGTCTTCAGCATACCACCCCCAGACTGACGGACAGACAGAGCGACTCAATCAAGTGGTTGAAGAGTTACTGCGCACAGCTTGCAAAGACGACGCCAGCCACCGGGACATACAGTTACCAACCCTAGAGTTCGCTTACAACAACGCGTCACATGCGGCCACAGGGAAATCTCCTTTCTTCCTGTGTTACGGATGGGAACCACTCACACCACAGCAGCCAACCACACCGGCACACGTCCAAGCCGCACATGACTTCGTCACCACCATGCAGAAGCTATGGGAGAAGAATCAGCGACGTCTCACCACGATGCAGAACTCCCAGAAGCAGTATGCCGATCGCCAGCGACGTGATCACTCAGTAGCAGTCGGAGATCAGGTGCTTCTCGACACGCGCAACTTGAACCTGTCTCACCTACCATCCAAGCTCCAGCCTCGCGTATGTGGTCCTTTTCTTGATGAGGCACAGGTGACACCGGTAACATTCCGCTTGCGCTTACCTACTACGTGGAAGCTTCACAACGCTTTCCATGTTCAGCTACTGAAACCCCGCAAGGACCCCAACCAACAGTTCCAGGGACGGCAGCTACCGCCAACACCACCTGTTCTCATACAGGATGAACCCGAGTATGAAGTGGAGCACGTTCTTACTCATCGGTGCCGCGGCGGTAAGACCCTCGAGTTCCTGATACGCTGGAAGGGATATGACCCCACTGAGGATAGTTGGGTTGCAGAAGCTGATATGGGCAACGCACGCCGTGCTCTCAAGGACTATCTTGTCAAGAAGGGTGTTTCTCACGCCACCCAGCTTTGAGGGGGGGACGTGTGAGAGTACGACGACTTATGCTGGCTTTGCTAGCATGCGTGGACTTTATTATGCTATATCTAGCTTGGGTTGATTTTATCATGCATAGTTATGCTTGATTTCCTAGGTTAGGTGCATTCCTATATTTTGTTATAGTTATAGCACCGAACCCGGTTACGTGTACCGAACTCAAGCACATTCGGTTTCCACCGAATTGCTCTCTATTGGGTTCGAGAAGGTTCTGTTCGGGGCGCTTCGCGACCCTCAGAACATTTGCATAACACCTGGGTAACTGGCGTTGTGTCGAGACTATATATAGCCTCGTTTTGTACCTAGGTGAAGCATTCAATTACAACTCTCTTTTCTGAGCTCGATCCTAGATCCTCACTGTTGCCGCCTTGGGACCACCAACGTTTCTACACCCAGCTTGGCCTTGTGCCAGCCCGTCCTCACTTGCTTACGTAGAGATGCTTTGTCCTTCTTGTTTTGTACTCTTGCATCTCATTATATTTGCTATATACCTGCATGTGAACTGGCGTTGTGGCCCTTTTTGCTTGCTCTTGGAGTGTGTGGTGACTTTGAGCTCCACCATGAGATTTGTCTTGTTCTTGTGGACTGGTCTTGTGACCCTTGCTTGTCCTTGCTAACTGGTCATGTGACCCTTGCTTGCTCTCAGACTGTGTGTGTCCTTGAGACCCACCCTGAGATATGTGCTGTTTTTCCCTAGGATTATCGACACCTAGACTATGGGGGTGTGTCAACATATATTTTATATGTGTTGTTTAGGTTAGTCTATGTGTTACATTTCTACTTCTTTGCATGATTAGGGTTTGCTATATCTAGGGTTGTACTTCACATTTTCTATCAATTGATTGAGTTTCATATCGTAACAAGAATCAAACTCAGCAACAAGACTAGCGGCGTAGTCGAGACAACACGTAGCAGCAAAATCAACAAGCTCAGCAACTAAGGCAGACGCAGAAGTGGACTCAAACGAAGGGTCGGTGATAACAGTGGCTAGGAGACGCGTGACAGTAGGGCTGGCAGCACGAACCAAGTCAGACTCAAGGTCTGGAATGTCAGAAAGAGAGGACGCCAGAGGAGACAGCAGGGGGACACGCTATGGAACAGAGGATGGACGAAATATTATAGTGTGAGTGCCGGGGACAGGAGGAGGACGCGGACGAGGAACACGGCGACTAGATACGGACAGCACGGATCTAAGGGATCAAGACATCAGGGACCTCCCCCTTACTGCGGAAGGGGAAGACCGTGGTGTAACGCGAGTAGTCGTCAACAACCAGCAGAAAGTAATACTCGCGGTCCTGTCCACGGACCCGGGCTGGGCCCCACAAGTCCATGTGGAGAGTCTGCAGGGGAGCAGTAATCGGGGGAAACGAGGAGGAGTGATGAGCGGCACGCTGCCGCCCCTCAACGCAAGGAAGGCAGGGTGGGGCACGCAAGGGCGGGAGGGGAGGCAGAGACCTGGGAAGACCAGAGACAAGGAGGCGGGAGTGCATGCCACGAAGGCGTGGCAGGGAGGGGTGACCAGGGCGGTGGTGCCAAAGGAGAGTCTGGTGTGAGAGGAGGCGACACGAACAGGGGGCTGATACCTGACCTGACGCGGACACCTGACCAGACGCAGCCACCTGAGTAGGCTTAGTAGTCAGTGTGTACAGGCTCGACCCAGGCCGACGGGTGAACGCGTAGATGACGGCCCGTTCGTGTACACGTGCAGATCGCCACACGCTGACCCCCAGGAGTGTTGGTATTGACCATCGCATCCTGGAGGGCAGCGGTACTCACCAAGTTGGTAGAGAACTGGGCCCCCTGAGGGGTCAGCCAGAGAGACTGCTATAGGTGCAGGGAGTGGTGTGACTGTGGTACTGTCGCGAAAGAAACAGCGGGAAGCACCTGAGTCAAGCGTGAAGGTATGCAAGGCCTCAGCAGGCGCATTACCAAAGAGAGCAAACGCGCTAGCACTTAGAGCAGAAGCCTCTATACCTGGGTCGGGCGGCACACACACGTAACAGCCACCCTCAGCACTAACACTCAAAGCATACATGGTAGCAAGGATAGCGTCATATTCAAGAGCAAATATATCCACATTGGTCCTAAGCAGCTCTAGCCAGCGGGGGAGCTCAGCCTCGTCGCCAAACGGGAGAAGCCTAGGCTGTGTGTTTCCACCTTTCCCGCATGTCTGACCAGCCCGCTCACTTGTGCGAATGACGTACAGGCAGCAAACATTACTCCCAGGCGCCCCACGCTGAGCATGTTAGAGACTAAGGACGGAGTCTACGAAGATTAGGTGCCTAAATTTCTCAAAATCGTTGGCTTAGAATTCTGGACAGAAAACGTCGAGTTCACAAGAAACGCCGTCGACGAAAGGTGCACTGTTAAAACTTCACCAGACTATGTTGTAGCCCTAGTCCGTGGCTACAATTCCCAAGTTGAATCGTACGAAAAGGTGAAGTATTTCTTGAGTTATCAATTTCGGCGCACTAGGGGGTATGCTGCCATAGAATCTTAACTCAATCACAAAGTTCACACAATTACCACACAAGGAAGTTAGAGTAGCAATTAACCAGGTGGGAGGGGAAGAGGAGGACAAGAGGGAAGGTCCCCAAGGAGTCCCCAACCAAGGAAACCCCATAAGCACACCAAATCCCTTCCCTATAGGAACCCCACTTTGACCTTTGTCCATTTCCCAACCTCCACAATCCACCTCACCCAAGTTGGCCACACTTGCCAACCCAATTTGGTTTCTCCCAACCACTTGGCAGCATCTACAGTGATGGGGACGAATTTCCCAACCCCCCAAAATCTGTACCCCATATTGAGTCACTTCACAACTTCCCAAAGTCGTCGCAACACAAACAAATCTTTGAACGATCACAACTTCCTCGTTCTTCGTCGGAAAGCTCTTGTACAGAGGAGTCACTTCAGATATATGCTCAAGCCAAATAACATTCACACACACTCAGAAAAACCAAACCACACCAAACACAAATTCTTGCACACGCTCACACCACGCATGCAACACACGAACGTGTAATGGGAGGCAGACTGACGTGAATGCAAATGATAGCATCACACAACAGAGCAAACCACTCACGAAGCTGCTGGGGCGTAAGGGTCTTGCGTGGACGCTGCTGTTGCCGCCTCTAGCCACCGACAGAACCTCCCCTCTGAGCGGCTCCACCCCGGCCACCACCACTGCCGCCGCCACCTCTCCCACTGTTGCCATCACCGCTGCCACCACTCCCACCACTGCCACCACCACCGCCACCGAATCCTCCACTCCCACCACCACTCCCACCACCACCACCGCCACCTCCACCGCCTCCGCTGCCTCCACCACCGCCTCCACCGCCGCCACCCCCACCACTCTTGCCTCCCTTGCCCTTGCCGCTGCGGCGCCTCCCACTAGGAGCAGACGCAACCCCGACCTCCTCAGCACGAAGGAGGTCAACAGCTGCAGCAGAAGCCACAGAGGGGCAAGGGGGGAGGGGGGTGGTAAACAATCAATGCGTATGGTCACTGTATCGGGTTTGCTGATGGGTTTGGTAAGTGGGGTCATGGATTCAGTTACTAACGACAGGTAAGAAATCACGCGAATGGTCACATATTTAACTCCCGAATGGTCACATATGTAACTCCCGCCAAAAATTCTTGAAACCCTACAAAATTTCCGCTCGCGCCTAACCAATCAGCTGACTTCTAAGAAAACAAAAACCCACTTTGGGAACGGATCAACCCTAAACACCTGGCGAGTTGTGTTTAGGGTTGATTCATCCGTAAATGCATCCAGGTTCGTTTTGGATATTATCTTTTTTGCGCGGGAGTTTCATCTGTGACCATTCACATTACTATTTCCCAGTTGATTGTGACTGATTCCGTGAAACGTTTTATCAAACATGTGAAAACACGCTTTGCAGTGATCGTACCGGTTTTTCTTTTTACCAAACATATTATCGAGACCCTGGCCACGCTGCTGCAACTCTCGAGCAAGGAAGTAGCGCAGAGCAATGTGCTTCGTTCTGTGCTCCAGTCTGTGCTCTTGACACAAGGCCAGCATGGCCTTGTTGTCGACGTACAGAACTGGCGGAGAACGAGGCGCCTCTCCCAAGTCGGTCAGCAGGTAGGTGAGCCAGCGAAGCTCCTGTGCAGCCATGGCCCCAGCGTAGATCTCAGCCTCACAACTGGAGCTGAGAACAGAAGAAGAGCGGGTAGACCGCCAGGAGACAGAACCGGAGCCAAGGCTGAAGGTGTAACCCTGTGACGACCGCTGCGTAGCCAAGTCGTCAACCCAGGAGGCGTCAGCGTGACCAGTGAGGACAACTCGAGCCCGTCCTCCAAGCACGAGCCCCATGCCCGATGTACTGCACAAGTATCGCAACACCCTCTTCGCAGCATCCCAGTGCACCTTTCGGTGCCTGCCGGGAGCCACGTAGCGAGCCAGAAGGCTGAGAGGGTATGCGAGGTCAGGTCGTGTGCAAGTCATCAGGTACATGAGGCAGCCCACAAGCTCTGGATACGGGCCACTCGGCTCTACGGACTCGTCCGAAGGTGGAGCTGAGAGCGAGTGACCGGTAGGCAGAGGAGTGGACTGTGGCGAGGAGTAGGTGAAGCCGAAGCGCTGAAGGAGCTGCTGCACCATGTGTGACTGAGTCAAGGTAATGGTGCGCTGTGCTCTATCCCGGGTGATCCGCAAGCCAAGATAGCTTGTCAGCTCACCCAGGTCTGTGCACGTGTGTCTCTTCTGCAGCTCGGACTTCACGTGGGCGAGTGCCTCAGTGTCAGCAGTAGCAAAGACAAGGTCGTCTACGTACACGAGAACGTAGAACGGCGGCAGAGTAGTGTCAGTGCGTAAGAACAGAGAAGGGTCAGCAGTAGGAGGAGCAAAACCAAGAGAAGCAAGAGTCGTCCTGAGTGTGTCGTGCCACTCACGGGGTGCCTGGCGAAGACCGTAGACTGGCCGCCGGAGGCTCCACTGGGTACCAGCAGGAAACGACCCAGTGAAGCCAGGTGGGCGGCGCAGCCAGATCTCCTCGTGCAGGCTGCCCTGCAGGAAGGCTGTGCTGAAGTCAAGCGAGTGGAGCTCGTAGTCACGCTGAGCAGCAACGTGCAGAAGTACCCGAAGAGTGGCCATCTTCGGGGTAGGGGAGAAGGTATGAAAGAAGTCAACTCCCTGTCGCTGACTGAAGCCACGTGCAACGTAACGCGCCTTGAAGGCAGGCGGAGAACCCGGCGGCCGCTTCACCCTGAAGATCCACATGCCACTGACGATGTTCGCCCCAGGTGGGGGAACCTCGTCTACGTAGGTGCCTGTGGACTTCCAGGAAGCCATCTCTGCGTCCATGGCTGCCTGCCACTGAGAGGAGTAGGGACCCTCTATCGCCTCTGCGTAAGAGCGCGGGGTCGGGATGTCTAGTGCATCCGGGTCTCCCTCAGGGGCAAGCAGCATGGACACGAGATGAGGTGAAGCAGCAGCAAAACACTCAAGGTCCTCCTGTCTGTCCTCCAGGACGTCCGTGCCAAGAGCACACTCACCCCCGACGGACGGAGGACAGACAGACGCAGACGCAGACTCAGCAACAAGACTAGCGGCGTAGTCTAGGCGACAGGCTGCAGCAAAGTCAACAAGCTCAGCAACAAGAGCAGACGCAGCAGAGGACTCAAACAGAGGGTCAGTGACAGCAGTGGCCAGAAAGCGCGTGACAGAAGGACTAGAAGCACGAAGGGAGTCAGACTCCGGGTCCGGACCGTCAGGAAGAGAGGACGCAGGAGGAGAGGGCAGAGGGACACGCTGTGGAGCAGTAGAAGGACGCAGTGTCATAGAGTGAGTGCCTGGGACAGGAGGAAGACGCGGACGCGAAACACGAACAGCACGAACAGGACGGACAGGCGACGCAGAACGAGACTCAGGCGACACAGGACGAGACTCTCGACGCTCTGTAAGACCTCTAGTCGGACCGGAGTAAGGAGAAGGACCTGGCAGCGGAGAGGCCGCCTGCAACTGCGACTGGGACTGGACAGGCGGTGGACTCAGGAAAGGAGGAGGAGGACCAGGAGAAGGCGGGGAGCCAAGAACCTGCTGAAGGAGCGGAACGTAGTACGGCCGCGGCCGCGCAGTGCCTCCAGAGACAGCAGAGACAGAACCGGTACCCTCAGCCCCAGGGCCTCCAGTCCCAGCAGCACCTCCAGCAGCACCAGCACCAGCACCACCTCCAGCAGCGCCAGCACCTCCAGTAGCTCCAGTAGCACCTCCAGTACCTCCAGCAGCACCAGCACCAGTAGCACCTCCAGCAGCTCCAGCACCAGCAGCACCTCCAGCAGCTCCAGCACCAGCAGCACCCCCAGCATCTCCAGCACCTCCAGTAGCTCCAGTAGCACCTACAGCACCTCCAGCAGCCCCAGCACCAGCAGCACCAGCAGCAACCCGACCGCGCCGAGAGTACCACTCACGAAGGTGCTGTGGAGAGAGAGGCTCCCGCCGCGACGGGACACCTAGAGTACCTCCAGACGCAGCACGCGCAGGCTCAGTACCTCCAGACACAGTACCCTCAGGCTCCACTCCCCCAGGCTCAGCACGCCCAGTCTCAGCACCCCCAGACTCAGCACCCCCAGTCTCAGCACCCCCAGACTCAGCACCCCTAGCAGTACCTGAGGCGACCGCTACCTCGACTGGCTCGGCAGGGTCTACCTGGGACACACCTGAGGGGGCAGTACCCTGGGGGGGGAGGGAGTGTACCAGGGGAGTACCTGGTGCCAGGAAGAGGGGCGGGGGGGGGGGAAAGGCAGTGCGGTAGGGAAAGAGACGGTAGTACGACACCGACTCGTCGAACGTGACGTCCTGAGAGGACAGAACACGACGCGAGGTGGGGTGGTAGAACTGCAACCCGGGTGCGTCAGGAGGGAAGCCAAGGAAGACACAGGGAACGGCACGGGAGGACAGCTTGTCCGCTGTAGTATCGCGGACAAAAGCTCGAGATCCCCAGACACGGAACGCGGACGCATCTCCAACCTTCCCCGTCCACCGCAGAGTAGGTGTGGTCTCCGGCAAGGAGACACGAGGCTGAAGGTTGATCTGATGCGCAGCGTACTGAACCGCGAACGGCCACAGAAAGTGGGGAGCAGCCGCATGGATCATGGACGTACGAGCGACATCCATGACCATGCCAATGCGGCGCTCAGCAATCCCATTTTTCTGCGGGGAGGCCGGAAGCGTGAACGTCTGGCGGATGCCCTCCAAACGACAGAAGGCTCTCAGGAGGTCGGAGGAAAACTCCCCGCCTCTGTCTGAGTGCAGACGCAGAACAGGAAGGTCACAGAACAGTCGATCAACACCTCAGTGACCTCACGCTTGCTGCGCAAGGGGAAGACTGTGGTGTAACGCGAGTAGTCGTCAACGACCAGCAGGAAGTAACGCTCGTGACCCTGTCCACGAACGCGGGTTGGGCCCCACACGTCCATGTGAAGAGTCTGCAGAGGGGCCTCACTCGGAGGAAACGAGGAGGAGTGAGGAGCGGCGCGCTGCCGGCCCTCGACACAAGGAACACAGGTGGGGGCAGGCCCCGGAGGAAGGGGAGGGAGGGACCTGGGGAGTCCAGAGACAAGAGCACGGGAGGCCATACCTCGAAGACGAGGCAGGGAGGGGTGACCAAGGCGGTGGTGCCAGAGGAGAGTCTCGTGGGCCAGAGGACGACACGAGCAGGGGGCAGACGCAGGACTAGACCTGGACGCAGCAGCAAACACCTGAGTGGACGCAGCTACCTGACCAGACGCAAGGACCGGAGGAGGCGCAGTAGTCAGTGTGTACAGACTCGACCCTGGCCGACGGGTGAACGTGGCCAGGTGACGGCCCGTCCGAGAGCAAGTGCAGTGGGTCACACGCTGACCTCCAGGGGTGAACTGGTCAACCCACGCGTCCTGGAGGTCAGCTCCACTCACCAAGTTCGTAGAGAACGAGGGGAGGTGGAGTCCCAACAGCAAGCCCGACGGGGCCGCAGGACACGGTAGAACCGTGGAGGAGTGTGCAAGGACTGGGCCCCCGGAGGGGTCAGCAACGGAGACCGCAACAGGCCGACGGAGCGGCGTGAGCGTGGTGCTGTCTCTAAAGAAAGAGCGCGAAGCACCAGAGTCAAGTGTGAAGGTGTGAAAGGACTCAGTAGGTGCAGTACCAGAGGGAGGAGACGTACCAGCACCTGGAGCAGCAGACGCACTAGCACCTAGAGCAGCAGCCGCACTAGCACCTAGAGCAGCAGCCACAGTGCCCGGGTCGGGCGGGACACGCAGGTAACAGTCACCCTCAGTAATATCAGCAAGAGCATACATGGCAGCAAGGATAGCATCAAAGTCTAGATCAAAGATAGGCACATTCTGCAGAAGCAGATCATGCCAACGAGGAAGCTCAACAGCGTCAGGAAACTGGGTACGCCAAGCGTCAGTCAGGCGGCCGAAGCAGCGCTGCGTGGTGTGTGGGAGACCACACACCTCCCCACTACGAGTGCTTGTGCGAAGAACGTACGCGCAGGGACCTGCACCCCCAGACCTCCCACGCCCAGCGTACCACTCACGAAGCTGCTGAACAGATGGGGTCTCACGGGTGCGCAGCTGCTGCTGACGCTGGCCGCCACCAAGGCCTCCACGCGGCGTGGCTGCACCGCGACCAGCACCACCTCCTCCGCTACCTCCACCACCGCTGCCGCCGCCTCCACCGCCTCCGCCACCGCCTCCACGGCCTCCACCGCCGCCACTGACGCCACCACCCCCGGGACCACCCCCACCACCACCTCCACCTCCTCCACCGCTTCCTCCACCGCCGCCTCCACCACCCTTGCTTCCCTTGCCCTTGCCAGTGCGGCGTCGCCCACTAGGGGCAGACGCAGCACCGACCTCCTCAGTGCCAACGAGGTCGACAGCAGCAGCAGAGGCAACAGAGGGGAGAAGGGGGACACCCCTCAAAGAAGGGGGTGCGACAGTCGCCGCGAGAAGCCCCAACAGCTAAGATACTCTTCTCAGCTGCAGCTAGGCGCTCCTCTAGCAAGTCGACAGTCAGCTCGGTAGGGCAAAGGGAGAGAAATTGATCCCTGACTGAGGAGAGAGAGAGTCAGGGAGGCGGGTGACTAGGTAGTAAAGGGTGATGTACATGGGGGGGGAGTTTGTGGGAAGAAACTCAGTGGGAAGGGCAGCGCGGTAGCGAGCGTCACTAGTGCGGAGGTGAGCAACTAGGTCAGCAACTGTGGCAAAGGCGGCAAGGTCAGGAAAAAGGTACGGCAGCATGAGGCGGCTGAGGGCAGCAGTGGTAGGGGAGGAGTAGCGTGCAACTACAGCGTTGTACAGAGCCCTAGCACTCTTGTACTGACTAAAGTGCGCGCGCTCAGTAGACGGCAGGTGATTGCGCACAGCAAGACGAGCAGCAGCATCGCGCGTGAGCCACTGCGAGCGAACAGTACTGTCAGCATCAGCAGTAGGGGCAGTAGAGGCGCCAGACGTGAGATCGAACAGTGAGAGACCATCCTTGCTATCGCACTGTAGGAAAAGCTGCAGATCATCTAGCCAGACCTCAAAGTCAACAGCTCGACCCTCAGCATCAAAGGTAAGAACATTGAGACTAGCCATGACAGGAGAAGCAGCAGGCTAGCAGCAGCAGCAGTGCAACTCGGCTAAGCAGGCTAGGCAGGGCGGCGCAGCTCGGCAGGGCGGTGTGGCTCGGCAGCGCGGCGCTCTTACCAGGGGAGTGGCTGGGGCAGGGCCGGGGTAGGTCCGGGGCAGTTCAGGAGCAGGGCCGGGGCAGGGCCGGGGCAGTTCAGGAGCAGGGTTGGGGCAGGGCCGGGGCAGGGCCGGGGCAGAGCCGGGGCAGGGCCAGGGCAGGGCCGGGGCAGAGCCGGGCCAGGGCCGGGGCAGTTCAGGGGCAGGGCCGGGGCAGTTCAGGAGCAGGGCCGGGGCAGGGCCGGGGCAGAGCCGGGCCAGGGCTGGGGCAGTTCAGGGGCAGGGCCGGGGCAGTTGAGGAGCAGGGCCGGGGCAGTTCAGGAGCAGGGCCGGGGCAGGGCCGGGGCAGGGTCGGGGCAGAGCCGGGGCAGGGCCGGGGCAGGGCCGGGGCAGAGCCGGGCCAGGGCCGGGGCAGTTCAGGGGCAGGGCCGGGGCAGAGCCGGGGCAGGGCCGGGGTAGGGTCGGAGCAGGGCCGGGGCAGGGCCAGGGCAGGTCCGGGGCAGGGTCGGAGCAGGGCCGGGACAGGGTCGGGGCCGGGCCTAGACAGGGTCGGGGCGAGGGCCGGGGCAGGGCTGCAACAGGGCCGCAGCAGAGCCGGCGCAGGGCCGCGACAGGTTGGGGTAGGGCCGGGGCAGGGCCGGACGGGGCCTAACGGGGCCTGACGGGGCCTAATGGGGCCGAACGGGGCCTTAAACGGGGCCTGAAGGGGCCTTACGGGGCCTTACGGGGCCTTAGACGGGGCCTGACGGGGCCTTACGGGGCCTGACGGGGCCTTACTGGGCCTTAAACGGGGCCGTAAACGGGGCCATACGGGGCCTTACGGGGCCTTAAGGGGCCTTACGGGGCCTTAAGGGCCTTACGGGGCCTTACGGGGCCTTACGGGGCCTTAAACGGGGCCTTACGGGGCCTTAAACGGGGCCGTACGGGGCCGTAAACGGGGCCTTACGGGGCCTTACGGGGCCTTAAACGGGGCCTTACGGGGCCTTAAACGGGGCCTTACGAGGCCGTAAACGGGGCCCTACGGGGCCTTACGGGGCCTTACGGGGTCTTACGGAGCCTTACGGGGCCTTAAACTGGGCCGTAAAAGGGGCCTTACGGGGCCTTACGGGACCGTGAACGGGGCCTTAAGGTGCCTTACAGGGCCTAACGGGGCTGGCGCTGGCTCTAAGGGCAGGCACAGGGGCCGCGATCGGCCTCGAAGGGAAGGCGCGACGCGCGCATTTAGCAGGCAGTGAAAAATTTCAGTGGTGGGCCCTTTAAAAAAATTCTCGAAACTAGCTCTATACCATGTGAGAATGATAGACGAAAGAATGAATGAACTAGGAATGAGATGGGTACAAATAGGAAACACATAAGTGTTGTACCCTCTAAGAGCTACCCCACTACAGCCTAAATAGACCATAGCAGATATAAGTTTGACAAAGACAAGAATATGTGTCAATCAGACCTAATTGCATACAAAACCTGTGGTGGTCACAAGGCGAAAGGGCCTTGGTGAAGATCTGGGATGTCGCTACCAGGGCGTTTGCCCTGCTGGACCTTGAATTCCAGGGCTGGGTTGCCCTTGAAAACTGAAATTGATGGGTTGAAAAAACTCTGGCCCTGATTCCTTACAGGGCTGACTTTTGTGATAGGTCTGGTGTGTCACGGGTGGAATTTAGGCGAGCCCTGGAACAAAGTCTTGCCAGCCCCCACCCCTGCCCCCTCCCAACTCTTTGAATCCCCTTCCCACCCATTTTTGTCCTGGTTGCATCCAACCTTGTTTTACTACTTGCTGAATGTGGCCGTAAGCTTTGTAGTTGGAACAAGGTTGCAGAATTCTCTGCGCCAAACCTGATTTAAGGGTACACAAACTCCAGCTCTGAAACCTAAAGGGGAGAGATTCGCCCCGACCCTGCTAAATACAAGGTCGTACATGCCGAGCCCCCTGATTTTTCCGGGGGATCCAAAACGAATTGAGAGGCCTGATGAAGATGTTTGCAGTGTTGGCCAAGAAGCCCACGAAGTCCACACGAGCCCGTCCACACCTCTGCAACGCTCGAAGCAAAAGGTATTTTGCGATGATGTGCTTCATTCTGCTCTCCATTCGAGGCTCTCAACACATGAGAATTATCGCCTTGTTGTCTGTGAACAAGGTCGGTGCAGAGCTTGTCAGAACATTATATAGCTTATGCTGTTGTGTAGGCTACAGTGGGGTATCCCATAGGGGGTACAACCCAATTAGGGTTTTACATATGTACTCACCTCATTCATAGTTCATCCACTCTCGTTCTTCATTCTTCTCATGGTATCGAGCAGGTTCCCTCGTAGGAACTGTTCCTAGGGCCCACCGTTTTTTTTCCTGCCCGGAGCGCACTCTGCCCCTACCCGAGTCGCGCTCCCCTCTCTCTTGGCCCCTAGTGGCCCCTTTAGCCGCCCGTCACGGCCCTTAGACGCCCGCGCGCCGCCCGTCCCGGCCCCTTAGACGCCCGCGCGCCGCCCGTCAAGGCCCCCTAGACGCCCGTGCGCCACCCGGCCCGGCCCCTAGACGCCCGCGCGCCGCCCGTCCCGGCCCCTAGACGCCCGCGCGCCGCCCGTCCCGGCCCCTAGACGCCCGCGCGCCGCCCGTCCCGACCCCTAGACGCCCGCGCGCCGCCCGTCCCGGCCCCTAGACGCCCGCGCGCCGCCCGTCCCGGCCCCTAGACGCCCGCGCGCCGCCCGTCCCGGCCCCTCGACGCCTGCGCGCCGCCCGTCCCGGCCCCTCGACGCCCGCGCGCCGCCCGTCCCGGCCCCTCGCCGCCCGTGAGCCGCCCGTCCCGGCCCCTAGACGCCCGCGCGCCGCCCGTCCCGGCCCCTAGACGCCCGCGCGCCGCCCGTCCCGGCCCCTAGACGCCCGTGCGCCACCCGGCCCGGCCCCTAGACGCCCGCGCGCCGCCCGTCCCGGCCCCTAGACGCCCGCGCGCCGCCCGTCCCGGCCCCTAGACGCCCGCGCGCCGCCCGTCCCGACCCCTAGACGCCCGCGCGCCGCCCGTCCCGGCCCCTAGACGCCCGCGCGCCGCCCGTCCCGGCCCCTAGACGCCCGCGCGCCGCCCGTCCCGGCCCCTCGACGCCTGCGCGCCGCCCGTCCCGGCCCCTCGACGCCCGCGCGCCGCCCGTCCCGGCCCCTCGCCGCCCGTGAGCCGCCCGTCCCGGCCCCTAGACGCCCGCGCGCCGCCCGTCCCGGCCCCTAGACGCCCGCGCGCCGCCCGTCCCGGCCCCTAGACGCCCGCGCGCCGCCCGTCCCGGCCCCTCGACGCCCACGCGCCGCCCGTCCCGGCCCCTAGACGCCCGCGCGCCTCCTGGCCCGACCCCTAGACGCCCGCGCGCCGCCCGTCCCGGCCCCTCGACGCCCGCGCGCCGCCCGTCCCGGCCCCTCGACGCCCGCGCGCCGCCCGTCCCGGCCCCACGCCGCCCGTGAGCCGCCCGTCCCGGCCGCGCACCGCAGTCCCGACCCCACGCCGCCCGTGCGCCGCCCGTCCCAGCCGCGCGCCACCGTCTCGGTCCCCACGCCGCCTGTGCCGCTGAGGAGCTGAGCCGCCCGAGCCGCCCGAGCCGCCCGCACCGCCCGAGCAGCCCGAGCCGTGCTGCCCCTCAGCAGCACAACCGAGCCGCCCGACAGCAGAGCAGCCGAGCCGCCCAGCAGCCGAGCCGCTCAACAGCCGAGCCGCCCAGCAGCCGAGCCGCCCAGCAGCCGTGCCGCCCAGCAGCGGAGCCGCCGAGCCGCCGAGCCGCCCGACAGCCGAGCCGCCGAGCCGCCGCGCCGCCCTCCTTCCGGGCCGCCCGACCTGTCCAGTCTGGTGAGCACAGCGCCCTTTCACTGCACTGCCCTCACCCTACTGTTTGCGCTGCCAGTCGTCTAGGGTCATGGCTACCCCTAGTGTTCTAGTCTTTGACGCTGAGGGTCGGGCCATTGACTTTGAGGTCTGGGTGGATGACCTGCAGCTGTTCTTACAGTGCGATAGGGCAGATGGTCTCTCTCTCTTTGACCTCACCTCTGGCGCCTCCACTGCCCCTGCTGCTGACGCCGACGCCACTGTTCGCTCCCAGTGGGCCACGCGCGACGCTGCTGCACGTCTTGCTGTGCGTCGCCACCTCCCTACCTCCGAGCGTGCACACTTTAGTCAGTACAAGAGTGCTCAGACCTTGTACGACGCTGTAGTTGCGCGCTACTCCTCCCCTGCCACTGCTGCACTGAGTCGTCTCATGCTACCGTACCTCTTTCCTGACCTTGCTGCCTTTCCCACAGTCGCTGACCTCATTACGCACCTCCGCACTAGTGACACTCGCTACCGCGCTGCACTCCCTGCTGACTTCTGCGCCAAGAACCCCCCCCCCATGTACATCACTCTTTACTACATAGTCACTCGCCTTCCTGACTCCCTTCGCGTAGTCAGGGACCACTTTCTCTCTGTCTGTCCCACCACTCTCACTGTTGACCTCCTCGAGAAGTCCCTCCTAGCGGCCGAGAAGAGCATAGTCGCTGTAGGGGCCTCTCGTGGTGACCCGCGCACCCCCATCTTTGAGGGGTGTTCCCCCTCCCCCCTTCTGCCCTCTGTTGCCTCTGCTGCTGCGGCCGACCTCCTTGGTCTTGAGTCGGTCGGTGTGGCGTCTGCCCCTAGTGGGAGACGCCGCTCTGGCAAGGGCAAGGGGGGCAAGGGCGCTGGAGGAGCGAGCGGGGGCGGTGGAGGTGGAGGTGGCGGCAGTGGGGGGAGTGGGGGTGGCGGTGGGAGTGGAGGTGGGGGTGGAGGAGTCGGTGGCGGCAGTGGAGGCGGAGGTGTCGGCGGCGGTGGCAGTGGGAGCGGGGGTGGCGGAGGTGGCGGCGGCGGAGGCGGAGGTGGAGGCGGCGGCAGTAGCGGAGGCGGCGGAGGCGGAGGAGGCGGCGGGGGTGGAGGTGGTGCTGGTCGCGGGTCTTCGCAGAGGAGTGGCTCCGGTGGTGGCTCGCGCCAGCAGCAGCAGCGTGGTCGTGACACCTTGTCCCCTCAGCAGCTTCGTGAGTGGTACACTGCGCGTCAGCGAGGTGGGGGTTTTGGTCCGTGCTCCTACGTTTTGCGCACCGGCGACCGTGCGGGTGAGCAGTGTGGGGGTCCCCACCCCACTCAGCGCTGCTTTGGCCGCCTGACGGACGCGTGGCGTCACCAGTTCCCGGAGGCCTCAGAGATCCCTCGTTGGGGTGACCTGTCCAGGGCGGGTGTTGCCATCTATGATCTTGACTTTGATGCTATTCTCTCTGCCATGTATGCTGTGTCTATTAGTGATGAGGGTGACTGTTACCGGTGTTTCCCGCCCGATCCGGGTATTGAGACTGCTGCTCTAGGTCCTGGTGAGGCTGCTGCCCTAGGTGCTTGCGACGCTGCTGCCCTAGGTGCTCGTGTGTCTGCGTCCTCAGGTACTGGTGAGTCTGCGCTCTCAGGTACTACGTCGGCTTCGGCCTCCCTCACCTTCACCCTTGACTCTGGGGCGTCTCGCTCCTTCTTTAGGGACCGCACCACACTCACACCGCTGAGTCGACCGGTTGCAGTGTCTCTGGCTGACCCCTCTGGGGGTCCTGTCCTGTCTCGCTTCTCCACAGTCCTCCCGTGTCCGGCGGCTCCCTCTGGCACCCTGTCTGGTCTCTACCTCCCCTCGTTCTCTACGAACCTGGTGAGTGGTGCTGACCTACAGGATGCGGGTGTACACCAGTTCACTCCTGCGCGTCAGCGGGTGACGCACTGTACAGAGGCTCGCACAGGCCGACACCTGGCTACGTTTACCCGTCAGCCGGGGTCGAGCCTGTACACACTGACCACTGCGTCTCCTCCCGTTACTGAGTCTGGTAGAGTCGCTTCGTCGGGTCAGGTGTTTGCTGCTGCGTCCAGGTCTGGTCCTGAGTCTGCCCCCTGTTCTTGTCGTCTCCTGTCTCACGAGACTCTTCTCTGGCACCACCGTCTTGGTCACCCCTCTCTGCTTCGGCTCAGAGGCATGGCCTCCCGTCTTCTAGTGTCTGGTCTTCCCCGGTCCCTCCCTCCCCTTCCTCAGGGCCCTGGCCCTACCTGTGTCCCCTGTGTCGAGGGGCGCCATCGTGCTGCCCCTCACTCCTCCCAGTTTCCTCCGACAGAGGCCCCGTTGCAGACGCTCCACATGGACGTGTGGGGCCCAGCCCGCGTCCGTGGGCAGGGTCACGAGCGCTACTTCCTGCTCGTTGTTGACGACTACTCGCGTTACACCGCAGTCTTCCCCTTGCGCGGCAAGGGTGATGTCACTGAGGTGCTGATCGACTGGATCCGCGCAGCTCGTCTCCAGCTCAGGCAGAGCTTTGGCTCCGACTTTCCTGTTCTGCGTCTGCACTCGGACAGAGGCGGAGAGTTCTCCTCTGGCCTTCTGCGAGCCTACTGTCGTGCACGAGGCATCCGTCAGACCTTCACGCTCCCGGACTCTCCGCAGCAAAATGGGATTGCTGAGCGCCGCATTGGCATGGTCATGGACGTCGCTCGTACGTCTATGATGCATGCGGCTGCCCCCCATTTTCTGTGGCCGTTTGCGGTGAGGTACGCGGCACGTCAGATCAACCTTCACCCCAGGGTCTCCAGGCCGGAGACCTCCCCAGCCTTGCTGTGGACCGGGAAGGTGGGCGATGCGTCGGCGTTCCGGGTCTGGGGATCTCGGGCGTTTGTCCGCGACTTGTCTGCGGACAAACTGTCCCCTCGTGCTGCTCCTTGCGTCTTCTTGGGGTTCCCCCCAGACGCGCCTGGGTGGCAGTTCTACCACCCCACCTCTCGCCGTGTTCTGTCCTCTCAGGACGTCACGTTCGACGAGTCGGTACCCTACTACCGCCTCTTCCCCTACCGCACTCCGTCCCCCCCCCCCGCCCCCGCTCTTCCTTGTACCAGGTCCCCCCCCGGTAGACCCCCTCCCCCCTCAGGGTCCTGCCCCTTCAGGTGTGTCCCAGGTAGACGCAGTCGAGCCTGTCGAGGTCACTGGTGACTCTGGTGCTGCTGGGGGTGCTGAGCCTGGGGGTGCTGGGCCTGGGGATGCTGGGCCTGGGGGTGCTGAGCCTGGGGGTGCTGAGTCTGGGGGTGCTGAGCCTGGGGGTACTGAGCCTGGGGGTGCTGAGCCTGGGGGTGCTGAGCCTGGGGGTTCTGAGTGTGGGGGTGCTACGCCTGGGGGTGCTTTGCCTGGGGGTGCTGGACCTGGGAGTGCTGCGCCTGGAGGTCCTCCGCCTCGAGTTTCTACGCGTGCTTTGTCTCGCCGGGAGCCACTCTCTCCACAGGAGCTGCGCGAGTGGTTTGCCCGGCGCTGGAGCCGTGCTGCTGGTGCTGGAGGTTCGTCGGCTACTGAGGGTGCTGCTGTTGCGGGTCCCGGAGGTGCTCGTACTGGGAGTACTGGAGCTGCTGGGCCTGCGGGTTCGACTGGAGCTGGTGCTGCTGAGGGTGTTGGAGCTGAGACTACCACTGGCGGTCCTGCTGGGGATGCTCCTGGTGTTGCTCGAGGTTCTGGAGCTACTGGAGGTGCTGCTGGAGCGGGTGCTCCTGCTGGGGGTACTGGTGCTGTCCCTGCTGTTTCTGGCGTAGCTACGCGGCCTCGACCGTACTTCGTTCCACTCCTGCAGCAGGTTCTTGGTCTTCCGCCCTCTCCTGGTCCTCCTCCTCTCTTGGAGGGTCCACAGCCTGTCCCGTCGCGGTCACTGCTACAGCCTACCTCCCCTTTACCTGCTCCTTCTCCCTACACTGGTCCTACTGGAGGTCTTACTGAGCGTCGTGAGCCTGCGTCTCGCCCTGCGTCGCCTGTCCGTGCTGCTCGCGCTAGTGGTCGTGGTTCGCGTCAGCGTCCTCCTCCTGTCCCTGGCACGCACAGGATGTCTCTGCGTCCGTCTACTGCTCCTCTGCGTGCCCCTTTGCCTTCTCCTCCTGAGTCCTCTCTTCCTGCTCTTCCCGACCCTGCGTCGGACTCTCTTCGTGCTGCCAGTCCTACTGTCACACGTCTCCTTGCTACTGTTGTCACTGACCCTTCCTTTGAGTCCACTGCTGCGTCTGCCCTAGTTACTGAGCTCGTCGACTTTGCTGCTCGCTGTCGTCTAGACTACGCTGCTAGTCTTGTTGCTGAGTCTGTCTGTCCTCCGTCCGTCGGGGGTGAGTGTGCCCTTGGCACGGACGTCCTTGAGGACAGGCAGGAGGAGTTCCAGTGTCTGGCAGCTACTTCACCTCATCTCGTGTCCGTACTGCTTACCCCTGAGGGAGACCCGGATGCACTTGACATCCCGACTCCGCGCTCTTACGCGGAGGCGATAGAGGGTCCCTACTCCTCTCAGTGGCAGGCAGCTATGGATGCAGAGATGGCTTCCTGGAAGTCCACAGGCACCTACGTTGACGCTGTCCCCCCTCTTGGGGCGAACATCGTCAGTGGCATGTGGATCTTCAGGGTGAAGCGGCCGCCGGGTTCTCCGCCTGTCTTCAAGGCACGTTACGTGGCTCGTGGCTTCAGTCAGCGACAGGGAGTTGACTACTTTCAGACCTTCTCCCCCACCCCGAAGATGACCACTCTTCGGGTGCTGCTACACGTTGCTGCTCACCGTGACTACGAGCTGCACTCTCTCGACTTCAGCACTGCTTTCTTGCAGGGCAGCCTGCACGAGGAGATCTGGCTGCGCCGCCCACTTGGCTTCACTGGGTCTTTCCCTCCTGGTACCCAGTGGAGTCTCCGGCGTCCAGTCTACGGTCTCCGCCAGGCGCCACGTGAGTGGCACGACACACTGAGGACTACGCTTGCGGCTCTTGGGTTTGCTCCTTCTACTGCCGACCCGTCGCTGTTTCTACGCACCGACACCTCTCTGCCGCCGTTCTACATCCTCGTGTACGTCGACGACTTGGTCTTTGCCACAGCTGACACTGCTGGACTCGCCCACGTGAAGTCCGAGCTGCAGAAGAGACACACGTGCACAGACCTGGGTGAACTGCGCAGCTACCTTGGCTTGCAGATCACCCGGGACAGAGCACGCCGCACCATTACCCTGACTCAGTCACACATGGTGCAGCAGGTCCTTCAGCGCTTCGGCTTCACGTACTCCTCGCCTCAGGCCACTCCTCTGCCTACTCGCCACTCACTCTCAGCTCTGCCTTCGGATGAGTCAGTAGAGTCGAGTGGCCCGTATCCAGAGCTTGTTGGCTGCCTCATGTACCTGATGACCTGCACACGACCTGACCTTGCATACCCTCTTAGCATTCTTGCACGCTATGTTGCTCCTGGGAGACACCGACCAGAGCACATGGCTGCAGCGAAGAGGGTGTTGCGATACTTGTGCAGTACGTCGGGCATGGGACTAGTGCTTGGAGGGCGGAGTCCAGTGGTCCTCACTGGGCACGCGGACGCTTCTTGGGCTGACGACCAGGCTACGCAGCGGTCGTCGCAGGGTTACACCTTCAGTCTTGGTTCCGGCTCTGTCTCGTGGCGAGCTACTCGCTCGTCCTCTGTTCTCGGCTCCAGTTGTGAGGCTGAGATCTACGCCGGGGCCATGGCTGCACAGGAGCTTCGCTGGCTCACCTACCTGCTGACTGACCTTGGAGAGCCGCCTCGTTCTCCTCCAGTGCTGTACGTAGACAACAAGGCCATGCTGGCCTTGTGTCGAGAGCAGCGCTTGGAGCACAGAACGAAGCACATTGCTCTCCGTTACTTTCTTGCTCGTGAGCTGCAGCAGCGTGGTCAGTTGCGACTTGCGTACGTGGCCTCTGAGGCCAACACTGCTGATGTGTTCACCAAGGCACTTGCGCCTTGTGACCATCAGCGCTTCTGCACCCAGCTGGGTCTTGTACCTGTCTTGCCTCACTTGCTCTCCTCTTGACCTTACTTGTACTGTCACATATATATACCTGCTCTTGCTTGTCTAGCTCTATATATATATGTGTACTCCTGCATGTGAACTGGCCTTGTGGCCTTGTCGTTGTGCTCGGACTGTGTGGTGACGTTGTGATCCACCCTGAGCTTGCTCTGCTTTGCTTGACTGGTCTTGTGACCCCTTGTTCTCCCCCACTTTGCCTATGGGGGTGTGTCAGAACATTATATAGCTTATGCTGTTGTGTAGGCTACAGTGGGGTATCCCATAGGGGGTACAACCCAATTAGGGTTTTACATATGTACTCACCTCATTCATAGTTCATCCACTCTCGTTCTTCATTCTTCTCAGAGCTCGGCCGCACACCAAGGTCAGTGATCAAGAAGGTCAACCAACGCAGCTCCTGTGCAGCCATGAGTCAAGCATAAATTTCGACCTCAGCAGTAGAGTTCGAGACAGAGGAGTAACGTGTAAACCTCCACAACACAGCTCCAGAGCCTAGACTGAAACAGTACTTCTGCGTGGACCTGTGAGTCTCAACATCGTCGGCGTAAGAAGGGTTTAAAAGTTATGTAGTACCTTTAGGGTTCCTGCCGCTGCTCAATCCGACGTGGCACAAGAGGCTGTGTTATGTGAATTTTCCTATGCTCCAGAAGTTAGTGAAGGATGGGAGCTTGAAGGGGTTGGAGGTGAAGGGGGCAACAAAGGAGATTGGGAACTGCCCTGCATGTCCTAAGACCAAGTTCACGAAGTTTCCCTTCGGCAGCGGCATGGGACCAGCCAAGGCCCCGCTCGTGCTTGCACACATGGATGTGGTGGGCCCTACGAGGGTCCCTTCTCTCTCGAGCAGCCGCTACTTTTTAACCATTGTGGACGACCACACGCGGGCGGTGTGGGTATACCCTCTCAAGACCCAGGGGGAGGTGGCAGCGGCTGTTCTCAAGGAGTGGATGCCGAGAGCTCAAAGCGAGAGCGGACACAATGTGAAGATGATCCGCACCGACAACGGAGGAGAGTTCATTGGCAATAATTTTGAAGCGGTGTTGAAGAAGAAAGGCATTCAGCATCAGCTCACAGTGCCCTACAACCCTCGGCAGAACGGCGTGGCTAAGCGGTTCAACCGGACCCTGCAGGAAGGTGCTCGCACTCTCCTTGTGCGTGCAGGGCTGCCGGATCCGTTTTGGGTGACTGCACTGCGGCAGGTCGCCCTTCTGAAGAACATGGTGCTGGCGACTGTGAGAGACAAGCAGTGGGCCCCCTACACCAAGTGGTATGGGAGTGCACCATCAGTCAACATGCTGAGAGCCTATGGCTGCATGGTGGTGTTTCAGGTGCCTAAGGAGAAGAGGGGAAAGCTGGAAGCTTCTGGGAGATGGGGTGTGCATCTGGGGATTGCAAAGGACCACAAGGGCTGGCTGCTGTGGGACTTGACCAGCCAGAAACTGATTGTTTCAAGGGATGTGAATTTTCTTGAGTCATTGTACTACGAGGAGTAGAAGCAGCAACAGAAAAAGCTTCCTGCTACACCATTGATTGTTGAGGCCGATGAGGTGCAGCGGCCTTCAAGACAGGTGGAGGTTTTTGTCTCCGAAGAGGAGATCTCTAGGGTGACTGAGGATGGGGGAGAACCTGAGGTGGTGGAGCAAAAGCAGCAGCAGCCACAGCAGCAGCAGCAACAACGTGCTCCACCACGTGCCCCACGTCCGCCTGAGCGTCCTAGGAGGGATGTGCGCCCACCTGTCAGGCTGAACTATAATCGCTATGGCGCACAGAATGTGGAGCATGCTGGAAGTGTGGCCGAGCAGTGTGATGAGGATGAGATTGCGCACTGCTACTGGGAAACCGTCCCTGAGCCCAAGACGCTTGCCGAGGCCTTGAGTGAGCCCGATGTTGAGAAGTGGAACCAGAGTGTAAAGGAGGAGTATGACTCTCTGCTGGAAAATAAAACATGGGAGCTGTGTGGGCTGCCTCCTGGGAAGAAGGCCATTTCTTCCAAGCTGGTCTTCAGGCACAAGTATGGACCTGATGGGGAGCTGACCTGCTGCAAGTCAAGGCTTGTGGCTAAGGGGTTTTAGCAAACAAAGGGGAAGGACTTTGACAAAAATTTTGCTCCTGTGGGGAAAGGGACAACACTAAGGGCGTCGTTGGCAACGGCTGCAAACTGCGGATGGAGGATCAAGCAGATGGATATCTCGCCTGCTTTCCTAAATGGGATCATTCTGGAGGAGCTGTACATGCTGCAGGGTTGGATGATGGGAGCGGCAGGGTGTGTAGGCTGAAGAAGGCCATCTATGGCCTGAAGCAGGCTCCTCGAGCATGGTACCACAAGCTGGAGGTGACACTGCTGGCTGGGGGATTGAGAAAGAGCGAGTGTGATCACTGCTTGTTCCTGCTGCAAGAGAAGGAGCAGTTCCTCATGCTGGGCAGCGGGGCGCGCGCTGGCGCTGGGCAGTGGGGAGCGCGCTGGCGCTGGGCAGCAGGGCACGCGCGCTTGCGCTGGGCAGCAGGGCACGCGTGGGTGCTGGGCAGCGGGGCACGCACTGGCTCTGGGCAGCGGGGCACGCGCTGGCGCTGGGCAGCGAGGCAAGCGCGGTTACGGGGCAGCGGGGCGCGCACAGGCGCTAGGCAGCGGGGTAGGGGAGTGCGCGCTGTCGGCAAGCAGGGAAGCGTGCGGCGAGCAGGGCAGTGCGCGGCGAGCAGGCCAGCGCACGGCGAGGCAGCGCGGGGCAGAGCAGGGCACGCCCGCGACGAGCAGGGCAGCGCGGGCAGCAGGGCAGGGCACGCCCGCGGCGAGCAGGGCAGCGCGCGGCGAGCAGGGCAACGCGCGGTGAGCAGGGCATCACGCGGCGAGCATGGCAGCGCGGGCAGCAGTGCAGCATGCACGATAGCAGGGTAGCGTGCGGCAGGGCAGGGCAGGGCAGCGCGGCCGTGCTGGGCAGGGCAGGGTACGCGCGTTGCGAGCAAGGCACCGCGTGCGGGGCAGCGCGTGCGGGGCAGCGCGTGCGGGGCAGCGCGTGCGGGGCAGCGCGTGCGGAGCAGCGCGTGCGGGGCAGCGCGTGCGGAGCAGCGCGTGCGGGGCAGCGTGACCGTGCGGGGCAGGGCAGGGCAGGGCACCAGCGCGATAGCGTACTGGGCAGGGAAGAAAACTTCGGGCAAGAACAGAATGGGTGGGCCCTAAAAAAAAAGGCGGTCCTAGAACGGGACCTGCTCTGAAACCATGTCAAAATGCGAAGCAGGAATGATGTGCATTAGGTCAAAGGGGGGCGTACAAGTACAAAGTAGAGAGAAGTGTTGTACCCCCTAAAGCTAAACATGCTAAAGCCTAAGTAAACAAAACAACATATGTTTTGACAACAAGGTGTGCCGAAACACAGAGCGCAGTCTTCATGCACAGTGAGACTTTTTTCCCTGGTAACAAAGAGTTTGTTACTACTCTGATGTTCAATTTTCGAACCTGAACTATCAGAGTGGTAACTACTTTTCAACCCTGAGCAATCAGGGTGTTGTTTTTCTGAAAAATGTGCCTTCGGGGTAATTATATATATTTTTTAGGTGGAACTCAGGTCGTATCCCCGTCAAGTGTCAAGAAGTGGTTGGTGTCAAGCGTTGTTAACGGTTGACACCAAGTGGAGCCGCGTGTGAGCGCGGCTCCAGCCTGGTGTCAATGTTGGGCACATTTGTCAAATGTTGTAGCCTGTATAGAGGCTTGTCTTGTGGGGTACAAATGTTTGGGTTAGGCATATGTACCCCAACCCACATCAATGCAACACAATTCAGTTTCTAACATGGTATCATCTAGGGATCGTGTAGGATCCCGTTCCTCTTGCCCGAGCCTCCCAAGCCTCACGCGCCTCACCCGTCCCGTCCTGACTTGTAGCGCTGTAGTAGCGCCCCTTTCGTACACCCGTCCGCCGCACGCCTGCAATCGCGCTTGCCGTATCACGTTCTGCCCGTTCTCGCGCCCATCCCGTCCCGTACTCCGTCCCGTCGCGCGCCTGCCCTAAGCGCCCGGCGCGCCTGCCCTAAGCGCCCGCCAGTGGGCCTGCCTTTACCGCCCGCCGCGCGCCTGCCCTTCACGCCCACCGTGTGTGCCCTTAGCGCCCGCCGCGCCTGCCCTTAACGCCCGCCAGTGGGCCTGCCCTTAGCGCTCGTCGCGCGCCTGCCCTTAGCGCCACCGCATCTGCCCTTAGCGCCCGCCATGCCTGCCCGTTAGGCCCCCCTCGGGCCCTGCCTTCGCGCCGCCGCGCCTGCCTGTTACGCCCGCTACCGCGCCCGCCCGTCAGGCCCGTCACAGGCCCTGCCTTCGCGCCGCCGTGTCTACCCGTTCGGCCCGTCACGGGCCCGCCCGTTCGTCATTGCAGCGCCTGTCAGCTACGCCCGCCGCGGGCCCGCCCCTTGCGCCCGCCGTGCCTGCGTTTTCCGCCCGCCGCGGGCCTGCACTCGCTGCCCGCCGTCTCTCCCAATGCCACCTGCCGCGCCTGCCCTTAGAGCCTGCCGCGGCCCTGCCCTACCTACCCGCCATGCCTGCCCGTGCCGCCCGCCGTGCCTGCCCTTTGAGCTTGCCGCGTCTTCCCTTTGCGCTCGTTGTGAGCCTGCCCTTAGAGCTCGCCGCGCCGGCCCTTCGCGTTCTCTAGCATTCGACGCGTGCCTACTTTTGCTCGCGCCTCTCGCTGAACTGCTTGTCTCCTTGCCGTGCTTGTCGCCCTGCCCTCGCCTGCCACTGCGCCCTGCCGGCCTTGTAGTTTCTGCTTTCGCTATGGCGACCCCTAGGGTCCTTCGCTTTGACGCCGAGGGTAGGCCCCTAGAGTTCTCTGTCTGGCTCTAGCGTGCGCAGTGTCTCCTAGAGAGTCAGGTACAGGCGAACGAGTCCCTGTGGGCACACGCTTTCGGTGAACTCCGCGCGCCCCTCAATGCTGATACCCTAGGCCTTGACGCTACCCCTGAGGACAGAGAGTGTGTTGCACGTTAGCGTGCTGACGCGACGCTACAGCCTGCATCGCCCTCAGCAGTCTCCTCCCTGAGTCCGAGGAGACCCATTTCTCACAGGTTCGCACGGCTAGTGAGTTCGTGACCGCGATCAAGGCCCGCTATGCTACTCCTTCCACTGTCTCTCTTGGTCGCCTGTTCCTCCCCTTCCTGTTTCCTGACCTCGCTTCGTTTGAGCGCTCCGCTGACCTGATCGCTCACCTGCACACAATGAACTCTAGATTTTGCGCTGCCTGCACTGACGCACAGCTTGCACTACTCCCTCCTCCCATGCCGATCACTATCTATTTCATCGCCACTAGCCTCCCTGACCGCCTTGCTTCGGTTCGTGACGCACATCTTCTGAAGCATCCTAGCGAGCTCACTATCGGCATTATTGGTCTGCTCTCAAGGACATCAAGGATGCCGATAGTGAGCTCCGCTCACTATCCCGCTCGATAGCCTCTGCCTTTGGTGCTGTGCCCCCTCCACTGTTTCACGGGTGCACTGTCCCTCAGCTGCCCACCTTTACTACATCCCTCGCCACTACCGCTACTGACGTGACCGCAGCTGCTGTTACAACTTCTTCGCGGTCTCGGGGCAGGAGTGGCAGGAGGGGCGGTCAGGGTGCGGGCGAAGGCGGCGGAGGCGGTGGGGGTGACGTGGCGACCGGTGGCGGCGGGAGTGCAGGGGCTAGAGGAGCGCCTCGTGTGGCGGCCGATGACTCCCCTGCTACAGCTGGTGGAGGTGACGCCTGGGTTCGTCAGCCATCTACTGGTCTGCCAGCCGCAGGGGGTGGAGCAGCGGGGTGGTACCTGACTCAGCGACAGCAGCAGCAGCAGTAGCCCCTCCCCTTACAGCAGCCACAGCGACAGCAGCGGCATCAGCAGGTTTCGGGGCAGGGGTCAGGACAGCGTCAGCTGCAGCGCGGTGTCGTCCACCCTCCCTGCACCTATCACATTCTGACACGTGCCCGCCGCGGCCAGCCTTGTGGCCGCAGCCACCCACCGGGTCAGTGCTTTGCTCAGCTTACTGGCACGGTTCGGTTGGCCTATGGCGTTGACGGCCCTGCCTCTGACTGGTTTCCCCTTGTTCAGACGTACGGCCCCGCTCTGTGGGGCATGTCGGCTTCTCAGTCAGTTGATCTCTTAGGAACTCCTCATGCTATGTTTGCTGTTGTTGACTCTACTGCTTCTGACTCTGTTTACTCTTGTGTTGTTAGCTTAGGTGCTAGTCTTGCTGACGTGCACGTTGCTAGTGTAGGTACTTGTGTAGACACTAGTCCAGGAGCTGCTCCGGTGGACGCTTTGCTGACTTTCACTCTGGACTACGGAGCTTCGCACTGTTTCTTCCGCGACCGCATGACACTTACCCCGCTTCCTGCGCCGGTCTCTGTAGCACTGGCTGATCCCACTTCGGGACCAGTCACTGCTTGCTACACTACTACGCTTCCGTGCCCGGCTGTTCCCTCCGGTTCTCTGACCGGCTTCCACGTCCCCTCGTTCTCGAGGAACTTGGTGGGCGTGAGGCCGCTTGTGGGTCAGCACGTGGGTGTGTGGATTGAGCCTTCTGGCGAGAATGCGGTTTGTGTCGACCGGGACACGTACGCTCGTCTCGCCACCTTTACCGCTGAGCCGGGCTCTGGTCTCTACACACTTCACACTGGCACCCGAGAGCAGCAGCAGCAGCAGCAGCAGCAGCAGCAGTAGCAGCAGCAGCAGCCGCAGCAGCAGCAGCAGCGGCTACTGCCCCCCACCCCTGTCACTACCCCCGTCAGGTTCCCGCGTCTCACCAGGTTGCCGCGTCTCCCTAGGTAGCTGTGTCTGGTCAGGTTCCGGTGTCTGGTCCAGTTGCTGCATCGTGCTCCTTTTGGTCACTTGCCCACCCCACTGTTCTGTGGCACCACCGGATGGGGCACCCGTCCATTCCTTGCCTGCGCACTATGTCTAGTCAGCGTCTTGTCTTAGGCCTCCCGCGAGACTTGTCGTCGTTGCCGCCTTCGCTTGCACCACCTTGCGGTCCTTGCGTCGAGGGTCGGCTGCGCGCCACCCCTCACTCCTCCTCCCTTCGTCCGGCCACCGAGCCCTTCGAGACTCTCCGCTTGGACGTCTGGGGCCCCGCCCCTCGCCCTGGCCCTGAGCGAGAGAGTTTCTTTCTGGTGGTCGTTGACAACTACTCTCGCTACACCACAGTGTTCCCCCTGGCGAAGAAGTCTGAGGTGACTTCTATGCTGATTCGGTGGTTACTTACCATCGCGGACACTCGTGGTCGTCGTGTCAACTCTCTTCACTCCGACTGTGGGGGTGAGTTTCACTCTGGCATTCTTGCTGGATTCTATCGCGAGCAGGGCATCCGTCAGTCCTGGACGCTACCAGAGTCCCCACAGCAGAATGGGGTTGCTGAGCGCCGCATAGGCTTGGTCATGGAGATTGCACCTCCATGATACACGCCCATGCGCCCCATTTTCTGTGGCCCTACGCGGTTCGGTACCCAGCTCACCAGCTGAACCTCTGGCCACGTGTCTCTCGGCTAGAGGCTTCACCGACCAGTCTTTGGACAGGGTCACCTGGTGCTGCGTCGCGTTTTCGTGTCTGGGGCTGCTTGGCGCTTGTTTGCGACACCTCCGCGAATAAGTTCTCTCCTCGCACCCTTCCCTGTGTCTTCCTTGGTTTCCCCGTGGACTCCTCTGACTTCACCTTTTACCACCCTCCCCTTCACCAGTTCTTTGACTCCCGTGACGTTCGTTTTGTCGAGTCAGTCCCCTACTACACCCGGTACCCCTGTTGAGGTCTCCCGGTTCCTCCTCCCCCTCTCTTCCTGACTTCAGCTCCCCCTCCTGCTCCCCCGGTACAGCCTCCCCCCCCCTGGTCCCGCCCCGTCAGATGTGTCCCACGCTACCCCTCCCCCTCGGTAGCCCCTCAGGTGTAGCCTCCTTCCCCGCAGTCCTCCTCCCAGCCTACAGCAGACCCTGCGGGAG
This sequence comes from Closterium sp. Naga37s-1, assembly GCA_947471745.1. Taxonomy (NCBI): domain Eukaryota; kingdom Viridiplantae; phylum Streptophyta; class Zygnematophyceae; order Desmidiales; family Closteriaceae; genus Closterium; species Closterium sp. Naga37s-1. The sequence goes on from CANJKZ010000858.1 coordinate 2,615,300, forward strand.
CTGGTTTTCGTGGTGAGGGCCCTGGAGGTGCTAGCTCTATAGGTGCTGGAGTTGGAGAAGAGAGCGTACCTGTGCGAGGTCCTGGTTTTGGGGGTGCTCGAGTTAGAGCTGAGCCCGAGCCCGTGCCTACAGGAGACTCTAGTCTTCGAGGAGCTGGTGTTAGTGGAGCTGTCCCTTGGGGTGCTATGACTGGGGGTGCACCCTCTGCTGGACCTGGAGAGCCTGGGACGGGCCCTGATACTTCTGGTGGTGCTGGCTCTGGGGGTGGTGCGACTGGTTCTTTGGAGAGCGATCCCTGGGCTACCTCTGCTCCGGACACTACTCCTCCCCCCCACCCCTATCCAACCCGGCACCAGGCCCGTGTTCGCCATGCCCGTGAGGAGCAGCTGGAGTTGGAGCGAGAGGAGACAGAGTTGGAGCGGCAGCAGCTGGAGCTGTAGTGGCTGGAGGAGCTGCAGCAGCAGCAGCAGCTGGAGTAGAAGCAGCAGCCGGAGCGGCAGCAGCAGCAGCAGCCGGAGCAGGAGCACCAGCAGCAGCAGTCGCCGCAGCTGGAGGAGCAGCAGTACCAGCCGCATCAGCAGCAGCAGCAGCCGCCACCTCCTCCTCCTGTCTCTGGTCTTCGGACCCTCGGTCTCCCCTCTCCCTCTCCTCCCTCCTCCCCCTCTCCTCCCGTCTCTGGTCCTCCGCTTCCTCCTCCTGAACCCTCCCCAGCTGTTTTTCCTCCTTCTCTGCCTCCGTTGTCCCCTCCTCTTTCTCACACTTGGCCTTCGCGTCTCTCTCCTCGTGCTCGTCCCTCATCCCCTGTTCCCTTCTCTGACCTTCGTACTGCCCTGCTTCGTTCTAGTCCGCCTCGTTCGTCTCCTTCTGTACTTCCTTCTCCTCCCGAGTCAGCTTTCGCTGCTTCCCTCTCTAATTTTGTCACGGACTACTACCGCATGTACCGTCCTGTTCTGTCTCGTGTTCTCGCCTCTCTTGTTACCGACCCACGTCCCTCTCTGTCCTCTGTCTCCGCTCTTGCTGCCGCAGTCACTGAGTTTGCCTCTACTCGCCGCCTTGACTACGCCACCAGTCTTGTGGCTGCTCTTCCTACCAGTCCTCTGGCCGTCGGAGGTGAATCTGCCCTTGGCCATGACGCCCTAGAGGACAGGAATTTTGAGCTAGAGTTCCTGGCAGCCGCTTCCCCTCATATCTGTGCCATGCTGCTCGCTCCTGAGGGAGACCCCGACGCCCTTGACATACCGACTCCTCGCACTTACGCTGAGGCAGTGTCAGGGCCTTGGGCCTCTCAGTAGAAAGCTGCCATGGACTCAGTGATGGCCTCCTACACATCCACATGCACTTACGTCGACGAGGTTCCCCCCCCTGGGGCGAACGTAGTCGATGGCATGTGGATCTTTAGGGTGAAACGGCCATCAAGATCTCCTCCGGTATTCAAGGCGCGCTATGTGGCCAGATGTTTCAGTCAGCGCGAGGGAGTTGACTTCTTTCAGACCTTCGCGCCTACCCCAAAGATGACCACTCTTCAGGTGTTACTGCATGTAGCAGCACAGAGAGACTACGAGCTACACTCTCTCGACTTCTCCACTGCCTTCCTTAAGGGTAGCCTACACGAGGAGGTCTGGTTGCGTCGTCCCTCTGCCTTCACTGGCAATTTCCCTCCTGGGACCCAGTGGAGGCTGAGGCGACCAGTCTACGGTCTCCGTCAGGCTCCTCGTAAGTGGCACGACACCCTGTCTGACCTCGGTTTCTAGCGGTCTTCTGCCGACCCGTTGCTGTTTGTTTGTCGTGGCTCCACACTGTTCTTTGTACTGGTCTACGTCGATGACCTGGTTTTTGCCACTGCCGACAGGGTTTCTTTGGCTGACGTGAAGCGCGAACTGTAGAAGAGACACACGTGCACTGACCTTGGTAAAATGCGCCACTACCTTGGCCTGCAGATCACCAGGGACAAAGACGCTCGCATAACTACACTCTCACAGTCACACATGGTGCAGCAGGTCTTTCAGCGGTTCGAGCTTCAGCACTCCACAATACAGCGCACACCTCTTGCTGTTGACCACAGACTCACTAGTCCCTTTCCTGACGAGCCGTTTGAGCCTAGTGGTCCCTACGCAGAGCTTGTGGGCTGCCTCATGTATCTGATGACTTGTACTCGCCCGGACCTTGCCTACCCTCTCAGCATCCTTGCTTGCTTTGCTGCACCAGGGAGACACCGTCCTGTTCACTGGACCGCTGCTGTGAGGGTGGCGAAGTACCTAGCCACGACATCAGGTATGGGGTTGGTACTTGGAGGGACACAGCCGGTCGTCCTTACTGGTCACTGTCACTCTTCTTACGCTGACAACGCTGAGACCCACAGGTCTACTCAGGGTTATTGTTTCAGCCTGGGCTCTGGAGCTGTTTCCTGGAGGTCAACGCGCTCGTCCTCAGTCTCGACCTCTACCACTGATGTGAGGATCTAGGATCGAGCTCAGAAAAGAGAATGTGAATTGAATGATCCACCAAGGTACAACACGAGGCTATATATAGTCTCGACACAAGGCCAGTTACCCAGGTGTTACGCGAATGTTCTGAGGGTCGCAAAGCGTCCCGAACAGAACCTTCCCAAACTCAGTAGAAAGCAATTCGGTGGAAACCGAATAGGCTTGAGTTCGGTACACGTAACCTGGTTCGGTGCTATAACTATAACAAAATATAGGAATGCACCTAACCTAGGAAATCAAGCATATCTATGCATGATGAAATACTCCCAAGCTAGATATAGCATAATAAAGTCCAGGCAAGCTAGCAAAGCCAGCATAAGCCATCGTACTCTCACACGTCCCCCCCTCAAAGCTGGGTGGCGTGAGAAACACCCTTCTTGATAAGATAGTCCTTGAGAGCACGGCGTGCGTTGCCCATATCAGCTTCTGCAACCCAACTGTCCTCAGTGGGGTCATATCCCTTCCAGCGGATCAGGAACTCGAGGGTCTTGCCGCCGCGGCGCCGATGAGTGAGAACGCGCTCCACTTCGTACTTGGGTTCATCCTGTATGAGAACAGGTGGTGGTGGCGATAGCTGTCATCCCTGGAACTATTGGTTGGGGTCCTTGTACGGTTTCAGTAGCTGGTCATGGAAAGCCTTGTGAAGCTTCCACATATCTGGTAAGCGCAAGCGGAATGTAACTGGTGTCACCTGTGCCTCAACGAGAAAAGGACCACAGAAGCGAGGCCGGAGTTTGGATGGGAGATGAGATAGGTTCAAGTTGCGTGTGTCGAGCAGCACCTGATCTCCGACTGCTACTGAGTGATCACGTCGCTGGCGTTCGGCATACTGCTTCTAGGAATTCTGCATCGTGGTGAGACGTCGCTGAGTCTTCTCCCATAGCTGCTGCATGGTGGTGACGAAGTCATGTGCGGCCTGGACGTGTGCCGATGTGGTTGGCTGCTGTGGTGTAAGTGGTTCCCGTCTGTAACACAGGAAGAAAGGAGTTTTCCCTGTGGCCGCATGTGACGCGTTGTTGTAAGCGAACTCTAGGGTCGGTAACTGTGTGTCCCAGTGGCTGACGTCGTCTTTGCAAGCTGTGCGCAGTAACTGTTCAACCACCTGATTGAGTCGCTCTGTCTGTCCGTCAGTCTGGGGGTGGTATGTTGAAGACATTGCAAGCTTTGTCCCCAACAGACCCATGAGCTCCTTCTAGGACTTACTGGTGAATTTTGGGTCTCTGTCTGAGATGGGTGTAGCGAGGATGCCGTGGATGGTGATGATGCGGTCGAAAAAGAGGCTGTCAGAATGTTGTTTTTGTCTAGCCTGCAGTGGGGTACTCTATAGCGAGTACAGCCCAATTTAGGGTTTCCTATATGTACTCAACTGCTTGCTAGTGCAATTCCCCCTTTCCTGTTCTAACTTTCTGCCTACTATCTCTGACATGCTATCAGAGCGGTCACGCTCCTTGCCTGTGGGCCCACCGTTAGCTTCCGCTGCTGTCCTCTCTGTCACGCGCCCCGTGGCGCGCGACGTTTTTTTCTTCCCGCCACGCGCCCCATGGCAGTTTTCTGCCCGCCGTGCGCTCCGAGCGCACGGCGGTTTTCTGCCCGCCGTGCGCCCCGAGGCGCGCGGCGGTTTCCTACCCCGTCGACCCGCGCACTGCCCCCCCCCCTCCCGTCGCCTCGTCGCGGCGCCCTGGGGGCCTGCGCGCTGTCCCCTCCCGTCGCCTCGTCGCAGCACCTTGGGGGCTGGCACGCCGCCCCCTCCCGTTGCCTCGTCGCGGCGCCTTGGGGGCCCGCGCGTCCCCTCCTCCAGTCGCCTCGTCGCGGCACCTTGGGGGCCCGCGCGCTGCCCCCTCCTGTTGCCTCGTCGCGGTGCCTTGGGGGCCCGCGCGTCGCCCCCTCCCGTCGCCTCGTCGCGGCGCCCTGGGGACCCGCGCGTTGCCCCCTCCCATCGCCCGTCGACGCGCCCTCGGGGGCCTGCGCGCGGCCCCCCCTCCCGTCGCCCGTCGTGGCGCCCTTGAGGGCACGCGCACTGCCCCTCCTGGAGCTCGCGAACCGCCCCTGCAGCCCACGGGAGCCGCCCCTGCAGCCCGCGAGCCGCCCTTGCCGCCTCCTGCCCTTGTGCAACCGCGGGGTGGCGGGTGTGTGCGTCGCCAATTACTCCTCCTCCTCCTCCGTCTCCCACTACTGCAGCTGCCGCTGAGGGGGGGTGGATGTGTGGGAGCCGCGGGCGTGGCGCTAGGGGGGTTTCGTGGGTGCAGTGCTAGAGGAACAGCAGGGGGTGTATGAAAGGGGTGTGGGACAGCTAGGGGAGGTTGAGTGGAGGCAGCCGTCTTGTCGTCCGCAGCGCCAGTAGTCCGGAGGCTACAATCTCTGGTAGTCGCCAGTCGCCCGTGGGTCAGTTGCTCCAGCCGCCAGTAGTCCGGAGGCTACAATCTCCGGTGTAGCTGAGGAGCCAATTACTCCTGTAGTCCGGGCCTTTGCTTCGGTAGCCACTGAGCCAGCCGCTACAGTGTGTCTGCAGCTTCAGCCGTCGCCTCCCATCTTCTCGCCCCCACAGTCTCTCCTCCTCCTCAATTTCCCTCTGTGATAGCCTCTAGCTTTGCTTATTATTGTGAACTATTGCTCTGCCTGCTTGTTGTGCTGATTACACCCCACTTTGGCTATGGGGGTGTGTCAGAATGTTGTATTTGTCTAGCCTGCAGTGGGGTACTCTATAGCGAGTACAGCCCAATTTAGGGTTTCCTATATGTACTCAACTGCTTGCTAGTGCAATTCCCCCTTTCCTGTTCTAACTTTCTGCCTACTATCTCTGACAGAGGCGAGAAGTTGCTGCAGCTGTAGCTGTGGCGTTGGTTGGTATGAAGTGACCCATTTTGGAGAACTTATCGATCACTACGAGGATGGAATCGTGACCCCGTGAGATCGAAGGAAGTCCTGTGATGAAGTTGAGGCTAACGACCTGCCATGACTGCTCCGGTACGGGTAGAGGCTGAAGTAGCCCTGCTTTTTTTCTGCTTGCTACTCTTCATCCGCTGGCACGTGTCGCAAGAGGTGACGAACTGCTGCACGTCTACTGCCATCCGGGGCCATTAGTAATACTTTGCTATTCCTGCTAACGTCTTGTTGCTCCCGAAGTGTCCCGCGTATGGTACATCATGAAATTCTTCCAATAGGATCTGCCGTAGCGGGGCGTAATTCAGTACCCAAATCTTTCCCAAACCCTTCCTTACCGCTAAGTCTTTCTCCCACTGTAACAGCTTCTTAATCTGTGCTGTAGCGATCTCTGCGTCCACGGAGTACCCATGTTGGAATACACCCTTGAGCAGAGGGTCCATCCCGTCAAGCTGGATGCCTATTACATGTCCAGGGTGGCTCAATGCGTCTGCCTTGTTGTGTAGCCCGGGCTTGTAGACGATGTCGTAGTAGAAGTGAGTTTCCAGGAAGTCCACCCACCGCACCTGTCGTCGTGTTAGCGTCGGCTGTGACTTCAGGTATTTGAGACTGCAGTGGTCAGTATAAAATGTGGTCTTGGCTCCCTCTAGGTAACGCCTCCACACCTTGAAGGCTACGACTATAGCTAAGGCTTCCTTGTCGTGGATGGGGTATTCAGTTCTGCTCCGTGTAGCTTCTTACTGAGGTAGGCGATAGGCTGTAAACCGTTCCCGTGATCTTGCATCAGTACTGCTCCGACTGCTTGGTCACTAGCGTCTGCTTCAACTACGTAGTCCTTGTCTGAATCTGGTAGGATGAGTACTGGTGCTGTGGTCAATGATGTCTGTAGCTGTTCCATGGCGTGCTGATGAGGAGTATCCCATTTGAAGGGCGTATCTTTTTTCAGTAGGTCGGTCAGTGGCGCTGCTATCTTAGCGTACTGTAGCACGAACCTGTTATAGTAGTTGGCGAAGCCTAGGAACTGCTGCAACTCCTTCACGTTCTCCGGTACCTTCCACTTCTTGACGGCTTCGATTTTCCGCGGGTCCACGTGTACACCCTCGGCACTCACCATGTGCCCGAAAAACTGCACTTTCTTCAGGGCGAAGTCGCTCTTCGACAGCTTCACGTAGAACTTGTTTTTCCGCAAGATCTTGAACACCTTCCGCAGATGCTCCACGTGCTCCTTCATGTTCTTGGAGTAGATGAGGATATTGTCCATGTACACTACTACGCACTCGTCCAGCAGGGGCCACAGGATATGATTCATCTCCGCCTGAAATGCTGCTGGTGCGTTGCAGAGTCCGAACGGCATCACCAAGTATTCGTAGGAGCCGTATCTGGTACGTATCTGCCAGTAACCCGACCGTAGGTCCAGCTTCGAAAAGACTGTTGCACCACGCAGTTGGTCCAGTAGGTCGTCTATGCGTGGTATGGGGTATTTGTTTTTAACTGTCTGTTTGTTCAGTGCGCGGTAGTCGATGCACATCCGTAAACTGCCGTCTGGCTTTGGAGTGAAGAGAACTGGTGCACCGTAGGTAGAGGTGGATGGGCAGATCAGTTGTCTGTCCAGTAAATATTCGATCTGTTTCTTCATGTCTTTCAGTTCGGTCGGACTCAGTCGGTATGGTGCACGTGAGATGGGTTTCGCACCTGGTTCTTCCTCGATCTCGTGCTCGTGGGTGTGTGCTGGAGGTACGCCTGCGGGTAGGTCGTCGGGCATTATTTCTCACCTGTTGTACTACTCCAATACCTCCTTCACTGCTGCAGGTAGCTCTGTGTTCGGCTTCTCTTCCTCTGCTGCTGCCATAACCAGTGCTAAGTAACCCATGTTACTCTCATTCACCGTCTGTTCAAACCGTGCCAGTGTCGTTTCAGGAACGCTCCCTGTATCCGTCCAGCTTTGCAGCTCCACTCGTTTCCCGTTGTTGTAGATGCACGCCTTCCTGTTGACCCAGTCGATCTCGGGGTTGAACCGCTTCAGGAAATCTCACCCCAAGATGAAATCTAGGCCTTTGATATTTGTGATCGGCAACCTCGGCTTCCACCTCAGCGCCATGATGTGCAGCTGCAGTGATGCTTTGCCATGGATGGGAAGTTTCGTACTGTCCACCATCGTTGCCACGAAATTGGTCTCCTCGGAAGGTTCCCCAATTTTCTCCAACGTCCCGCGGTCACACACTGAGTGAGATGCACCGCTGTCCAATAGAGCCTGGAGGCGTCGTCCTTTGCATAACACCTCGAGGAGTAGTGGTTCCTACTGTGCTGAGTAGCCAAAGAGGGTCTCATTAATAGGATCATAGGGTACATCAAAGATATTACCAACCCTATTTCCTATACCTGACTCAGCACTTTCCAACTTCACCTGGGGGGTAGGAGGATTTTTCTGAGGCTTGTACAACTTCTCATGAGCCTGGAATTTTCCTCTAAGCCTTTGCAGTTGTGTAGGCTTCACCTGTGGGCAACGGGGAGCCTTAACACTGGGCTGCGGGGAAAGAATATTAACTCCACGGAACGCACGACCCTTTTCTACGCTCCGTAGTACTTTGCCCAACTTCTCAGGTACCTTAATAATCTCTAAAGGCTTTTTCTTGGCCTCTAAATCTCCCCTGAATTTTTCAAAGGCTTGAAAACCACGAGAAGCAAGATTTTTCGTTAGAGTATCTTTATAGGATACTTTTAACGAATTCTTACTTTCGTGGGTGTTTGGCTGGAGTTTCCCGGTCGGTGCAGAGTCTTTTTTCGCGGAGCCTCCATTCGCCTCGGCGATTTCCCCTGATGCCGGCCGGTCGTGACGTTTTATATTCGCGCCATCATTTTCTCATGTTTTCACCCGCTCCGAAGTCGCCATGTCGTCACATTTTTATGCTTTTCGAATCTTTACGCGATCGCCAGGTCGATCCGCGGCTACTGGCGATTCCCGTTTTTTTTACTGGGGGTGCTCCACTGTTGCCGCCCAGCAGTGCCGCATGTGCCTTCTTCAATTTGTAGCACAACAAAATTTGATGCCCCGCTGCGCCGTAAAAATCGCATTTTGTCGGTTGCTGCTTCGCGTCAAATTTGTCGATATCCATCGGTTCGGCGAACGTGGGGGGTGCCGATCGCTCCGTGCCGAATGTACGGTTCGGCCCGTAACGTCGTGTTTCGGGTTGACCACGAGTCAATGCGTCGTATCGTTCGGCAGCACGCACGATGTCGCGGTTATTATTGTACGTCGCTGCGATAACTTGTCGGCGAATCTCCAATTTTTACCCTTCTGTGTACGCCTGGATTTTTTTGCCCTCGGTCATGTCAGTGATGCGGTTGAACAGCTGCTCCATGTCAAACTTATATGCTATAGTCTGTGTAGGCTGTAGTGGGGTAGTTCATATGGCGTACAACACTTTAGGGTTTCCTACTTGTACTCCTCATGCTGCTCAATGCAATCATACCTCGTTCTATCTTTCACATGGTTTCAGAGCAGGTTCCCTATTGGGAACGTTTTTTTTTTAAGGGCCCACCAACGAATTTTTTCTCCTGCGCTGCCCGAAGCGCGCTGCCGCGCCTGCACGCCCTGTAGTGCGCCTCGCGCCTGCCTCACCCGCGCCCTAGCACGCCCTGCCTTTCGCGCGCCTGCCCTAAGTGCGCGTTCGCGCGCTTGCCCTCCCCGCGCCGTCGCGCGCCTGCACTACCCACGCCATCGCGCGCCTGCCCTACCTGCAGCCACCATCGCGCGCCTGCCTTGCCCTGCCGCCCGTCGCGGCCTTGCCCTACCTGGCCGTCGCGGCCCTGCCCTACCCTACCCGCCAGTCGCGGCCCTGCCCTACCCGCCGTCGTGGCCCTGCCCTACCCGCCGTCGCGGCCCTGCTCTACCCGCCCGTCGTGCGCCTGCCCTGCTGCTGCCCGTCGAGCGCTGGCCCAACCCGCCCGTCGAGCACCTGCAGCCGCCCATCGAGCGCCTGCCCTACCCGCGCCAGTTGCGCGCCTGCCTGCCGCCGCCGGTGGCACCTGCCCTACCTGCCTCTGGTGAGCACCTGCCCTACCCGCGCTACCCGCGCACCTGCCTTACAAGCGCGCTGCCGCGCCTGCCTGCCTGCCCCTACCTGCCAGCCGAGCCGCGCCGCCCAACCGAGCCACACTGCCCAGCTGAGCCGCGCCACTTTGCCGAGCCGCGCCGCTCGGCCGAGCAGCGCCACCCTGCCCTACTGTGCCCGCGCTGCTCCTGCTGCTACTGCTGTTACTGCTGCTACTGCTACTACTGCTGCTACTGCTGCTACAGTTGTTACTGCTGCTACTGCTGCTAGTGCTACTACTGCTACTACTGCTGCTACTGCTGCTACAGCTGTTACTGCTGCTACTGCTGCTACTGCTACTACTGCTGCTACTGCTACTGCTACTACTACTGCTACTGCTGCTGCTGGCGGTGGCCAGATGCAGCTCCAGCGACGTCAGCGCGAGTCCCTCATGCCCCAACAGCTTCGTGAGGGGTATGCTAGTTGGGGTTGTGGCGGCGGCCGTAGTGGCAGTCGCCCTGGAGCCGGTCAGTCAGGAGCTTCTGGCAGTGGCCAGATGCAGCTGCAGCGGCGTCCGCGCGGGACCCTTACGCCCCAGCAGCTTCGTGAGTGGTACGCTCAGAGTAGAGGGTCTCGGAGAACCGTTCGCTGCCCGTACGTCATTCGCACAGGTGATCGGGCTGGTCAGACTTGCGGGACGGTTAGTCACACACAGTCCCGCTGCTTCGCCTGTCTGAGCGACCCCTGGCGTACCGAGTTTGGCGACGAGGCTGAGCTCCCTACCTGGTTGTAGCTGCTTAGGCAGAGGGTAGATATCTTTGCTCTTGACTATGATGCTATCCTCATTGCCATGAATGCATTGCCTACTAGTGCTGAGGGTGCCTGTTACCTGTGTGTACCACATGACCCAGGTATAGAGTCTGCTGCTCTAGGTGCTGGTGAGGCTGCTGCTCTAGGTGCTAGTGCGTCTACTACTCTAGGTGCTGGTGAGACTGCTGCTCTAGGTGCTAGTGAGTCTACTGCTCCAGGTACTGGTTAGTCTGCTCTCTCTGGTACGTCGCCAGCTGAGGCCTTGCACACCTTCACACTTAACTCAGGTGCTTCCCGCTCCTTCTTTCGCGATAGCACCACACTCACGCCGCTCAGTCGGCCGGTTGCAGTCTCCCTGGCAGACCCCTCTGGGGGGCCAGTCCTTGCGCACTCCTCCATGGTCCTGCCGTGTCCGGCGGTCCCGTCTGGCTCATTGTCGGGTCTTCACCTCCCCTCGTTCTCTACAAACTTGGTGAGTGGAGCTGACCTCCACGATGTGTGGGTTGACCAGTTCACTCCTGGAGGTCAGCGTGTGACCCACTGTACGTTCTCCCGGACTGGTCGGCACCTGGCCACGTTCACCTGTGCGCCTGGCTCGAGTCTGTACACACTGACTACTGTGTCCCCTCAGGTAGCTGCGTCTGCGTCTGCGTCAGGTCAGCTAGCAGCCCCCTGCTCGTGTCGCGCTTTGTCGCACCAGACCGTCCTTTGGCACCACCGTCTTGGTCACCCCTCGGTGCAGCGCCTTCGTGGCATGCACTGATGTGTTCTTGTCTCTGGTCTTCCCAGGGTTCTCCCTCCCCTCCCTCCCACGCCTGCTCCTCCCTGCCTTCCCTGTGTCAAGGGGCGGCAGCGCGCCGCTCCTCACTCCTCCTCGTTTCCCCCAACGACTGCTCCCCTGCAGACTCTCCACATGGACGTATGGGGCCCGGCCCGCGTCCGTGGACAGGACCGCGAGCGATACTTTTTGCTGGTCGTGGACGACTACACGCGTTACACCATGGTCTTCCCCTTGCGCACCAAGGGTGAGGTCCCTGTCCGTCTCCAGCTCCGCGAGCAGTTCGGGACGGACTTTCCCATCCTGCGTCTGCACTCTGACAGAGGTGGTGAGTTTGCCTCTGACTTTCTGCGGAACTTTTGTCATGGGGAGGGCATTCGCCGGACGTTCACGCTCCCGGCTTCACCGCAGCAGAATGGGGTTGCTGAGCGCCGCATTGGCTTGGTCATGGAGGTAGCTCGTACCTCCATGGTCCATGCGGCTGCCCCCCATTTTCTGTGGCCGTTTGCGGTCCGATACGCTGTGCATCATCTCAACCTCTGGCCCCGTGTCTCCTTGTCGGAGACCTCGCCCACCCTGCGGTGGACGAGGAAGGTTGGCGATGCGTCCGTGTTCCGGGTCTGGGGTTCTCGTGCCTTTGTCCGCGATACGTCCGCGGACAAGCTCTCCGCCTGCACTATTCCCTGCGTCTTCCTTGGCTTTGTCCCTGACGCGCCTGGCTGGCAGTTTTACCACCCCACCTCGCGCCGAGTCCTGCCCTCTCAGGACGTCACGTTCGACGAGTCGGTTCCCTTTTACCGTCTCTTCCCCTACTGCACTGTACCGCTTCCCCCCCCGCCGCTCTTCCTTGCACCAGGTCCTCGTCCGGTAGACCCCCTTCCCCCTAAGGGTCCTGCTCCCTCAGGTGTGTCTCAGGTAGACGCTGTCGAGCCTGTCAAGGTAGCGGTTGACTCTGGTGCTGCTCGTGGGGGTGGTGCTGCTGGGGGTGCTGAGCCTGAGTGTGCATAGCCTGTGGGTGTTGAGCCTGAGCGTGTGGCGTCTGGGGGTGCTGAGCCTGGGGTTGCTAAGACTGAGGGTGCGGAGCCTTGGGGTGCTGAGCCCTGGGGTGCTGAGTCTGAGGGTGCTGAATCTGAGGGTGCGGAGCCTAGGGGTGCTGAGCCTGGGGGTGCTGAGCCTGGAGGTGCTGAGCCTGAGGGTACTGAGCCTGCGGTTGCTGAGACTGGGGGTGCTGAGTCTGCTGGAGCTCCTGCACGTGCCTCGTCTCAGCGGGAGCCACTCTCTCCACCGCAGCTGTGCGAGTGGTTTGCTCGCCACTGGAGACTCCAGCGAGGTGCTGCTGGAGCTGGAGCTGCTGGAGGTCCTGCTGGAGCTGGAGTTGCTGGAGGTACTACTGGTGCTGGAGCTGCTGGAGGAGCTGGAGCTGCTGGTGCTGGAGGTGCTGCTGGAGCTGGAGCTGTTGGAGGTACTGCTGGTGCTGGAGCTGCTGGAGGTGCTGGAGCCGCTGGTTCCGGAGGTGCTCGTACTGGAGGTACTGGAGCTACTGGGGCTGGTGGTGCTGCCGTAGTTGGAGCTGGAGGCGCTCGTGCTCTTGCTGCTGGACATGCTCCTGGAGCTGGAGCTACTGGAGGTACTGGAGCTACTGGAGCTGGTGGTGCTGCGGGAGTTGGAGCTGGAGACCCTAGAGCTGGGGGTACTGGTGCTGTCTCTGCTGGTTCTGGAGGCGCTGCGCGGCCGCGGCCATACTTCGTTCCACTTCTTCAGCAGGTTCTTGCCCTCCCGCCTTCTACTGGTCCCACTCTTCCCTTGCTGTGTCCACAGCCTGCCCCGTCGCAGTCGCAGCTACAGCCAGCCTCTCCGCTCCCTGGTCCTTCTCCTTACTCTGGGCCAACTAGAGGTCTTACGGAGCGTCGTGAGCCTGAGTCTCGTCCTGCGTTGCCTGTTATTCGTGTTCGCACTGGTAGTCGTGTTCCTAGTTCGCGTCCTCCTCCTGTCCCAGGCACGCACCAGATGGCACTTCGTCCTTCCACTGCTCCACTGCGTGTCCCTCTGCTGTCTCCTCTTGCGTCCTCCCTTTCTGACGGTCTGGACCCGGCGTCTGACTCCCTTCGTGCAGTTAGTCCTACTGTCACGCGTCTCCTGGCCACTGTTGTCACTGACCCTTCGTTTGAGTCCACTGCTGCGTCTGCCCTAGTTGCTGAGCTTGTTGACTTTGCTACCACCTGTCGTCTAGACTACGCCGCTGGTCTTGTTACCGAGTCTGAGTTTGTCTATCAGCCGTCCGTCGAGGGTGAGTGTGCTCTTGGCACGGACGTCCTTGAGGACAGGCAGGAGGAGTTTGAGTGCTTTGCCGCTGTTTTACCTCATTTCGTGTCCATGCTGCTTGCACCTGAGGGAGACCCAGATGCACCAGACATCCCGACCCCGCGCTCTTACGCAGAGGCGATACAGGGTCCCTACTCCTCTCAGTGGCAGTCAGCCATGGACGCAGAGATGGCTTCGTGGATGTCCACAGGCACCTACGTCGATGAGGTTCCCCCGCCTGGGGCGAACATCGTCAGTGGCATGCGGATTTTCAGGGTGAAGCGGCTGCCGGGTTCTCCGCCTGTCTTCAAGGCGCGTTACGTTGCACGAGGCTTCAGTCAGCGAGAGGGAGTTGACTTCTTCCAGACCTTCTCCCCCACCCCAAAGATGACGACTTTTCGGGTTCTGCTGCACGTCGCCGCTCAGCGTGACTACGAGCTGCACTCTCTTGACTTCAGCACTGCTTTCCTACAGGGCAGCCTGCACGAGTAGATCTGGCTTCGACGCCCACCTGGCTTCACTGGGTCGTTTCCTGCAGGTACCCACTGGAGTCTCCGGCGGCCAGTCTACGGTCTCCGCCAGGCGCCCCGTAAATGGCACGACACACTTAGGACGACCCTTGCGGCTCTTGGCTTTGCTCCTTCCACTGCTGACCCGTCGCTGTTTCTACGCACCGACACCTCTCTGCCGCCGTTCTACGTCCTCGTGTACGTCGACGAATTGGTCTTTGCTACTTCTGGCACTGAGGGACTCGCCCACGTGAAGTCGGAGCTGCAGAAGAGATACAGGTGCACAGACCTGGGTGAGCTGCGCAGCTATCTTGGCTTGCGGATCACCCGGGACAGAGCACGGCGCACCATTACTTTGACTTAGTCACACATGGTGCAGCAGGTCCTTCAGCGCTTCGGCTTCACGTACTCCTCGCCACAGCCCACTCCTCTGTCTACTCGCCACTCGCTCTCAGCTCTGCCTTCAGATGAGTCCGTAGGGCCGAGTGTCCCGTATCCAGAGCTTGTGGGCTGCCTCATGTACCTGATGACCTGCACTCGACCTGACGTGGCATACCCTCTTAGCATCCTGGCACGCTATGTTGCTCCTAGGAGACACAGGAAGGAGCACATGGATGCCGCTAAGAGGGTGTTGCGCTACTTGTGCAGTACGTCGGGCATGGGGCTCGTGCTTGGAGGACGGGCTCGAGTTGTCCTCACTTGTCACGCAGACGCTTCCTGGGAAGACGACTTGGCTACGCAGAGGTCATCACAGGGTTACACTTTCAGCCTTGGCTCCGGCTCTGTTTCGTGGCGGTCTACCCGCTCGTCTTTTGTTCTCAGCTCTAGCTGTGAGGCTGAGATCTACGTAGGGGCCATGGCTGCACAGGAGTTACGCTGGCTCACCTACTTGCTGACCGACCTGGGAGAGCCGCCTCGTTCTCCTCCAGTGCTGTACGTCGACAACAAGGCCATGATTGCCTTGTGTCAGGAGCACAGACTGGAGCACAGGACGAAGCACATCGCTCTGCGTTACTTCCTTGCTCGAGAGTTGCAGCAGCGTGGTCAGCTTCGTCTTGCTTACGTGGCCACTCGGGCCAACACTGCTGATGTCTTCACCATGGCACTTCAGCCTTGTTATCATCAGCGTTTCTGTACTGTTCTTGGCCTTGTGCCCACTGGGCTTCACTTGCCTACTTCTTGACTTTCCTCAAACTGTGATCTTTATACATATACCTGCATGCTTACGCTTGCTAGGTTGTGATCACTGTATTGTTTGTTCGCCTTTATATAACTCTGCATGTGAACTGGCCTTGTGGCCATTTGCTTGTGCTCAGAATGTGTGGTGACTTCGTGATCCACCCTAAGCTTGTTTTGCTTCTCTCGACTGGTTTTGTGACCTCTTGTTCTCCCCCACTTTGCCTATAGGGATGTGTCAAACTTATATGCTATAGTCTGTGTAGGCTGTAGTAGGGTAGTTCATATGGGGTACAACACTTTAGGGTTTCCTACTTGTACTCCTCATGCTACTCAATGCAATCATACCTCGTTCTATCTTTCACACTCCATCTGCTACGTGTACTGTGCTACACTCCCGTATTGCTTGTGTCGGTGTATCTGCTGCCGCGCCATGTAGGTTGTATTAATTGGCTCGAAAAGTTCGATGAGGTCTGCCCAAAACTGCGCCCACGTTTTCTCCCCGCAAGCCACATCAGTGTAATAAATCCACTCGAGTGCTGGTCCCCGCAACAGTGTCGCTGCGAGCCAAATTCGTGCTGCGTCGTGTGTCGGGGTCGAACAGCCAATGGCCTCGAAGTAGATTTCGAGGGTCGCCACGAATCGTCGAACGTTAGATCCTTTCGCGCTGTGATCGAACGCTTCAGGGAGCCTCGGGCGAGCTGCTTCGAGGTTCGGCGAAGGTGGTGCCATCGGTCCGTGAAATGTTTGTTTCGCTACCGCTGCTGCTGCTTTCGCTGCTACGTTCGATGCTGCATTGACTGCTGCGGTGGCGGCTGCGGATTGGTTTGTCAGAAGGGCCTCGAGTCGCTGAATCGCCGCATGTGTCTGTTCCATGTCGGTGCGAAGGCCGGCGATGTCGCTCGTCGTCGCGTAGTTGTCGCCTTGACCCTCCATGCCTGACATTGCGCGTTCGAAAATCGAAATCGAGGGGGAGTGAAAAACACGGAACCGGTTTTACGTACCCGAAATCGGTGTTTAACACTCGTCGCCCCCGCGGTTTTTGAAGACTCGGTTTTAGCGGTCGAAAAAACTTCGCGTGTAAACGGCTCTGATTACCAAGTGTGAGGATCTAGGATCGAGCTCAGAAAAGAAAATGTGAATTGAATGATCCACCTGGGTACAACACGAGGCTATATAGAGTCTCGACACAAGGCCAGTTACCCAGGTGTTACGCGAATGTTCTGAGGGTCGCGAAGCGTCCCGAACAGAACCTTCCCGAACTCAATAGAAAGCAAATCGGTGGAAATCGAATAGGCTTGAGTTCGGTACACGTAACCTGGTTCGGTGCTATAACTATAATAAAATATAGGAATGCATCTAACCTAGGAAATCAAGCATATCTATGCATGATAAAATAAACCCAAGCTAGATATAGCATAATAAGTCCAGG
This sequence comes from Closterium sp. Naga37s-1, assembly GCA_947471745.1. NCBI lineage: Eukaryota > Viridiplantae > Streptophyta > Zygnematophyceae > Desmidiales > Closteriaceae > Closterium > Closterium sp. Naga37s-1. The sequence goes on from CANJKZ010000858.1 coordinate 2,631,700, forward strand.
CAAGGTAGCAAAGCCAGCATAAGCCGTCGTACTCTCACAGCTGAGGCTGAGATCTACGCTGGAGCCATGGCTGCACAGGAGCTACGTTGGTTGACATTCTTGCTCACAGACCTTGGTGAGCGGCCGAGCTCTGCACCGACCTTGTTCACAGACAACAAGGCGGCGATTCTTCTCTGTCGGGAGCCTCGACTGGAGAGCAGAGTGAAGCACATCAACGTTAGGTACTTTCTCTCACGAGAGTTGCAGAGGCGTGGACAGGCTCGCTTGGACTTTGTGGATTCCGAGGCCAACACTGCAAACATCTTCATCAAGGCGCTTCCGCCTTGTGACCACCACAGGTGTTGTGTGCAGTTATGTCTCGTTGACACTGGTTCTCGTCTTGTGTAGACGTTGCTTGTTTTTGTTGTACCCGTTGCTTATACACCAGTGAACTTTTGAACCTTAAACCCTTGTGACAATTCTGCTTGTGCTCGGAATGTGTGGTGACATTGTGATCCACCCTGAGCTTTGAATCTTTGTGACTGGTCTTGCGACTGTACTCTGTTGTTTTTTTGCTTCACTTGGTTTTTTTGTCTTTTTGTTTTTTGGTTTTGGTTTTTTGACACGCCCCACTTAGGCTATGGGGGTGTGTCAAATGTTGTAGCCTGTAGTGAGGTTTGTCTTGTGGGGTACAAATGTTAGGGTTAGGCATATATACCGTATTACCCCGGATAGAAGCGCAGGTGCGCTTATAATAAAGCAGTGTTTTTTAGGGGGGCGCGCTTCTAATCGAGTCATTTTTATAAGCGCATGCGCTTGTAATAGGAAAAAAAAAATCACTTTTAAACATACCAAATTGAAGCCCGCAATAAGGCGAATTCAACCGACCATGCAACACATGGGATCGTGCATGGTTTTCAGACAAAAACAGCAGCGGTTCGGTTTCCCACCGCACAGTTTTGTCTAGAACCATCGATCGTGACAGCAGTGACGGGGATGTTGCCGTGCGGCCCAATCACAGTCGCATGCATTGCGTGGCATTTGCATTTCCCCCGAACCCTCTCGAAGGGTGGCGAATATTCCCTGCCAGCGCAGCGATTATGCTGCCACGCAGGGTCCTCTACGGGGGTAGGCGGGGGTTTCTCGCCTGTCATTGACGAGGACCCCGAGGCGCCAACCTTACGGGGTCCCCTTCGTTGCCCATTTGTTCACCATCTCTTTCATTTTTTTCATTCAAGATTCCAGTGTAGGCCGCCTGGCTGGCGAAGCCATGGCGGAATTCAGCGGGACGCACTTCCTCTTCAAGAACAAGAGAGCTCGCCCATGGCGACTTACCGACGACGGGTGGTATACCCGTGAGCCCGCAGCGCCTCCATTGCCACCTGAACCCCCAGCGCCCCCTGCTCCTCCTGCTCCTCCTGCACCTCCTGCTCCTCCCGCGCCTCCCGCTCCTCCAAATCCGCCTCATATCGGTGCCAGTGCTCACCAACGGCCCGTGCTCCAGCTGTATTTACCAGCCACTTTCGACGAGTGGCTGTCTGAACCGGACACACCCAAGGCCCCTGATGTGTTCATCCAGGCTCCGCCGCCTGCACCACGGTGGGGACAGCCCGAAGCCTGCACGTGGGACGAGTCGGCTGTGGGCGCCGACGATGACGTGGCCGCCAATAAACAATACAGCAGCAACGGCGACGGTGTCGGCGACGGTGAAGCGGGCACCGAGGAGGACGTGTTCCTAGATCGTGGTGCAAGTGCCGAGGAAAACGACGGTGTGGAGTCATCGTGGCGCGACGCACCACGCGAGAAGATGCCGATACCGACGTATCCGCCGATTAACAAAAAACGACCCCACCCCTCCTCCCATAACCGAGATTCCCGCCCCCCCTCTCCCAGGCACAAGCCGTCTCAACATAAACGGCAGGCCTACACCTCCCAGGAGAAACTCAGGTGGCTCGTGCGGCTGGAGCTGGCGGCATCTATAAGCGAGGTCGCGCGGGAGTCTGGCATACACCGCAAATGCCTGACGGAGTGGAAAAGCCAAGCAGATGAGCTCAAGGCTTCACATGCCGCACGGTGTCGACTTCATGGTCGCGGGAGGTCTTCGTGGTACAGACCCATGGAGTTAAAGGTGTACGCTCAACTCCTCGATTGGCGACGCCGCGGTGTTGCAGTGTCAGTTGGCCGGCTCCAAGAATGGTCACGCGAAGTGATGAAGGTGCTGTTCCCAGAAGTCAAGTGGAAAGGGAGTCAGCGGTGGTCGGAGCGGTTCCGCAAGCGGTGGAACCTCAGCGTGCGCATGAAAACTAAGGTGGCGCAGAAAACGCAGGAGCGTAAGTGCCTTGTTTCCCGCTTACTGTTAGCGAATTCGCATGGTTTATGAGTTGTAATCATCCTTCTTCCTATCTGTCCTTCCCTCCCCGTGCGCAGACGTGGCGACGCAGTGCAAAGAATTTTGGCAGTTCGTCCGCGACGCACGCAACGAGTACGCGATTGACAATCGATACATAATCAACGCCGACCAAACGCCTCTTTGGTTGGAGATGCCGGCCACTACCACCGTGGAGCAGACGGGCGTGAAGTCGGTGCCCATCCGCAGCGCTGGTTACCAGAAAGAAAGAGTCACCGTGATGCTGGCGTGCACGGCGACGGGCGAGAAGTTGAAGCCGTGGGTGTTTTTCAAGCGCAAGACACTCCCTAAGGGTGACTTCCCGAACGGTAAGCACATGTTCTTGTGCGTGTTCTGGACGTTATAAAAAAGGGACTTACCACCGCTTGGTTGTGTGCAGATGTCGTGGTCGGCTGCCAAGCGAACGGGTGGATGGAAGCCACGGGCGTCATCCAGTGGCTCGATGAGGGCGTGGTGTCGTTCCTGAAACCCAAATTCGGCGTGCAGAGTCGGAGCGCCATGCTAGTACTCGACTCCTACCGTGGTCACCTTACCAAGGAAGTCAAGGCGAGATTCGCGGCGCTCAACATCGTACCGGCAGTCATCCCGACGGGATGCACGGCAGACGTGCAGCCGCTCGATGTGTCGGTGAACAAGAGCTTCAAAGCAAGTGTTCGCCAGCAGTACCAGTCCTGGTTTGAGGCCGACGGCATGAACACCCTAACACCTGCAGGTGAGCGAGGACATGTCCTCCCGTCTCCCCTTCGTGTGCTTGTCTGTCTGCTTGTGTTCTAATGTCCCCACTCCCTTTCATGTGGTGCAGGGAACATCAAGAAACCACCCCCGGAGGTGGTGCTCAAGTGGATTTCATGGGCGTGGAAGGCCGTGCCCGCAGACCTGATTAAAAAGTCATTCCTCACATGCGGCATCAGCAATGCCCTCGACGGGAGCGAGGACCATTTGGTGATGGCGCACCGGAGAAGCCAGCTGAGCCACGAGGTAGAGGTAAACGACGACATCCAAGCAGACGGGTTCTGGGGCAACAACTCCACGCAGCCTGAATCGGACGTGGAGGAAGTGGAGGCCTAACGCTAGGCTAGGACAATAGTCGCCCTATTGTATGTGCAAAACTTTTAGGTAGTGCGAAATTTAATATAAGTGTATTTTTAAGTCTAGCCTTGCTTTAGCTCTAAACATTATGATACATGCAAAGTGTATTTTTTTTTATTACAAGGGTGCGCTTATAATAAGTAACGAAATTATAAGGGGTGCGCTTCTAATTGAGGATCGGCCATAAGCGCATTGCTCCAGATACAAGCGCATGCGCTTATAATAGGCCTGCGGTTATATCCGGGGCGATACGGTACCCCAACCCACATCAATGCAACACAATTCAGTTTCTAACAACATTGGACGATTTCCCGCGATCACATTGGTTGGTTTAGCTGACACCAGGAGGGATAGTTCTCCATGTTGGGCTGACAAAAAGCCCTTGGAACTTTTCAGGACTAAGATTGGGTGTTGATGTAGAGTTGTAACAGCGGAAGCCTTTAATGAAGAGTTGATGTGAACCACCTTGTGCTGGTTTGTGAGAACAAGATAAGTTAATTAATATCAAAGAGATACAGGCCTTTTATATGATTACAGGGAATATGAAGAGTTCTATTTTAACTGTTTTGGCTGTTGCGGTTCGATACAGTGCCGACTCGGGTAACTGCTCTGTAACGAGTCAGTTATGTGTCCTTGCTGTCGCACTGTACATTTCGTCAGGTCAAAGGTCGGGGACCTTTGACCTTCGCATAACCTCCGACAGTTGACTCGTGTGCTTCTTCGCTGTAGTCAGTTCCGTTTTGTGTCGCAGCTTCGATACGACAGAGGCGCTATAAATCACTTGTTTCCAACACTCCCCTTCGCTTCTGGAGTGTCGTTGCTAATGACGTGTCCTTGTCCAGTCAGCAGCATGCAATATTCGAACTTCGACTTTCCGAGTTTCTTGGTCAAGTAATCAGCTGCCATCTCGGATGTGGGACAGTAAGACAGCTCAAGTCTCCCCTTCTCAATCTCGTCTTTTACGAAGAAATATCGCAGGGCGATATGTTTCGTCCTGTTCACGAATCCGTTTTTGTTGGCGATGCGAATTACCGACTGGTTGTCGCAGAACAAGGAGAAGCTGGGTAACTGAGCCAGCTTCGCCTCCTCCAGAAGTTCGCGAAGGTATAGTCCTTGGTGGCTGAGCAGAGTGCAATGTATTCAGCTTCAGCTGAGGAGAGAGCGATTAGTTCCTGCTTGCTCGATTGCCAGGAAATAGGTCCGATAGGTTCAAGGCAATAGACGTAGCCGGTGCGTGAGCGTCTGTTGTCGGGATCGCCGGCGTGATCTACGTCAACATAACCGATTAGTTTAGGTACCGTGGTTCCGTTCTTGTGGTAAGTTAGACCGACGGTTGCGGTGCTGACGAGATAGTGGAGAGCACGGTCGAGTTCGGCCATGTGTTCTCCTTCAGGTCTCTTGAGATAAGTTGCAAGTTGGCTTGCGGAATACGATAGGTCTGGGCGACAAGTGACAGCCGCAAAGAGAAGGCATCCCAGCTTCCTTTGGTAGTTGCGTATGTCGGCGGATTTTAGAGGAGCGGATCCTTCCTTGTTGTTTCCTGCCGTGTAGTGGTATGGCGTAGAAATGGTGGTCGGCGTAAGTGAGAAGCGTTTGGCGATGGTGTCGGCGTACTTTGCAGCGTTGAGGTAGATCGCGTTTTCTTCTTCTTGAATGTTTAGGCCGAGATATTGCGTGACGGTAGACGATGTCGTAGTAGAAGTGAGTTTCCAGGAAGTCCACCCACCGCACCTGTCGTCGTGTTAGCGTCGGCTGTGACTTCAGGTATTTGAGACTGCAGTGGTCAGTATAAAATGTGGTCTTGGCTCCCTCTAGGTAACGCCTCCACACCTTGAAGGCTACGACTATAGCTAAGGCTTCCTTGTCGTGGATGGGGTATTCAGTTCTGCTCCGTGTAGCTTCTTACTAAGGTAGGCGATAGGCTGTAAACCGTTCCCGTGATCTTGCATCAGTACTGCTCCGACTGCTTGGTCACTAGCGTCTGCTTCAACTACGTAGTCCTTGTCTGAATCTGGTAGGATGAGTACTGGTGCTGTGGTCAATGATGTCTGTAGCTGTTCCATGGCGTGCTGATGAGGAGTATCCCATTTGAAGGGCGTATCTTTTTTCAGTAGGTCGGTCAGTGGCGCTGCTATCTTAGCGTACTGTAGCACGAACCTGTTATAGTAGTTGGCGAAGCCTAGGAACTGCTGCAACTCCTTCACGTTCTCCGGTACCTTCCACTTCTTGACGGCTTCGATTTTCCGCGGGTCCACGTGTACACCCTCGGCACTCACCATGTGCCCGAAAAACTGCACTTTCTTCAGGGCGAAGTCGCTCTTCGACAGCTTCACGTAGAACTTGTTTTTCCGCAAGATCTTGAACACCTTCCGCAGATGCTCCACGTGCTCCTTCATGTTCTTGGAGTAGATGAGGATATTGTCCAGGTACACTACTACGCACTCGTCCAGCAGGGGCCACAGGATATGATTCATCTCCGCCTGAAATGCTGCTGGTGCGTTGCAGAGTCCGAACGGCATCACCAAGTATTCGTAGGAGCCGTATCTGGTACGTATCTGCCAGTAACCCGACCGTAGGTCCAGCTTCGAAAAGACTGTTGCACCACGCAGTTGGTCCAGTAGGTCGTCTATGCGTGGTATGGGGTATTTGTTTTAACTGCCTGTTTGTTCAGTGCGCGGTAGTCGATGCACATCCGTAAACTGCCGTCTGGCTTTGGAGTGAAGAGAACTGGTGCACCGTAGGTAGAGGTGGATGGGCAGATCAGTTGTCTGTCCAGTAAATATTCGATCTGTTTCTTCATGTCTTTCAGTTCGGTCGGACTCAGTCGGTATGGTGCACGTGAGATGGGTTTCGCACCTGGTTCTTCCTCGATCTCGTGCTCGTGGGTGTGTGCTGGAGGTACGCCTGCGGGTAGGTCGTCGGGCATTATTTCTCACCTGTTGTACTACTCCAATACCTCCTTCACTGCTGCAGGTAGCTCTGTGTTCGGCTTCTCTTCCTCTGCTGCTGCCATAACCAGTGCTAAGTAACCCATGTTACTCTCATTCACCGTCTGTTCAAACCGTGCCAGTGTCGTTTCAGGAACGCTCCCTGTATCCGTCCAGCTTTGCAGCTCCACTCGTTTCCCGTTGTTGTAGATGCACGCCTTCCTGTTGACCCAGTCGATCTCGGGGTTGAACCGCTTCAGGAAATCTCACCCCAAGATGAAATCTAGGCCTTTGATATTTGTGATCGGCAACCTCGGCTTCCACCTCAGCGCCATGATGTGCAGCTGCAGTGATGCTTTGCCATGGATGGGAAGTTTCGTACTGTCCACCATCGTTGCCACGAACTTGGTCTCCTCGGAAGGTTCCCCAATTTTCTCCAACGTCCCGCGGTCACACACTGAGTGAGATGCACCGCTGTCCAATAGAGCCTGGAGGCGTCGTCCTTTGCATAACACCTCGAGGAGTAGTGGTTCCTGCTGTGCTGAGTAGCCAAAGAGGGTCTCATTAATAGGATCATAGGGTACATCAAAGATATTACCAACCCTATTTCCTATACCTGACTCAGCACTTTCCAACTTCACCTGGGGGGTAGGAGGATTTTTGTGAGGCTTGTACAACTTCTCATGAGCCTGGAATTTTCCTCTAAGCCTTTGCAGTTGTGTAGGCTTCACCTGTGGGCAACGGGGAGCCTTAACACTGGGCTGCGGGGAGAGAATATTAACTCCACGGAACGCACGACCCTTTTCTACGCTCCGTAGTACTTTGCCCAACTTCTCAGGTACCTTAATAATCTCTAAAGGCTTTTTCTTGGCCTCTAAATCTCCCCTGAATTTTTCAAAGGCTTGAAAACCACGAGAAGCAATATTTTTCGTTAGAGTATCTTTATAGGATACTTTTAACGAATTCTTACTTTCGTGGGTGTTTGGCTGGAGTTTTCCGGTCGGTGCAGAGTCTTTTTTCGCGGAGCCTCCATTCGCCTCGGCGATTTCCCCTGATGCCGGCCGGTCGTGACGTTTTATATTCGCGCCATCATTTTCTCCTGTTTTCACCCGCTCCGAAGTCGCCATGTCGTCACCTTTTTCTGCTTTTCGAATCTTTACGCGATCGCCAGGTCGATCCGCGGCTACTGGCGATTCCCGTTTTTTTTACTGGGGGTGCTCCACTGTTGCCGCCCAGCAGTGCCGCATGTGCCTTCTTCAATTTGTAGCACAACAAAATTTGATGCCCCGCTGCGCCGTAAAAATCGCATTTTGTCGGTTGCTGCTTCGCGTCAAATTTGTCGATATCCATCGGTTCGGCGAACGTGGGGGGTGCCGATCGCTCCGTGCCGAATGTACGGTTCGGCCCGTAACGTCGTGTTTCGGGTTGACCACGAGTCAATGCGTCGTATCGTTCGGCAGCACGCACGATGTCGCGGTTATTATTGTACGTCGCTGCGATAACTTGTCGGCGAATCTCCAATTTTTACCCTTCTGTGTACGCCTGGATTTTTTTGCCCTCGGTCATGTCAGTGATGCGGTTGAACAGCTGCTCCATGTCAAACTTATATGCTATAGTCTGTGTAGGCTGTAGTGGGGTAGTTCATATGGCGTACAACACTTTAGGGTTTCCTACTTGTACTCCTCATGCTGCTCAATGCAATCATACCTCGTTCTATCTTTCACATGGTTTCAGAGCAGGTTCCCTATTGGGAACGTTTTTTTTTTAAGGGCCCACCAACGAATTTTTTCTCCTGCGCTGCCCGAAGCGCGCTGCCGCGCCTGCACGCCCTGTAGTGCGCCTCGCGCCTGCCTCACCCGCGCCCTAGCACGCCCTGCCTTTCGCGCGCCTGCCCTAAGTGCGCGTTCGCGCGCTTGCCCTCCCCGCGCCGTCGCGCGCCTGCACTACCCACGCCATCGCGCGCCTGCCCTACCTGCAGCCACCATCGCGCGCCTGCCTTGCCCTGCCGCCCGTCGCGGCCTTGCCCTACCTGGCCGTCGCGGCCCTGCCCTACCCTACCCGCCAGTCGCGGCCCTGCCCTACCCGCCGTCGTGGCCCTGCCCTACCCGCCGTCGCGGCCCTGCTCTACCCGCCCGTCGTGCGCCTGCCCTGCTGCTGCCCGTCGAGCGCTGGCCCAACCCGCCCGTCGAGCACCTGCAGCCGCCCATCGAGCGCCTGCCCTACCCGCGCCAGTTGCGCGCCTGCCTGCCGCCGCCGGTGGCACCTGCCCTACCTGCCTCTGGTGAGCACCTGCCCTACCCGCGCTACCCGCGCACCTGCCTTACAAGCGCGCTGCCGCGCCTGCCTGCCTGCCCCTACCTGCCAGCCGAGCCGCGCCGCCCAACCGAGCCACACTGCCCAGCTGAGCCGCGCCACTTTGCCGAGCCGCGCCGCTCGGCCGAGCAGCGCCACCCTGCCCTACTGTGCCCGCGCTGCTCCTGCTGCTACTGCTGTTACTGCTGCCATGGACTCAGTGATGGCCTCCTACACATCCACATGCACTTACGTCGACGAGGTTCCCCCCCCTGGGGCGAACGTAGTCGATGGCATGTGGATCTTTAGGGTGAAACGGCCATCAAGATCTCCTCCGGTATTCAAGGCGCGCTATGTGGCCAGATGTTTCAGTCAGCGCGAGGGAGTTGACTTCTTTCAGACCTTCGCGCCTACCCCAAAGATGACCACTCTTCAGGTGTTACTGCATGTAGCAGCACAGAGAGACTACGAGCTACACTCTCTCGACTTCTCCACTGCCTTCCTTAAGGGTAGCCTACACGAGGAGGTCTGGTTGCGTCGTCCCTCTGCCTTCACTGGCAATTTCCCTCCTGGGACCCAGTGGAGGCTGAGGCGACCAGTCTACGGTCTCCGTCAGGCTCCTCGTAAGTGGCACGACACCCTGTCTGACCTCGGTTTCTAGCGGTCTTCTGCCGACCCGTTGCTGTTTGTTTGTCGTGGCTCCACACTGTTCTTTGTACTGGTCTACGTCGATGACCTGGTTTTTGCCACTGCCGACAGGGTTTCTTTGGCTGACGTGAAGCGCGAACTGTAGAAGAGACACACGTGCACTGACCTTGGTAAAATGCGCCACTACCTTGGCCTGCAGATCACCAGGGACAAAGACGCTCGCATAACTACACTCTCACAGTCACACATGGTGCAGCAGGTCTTTCAGCGGTTCGAGCTTCAGCACTCCACAATACAGCGCACACCTCTTGCTGTTGACCACAGACTCACTAGTCCCTTTCCTGACGAGCCGTTTGAGCCTAGTGGTCCCTACGCAGAGCTTGTGGGCTGCCTCATGTATCTGATGACTTGTACTCGCCCGGACCTTGCCTACCCTCTCAGCATCCTTGCTTGCTTTGCTGCACCAGGGAGACACCGTCCTGTTCACTGGACCGCTGCTGTGAGGGTGGCGAAGTACCTAGCCACGACATCAGGTATGGGGTTGGTACTTGGAGGGACACAGCCGGTCGTCCTTACTGGTCACTGTCACTCTTCTTACGCTGACAACGCTGAGACCCACAGGTCTACTCAGGGTTATTGTTTCAGCCTGGGCTCTGGAGCTGTTTCCTGGAGGTCAACGCGCTCGTCCTCAGTCTCGACCTCTACCACTGATGTGAGGATCTAGGATCGAGCTCAGAAAAGAGAATGTGAATTGAATGATCCACCAAGGTACAACACGAGGCTATATATAGTCTCGACACAAGGCCAGTTACCCAGGTGTTACGCGAATGTTCTGAGGGTCGCAAAGCGTCCCGAACAGAACCTTCCCAAACTCAGTAGAAAGCAATTCGGTGGAAACCGAATAGGCTTGAGTTCGGTACACGTAACCTGGTTCGGTGCTATAACTATAACAAAATATAGGAATGCACCTAACCTAGGAAATCAAGCATATCTATGCATGATGAAATACTCCCAAGCTAGATATAGCATAATAAAGTCCAGGCAAGCTAGCAAAGCCAGCATAAGCCATCGTACTCTCACACGTCCCCCCCTCAAAGCTGGGTGGCGTGAGAAACACCCTTCTTGATAAGATAGTCCTTGAGAGCACGGCGTGCGTTGCCCATATCAGCTTCTGCAACCCAACTGTCCTCAGTGGGGTCATATCCCTTCCAGCGGATCAGGAACTCGAGGGTCTTGCCGCCGCGGCGCCGATGAGTGAGAACGCGCTCCACTTCGTACTTGGGTTCATCCTGTATGAGAACAGGTGGTGGTGGCGATAGCTGTCATCCCTGGAACTATTGGTTGGGGTCCTTGTACGGTTTCAGTAGCTGGTCATGGAAAGCCTTGTGAAGCTTCCACATATCTGGTAAGCGCAAGCGGAATGTAACTGGTGTCACCTGTGCCTCAACGAGAAAAGGACCACAGAAGCGAGGCCGGAGTTTGGATGGGAGATGAGATAGGTTCAAGTTGCGTGTGTCGAGCAGCACCTGATCTCCGACTGCTACTGAGTGATCACGTCGCTGGCGTTCGGCATACTGCTTCTAGGAATTCTGCATCGTGGTGAGACGTCGCTGAGTCTTCTCCCATAGCTGCTGCATGGTGGTGACGAAGTCATGTGCGGCCTGGACGTGTGCCGATGTGGTTGGCTGCTGTGGTGTAAGTGGTTCCCGTCTGTAACACAGGAAGAAAGGAGTTTTCCCTGTGGCCGCATGTGACGCGTTGTTGTAAGCGAACTCTAGGGTCGGTAACTGTGTGTCCCAGTGGCTGACGTCGTCTTTGCAAGCTGTGCGCAGTAACTGTTCAACCACCTGATTGAGTCGCTCTGTCTGTCCGTCAGTCTGGGGGTGGTATGTTGAAGACATTGCAAGCTTTGTCCCCAACAGACCCATGAGCTCCTTCTAGGACTTACTGGTGAATTTTGGGTCTCTGTCTGAGATGGGTGTAGCGAGGATGCCGTGGATGGTGATGATGCGGTCGAAAAAGAGGCTGTCAGAATGTTGTTTTTGTCTAGCCTGCAGTGGGGTACTCTATAGCGAGTACAGCCCAATTTAGGGTTTCCTATATGTACTCAACTGCTTTCTAGTGCAATTCCCCCTTTCCTGTTCTAACTTTCTGCCTACTATCTCTGACATGCTATCAGAGCGGTCACGCTCCTTGCCTGTGGGCCCACCGTTAGCTTCCGCTGCTGTCCTCTCTGTCACGCGCCCCGTGGCGCGCGACGTTTTTTTCTTCCCGCCACGCGCCCCATGGCAGTTTTCTGCCCGCCGTGCGCTCCGAGCGCACGGCGGTTTTCTGCCCGCCGTGCGCCCCGAGGCGCGCGGCGGTTTCCTACCCCGTCGACCCGCGCACTGCCCCCCCCCCTCCCGTCGCCTCGTCGCGGCGCCCTGGGGGCCTGCGCGCTGTCCCCTCCCGTCGCCTCGTCGCAGCACCTTGGGGGCTGGCACGCCGCCCCCTCCCGTTGCCTCGTCGCGGCGCCTTGGGGGCCCGCGCGTCCCCTCCTCCAGTCGCCTCGTCGCGGCACCTTGGGGGCCCGCGCGCTGCCCCCTCCTGTTGCCTCGTCGCGGTGCCTTGGGGGCCCGCGCGTCGCCCCCTCCCGTCGCCTCGTCGCGGCGCCCTGGGGACCCGCGCGTTGCCCCCTCCCATCGCCCGTCGACGCGCCCTCGGGGGCCTGCGCGCGGCCCCCCCTCCCGTCGCCCGTCGTGGCGCCCTTGAGGGCACGCGCACTGCCCCTCCTGGAGCTCGCGAACCGCCCCTGCAGCCCACGGGAGCCGCCCCTGCAGCCCGCGAGCCGCCCTTGCCGCCTCCTGCCCTTGTGCAACCGCGGGGTGGCGGGTGTGTGCGTCGCCAATTACTCCTCCTCCTCCTCCGTCTCCCACTACTGCAGCTGCCGCTGAGGGGGGGTGGATGTGTGGGAGCCGCGGGCGTGGCGCTAGGGGGGTTTCGTGGGTGCAGTGCTAGAGGAACAGCAGGGGGTGTATGAAAGGGGTGTGGGACAGCTAGGGGAGGTTGAGTGGAGGCAGCCGTCTTGTCGTCCGCAGCGCCAGTAGTCCGGAGGCTACAATCTCTGGTAGTCGCCAGTCGCCCGTGGGTCAGTTGCTCCAGCCGCCAGTAGTCCGGAGGCTACAATCTCCGGTGTAGCTGAGGAGCCAATTACTCCTGTAGTCCGGGCCTTTGCTTCGGTAGCCACTGAGCCAGCCGCTACAGTGTGTCTGCAGCTTCAGCCGTCGCCTCCCATCTTCTCGCCCCCACAGTCTCTCCTCCTCCTCAATTTCCCTCTGTGATAGCCTCTAGCTTTGCTTATTATTGTGAACTATTGCTCTGCCTGCTTGTTGTGCTGATTACACCCCACTTTGGCTATGGGGGTGTGTCAGAATGTTGTATTTGTCTAGCCTGCAGTGGGGTACTCTATAGCGAGTACAGCCCAATTTAGGGTTTCCTATATGTACTCAACTGCTTGCTAGTGCAATTCCCCCTTTCCTGTTCTAACTTTCTGCCTACTATCTCTGACAGAGGCGAGAAGTTGCTGCAGCTGTAGCTGTGGCGTTGGTTGGTATGAAGTGACCCATTTTGGAGAACTTATCGATCACTACGAGGATGGAATCGTGACCCCGTGAGATCGAAGGAAGTCCTGTGATGAAGTTGAGGCTAACGACCTGCCATGACTGCTCCGGTACGGGTAGAGGCTGAAGTAGCCCTGCTTTTTTTCTGCTTGCTACTCTTCATCCGCTGGCACGTGTCGCAAGAGGTGACGAACTGCTGCACGTCTACTGCCATCCGGGGCCATTAGTAATACTTTGCTATTCCTGCTAACGTCTTGTTGCTCCCGAAGTGTCCCGCGTATGGTACATCATGAAATTCTTCCAATAGGATCTGCCGTAGCGGGGCGTAATTCAGTACCCAAATCTTTCCCAAACCCTTCCTTACCGCTAAGTCTTTCTCCCACTGTAACAGCTTCTTAATCTGTGCTGTAGCGATCTCTGCGTCCACGGAGTACCCATGTTGGAATACACCCTTGAGCAGAGGGTCCATCCCGTCAAGCTGGATGCCTATTACATGTCCAGGGTGGCTCAATGCGTCTGCCTTGTTGTGTAGCCCGGGCTTGTAGACGATGTCGTAGTAGAAGTGAGTTTCCAGGAAGTCCACCCACCGCACCTGTCGTCGTGTTAGCGTCGGCTGTGACTTCAGGTATTTGAGACTGCAGTGGTCAGTATAAAATGTGGTCTTGGCTCCCTCTAGGTAACGCCTCCACACCTTGAAGGCTACGACTATAGCTAAGGCTTCCTTGTCGTGGATGGGGTATTCAGTTCTGCTCCGTGTAGCTTCTTACTGAGGTAGGCGATAGGCTGTAAACCGTTCCCGTGATCTTGCATCAGTACTGCTCCGACTGCTTGGTCACTAGCGTCTGCTTCAACTACGTAGTCCTTGTCTGAATCTGGTAGGATGAGTACTGGTGCTGTGGTCAATGATGTCTGTAGCTGTTCCATGGCGTGCTGATGAGGAGTATCCCATTTGAAGGGCGTATCTTTTTTCAGTAGGTCGGTCAGTGGCGCTGCTATCTTAGCGTACTGTAGCACGAACCTGTTATAGTAGTTGGCGAAGCCTAGGAACTGCTGCAACTCCTTCACGTTCTCCGGTACCTTCCACTTCTTGACGGCTTCGATTTTCCGCGGGTCCACGTGTACACCCTCGGCACTCACCATGTGCCCGAAAAACTGCACTTTCTTCAGGGCGAAGTCGCTCTTCGACAGCTTCACGTAGAACTTGTTTTTCCGCAAGATCTTGAACACCTTCCGCAGATGCTCCACGTGCTCCTTCATGTTCTTGGAGTAGATGAGGATATTGTCCATGTACACTACTACGCACTCGTCCAGCAGGGGCCACAGGATATGATTCATCTCCGCCTGAAATGCTGCTGGTGCGTTGCAGAGTCCGAACGGCATCACCAAGTATTCGTAGGAGCCGTATCTGGTACGTATCTGCCAGTAACCCGACCGTAGGTCCAGCTTCGAAAAGACTGTTGCACCACGCAGTTGGTCCAGTAGGTCGTCTATGCGTGGTATGGGGTATTTGTTTTTAACTGTCTGTTTGTTCAGTGCGCGGTAGTCGATGCACATCCGTAAACTGCCGTCTGGCTTTGGAGTGAAGAGAACTGGTGCACCGTAGGTAGAGGTGGATGGGCAGATCAGTTGTCTGTCCAGTAAATATTCGATCTGTTTCTTCATGTCTTTCAGTTCGGTCGGACTCAGTCGGTATGGTGCACGTGAGATGGGTTTCGCACCTGGTTCTTCCTCGATCTCGTGCTCGTGGGTGTGTGCTGGAGGTACGCCTGCGGGTAGGTCGTCGGGCATTATTTCTCACCTGTTGTACTACTCCAATACCTCCTTCACTGCTGCAGGTAGCTCTGTGTTCGGCTTCTCTTCCTCTGCTGCTGCCATAACCAGTGCTAAGTAACCCATGTTACTCTCATTCACCGTCTGTTCAAACCGTGCCAGTGTCGTTTCAGGAACGCTCCCTGTATCCGTCCAGCTTTGCAGCTCCACTCGTTTCCCGTTGTTGTAGATGCACGCCTTCCTGTTGACCCAGTCGATCTCGGGGTTGAACCGCTTCAGGAAATCTCACCCCAAGATGAAATCTAGGCCTTTGATATTTGTGATCGGCAACCTCGGCTTCCACCTCAGCGCCATGATGTGCAGCTGCAGTGATGCTTTGCCATGGATGGGAAGTTTCGTACTGTCCACCATCGTTGCCACGAAATTGGTCTCCTCGGAAGGTTCCCCAATTTTCTCCAACGTCCCGCGGTCACACACTGAGTGAGATGCACCGCTGTCCAATAGAGCCTGGAGGCGTCGTCCTTTGCATAACACCTCGAGGAGTAGTGGTTCCTGCTGTGTTGAGTAGCCAAAGAGGGTCTCATTAATAGGATCATAGGGTACATCAAAGATATTACCAACCCTATTTCCTATACCTGACTCAGCACTTTCCAACTTCACCTGGGGGGTAGGAGGATTTTTCTGAGGCTTGTACAACTTCTCATGAGCCTGGAATTTTCCTCTAAGCCTTTGCAGTTGTGTAGGCTTCACCTGTGGGCAACGGGGAGCCTTAACACTGGGCTGCGGGGAAAGAATATTAACTCCACGGAACGCACGACCCTTTTCTACGCTCCGTAGTACTTTGCCCAACTTCTCAGGTACCTTAATAATCTCTAAAGGCTTTTTCTTGGCCTCTAAATCTCCCCTGAATTTTTCAAAGGCTTGAAAACCACGAGAAGCAAGATTTTTCGTTAGAGTATCTTTATAGGATACTTTTAACGAATTCTTACTTTCGTGGGTGTTTGGCTGGAGTTTCCCGGTCGGTGCAGAGTCTTTTTTCGCGGAGCCTCCATTCGCCTCGGCGATTTCCCCTGATGCCGGCCGGTCGTGACGTTTTATATTCGCGCCATCATTTTCTCATGTTTTCACCCGCTCCGAAGTCGCCATGTCGTCACATTTTTATGCTTTTCGAATCTTTACGCGATCGCCAGGTCGATCCGCGGCTACTGGCGATTCCCGTTTTTTTTACTGGGGGTGCTCCACTGTTGCCGCCCAGCAGTGCCGCATGTGCCTTCTTCAATTTGTAGCACAACAAAATTTGATGCCCCGCTGCGCCGTAAAAATCGCATTTTGTCGGTTGCTGCTTCGCGTCAAATTTGTCGATATCCATCGGTTCGGCGAACGTGGGGGGTGCCGATCGCTCCGTGCCGAATGTACGGTTCGGCCCGTAACGTCGTGTTTCGGGTTGACCACGAGTCAATGCGTCGTATCGTTCGGCAGCACGCACGATGTCGCGGTTATTATTGTACGTCGCTGCGATAACTTGTCGGCGAATCTCCAATTTTTACCCTTCTGTGTACGCCTGGATTTTTTTGCCCTCGGTCAGGTCAGTGATGCGGTTGAACAGCTGCTCCATGTCAAACTTATATGCTATAGTCTGTGTAGGCTGTAGTGGGGTAGTTCATATGGCGTACAACACTTTAGGGTTTCCTACTTGTACTCCTCATGCTGCTCAATGCAATCATACCTCGTTCTATCTTTCACATGGTTTCAGAGCAGGTTCCCTATTGGGAACGTTTTTTTTTTAAGGGCCCACCAACGAATTTTTTCTCCTGCGCTGCCCGAAGCGCGCTGCCGCGCCTGCACGCCCTGTAGTGCGCCTCGCGCCTGCCTCACCCGCGCCCTAGCGCGCCCTGCCTTTCGCGCGCCTGCCCTAAGTGCGCGTTCGCGCGCTTGCCCTCCCCGCGCCGTCGCGCGCCTGCACTACCCGCGCCATCGCGCGCCTGCCCTACCTGCAGCCACCATCGCGCGCCTGCCTTGCCCTGCCGCCCGTCGCGGCCTTGCCCTACCTGGCCGTCGCGGCCCTGCCCTACCCTACCCGCCAGTCGCGGCCCTGCCCTACCCGCCGTCGTGGCCCTGCCCTACCCGCCGTCGCGGCCCTGCTCTACCCGCCCGTCGTGCGCCTGCCCTGCTGCTGCCCGTCGAGCGCTGGCCCAACCCGCCCGTCGAGCACCTGCAGCCGCCCATCGAGCGCCTGCCCTACCCGCGCCAGTCGCGCGCCTGCCTGCCGCCGCCGGTGGCACCTGCCCTACCTGCCTCTGGTGAGCACCTGCCCTACCCGCGCTACCCGCGCACCTGCCTTACAAGCGCGCTGCCGCGCCTGCCTGCCTGCCTCTGCCTGCCAGCCGAGCCGCGCTGCCCAACCGAGCCACACTGCCCAGCTGAGCCGCGCCACTTTGCCGAGCCGCGCCGCTCGGCCGAGCAGCGCCACCCTGCCCTACTGTGCCCGCGCTGCTCCTGCTGCTACTGCTGTTACTGCTGCTACTGCTACTACTGCTGCTACTGCTGCTACAGTTGTTACTGCTGCTACTGCTGCTAGTGCTACTACTGTACTACTGCTGCTACTGCTGCTACAGCTGTTACTGCTGCTACTACTGCTACTGCTACTACTGCTGCTACTGCTACTGCTACTACTACTGCTACTGCTGCTGCTGGCGGTGGCCAGATGCAGCTCCAGCGACGTCAGCGCGAGTCCCTCATGCCCCAACAGCTTCGTGAGGGGTATGCTAGTTGGGGTTGTGGCGGCGGCCGTAGTGGCAGTCGCCCTGGAGCCGGTCAGTCAGGAGCTTCTGGCAGTGGCCAGATGCAGCTGCAGCGGCGTCCGCGCGGGACCCTTACGCCCCAGCAGCTTCGTGAGTGGTACGCTCAGAGTAGAGGGTCTCGGAGAACCGTTCGCTGCCCGTACGTCATTCGCACAGGTGATCGGGCTGGTCAGACTTGCGGGACGGTTAGTCACACACAGTCCCGCTGCTTCGCCTGTCTGAGCGACCCCTGGCGTACCGAGTTTGGCGACGAGGCTGAGCTCCCTACCTGGTTGTAGCTGCTTAGGCAGAGGGTAGATATCTTTGCTCTTGACTATGATGCTATCCTCATTGCCATGAATGCATTGCCTACTAGTGCTGAGGGTGCCTGTTACCTGTGTGTACCACATGACCCAGGTATAGAGTCTGCTGCTCTAGGTGCTGGTGAGACTGCTGCTCTAGGTGCTAGTGAGTCTGCTGCTCCAGGTACTGGTTAGTCTGCTCTCTCTGGTACGTCGCCAGCTGAGGCCTTGCACACCTTCACACTTAACTCAGGTGCTTCCCGCTCCTTCTTTCGCGATAGCACCACACTCACGCCGCTCAGTCGGCCGGTTGCAGTCTCCCTGGCAGACCCCTCTGGGGGCCCAGTCCTTGCGCACTCCTCCATGGTCCTGCCGTGTCCGGCGGTCCCGTCTGGCTCATTGTCGGGTCTTCACCTCCCCTCGTTCTCTACGAACTTGGTGAGTGGAGCTGACCTCCACGATGTGTGGGTTGACCAGTTCACTCCTGGAGGTCAGCGTGTGACCCACTGTACGTTCTCCCGGACTGGTCGGCACCTGGCCACGTTCACCTGTGCGCCTGGCTCGAGTCTGTACACACTGACTACTGTGTCCCCTCAGGTAGGTGCGTCTGCGTCTGCGTCAGGTCAGCTAGCGGCCCCCTGCTCGTGTCGCGCTTTGTCGCACCAGACCGTCCTTTGGCACCACCGTCTTGGTCACCCCTCGTTGCAGCGCCTTCATGGCATGCACTGGCGTGTTCTTGTCTCTGGTCTTCCCAGGGTTCTCCCTCCCCTCCCTCCCACGCCTGCTCCTCCCTGCCTTCCCTGTGTCAAGGGGCGGCAGCGCGCCGCTCCTCACTCCTCCTCGTTTCCCCCAACGACTGCTCCCCTGCAGACTCTCCACATGGACGTATGGGGCCCGGCCCGCGTCCGTGGACAGGACCGCGAGCGATACTTTTTGCTGGTCGTGGACGACTACACGCGTTACACCATGGTCTTCCCTTTGCGCACCAAGGGTGAGGTCCCTGTCCGTCTCCAGCTCCGCGAGCAGTTCGGGACGGACTTTCCCATCCTGCGTCTGCACTCTGACAGAGGTGGTGAGTTTGCCTCTGACTTTCTGCGGAACTTTTGTCATGGGGAGGGCATTCGCCGGACGTTCACGCTCCCGGCCTCACCGCAGCAGAATGGGGTTGCTGAGCGCCGCATTGGCTTGGTCATGGAGGTAGCTCGTACCTCCATGGTCCATGCGGCTGCCCCCCAATTTCTGTGGCCGTTTGCGGTCCGATACGCTGTGCATCATCTCAACCTCTGGCCCCGTGTCTCCTTGTCGGAGACCTCGCCCACCCTGCGGTGGACGAGGAAGGTTGGCGATGCGTCCGTGTTCCGGGTCTAGGGTTCTCGTGCCTTTGTCCGCGATACGTCCGCGGACAAGCTCTCCGCCTGCACTATTCCCTGCGTCTTCCTTGGCTTTGTCCCTGACGCGCCTGGCTGGCAGTTTTACCACCCCACCTCGCGCCGAGTCCTGCCCTCTCAGGACGTCACGTTCGACGAGTCGGTTCCCTTTTACCGTCTCTTCCCCTACTGCACTGTACCGCTTCCCCCCCCGCCGCTCTTCCTTGCACCAGGTCCTCGTCCGGTAGACCCCCTTCCCCCTAAGGGTCCTGCTCCCTCAGGTGTGTCTCAGGTAGACGCTGTCGAGCCTGTCAAGGTAGCGGTTGACTCTGGTGCTGCTCGTGGGGGTGGTGCTGCTGGGGGTGCTGAGCCTGAGTGTGCATAGCCTGTGGGTGTTGAGCCTGGGGTTGCTAAGACTGAGGGTGCGGAGCCTTGGGGTGCTGAGCCCTGGGGTGCTGAGTCTGAGGGTGCTGAATCTGAGGGTGCGGAGCCTAGGGGTGCTGAGCCTGGGGGTGCTGAGCCTGGAGGTGCTGAGCCTGAGGGTACTGAGCCTGCGGTTGCTGAGACTGGGGGTGCTGAGTCTGCTGGAGCTCCTGCACGTGCCTCGTCTCAGCGGGAGCCACTCTCTCCACCGCAGCTGTGCGAGTGGTTTGCTCGCCACTGGAGACTCCAGCGAGGTGCTGCTGGAGCTGGAGCTGCTGGAGGTCCTGCTGGAGCTGGAGTTGCTGGAGGTACTACTGGGTGCTGCTGGAGCTGGAGCTGTTGGAGGTACTGCTGGTGCTGGAGCTGCTGGAGGTGCTGGAGCCGCTGGTTCCGGAGGTGCTCGTACTGGAGGTACTGGAGCTACTGGGGCTGGTGGTGCTGCCGTAGTTGGAGCTGGAGGCGCTCGTGCTCTTGCTGCTGGACATGCTCCTGGAGCTAGAGCTACTGGAGGTACTGGAGCTACTGGAGCTGGTGGTGCTGCGGGAGTTGGAGCTGGAGACCCTAGAGCTGGGGGTACTGGTGCTGTCTCTGCTGGTTCTGGAGGCGCTGCGCGGCCGCGGCCGTACTTCGTTCCACTTCTTCAGCAGGTTCTTGCCCTCCCGCCTTCTACTGGTCCCACTCTTCCCTTGCTGTGTCCACAGCCTGCCCCGTCGCAATCGCAGCTACAGCCAGCCTCTCCGCTCCCTGGTCCTTCTCCTTACTCTGGGCCAACTAGAGGTCTTACGGAGCGTTGTGAGCCTGAGTCTCGTCCTGCGTTGCCTGTTATTCGTGTTCGCACTGGTAGTCGTGTTCCTAGTTCGCGTCCTCCTCCTGTCCCAGGCACGCACCAGATGGCACTTCGTCCTTCCACTGCTCCACTGCGTGTCCCTCTGCTGTCTCCTCTTGCGTCCTCCCTTTCTGACGGTCTGGACCCGGCGTCTGACTCCCTTCGTGCAGTTAGTCCTACTGTCACGCGTCTCCTGGCCACAGTTGTCACTGACCCTTCGTTTGAGTCCACTGCTGCGTCTGCCCTAGTTGCTGAGCTTGTTGACTTTGCTACCACCTGTCGTCTAGACTACGCCGCTGGTCTTGTTACCGAGTCTGAGTTTGTCTATCAGCCGTCCGTCGAGGGTGAGTGTGCTCTTGGCACGGACGTCCTTGAGGACAGGCAGGAGGAGTTTGAGTGCTTTGCCGCTGTTTTACCTCATCTCGTGTCCATGCTGCTTGCACCTGAGGGAGACCCAGATGCACCAGACATCCCGACCCCGCGCTCTTACGCAGAGGCGATACATGGTCCCTACTCCTCTCAGTGGCAGTCAGCCATGGACGCAGAGATGGCTTCGTGGATGTCCACAGGCACCTACGTCGATGAGGTTCCCCCGCCTGGGGCGAACATCGTCAGTGGCATGCGGATTTTCAGGGTGAAGCGGCTGCCGGGTTCTCCGCCTGTCTTCAAGGCGCGTTACGTTGCACGAGGCTTCAGTCAGCGAGAGGGAGTTGACTTCTTCCAGACCTTCTCCCCCACCCCAAAGATGACGACTTTTCGGGTTCTGCTGCACGTCGCCGCTCAGCGTGACTACGAGCTGCACTCTCTTGACTTCAGCACTGCTTTCCTACAGGGCAGCCTGCACGAGTAGATCTGGCTTCGACGCCCACCTGGCTTCACTGGGTCGTTTCCTGCAGGTACCCACTGGAGTCTCCGGCGGCCAGTCTACGGTCTCCGCCAGGCGCCCCGTAAATGGCACGACACACTTAGGACGACCCTTGCGGCTCTTGGCTTTGCTCCTTCCACTGCTGACCCGTCGCTGTTTCTACGCACCGACACCTCTCTGCCGCCGTTCTACGTCCTCGTGTACGTCGACGACTTGGTCTTTGCTACTTCTGGCACTGAGGGACTCGCCCACGTGAAGTCGGAGCTGCAGAAGAGATACAGGTGCACAGACCTGGGTGAGCTGCGCAGCTATCTTGGCTTGCGGATCACCCGGGACAGAGCACGGCGCACCATTACTTTGACTTAGTCACACATGGTGCAGCAGGTCCTTCAGCGCTTCGGCTTCACGTACTCCTCGCCACAGCCCACTCCTCTGTCTACTCGCCACTCGCTCTCAGCTCTGCCTTCAGATGAGTCCGTAGGGCCGAGTGTCCCGTATCCAGAGCTTGTGGGCTGCCTCATGTACCTGATGACCTGCACTCGACCTGACGTGGCATACCCTCTTAGCATCCTGGCACGCTATGTTGCTCCTAGGAGACACAGGAAGGAGCACATGGATGCCGCTAAGAGGGTGTTGCGCTACTTGTGCAGTACGTCGGGCATGGGGCTCGTGCTTGGAGGACGGGCTCGAGTTGTCCTCACTTGTCACGCAGACGCTTCCTGGGAAGACGACTTGGCTACGCAGAGGTCGTCACAGGGTTACACTTTCAGCCTTGGCTCCGGCTCTGTTTCGTGGCGGTCTACCCGCTCGTCTTTTGTTCTCAGCTCCAGCTGTGAGGCTGAGATCTACGTAGGGGCCATGGCTGCACAGGAGTTACGCTGGCTCACCTACTTGCTGACCGACCTGGGAGAGCCGCCTCGTTCTCCTCCAGTGCTGTACGTCGACAACAAGGCCATGATTGCCTTGTGTCAGGAGCACAGACTGGAGCACAGGACGAAGCACATCGCTCTGCGTTACTTCCTTGCTCGAGAGTTGCAGCAGCGTGGTCAGCTTCGTCTTGCTTACGTGGCCACTCGGGCCAACACTGCTGATGTCTTCACCATGGCACTTCAGCCTTGTTATCATCAGCGTTTCTGTACTGTTCTTGGCCTTGTGCCCACTGGGCTTCACTTGCCTACTTCTTGACTTTCCTCAAACTGTGATCTTTATACATATACCTGCATGCTTACGCTTGCTAGGTTGTGATCACTGTATTGTTTGTTCGCCTTTATATAACTCTGCATGTGAACTGGCCTTGTGGCCATTTGCTTGTGCTCAGAATGTGTGGTGACTTCGTGATCCACCCTAAGCTTGTTTTGCTTCTCTCGACTGGTTTTGTGACCTCTTGTTCTCCCCCACTTTGCCTATGGGGATGTGTCAAACTTATATGCTATAGTCTGTGTAGGCTGTAGTAGGGTAGTTCATATGGGGTACAACACTTTAGGGTTTCCTACTTGTACTCCTCATGCTACTCAATGCAATCATACCTCGTTCTATCTTTCACACTCCATCTGCTACGTGTACTGTGCTACACTCCCGTATTGCTTGTGTCGGTGTATCTGCTGCTGCGCCATGTAGGTTGTATTAATTGGCTCGAAAAGTTCGATGAGGTCTGCCCAAAACTGCGCCCACGTTTTCTCCCCGCAAGCCACATCAGTGTAATAAATCCACTCGAGTGCTGGTCCCCGCAACAGTGTCGCTGCGAGCCAAATTCGTGCTGCGTCGTGTGTCGGGGTCGAACAGCCAATGGCCTCGAAGTAGATTTCGAGGGTCGCCACGAATCGTCGAACGTTAGATCCTTTCGCGCTGTGATCGAACGCTTCAGGGAGCCTCGGGCGAGCTGCTTCGAGGTTCGGCGAAGGTGGTGCCATCGGTCCGTGAAATGTTTGTTTCGCTACCGCTGCTGCTGCTTTCGCTGCTACGTTCGATGCTGCATTGACTGCTGCGGTGGCGGCTGCGGATTGGTTTGTCAGAAGGGCCTCGAGTCGCTGAATCGCCGCATGTGTCTGTTCCATGTCGGTGCGAAGGCCGGCGATGTCGCTCGTCGTCGCGTAGTTGTCGCCTTGACCCTCCATGCCTGACATTGCGCGTTCGAAAATCGAAATCGAGGGGGAGTGAAAAACACGGAACCGGTTTTACGTACCCGAAATCGGTGTTTAACACTCGTCGCCCCCGCGGTTTTTGAAGACTCGGTTTTAGCGGTCGAAAAAACTTCGCGTGTAAACGGCTCTGATTACCAAGTGTGAGGATCTAGGATCGAGCTCAGAAAAGAAAATGTGAATTGAATGATCCACCTGGGTACAACACGAGGCTATATAGAGTCTCGACAAAAGGCCAGTTACCTAGGTGTTACGCGAATGTTCTGAGGGTCGTGAAGCGTCCCGAACAGAACCTTCCCGAACTCAATAGAAAGCAAATCGGTGGAAATCGAATAGGCTTGAGTTCGGTACACGTAACCTGGTTCGGTGCTATAACTATAATAAAATATAGGAATGCATCTAACCTAGGAAATCAAGCATATCTATGCATGATAAAATAAACCCAAGCTAGATATAGCATAATAAGTCCAGGCAAGGTAGCAAAGCCAGCATAAGCCGTCGTACTCTCACAGCTGAGGCTGAGATCTACGCTGGAGCCATGGCTGCACAGGAGCTACGTTGGTTGACATTCTTGCTCACAGACCTTGGTGAGCGGCCGAGCTCTGCACCGACCTTGTTCACAGACAACAAGGCGGCGATTCTTCTCTGTCGGGAGCCTCGACTGGAGAGCAGAGTGAAGCACATCAACGTTAGGTACTTTCTCTCACGAGAGTTGCAAAGGCGTGGACAGGCTCGCTTGGACTTTGTGGATTCCGAGGCCAACACTGCAGACATCTTCATCAAGGCGCTTCCGCCTTGTGACCACCACAGGTGTTGTGTGCAGTTATGTCTCGTTGACAGTGGTTCTCGTCTTGTGTAGACGTTGCTTGTTTTTGTTGTACCCGTTGCTTATACACCAGTGAACTCTTGAACCTTAAACCCTTGTGACAATTCTGCTTGTGCTCGGAATGTGTGGTAACATTGTGATCCACCCTGAGCTTTGAATCTTTGTGACTGGTCTTGCGACTGTACTCTGTTGTTTTTTTGCTTCACTTGGTTTTTTTGTTTTTTTGATTTTTGGTTTTGGTTTTTTGACACGCCCCACTTAGGCTATGGGGGTGTGTCAAATGTTATAGCCTGTAGTGAGGTTTGTCTTGTGGGGTACAAATGTTAGGGTTAGGCATATATACCGTATTACCCCGGATAGAAGCGCAGGTGCGCTTATAATAAAGCAGTGTTTTTTAGGGGGGTGCGCTTCTAATCGAGTCATTTTTATAAGCGCATGCGCTTGTAATAGGAAAAAAAAAATCACTTTTAAACATACCAAATTGAAGCCCGCAATAAGGCGAATTCAACCGACCATGCAACACGTGGGATCGTGCATGGTTTTCAGACAAAAACAGCAGTGGTTCGGTTTCCCACCGCACAGTTTTGTCTAGAACCATCGATCGTGACAGCAGTGACGGGGATGTTGCCGTGCGGCCCAATCACAGTCGCATGCATTGCGTGGCATTTGCATTTCCCCCGAACCCTCTCGAAGGGTGGCGAATATTCCCTGCCAGCGCAGCGATTATGCTGCCACGCAGGGTCCTCTACGGGGGTAGGCGGGGGTTTCTCGCCTGTCATTGACGAGGACCCCGAGGCGCCAACCTTACGGGGTCCCCTTCGTTGCCCATTTGTTCACCATCTCTTTCATTTTTTTCATTCAAGATTCCAGTGTAGGCCGCCTGGCTGGCGAAGCCATGGCGGAATTCAGCGGGACGCACTTCCTCTTCAAGAACAAGAGAGCTCGCCCATGGCGACTTACCGACGACGGGTGGTATACCCGTGAGCCCGCAGCGCCTCCATTGCCACCTGAACCCCCAGCGCCCCCTGCTCCTCCTGCTCCTCCTGCACCTCCTGCTCCTCCCGCGCCTCCCGCTCCTCCAAATCCGCCTCATATCGGTGCCAGTGCTCACCAACGGCCCGTGCTCCAGCTGTATTTACCAGCCACTTTCGACGAGTGGCTGTCTGAACCGGACACACCCAAGGCCCCTGATGTGTTCATCCAGGCTCCGCCGCCTGCACCACGGTGGGGACAGCCCGAAGCCTGCACGTGGGACGAGTCGGCTGTGGGCGCCGACGATGACGTGGCCGCCAATAAACAATACAGCGGCAACGGCGACGGTGTCGGCGACGGTGAAGCGGGCACCGAGGAGGACGTGTTCCTAGATCGTGGTGCAAGTGCCGAGGACAACGACGGTGTGGAGTCATCGTGGCACGACGCACCACGCGAGAAGATGCCGATACCGACGTATCCGCCGATTAACAAAAAACGACCCCACCCCTCCTCCCATAACCGAGATTCCCGCCCCCCCTCTCCCAGGCACAAGCCGTCTCAACATAAACGGCAGGCCTACACCTCCCAGGAGAAACTCAGGTGGCTCGTGCGGCTGGAGCTGGCGGCATCTATAAGCGAGGTCGCGCGGGAGTCTGGCATACACCGCAAATGCCTGACGGAGTGGAAAAGCCAAGCAGAGGAGCTCAAGGCTTCACATGCCGCACGGTGTCGACTTCATGGTCGCGGGAGGTCTTCGTGGTACAGACCCATGGAGTTAAAGGTGTACGCTCAACTCCTCGATTGGCGACGCCGCGGTGTTGCAGTGTCAGTTGGCCGGCTCCAAGAATGGTCACGCGAAGTGATGAAGGTGCTGTTCCCAAAAGTCAAGTGGAAAGGGAGTCAGCGGTGGTCGGAGCGGTTCCGCAAGCGGTGGAACCTCAGCGTGCGCATGAAAACTAAGGTGGCGCAGAAAACGCAGGAGCGTAAGTGCCTTGTTTCCCGCTTACTGTTAGCGAATTCGCATGGTTTATGAGTTGTACTCATCCTTCTTCCTATCTGTCCTTCCCTCCCCGTGCGCAGACGTGGCGACGCAGTGCAAAGAATTTTGGCAGTTCGTCCGCGACGCACGCAACGAGTACGCGATCGACAATCGATACATAATCAACGCCGAACAAACGCCTCTTTGGTTGGAGATGCCGGCCACTACCACCGTGGAGCAGACGGGCGTGAAGTCGGTGCCCATCCGCAGCGCTGGTTACCAGAAAGAAAGAGTCACCGTGATGCTGGCGTGCACGGCGACGGGCGAGAAGTTGAAGCCGTGGGTGTTTTTCAAGCGCAAGACACTCCCTAAGGGTGACTTCCCGAACGGTAAGCACATGTTCTTGTGCGTGTTCTGGACGTTATAAAAAAAGGGACTTACCACCGCTTGGTTGTGTGCAGATGTCGTGGTCGGCTGCCAAGCGAACGGGTGGATGGAAGCCACGGGCGTCATCCAGTGGCTCGATGAGGGCGTGGTGTCGTTCCTGAAACCCAAATTCGGCGTGCAGAGTCGGAGCGCCATGCTAGTACTCGACTCCTACCGTGGTCACCTTACCAAGGAAGTCAAGGCGAGATTCGCGGCGCTCAACATCGTACCGGCAGTCATCCCGACGGGATGCACGGCAGACGTGCAGCCGCTCGATGTGTCGGTGAACAAGAGCTTCAAAGCAAGTGTTCGCCAGCAGTACCAGTCCTGGTTTGAGGCCGACGGCATGAACACCCTAACACCTGCAGGTGAGCGAGGACATGTCCTCCCGTCTCCCCTTCGTGTGCTTGTCTGTCTGCTTGTGTTCTAATGTCCCCACTCCCTTTCATGTGGTGCAGGGAACATCAAGAAACCACCCCCGGAGGTGGTGCTCAAGTGGATTTCATGGGCGTGGAAGGCCGTGCCCGCAGACCTGATTAAAAAGTCATTCCTCACGTGCGGCATCAGCAATGCCCTCGACGGGAGCGAGGACCATTTGGTGATGGCGCACCGGAGAAGCCAGCTGAGCCACGAGGTAGAGGTAGACGACGACATCCAAGCAGACGGGTTCTGGGGCAACAACTCCACGCAGCCTGAATCGGACGTGGAGGAAGTGGAGGCCTAACGCTAGGCTAGGACAATAGTCGCCCTATTGTATGTGCAAAACTTTTAGGTAGTGCGTGTGAGAATGAGAACGAGAATGAATGAACTATGAAATGAAGTGAGTACAAATAGGAAACCCTAATTGGGTTGTACCCCCTATGGGATACCCCACTATAGCCTACACAACAGCATAAGCTATATAATGTTCTGACACACCCCCATAGGCAAAGTGGGGGAGAACAAGGGGTCACAAGACCAGTCAAGCAAAGCAGAGCAAGCTCAGGGTGGATCACAAAGTCACCACACAGTCCGAGCACAACGACAAGGCCACAAGGCCAGTTCACATGCAGGAGTACACATATATATATAGACCTAGACAAGCAAGAGCAGGTATATATATGTAACAGTACAAGCAAGGTCAAGAAGAGAGCAAGTGAGGCAAGACAGGTACAAGACCCAGCTGGGTGCAGAAGCGCTGATGGTCACAAGATGCAAGTGCCTTGGTGAACACATCAGCAGTGTTGGCCTCAGAGGCCACGTAAGCAAGTCGCAACTGACCACGCTGCTGCAGCTCACGAGCAAGAAAGTAACGGAGAGCAATGTGCTTCGTTCTGTGCTCCAAGCGCTGCTCTCGACACAAGGCCAGCATGGCCTTGTTGTCTACGTACAGCACTGGAGGAGAACGAGGCGGCTCTCCAAGGTCAGTCAGCAGGTAGGTGAGCCAGCGAAGCTCCTGTGCAGCCATGGCCCCGGCGTAGATCTCAGCCTCACAACTGGAGCTGAGAACAGAGGACGAGCGAGTAGCCCGCCACGAGACAGAGCCGGAACCAAGACTGAAGGTGTAACCCTGCGACGACCGCTGTGTAGCCTGGTCGTCTGCCCAAGAAGCGTCCGCGTGCCCAGTGAGGACCACTGGACTCCGCCCTCCAAGCACTAGCCCCATGCCCGACGTACTGCACAAGTAGCGCAACACCCTCTTAGCTGCAGCCATGTGCTCTGGTCGGTGTCTCCCAGGAGCAACATAGCGTGCAAGAATGCTAAGAGGGTATGCAAGGTCAGGTCGTGTGCAGGTCATCAGGTACATGAGGCAGCCAACAAGCTCTGGGTACGGGCCACTCGACTCTACGGACTCATCCGAAGGCAGAGCTGAGAGCGAGTGGCGAGTAGACAGAGGAGTGGCCTGAGGCGAGGAGTACGTGAAGCCGAAGCGCTGAAGGACCTGCTGCACCATGTGTGACTGAGTCAAGGTAATGGTGCGGCGTGCTCTGTCCCGAGTGATCTGCAAGCCAAGGTAGCTGCGCAGTTCACCCAGGTCTGTGCACGTGTGTCTCTTCTGCAGCTCGGACTTCACGTAGGCTAGTCCAGCAGTGTCAGCTGTGGCAAAGACCAAGTCGTCGACGTACACGAGGACGTAGAACGGCGGCAAAGAAGTGTCGGTGCGCAGAAACAACGACGGGTCAGCAGTAGAGGGAGCAAACCCAAGAGCCGCAAGCGTAGTCCTCAGTGTGTCGTGCCACTCACGCGGTGCCTGGCGGAGACCGTAGACTGGCCGTCGGAGGCTCCACTGGGTGCCAGTAGGGAAAGTCCCAGTGAAGCCAGGTGGACGGCGCAGCCAGATCTCCTCGTGCAGGCTACCCTGCAAGAAAGCAGTGCTGAAGTCAAGAGAGTGGAGCTCGTAGTCGCGCTGAGCGGCTATGTGCAGCAGAACCCGAAGAGTGGTCATCTTCGGGGTGGGAGAGAAGGTCTGAAAGTAGTCAACTCCCTGCCGCTGACTGAAGCCACGAGCGACGTACCGCGCCTTGAAGACAGGTGGAGAGCCCGGCGGCCGCTTCACCCTGAAGATCCACATGCCACTGACGATGTTCGCCCCAGGAGGGGGAACCGCGTCAACGTAGGTGCCTGTGGACTTCCAGGACGCCATCTCTGCATCCATAGCTACCTGCCACTGAGAGGAGTAGGGACCCTCTACGGCCTCCGCGTAAGAGCGCGGAGTCGGGATGTCTAGTGCATCCGGGTCTCCCTCAGGGGCAAGTAGTACGGACGCGAGATGAGGTGAAGCAGCAGCCAGACACCGGAACTCCTCCTGCCTGTCCTCAAGGACGTCCGTGCCAAGAGCACACTCACCCCCGACGGACGGAGGACAGACAGACGCAGACTCAGCAACAAGACCGGCAGCGTAGTCTAGACGACAGCGAGCAGCAAAGTCGACGAGCTCAGCAACAAGTGCAGACGCAGCAGTGGACTCAAAAGAGGGGTCAGTGACGACAGTAGCAAGGAGACGTGTGACAGCAGGACTGGCAGCACGAAGAGAGTCCGACTCCGGGTCAGGAAGAGCAGGAAGAGAGGACTCAGGAGGAGAAGGCAAAGGGGCACGCAGAGGAGCAGTGGACGGACGCAGAGACATCCGGTGCGTGCCAGGGACAGGAGGAGGACGCTGACGCGAACCACGACCACTAGTGCGAGCAGCACGGACAGGCGACGCAGGGCGAGACGCAGGCTCACGACGCTCAGCAAGACCTCCAGTAGGACCAGTGTAGGGAGAAGGAGCGGGCAGTGGGGAGGCCGGCTGTAACTGTAACTGTGACAGGACAGGCTGTGGACACTCTAAGGGAGGAGGAGGACCAGTAGAAGGCGGGAGACCAAGAACCTGCTGAAGGAGCGGAACGAAGTACGGTCTAGGCCGCGCGGCGACTCCAGACACAGCAGGGACAGCACCAGTACCCCCAGCGGGAGCACCAGCGCCAGCAGCACCTCCAGCTCCAGGACCTCCAGCAGCACCAGTAGCACCCCCAGCAGGACCGCCTCCAGGACCGACAGCAGTAGCCTCAGCGCCAACGCCCTCAGCAGCTCCAGCTCCAGCACCTCCGGGACCCGCGGCACCAGCACCCTCAGCAGCCGAAGAACCTCCAGCTCCAGCAGCACGCCTCCAGCGCCAGGCAAACCACTCGCGCAGCTCCTGTGGAGAGAGGGGCTCCCGCCGAGGCGAAGCACCCGGAGAACCGCCAGGTCCCGCACCGCCAGACGCAGCAAGGGGAGGTCCAGTGGCCGCAGGCTCCGCAGCTCCAGGCTCAGCACCTCCAGACGCAGCACCCCCTGGCTCAGCACCCCCAGTAGCAGTACCCCACGGCTCAGCACCCCCAGACTCCGCACCCCCAGGCTCAGCACCCCCAGTCGCAGCACCCCCAGGCTCAGCACTCCCAGACTCCGCACCCCCAGGCTCAGCACCCCCAGTCGCAGTACCCCCAGGCTCAGCACCCCCAGACTCAGCACCCCCAGGCTCAGCACCCGCAGCAGGACCAGAGTCACCAGCAACCTCGACCGGCTCGACTGCGTCTACCTGGGACACACCTGAAGGGGCAGGACCCTGAGGGGGAAGGGGGTCTACCGGGGGGGGACCTGGCACAAGGAAGTGCGGTGGCGGGGGGAGGGAAGGAGTGCGGTAGGGGAAGAGGCGGTAGAAGGGGACTGACTCGTCGAACGTGACGTCCTGGGAGGACAGAACACGACGAGAGGAGGGGTGGTAGAACTGCCACCCTGGAGCGTCAGGGGGGAAGCCGAGGAAGACACAGGGAGCAGCACGAGGGGACAGCTTGTCCGCAGACAAGTCGCGGACAAACGCCCGAGATCCCCAGACACGGAACGCAGACGCATCGCCGACCTTCCCCGTCCACAGCAGAGCTGGGGAGGTCTCCGGCCGGGAGACCCTGGGGTGAAGGTTGATCTGATGCGCCGCGTACCGAACCGCAAACGGCCACAGAAAATGGGGGGCAGCCGCATGCATCATGGACGTACGAGCGACGTCCATGACCATGCCAATGCGGCGCTCAGCAATCCCATTTTGCTGTGGAGAGTCCGGAAGCGTAAAGGTCTGGCGGATGCCTCGTGCACGACAGTAGGCTCGCAGAAGGCCAGAGGAGAACTCTCCACCTCGGTCAGAGTGCAGACGCAGAACAGGAAAGTCCGAGCCGAAGCTCCTCCTGAGCTGGAGACGAGCTGCGCGGATCCAGTCGATCAACACCTCAGTGACATCACCCTTGCTGCGCAAGGGGAAGACTGTGGTGTAACGCGAGTAGTCGTCAACCACCAGCAGGAAGTAGCGCTCGTGACCCTGCCCACGGACGCGGGCGGGGCCCCACACGTCCATGTGAAGCGTCTGCAGAGGAGCCTCTGTCGGGGGAAACTGGGAGGAGTGAGGGGCAGCCCGGAGCCGCCCCTCGACACAGGGGACACAAGAAGGTCCGGGTCCCGAAGGAAGGGGAGGGAGAGACCGGGGAAGACCAGAGACAAGGACACGGGAAGCCATGCCCCGAAGACGAAGCAAGGAGGGGTGGCCAAGACGGTGGTGCCACAGGAGAGTCTCGTGAGACAGGCGGCGACACGAGCAGGGGGCAGACTCAGGACCAGACCTGGACGCAGCAGCAAACACCTGACCCGACGCAGCTACCTGGCCAGACGCAGGGACAGGAGGAGACGCAGTGGTAAGTGTGTAGAGACTCGACCCTGGCCGACGCGAGAACGTGGCCAGGTGTCGGCCTGTGCGGGCATCCGAGCAGTGGGTCACCCGCTGACTCGCAGGAGTAAACTGGTGAACCCCCGCATCCTGCAGGTCAGCACCACTCACCAAGTTCGTCGAGAACGAGGGGAGGTACAGACCAGACAAGGTGCCCGAGGGGGCAGCCGGACACGGGAGGACAGTGGAGAAGTGAGAGAGGACAGGACCCCCAGAGGGGTCAGCCAGGGAGACTGCAACCGGCCGGCCAAGCGGCGTGAGTGTGGTGCGGTCTCGAAAGAAGGAGTGAGAAGCCCCTGAGTCAAGTGTGAAGGTGAGGGAGGCCGAAGCCGACGCAGTACCTGAGAGCGCAGCCTCACCAGTACCTGAGAGTGCAGACGCACTGGCACCTAGAGCAGCAGCCGCAGAAGTACCTGGCGCAGCAGTACCAATGCCCGGGTCGGGCGGGAAACACTGGTAACAGTCACCCTCCTCACTAATAGTCACAGCATACATGGCAGCAAGGATAGCATCAAAGTCAAGATCAAAGACAGCTACGCCAGCCCTAGACAGCTCTCCCCAACGGGGAATCTCACTGGCCTCGGGGAACTGCTGACGCCAAGCGTCCGTCAGGCGGGCAAAGCAGCGCTGAGTGGGGTGCGCACCCCCACACTGCTCACCCGCTCGGTCACCGGAACGAAGGACGTAGGTGCACGGACCAAAACCCCCACCCCGCTGACGCTGCGTGTACCACTCACGGAGCTGCTGGGGCGGGGGGATGTCCCGCGAACGCTGCTGCTGCTGCTGCTGCTGCTGCTGCTGCTGACGCTGGCCACCACCAGGGCCGCTACGCTGCGGGGCACCACCCCGACCAGCTCCACCCCCTCCGCCACCGCTGCCTCCACCTCCACCACCACCGCTGCCTCCGCTCCCACCGCTGCCGCCACCACCGCCTCCTCCTCCGCTGCTGCCACCGCCACCACCGCCCCAGCCACCACTCCCACCGCCACCCCCACTCCCTCCTCCGCCTCCACCGCCTCCTCCACCGCCCCCGCCAGTTCCACCCGCGCCCTTGCCCCCCTTGCCCCTGCCAGGGCGGCGTCTCCCGCTAGGGGCAGACGCCGCGCAGACCGACTCAAGACCAAGCAGGTCGGCAGCAGCAGCAGAGGCAACAGAGGGCAGCAGGGGGGAAGGAGAACACCCCTCAAAGATGGGGGTGCGAGGGTCACCACGAGAGGCTCCTACAGCGACGATGCTCTTCTCCGCCGCCAGGAGGGACTTCTCGAGGAGGTCGACAGTGAGAGTGGTGGGACAGACCGAGAGGTAGTGGTCCCTGACTACGCGAAGAGAGTCAGGGAGGCGTGTGACTATGTAATAGAGAGTGATGTACATGGGGGGGGGGTTCTTGGCGCAGAACTCAGCAGGAAGGGCGGCGCGGTAGCGAGTGTCACTAGTGCGGAGGTGCGTAATGAGGTCAGCGACAGTGGGAAAGGCAGTAAGGTCAGGAAAGAGGTACGGTAGCATGAGGCGGCTCAGGGCAGCAGTGGCAGGGGAAGAGTAGCGCGCAACTACAGCGTCGTACAAGGTCTGAGCACTCTTGTACTGACTAAAGTGCGCGCGCTCAGTGGTAGGCAGGTGGCGACGCACAGCAAGACGTGCAGCAGCATCGCGGGTGGCCCACTGAGAGCGAACAGTGGGGTCAGCATCAGTAGCAGGGGCAGGAGAGGCGCCAGAGGTGAGGTCAAAGAGGGAAAGACCGTCCGCCCTATCGCACTGTAAGAACAGCTGCAGGTCGTCGACCCAGACCTCAAAGTCAATGGCTCGACCCTCAGCATCAAAAGCGAGGACACTAGGGGTAGCCATGACGACGACAGACGAGCAGTGCAAGCAGTAGGGGAAGGGCACGCAGTGACAGTGGGGCTGTGCTCACCGGACAGGGCAGGTCGGGCGGGTCGGCAGTAGGGCGGCTCGGCTGCTCAGCGGCTCGGCGGCAGGGCGGCTCGGCTGCTGGGCGGCTCGGCTGTTGGGCGGCTCGGCGGCAGTGCGGCTCGGCTCCCGGGCGGCTCGGCGGCAGGGCGGCTCGGCTCCCGGGCGGCTCGGCGGCAGGGCGGCTCGGCTCCCGGGCGGCTCGGCGGCAGGGCGGCTCGGCTCCCGGCGGTTCTGCTGCTAGGCGGCTCCCGTAGGTAGGGCGGCGGTAGGGCCGCAGGTAGGGCGGCGGGCGGGCCGCAGGTAGGGCGGCGGGCGGGCCGCAGGTATGGCGGCGGGCGGGCCGCAGGTAGGGTGGCGGGCGGGCCGCGACGTGAGGGCGGCGGGGCCGCTGTAGTGGGGCGGCGGGGCCGCTTAGCAGTGGGCGGCGGGGCCGCGTGAGCAGGGCGGCGGGGCCGCGTGAGCAGGGCGGCGGGGCCGCGAAGACGGGCGGCGGGGCCGCAGTGAGTGGCGGCGGGGCCGCAGCGAGAGATGGCGGCGGGGCCGCGAAGACGGGCGGCGGGGCCGCAACGAGAGAGG
The DNA here is from genome assembly GCA_947471745.1 of Closterium sp. Naga37s-1. Taxonomy (NCBI): domain Eukaryota; kingdom Viridiplantae; phylum Streptophyta; class Zygnematophyceae; order Desmidiales; family Closteriaceae; genus Closterium; species Closterium sp. Naga37s-1. The sequence continues at coordinate 2,666,011 of CANJKZ010000858.1, forward strand.
CGGCGGGGCCGCAGAAAAGGGCGGCGACGGGCCGTAGGCGGCGCGAAGCCGCAGGTAAGGGCGGCGACGGGCCGGGGCGGCGCGAAGCCACGGGAAGGGCGGCGACGGGCCTGGGCGGCGCGAAGCCGCAGGTAGGGGCGGCGCGAAGCCGCCGGTGAGAGCGGCGCAAAGCCGCGGGTAAGGGCGGCGACGGGCCGGGAAAAGGGCGGCGCGCCGCAGCCGCTAGGGCGGCTCGACGCGACCGTAAGGGCGGCGCGACGGGCCGCTAGGTGCGACTCGACGGGCCGCTAAAAAAAAAGGCAGGCGCGACTCGAGGCGCGCTTCGGTGGGCCCAAGGAACAGTCCCTAGGAGGGGACCTGCTCTGATTCCATGTGAGAATGAGAACGAGAATGAATGAACTATGAAATGAAGTGAGTACAAATAGGAAACCCTAATTGGGTTGTACCCCCTATGGGATACCCCACTATAGCCTACACAACAGCATAAGCTATATAATGTTCTGACAGTGCGAAATTTAACATAAGTGTATTTTTAAGTCTAGCCTTGCTTTAGCTCTAAACATTATGATATATGCAAAGTGTATTTTTTTTTATTACAAGGGTGCGCTTATAATAAGTAACGAAATTATAAGGGGTGCGCTTCTAATTGAGGATCGGCCATAAGCGCATTGCTCCAGATACAAGCGCATGCGCTTATAATAGGCCTGCGGTTATATCCGGGGCGATACGGTACCCCAACCCACATCAATGCAACACAATTCAGTTTCTAACAACATTGGACGATTTCCCGCGATCACATTGGTTGGTTTAGCTGACACCAGGAGGGATAGTTCTCCATGTTGGGCTGACAAAAAGCCCTTGGAACTTTTCAGGACTAAGATTGGGTGTTGATGTAGAGTTGTAACAGCGGAAGCCTTTAATGAAGAGTTGATGTGAACCACCTTGTGCTGGTTTGTGAGAACAAGATAAGTTAATTAATATCAAAGAGATACAGGCCTTTTATATGATTACAGGGAATATGAAGAGTTCTATTTTAACTGTTTTGGCTGTTGCGGTTCGATACAGTGCCGACTCGGGTAACTGCTCTGTAACGAGTCAGTTATGTGTCCTTGCTGTCGCACTGTACATTTCGTCAGGTCAAAGGTCGGGGACCTTTGACCTTCGCATAACCTCCGACAGTTGACTCGTGTGCTTCTTTGCTGTAGTCAGTTCCGTTTTGTGTCGCAGCTTCGATACGACAGAGGCGCTATAAATCACTTGTTTCCAACACTCCCCTTCGCTTCTGGAGTGTCGTTGCTAATGACGTGTCCTTGTCCAGTCAGCAGCATGCAATATTCGAACTTCGACTTTCCGAGTTTCTTGGTCAAGTAATCAGCTGCCATCTCGGATGTGGGACAGTAAGACAGCTCAAGTCTCCCCTTCTCAATCTCGTCTTTTACGAAGAAATATCGCAGGGCGATATGTTTCGTCCTGTTCACGAATCCGTTTTTGTTGGCGATGCGAATTACCGACTGGTTGTCGCAGAACAAGGAGAAGCTGGGTAACTGAGCTAGCTTCGCCTCCTCCAGAAGTTCGCGAAGGTATAGTCCTTCCTTGGTGGCTGAGCAGAGTGCAATGTATTCAGCTTCAGCTGAGGAGAGAGCGATTAGTTCCTGCTTGCTCGATTGCCAGGAAATAGGTCCGATAGGTTCAAGGCGATAGACGTAGCCGGTGCGTGAGCGTCTGTTGTCGGGATCGCCGGCGTGATCTACGTCAACATAACCGATTAGTTTAGGTACCGTAGTTCCGTTCTTGTGGTAAGTTAGACCGACGGTTGCGGTGCTGACGAGATAGTGGAGAGCACGGTCGAGTTCGGCCATGTGTTCTCCTTCAGGTCTCTTGAGATAAGTTGCAAGTTGGCTTGCGGAATACGATAGGTCTGGGCGACAAGTGACAGCCGCAAAGAGAAGGCATCCCAGCTTCCTTTGGTAGTTGCGTATGTCGGCGGATTTTAGAGGAGCGGATCCTTCCTTGTTGTTTCCTGCCGTGTAGTGGTATGGCGTAGAAATGGTGGTCGGCGTAAGTGAGAAGTGTTTGGCGATGGTGTCGGCGTACTTTGCAGCGTTGAGGTAGATCGCGTTTTCTTCTTCTTGAATGTTTAGGCCGAGATATTGCGTGACGGTAGATGATACTGTGAGCGTAAGGTCTTTTTGTAGCTCCCCTTCGAACCAGGTAGTGACGTTGTCGGTCGACCCTATGTAGAGTAGATCGTCTACGTAGACGATTAGTAGAATCTAGTCGTCGCCTTTCGTGAGTCGGTACATGCCTTGGTCGTGCGGTAGCTGCCGGAATCCGATGCGAGTAAGTCGGGCGTGTAGGTACTGCTGCCACAGTCTTGGGGCATGTTTGATGCCGTACAATGATTTTAGCAGTTGACAGACTTGGTTAGGTTCTCCGTGGGAACCGTGTGGGAGTTCGACGAAGATTTCTGCGTCGACAGGTGCGTAGAGAAAAGCGTTGGCGACATCAATTTGCCGCAGTTTCTTTTTCTTCATAGCGGCGATCGCGAGAAGAATCCGTAGTGAGGTGTGTCGACTGACCGGGGCGAATGTCTCGGTGAAATCGCGTCCGTGCTCTTGGTCAAAGCCGCGTACGACCCATCGTGCCTTGAACTTGTCAATGGTGCCGTCTGCTTTCGTCTTCACACGGAAGACCCATTTCCCGGTGAGTATTGTCTTGTTTCGTGCCACGCCGATGGGGACAACTTTCCAGGTGTTGCGCTCCTTCAGTGCTTTCAGTTCCTTGTCCATGGCTTCACGCCATTTTTCTTTATGCTCCCCCCCCAGAGCCTGCTGAACTGTGGCAGGCTCCTTAGGAGTTTCGGTGCCGTGGACCGCGGTGACTAGGCCGAGTATCTGGAGGCCACTCTGTGTGTAGCGGGGAAGAGTTGTGTCCTCGGGATAAGCTGCTTCGTCGCCTGTTTCTGGGTCAGGTATGAAGTTGGGCCCTATGCGTTCTGCTTCGTTGGTGTTGACTTCTGCAGGTGTAACGTAACCGGTGTCGGCGAAGTCGAAATAAGTTTCGGCATTGACGCTTTCGCGAGGATTGTCGTCGTCCATCGGGATAGGCACGGAGCACTATGGGAGTGGTCCTGCTTCTTCCGAGGCGTTATCCACGTTCTGCTCGTCCCAGTCAGCTTCGTCTGCTGCCGAGGCGAAGTGTCGGTCACCATGGAAGCCACCTGTGGGATCCCGATCCTCTTCCAGGTTGGCAAGATACGTCGGAAGGGTGAGTCGTTCGTAGAAAATGACATCACGTGCTGCTACTGTTTCTTTGGAGTGGATGTCGAAAATCTTCCACGCGTTGTAATTTCTTTCGATGCCCAGGTGTAGTCCCCACTGTGCGCGTTGGGAAAATCGGCTGGCTCGTGCAGATGGGGGTCGGTACTGTACCATGCAGCCGAAAACTCTTAACATTTTTGTGCTGCCCTGTTTTCCTGTCCATAGCAGGTGCGGTGATGCGTTGTTTGGCAGTGATGACGACGAAAGCAAGTTGTGCAGCATGACAGCGTGGTCCATCGCCTCAGGCCATTGGTGATTGGGTAGTCGCATGCCACGTAGTAATTTGCGCATGGTGTTCTGGAGAGTTCGATTCATCCGTTCAGCCACGCCTTGCTGTTGATGGGCGTAGGGAAGCGAGATGAGTCTCTTGATTCCTCTTTCTGCCAAGAACTGCTTGAACCTCTGTGAGGTGTATTCTCCTCCGCCGTCTGACTGGAAGCTTTTTAGTTTCACGCCTGATTCTCGTTCTGCTACTGGGTGTCAGAGTTATTTGACATAGTTACTGTAGGCTATAGTGGGGTAGCACATATGGGGTACAGTTTCCTAGGGTTTGCCTTTTGTACCCAACTTTCACTTAGTCATTTCATTCCTGTTTTCTTGATTCACATGGTATAGAGCGGGTTCCTACATGGGACCGTTCCTTCCTAAGGGCCCACCATAAGAATTTTTTTTTAGCTGCCCGCGCACATTGCGCCCTGCCCTAAATTTTTTTTTTTTTTAGCGGCCCCTACGCTGCCCCTACGCGGCCCCTACGCCGCCTCCCACGCGCCCCCTATGCGGCCCCTGGCGGCGCCGTGACGAGGCCCCTGCCGGCGCCCTATCGCGGCCCCTGACGCGCCCCCTGGTGGCGCCCTGACGCGGCCCCTGGCGGCGCCTGACGCGGCCCTGACGCGGCCTGACGCGGCCCCTGGCGGCGCCCTGACGCGGCCCCTGCCGCGGCCCTGACGCGGCCCTGCCGCGGCCCCTGACGCGGCCCTGACGCGGCCTGCCGCGGCCCCTGCCGCGGCCCTGAAGCGGCCCCTGACGCGGCCCTGACGCGGCTCTGCCGCGGCCCTGACGCGACCCTGACGCGGCCCTGCCGCGGCCCCTGGCGGCGCCCTGACGCGGCCCCTGACGCGGCGCCCTGACGCGGCCCCTGCCGCGGCCCTGACACGGCCCTGCCGCGGCCCCTGACGCGGCCCTGACGCGGCCTGCTGCGGCCCCTGCCGCGGCCCTGAAGCGGCCCCTGACGCGGCCCTGACGCGGCTCTGCCGCGGCCCTGACGCGGCCCTGACGCGGCCCCTGACGCGGCCCCTGCCGCGGCCCCTTACGCGGCCCTGACGCGGCCCTGCCGCGGCCCCTGGCGGCGCCCTGACGCGGCCCCTGACGCGGCGCCCTGACGCGGCCCTGCCGCGGCCCCTGACGCGGCCCCTGCCGCGGCCCCTGACGCGGCCCCGCCACCTACCTTTCCGGCCCCGCCGCCTCCTCTCAGCGGCCCCGCCGCCTCCTCTCAGCGGCCCCGCCGCCTCCTCCCAGCGGCCCCTGACGCGGCCCTCTCAGCGGCCCCGCTAAGCCGCCCAGCAGCTGAGCCACCGAGCCGCCCAGCAGCCGAGCCGCCGAGCCGCCCAGCAGCCGAGCCGCCCAGCAGCAGAGCCGCCGAGCCGCCCAGCAGCCGAGCCGCTGAGCCGCCCAGCAGCCGAGCCGCCGAGCCGCCCAGCAGCCGAGCCGCCCAGCAGCCGAGTCGCCGAGCCGCCCTGCAGCCGAGCCGCCCGAGCCGCCCTGTCCGGTAAGAGCAGCGCCTCTCTCACAGCACTGCCCTCACCCCACTGTTTGCGCTGCTAGTCTACTGCTGTCATGGCTACCCCTAGTGTCCTCGCTTTTGACGCTGAGGGTCGGGCCATTGACTTTGACGTCTGGATAGATGACCTGCAGCTTTTCTTACAGTGCGATAGGGCAGACGGCCTCTCCCTCTTTGACCTCACTTCTGGTGCCTCTCCTGCCCCCGCCACTGATGCTGACGCAACTGTTCGCTCCCAGTGGGACACGCGCGATGCTGCTGCACGTCTTGCTGTGCGTCGCCACCTGCCTACCTCTGAGCGTGCGCACTTTAGCCAGTACAAGAGTGCTCAGACCTTGTACGACGCTGTAGTTGCACGCTACTCCTCCCCTGCCACTGCTGCACTGAGTCGCCTCATGCTACCGTACCTCTTCCCTGACCTTGCTGCCTTTCCCACAGTCGCTGACCTCATTATGCACCTACGCACTAGTGACACTCGCTACCGCGCTGCGCTTCCTGCTGAGTTCTGCGCCAAGAACCCCCCCCCCATGTACATCACCCTCTACTACATAGTCACCCGGCTCCCTGACTCCCTTCGCGTAGTCAGGGACCACTTCCTCTCAGTTTGCCCCACCACTCTCACCGTTGACCTCCTCGAGAAGTCCCTCCTAGCAGCAGAGAAGAGCATGGTAGCTGTAGGAGCCTCTCGTGGTGACCCTCGCACCCCCATCTTTGAGGGGTGTTCCCCCTCCCCCCTTTTGCCCTCTGTTGCCTCGGCTGCTGCGGCCGACCTTGTTGGGCTTGAGTCGGTCGGTGCGGCGTCTACCCCTAGCGGGAGACGCCGCCCTGGCAAGGGCAAGGGGGGCAGGGGCGCTGGAGGAGCTAGCGGGGGCGGTGGAGGCGGCAGTGGAGGCGGTGGAGGAGGTGGGGGTGGCGGTGGGGGTGGTGGCGGGGGTGGAGGTGTCGGTGGCGGCAGTGGAGGCGGAGGCGGCAGCGGCAGTGGCGGAGGGAGCGGAGGTGGCGGCGGTGGAGGAGGAGGCGGCGGAGGAGGTGGAGCTGGTCGGGGTGGCGCTGCGCAGAGGGTCGGCTCCGGTGGTGGTCAGCGCCAGCAGCAGCAGCAGCAGCAGCAGCAGCAGCGCACTCGTGACATCCCCTCCCCTCAGCAGCTCCGTGAGTGGTACACTGCACGCCAGAGGGGTGGGGGTACTGGTCCGTGCGCCTACGTCCTCCGCACCGGCGACCGCGCGGGTGAGCAGTGCGGGGGTGCGCACTCCACCCAGCGCTGCTTTGGCCGCCTGACGGACGCTTGGCGTCACCAGTTCCCTGAGGCCACTGAGATCCCCCGCTGGGGTGAGCTGTCTAGGGCGGGTGTGGCTGTCTTTGACCTTGACTTTGATGCTATTCTTGCTGCCATGTATACTGTGACTATTAGTGATGAGGGTGACTGTTACCGGTGTTTTCCGCCCGACCCGGGCATTGAGACTGCTGCTCTAGGTACTGGTGAGGCTGCCGCTCTAGGTGCTAGCGAGGCTGCTGCTCTAGGTGCGTCTGCTCCCTCAAGTGCTGGTGAGTCTGCTCTCTCAGGTTCTGCGTCGGCTTCGGCCTCCCACACCTTCACCCTTGACTCGGGGGCTTCTCGCTCCTTCTTTCGAGACCGCACCACACTCACGCCGCTTAGCCGGCCAGTTGCAGTCTCTCTGGCAGACCCCTCTGGGGGTCCTGTCCTTGCTCACTTCTCCACTGTCCTCCCGTGTCCGGCGGCCCCCTCTGGCACCCTGTCTGGTCTTTACCTTCCCTCGTTCTCTACGAACTTGGTGAGTGGTGCTGACCTACAGGATGCGGGGGTTCACCAGTTCACTCCTGCGAGTCAGCGGGTGACCCACTGCACGGACGCTCGGACAGGCCGACACCTGGCCACGTTTACCCGTCGGCCGGGGTCGAGCCTGTACACCCTGACCACTGCGTCTCCTCCAGTCACTACGTCTGGTCAGGTAGCTGCGTCGGGTCAGGTGTTTGCTGCAGCGTCCAGGTCTGGTCCTGAGTCTGCCCCCTGTTCGTGTCGCCTCCTGTCTCACGAGACTCTCCTCTGGCACCACCGCCTTGGTCACCCCTCCCTGCTTCGTCTCCGAAGCATGGCCTCCCGTGTCCTTGTCTCTGGTCTTCCCCGGTCCCTCCCTCCCCTTCCTCCGGGGCCTGGCCCTACCTGCGTCCCCTGTGTCGAGGGGCGGCAGCGGGCTGCCCCTCACTCCTCCCAGTTTCCTCCGACAGAGGCCCCGCTGCAGACGCTTCACATGGACGTGTGGGGCCCGGCCCGCGTCCGTGGACAGGGTCACGAGCGCTACTTCCTGCTGGTGGTTGACGACTACTCGCGTTACACCACAGTCTTCCCCTTGCGCAGCAAGGGTGATGTCACTGAGGTGTTGATCGACTGGATCCGCGCAGCTCGTCTCCAGCTCAGGCAGAGCTTCGGCTCGGACTTTCCTGTTCAGCGTCTGCACTCTGACAGAGGTGGAGAGTTCTCCTCTGGCCTTCTGCGAGCCTACTGTCGTGCACGAGGCATCCGCCAGACCTTCACGCTTCCGGACTCTCCACAGCAAAATGGGATTGCTGAGAGCCGCATTGGCATGATCATGGATGTCGCCCGTACGTCCATGATGCATGCGGCTGCCCCCCATTTTCTGTGGCCGTTTGCGGTTCGGTACGCGGCGCATCAGATCAACCTTCACCCCAGGGTCTCCATGCCGGAGACCTCCCCAGCTTTGCTGTGGACGGGGAAGGTTGGCGATGCGTCTGCGTTCCGTGTCTGGGGATCTCGGGCGTTTGTCCGCGACTTGTCTGCGGACAAGCTGTCCCCTCGTGCTGCTCCTTGCGTCTTCCTTGGCTTCCCCCCTGACGCGCTAGGGTGGCAGTTCTACCACCCCACCTCTCGCCGTGTTCTGTCCTCCCAGGACGTCACGTTTGACGAGTCGGTCCCCTACTACCGCCTCTTCCCCTACCGCACTCCGTCCCTCCCCCCGCCACCGCTCTTCCTTGTCCCAGGTCCCCCCCCGGTAGACCCCCTCCCCCCTCAGGGTCCTGCCCCTTCAGGTGTGTCCCAGGTAGACGCAGTCGAGCCTGTCGAGGTTACTGGTGACTCTGGTGCTGCTGAGGGTGCTGAGCCTGGGGGTGCTGACTCTGGGGGTGCTGAGCGTGTGGGTGCTACGCCTGGGGATGCTGAGCCTGAGGGTGCTACTACTGGGGGTGCTGAGCCTGAGGGTGCTGAGCCTGGGGGTGCTACTACTGGGGGTGCTGAGCCTGGGGGTGCTGAGCCTGGGAGTGCTACGCCTGGGGGTGCTACGCCTGGAGGTGCTGAGCCTGGGGGTGCGGAGCCTGAGGGAGCTGGGCCTGCTCGTGTGGCGTCTGGCGGTGCTGAGCCTGGAGGTTCTCCGGGTGCTTCGTCTCGACAGGAGGCACTCTCTCCACAGGAGCTGCGCGAGTGGTTTGCCCGGCGCTGGAGGCGTGCTGCTGGAGCTGGAGGTTCTTCGGCTGCTGAGGGTGCTGGTGCCGCGGGTCCCGGAGGTGCTCGTACTGGGAGTACTGGAGCTGCTGGGCCTGCGGGTACGACTGGAGCTGGAGCTGCTGAGGGTGTTGGCGCTGAGGCTACTGCTGTCGGTCCTGGAGGCGGTCCTGCTGGGGGTGCTGGAGCTGGAGGTACTGCTGGCGCTGGTGCTGCCGCTGGGGGTACTGGTGCTGTCCCTGCTGTGTCTGGAGTCGCCACACGGCCTCGGCCGTACTTCGTTCCGCTCCTTCAGCAGGTTCTTGGTCTCCCGCCTTCTACTGGTCCTCCTCCTCCCTTAGAGTGTCCACAGCCTGTCCCGTCACAGTTACAGTTACAGCCTGCCTCCCCACTGCCCGCTCCTTCTCCCTACACTGGTCCTACTGGAGGTCTTGCTGCGCGTCGTGAGCCTGCGTCTCGCCCTGCATCGCCTGTCCGTGCCTCTCGCACTAGTGGTCGTGGTTTGCGTCAGCGTCCTCCTCCTGTCCCTGGCACGCACCGGATGTCTCTGCGTCCGTCCACTGCTCCTCTGCGTGCCCCTTTGCCTTCTCCTCCTGAGTCCTCTCTTCCTGCTCTTCCTGACCCGGAGTCGGACTCTCTTCGTGCTGCCAGTCCTACTGTCACGCGTCTCCTTGCTACTGTTGTCACTGACCCTTCCTTTGAGTCCACTGCTGCGTCTGCCCTAGTTACTGAGCTCGTCGACTTTGCTGCTCGCTGTCGTCTAGACTACGCTGCTAGTCTTGTTGCTGAGTCTGAGTCTGTCTGTCCTCCGTCCGTCGGAGGTGAGTGTACCCTTGGCACGGACGTCCTTGAGGACAGGCAGGAGGAGTTCCAGTGTTTGGCTGCTGCTTCACCTCATCTCGTGTCCGTACTGCTTACCCCTGAGGGAGACCCGGATGCACTTGACATCCCGACTCCGCGCTCTTACGCGGAGGCGATAGAGGGTCCCTACTCCTCTCAGTGGCAGGCAGCTATGGACGCAGAGATGGCTTCCTGGAAGTCCACAGGCACCTACGTTGACGAGGTTCCCCCGCTTGGGGCGAACATCGTCAGTGGCATGTGGATTTTCAGGGTGAAGCGGCCGCCGGGTTCTCCGCCTGTCTTCAAGGCGCGTTACGTGGCTCGTGGCTTCAGTCAGCGGCAGGGAGTTGACTACTTTCAGACCTTCTCTCCCACCCCGAAGATGACCACTCTTCGGGTACTGCTGCACATAGCTGCTCACCGCGACTACGAGCTGCACTCTCTTGACTTCAGCACTGCTTTCTTGTAGGGCAGCCTGCACGAGGAGATCTGGCTGCGTCGCCCACCTGGCTTCACTGGGTCTTTTCCTCCTGGCACCCAGTGGAGCCTCCGGCGGCCAGTCTACGGTCTCCGCCAGGCACCGCGTGAGTGGCACGACACACTGAGGACTACACTTGCGGCTCTTGGGTTTGCTCCCTCTACTGCCGACCCGTCGCTGTTTCTGCGCACCGACACTTCTTTGCAGCCGTTCTACATCCTCGTGTACGTCGACGACTTGGTCTTTGCCACAGCTGACACTGCTGGACTCGCCCACGTGAAGTCCGAGCTGCAGAAGAGACACACGTGCACAGACCTGGGTGAACTGCGCAGCTACCTTGGCTTGCAGATCACCCGGGACAGAGCACGCCGCACCATTACCCTGACTCAGTCACACATGGTGCAGCAGGTCCTTCAGCGCTTCGGCTTCACGTACTCCTCGCCTCAGGCCACTCCTCTGCCTACTCGCCACTCGCTCTCAGCTCTGCCTTCGGATGAGTCCGTAGAGTCGAGTGGCCCGTACCCAGAGCTTGTTGGCTGCCTCATGTACCTGATGACCTGCACACAACCTGACCTTGCATACTCTCTTAGCATTCTTGCACGCTATGTTGCTCCTGGGAGACACAGACCGGAGCACATGGCTGCAGCGAAGAGGGTGTTGCGCTACTTGTGCAGTACATCGGGCATGGGGCTTGTGCTTGGAGGGCAGAGTCCAGTGGTCCTCACTGGACACGCAGACGCTTCTTGGGCTGACGACCAGGCTACGCAGCGGTCGTCACAGGGTTACACCTTCAGCCTTGGTTCCGGCTCTGTTTCGTGGCGGGCTACTCGCTCGTCTTCTGTTCTCGGCTCCAGTTGCGAGGCTGAGATCTACGCCGGGGCCATGGCTGCACAGGAGCTTCGCTGGCTCACCTACCTGCTGACTGACCTCGGAGAGCCGCCTCGTTCTCCTCCAGTGCTCTACGTAGACAACAAGGCCATGCTGGCCTTGTGTCGAGAGCAGAGACTGGAGCACAGAACGAAGCACATTGCTCTTCGCTACTTCCTTGCTCGTGAGCTACAGCAGCGTGGTCAGCTGCGACTTGCGTACGTGGCCTCTGAGGCCAACACTGCTGATATCTTCACCAAGGCACTTGCGCCTTGTGATCATCAGCGCTTCTGTACTCAGCTGGGTCTTGTGCCTACCTTGCCTCACTTGCTCACCTCTTGACCTTGTTTGTACTGTTGCATATATATATACACCTGCTCTTGCTTGTTTAGCCTGATATATATATGTAATCCTGCATGTGAACTGGCCTTGTGGCCTTGAACTTGTGCTCGGAATGTGTGGTGACTTTGTGATCCACCCTGAGCTTGCTTTGCTTTGCTTGACTGGTCTTGTGACCCCTTGTTCTCCCCCACTTTGCCTATGGGGGTGTGTCAGAGTTATTTGACATAGTTACTGTAGGCTATAGTGGGGTAGCACATATGGGGTACAGTTTCCTAGGGTTTGCCTTTTGTACCCAACTTTCACTTAGTCATTTCATTCCTGTTTTCTTGATTCACACTGGGAGCCAAGCGATGAAGGCTTCGAAGGCCATGTCCTTGCTCGGAAGATTGAGGTGCCAAACATAACGCGTAGCGGCATCGATGAATGTGATGGTGTAGCTGTATGCTCCTTGTCCAGGTTCGCGATTGTACAGGATGTCGCTGTACACTTTTTCAAGTGGTGCGTAAGCTGGTGCGCTGGGGTTGTGGTGAGAAGTGAAAGGCCGATGTGGTTAGTCAGCTTCGGGGCAGGTAAAACACGTTCCACGCGCTCGTCGAAGTTCGCTTCCGTCGGTTAGAAGCAGTGAATCTTTGTCGAGTACTCCTGCTCGGATTGTATTGCTTAACACCGTGTTGCTTGGATGTCCCATTCGTGCGTGCCAGATGTCTTCGCTGGCGCGATGTCCGGGTGAGCGATGATACAGGTCGGAGTTGGAGTAAAAGGCAGCGGTGAAGTTGGCGCTTCTGTGAACTTCGTGAGGAGTGGGAGTTAGCTGCTGCGCAGGAGTCGGTGGAGTGTTATCGATGTGTGGCGATGTCGTCGAAGAGCTCGCAATTGGTGTTGTAAGTGTTGTTGGTGTTGCCGATGTTGTCTCTGCTGCTGTTGATGTTGTTACTTCTTGTCGGATTGTTGCTAATGCTCATGTTCTTTCTGCTTCAGGTATGGTATGTGAATGCCAGAACCCCCCGGGGCTTAAGTCAGGGTCAAGGTCCGGTGGGTGCGTCCAGGGGGCGAAGTTGACAATGGCGTCGCTATCGGCCGTTCCTAGATCTGGTACGAAGTCGAGGACGAAGACGTTATTCTTCAATACTGCTCTGCCGATGTAGAGTCCTCCTCGACCGCGGAAGAGCTTGAACTCCTGTGTGGTGCTGTCTGCTTCAAGATGGATCCCCTTTGCCATTAGTTGGCTGACGCTTAGTAAGTTGTAGCCAAGTCCCTCTGCTATTAAAACCTTTGACATTTGCAGTATAACGTTTGTCTCTCGTGACTGAAGTTGCACTACGCCTTGTCGTCGTGTGCGCAGATTCTGATTGTTGGCGACGGTGATGACGACCTCGCGTTGAAGTTGGTGTTCACGTTGAACAAAGCGTCCTGAAGAGCACATATGCTGTCCGCAGCAGTTGTCCAAGAACCATGTATCTTTTCCGGACGGCTCGCTTTGAGCGATGGCTGCATACGTCGGATTTGGTTGAAGTGACTCGCGGCGAGGCGTGCTGTTGTCGAGTTGCTCTTCCGGTGAGTAATGTGGTGGTGACTCTGTGATGCAGGAGTTGGTCAGTCGTGTCATGCAACTGACGATGTTTCTTGTTCCTTGCGCAGGTTGTCCCGTCGATTTTGTTGAGGCTTGTACTTGAGAAGTCGGGTTCGCTTGCGTTGAGGCGACTTGACTGCTTGAAGGGCGAAGCGGCCGGTTTGGGCACTGTGTACGGGGGTGACCTGACGTCTTGCAAAGGTGACAGAACGGAGGTACTGATTTCGGTTGATGCCGATTGTTGTTGTTGGAGCGTCGTTGAGTGTGGAATGCAAATTCGGGCACTGATGCCTTCTTCTTGTGTCGTTCTTCTTGCAGGTCCATATCTTGCTGCTCAGCGTGGATCTCGGCGCAGAGTGCTGCTTCTGATATTTTTCCGTGGGCTCGGAGTATGGCGCGGGTGGAGCGCCACTGAGTACCGAGGCCGCCGATGATGACTGTGACGAAGGCGTCTTCTGAAATCGACCCTCCGCATCGAAGGAGTTTGTCGTGCAATTCGCGACAACGGCTGATATACGCCATCCCCTTTTCGCCTGGTTTCGTTTTGACTGTCGTCAGTTGCGCCATTAAACGACTTTGATTTACGCTGTCTGTTGCTTGATACAGGTTCTTCAGGTGGTTGTACGCGAGCTCTGCAGAGTTGCCGTATCCCCGGTAAGACCGTATATTCTGCTGCTGATTCGGAGTAATAATTCTCAGTAGTATTGTGTACGCCATCATTGACTGATACGTGTATTGCTGCTTGTCGTACTGTGTGCCTTGTATTGGATATGGCAGGGACCCGTCGAAGAAGCCAAAGATCTGCGCGCCTTCCATCATTACCTCGAACTCGAATGACCAGGTAAAGAAGTCCTTTCCGTCGAAAGGCCTTGTCGTTTGCAGTTTTAAAACGTGCGCGAACTGCGACTGAACTTGAAGTGCGTCCAGTGTCTTCTCTGGTCCAGGTGCAGGCTGCGGGTGTGGCATAAAGCTGACGAAGCCACGCTGGGGCTCATACGGAGCAAAGGTAGGTTGTTGTTGGTTTCCGCGCGCGTATGATGAACCATCAAGACTCATTGGTGTCGCTCTGTTGTTGTTGCTGTTGTATGATTGCGCAGGAGCTGCTTGCTGGTGTTGCTCGTAGAAGGACATGAAGGAGAAAAAATTCTCCATCATATTTGAGTCGAAGCTTGACGCTTGATTTCCAGGGATTTCTGTTGACTGTGCAGCTGGTCTTGTGCCTTCTTCTGTCTGTAGACCGGAGACTGGAGGTGGAGTAGGGGTGGTGCCGAGAGATCCGTTGGAGGAGCTCCTCTCCTTTTGCGTAGCCATGACTTGTATTGAAAAGTTTTAAAGAGTGATCTTGTCCTGCCTCGCTCTCATACCATGTTGGGTTTCAGAGGTCCACTGGTGATCCCCGATTGATCCTAGGGAAGGGTTACAGGCTCGTTGTCCTGGGGGGTTATGGGCGCACTGACCCGCTACTTAACAAGCCCTTTTATCTCAATGGTCTAGTGGTTGGGATTCTGACATGGTATCAGAGCGAAGGTCTCGGGTTTGAATCCCAGTGTGTGCACTTCGGTCATCCCAGTGCGGGGGGGTGTCAGAGGTCCACTGGTGATCCCCGATTGATCCTAGGGAAGGGTTACAGGCTCGTTGTTCTGGGGGGTTATGGGCGCACTGACCCGCTACTTAACAAGCCCTTTTATCCCAATGGTCTAGTGGTTGGGATTCTGACATGGTATCAGAACAGTCTCGGGTTCGAATCCCAGTATGTGCACTTCGGGCATCCCAGTGCGGGGGGGTATCAGAGGTCCACTGGTGATCCCCGATTGATCCTAGGGAAGGGTTACAGGCTCGTTGTCATGGGGGGTTATGGGCGCACTGATCCGCTACTTAACAAGCCCTTTTATCTCAATGGTCTAGTGGTTGGGATTCTGACATTGGGCTGACAAAAAGCTCTTAGGAACTTTCCAGGACTAAGATTGGGTGTTGATGTAGAGTTGTAACAGCGGAAGCCTTTAATGAAGAGTTGATGTGAACCACCTTGTGCTGGTTTGTGAGAACAAGATAAGTTAATTAATATCAAAGAGATACAGGCCTTTTATATGATTACAGGGAATATGAAGAGTTCTATTTTAACTGTTTTGGCTGTTGCGGTTCGGTACAGTGCCGACTCGGGTAACTGCTCTGTAACGAGTCAGTTATGTGTCCTTGCTGTCGCACTGTACATTTCGTCAGGTCAAAGGTCGGGGACCTTTGACCTTCACGTAACCTCCGACAGTTGACTCGTGTGCTTCTTCGCTGTAGTCAGTTCCGTTTTGTGTCGCAGCTTCGATACGACAGAGGCGCTATAAATCACTTGTTTCCAATACTCCATGTGTTTTTCGAGTTGGTGTCATGAGACTAGCCCTTCTTGACACTTGACCAGGGCTGACTTTTCAAATTTAGGTACCCTGATTTCAACTAAAAAAAAAAAAAAAAATACCCTGCAGGCACATTTTCCAGAAAAACAGCACCCTGATTGCTCAGGGTTGAGAAGTAGTGAACTCTGAATGTTCAGGGTCGAGAATTGAAAATCAGGGTCGTAGTAACGCGCTCTTTCTTTACCGAGGACAGAAGTGACTGGCACTGTGGCGATGTGACTGGCACTGTGGCGATGTGACTGGCGCTGTGTTAGAGCACATCTATTTCGACCAATAACAGCAACCTAAAATCTGACATTACAGATTCGCCCGATCTAGATGGTGGGTGTATGGGAACGAAACTTCAAAGAAACTTCGTCTCGATAAAGCGAGGGGGGGGGGGGGGAGGATTACGCACGTGGGGGGCACTGAAATCAATGCGAAGGGGTTATCAGGAGGAAATTTCCGAGAAACTTCGCCCCGATAACATCGCATTCAGGGTCCACAGGCCTCGTACTCTGTATTGACAGGGTCCGTGAAAACCCTACACTGAGAGTGTACACAAAATTTCAGGGTCCGCTAAAGCAATATGTCAGAATATATTTGATATATGTTCTATATAAGCGCATGTAGTTCTAGCTGTAGTGTAGTCACATTATTGTCCTGTGTGGTGGTGCACTACTCCTTGCATGCTTCTCCTCTATATGTACTTGTCATTTTATAGTTGAAACCCTTCTTGCTTGGACAACTCTCTCTTGGCTAGGTTAAACCCTAGCTCCTACTCCTAACTATGCATCCTAAGCCTAAACCTAGTTTCCTAGGTGCTTAGTAACTTGACATGGTATTAGAGTGTTTCGATCCTATGCCTACTACGCTTCCGCTCATGGGCCCCTCTGCCCGCTTTTCTGCCCGTCGGTTTTCTGCCCGTCGATTTCGGATCCCGTCGGTTTTCTGCCCGTCGCGCGCCCCGGGCGCGCGTCGATTTTCTGCTCGTCGCGCGCCCCGGGCGTGCGGCGATTTCGTCCCCGTCGCGCGCCCCGGACGCGCGACGGTTTCCTGCCCGTCGCGCGCCCCGGGCGTGCGACGGTTCTCTGCCCGTCGCGCGCCCCGGGCGTGCGACGGTTTTCTGCCCGTCGCGCGCCCCGGGCGTGCGACGGTTTCTGCCCGTCGCGCGCCCTGGACGCGCGACGGGTTCTGCCCGCCAGCGCGCCCTGCTGTCGCCCGCGCACCCCCTACCCCGCCCCCCCGCCCCCCCCCTCCTTCCCCTTCATCTCCATGCTGCGCGTGCGGCAGTGGGGGGGAGGGTATGGGGGTGGCCTCTCTCCCACTGCTGCAGCTGCTGCTGAGGGGGGGAGGGTGTGGGGGGAGCCAAGGGAGTGTGGGGGGAGCTGGGGGTGGCGGGTGTGAGTAAGCTGCCCCTCCTCCTCTCTCTCCCACTGCTGCAGCTGCTGCTGAGGGGGGGAGGGTGTGGGGGGAGCCGAGGGAGTGTGGGGGAGCCGAAGGAGTGGCGCTAGTGTTGTAGAAGGGGGTGTGGGGCAATGGGGGAAGTTGAACGGAGGTAGTCGTCGTGTCGCCAGCAGCGCCAGTAGTCCGGGGCCCTCGTGCTCTCGGTAGCTCAGCGAGCCTGCTGCGCCAGTCGCCCGTGGGTCCGTTGCTCTTGCCGCTCCTCGTAGCCGCCGAGCCAGTTACTCCAGTAGTCCGGGGCGCTGTCCCGGTAGCCACTGTGCCAGCCGCTCCTGTCGCCCGTGTGTCTGCAGCTTCAGCCGCCGCCTCGTATCTCCTCTCATCTCACAGTTCCTCCTCCTCCTCCTCACTTCGCCTCTTCTTCTGCTGCGCCTTGCAGGGTGTACCACTTCAGGGGGTGTTCTGCACATGGCTATTCCTGCATGCACTTAGGGGGTGTGTCAGAATATATTTGATATATGTTCTATATAAGCGCATGTAGTTCTAGCTGTAGTGTAGTCACATTATTGTCCTGTGTGGTGGTGCACTACTCCTTGCATGCTTCTCCTCTATATGTACTTGTCATTTTATAGTTGAAACCCTTCTTGCTTGGACAACTCTCTCTTAGCTAGGTTAAACCCTAGCTCCTACTCCTAACTATGCATCCTAAGCCTAAACCTAGTTTCCTAGGTGCTTAGTAACTTGACACAATACTCTGAATGGATCAGGGACCAAAATGTGAAAAACCTGATTTCTCAGGGTCCAGAAAGTGACAAGTCTGAAATCACCCTGAAATCAGGGTAATTACCCTGATAAAATCAGCCCTGCACTTGACGGGGATACGACCTCAGCGTACCTAAATTTGAAGCGCCAGCCATGCTTCCGACCCAAGGCGAGGCGAGCTTCAGCGAACATTTTGAACGTAACCACGTTTTACCCAATTATGTTTTTTCGCGGAACGGCAGTGCGAAACTTCCAAACTCGCGTCAAAATTTACATTCAAATTTCTGTGCAACATTGCATATTCTATAATCGTGCACAATCGTATTCGCTTGCCAGTTCGAACAGGCCATCTCAACATAAAATCTCAGGCATCCAGCTAAATTTCTGTATAATTAAATTGCGAACGTGTTCAGCTGGTGTCTTAGGATGACATTTTTGTCTGATGACACGAAGCCAGGAATGCCCCCCCCCCCCCCTCCCCCCCCAAGTATTGTGTAGTCATGCTTCCTTATTGTTTTACAGCTTTTGTTTTACCAGTGTTGGTTTAGTTCAGAACTGTTTTGAGTATTACTCGACATCAACACCAACATGGCAATTGGCGAGGAAATGGTTGGGCAGCCTTCGTGTCTCCAGATATTCCGTCAGAACCAAGCGTCAGAAGCTGCTCTGGCCCACACCAGACGTCTGGGAAAAATAGTTAGAGAGTGGAGATGGGGCGACGGTGCCTGCGCAGCAGAATTTGGCTTCGTAGGTTCGGACTAAGTGGAGAAAGCCCATGGTTGCCTGATTCCGAGCCTAGCCTTTAGGCTTACCCTGAAACCGAAATGTCCGAGCCTACCTTCCCACCAAACAGTGCTGCAAAACCATTCCCTCTTGATCCTCTTCCCTCCACGCTCAGCTCTCCGACTCAGCCTCTCCGATTGGGTTTCCTTCTGAATCTCACTTTCTGCTTCATAACCCGAATCCAAAACTCCATTGTTCCCTGAATCTTGCTCTGCAACTTCTGGAGGGCTGCTAGGGTTTCCTCCATCCCTCCGTTTGCTGGGCATGGACCCGGACCAGGGTAAGCTGTTCATTGGGGGTATCTCATGGGACACCACGGAGGATAGGCTGAGGGATTATTTCCAGACGTACGGAGAGGTCAGGGAGGTGGTCATCATGAAGGACCGAACGACCGGCAAGGCTCGCGGTTTTGGTTTTGTGATATTTGCCGACCCTGACGTGGCGGATCGCGTGGTTCTCGAGAAGCACACTATCGATGGCAGACAGGTCCGGCTTAGAGTGGACAGATCTACTTTTTTTCGTTTTCGGTGGTTTCATTATCGGTGCTTCCCGTGGCTTTTTTGTTGAATCCGGCTCCCTATGTTTGCTGCACGCAACTACAACTATCCTTAAGAGATGATCTGTGACCTTTAGCTGATGATTTGTTTCCTTTCCTTCGTTTCTAATGCTCAGGTGGAAGCTAAAAAAGCTGTTCCTCGAGACGAGCAGAATCTTCCTAGAGGACTCGATTCATCTCAAGGCAACATGTCCGGAGAACAAGCAGCAGGAGGCGGCGGCGGCGGGCAGCCTTCTCAGCGGACAAAGAAGATATTCGTCGGCGGCCTCGCATCCACCGTCACGGAGGACGATTTCCGTCAGTATTTTGAGCAGTTCGGTACGATCACGGACGTCGTCGTGATGTACGACCACAACACGCAGCGGCCGCGTGGATTCGGCTTCATCACGTACGACTCGGAGGACGCGGTGGAGCGCGTGCTGCAGAAGACGTTTCACGAGCTCAAGGAGAAAATGGTTGAGGTCAAGCGCGCCGTGCCTAAGGACAACATGGGCGGCGGCGGCGGCGGCGGTCGCGGCGGCTACGGCGCAAGGGGAGGGTACGGATCTGGCGGGTACGGTGGCGGTGGGGGTTACGGCGGCGGAGGCGGCGGTGGTTATGGGGCTCGCGGCGATTCCCGGTATTCCGGCGGTTATGCTGCCGGCGGCGGTCGCGGCGGGTACGGCGGTTACGGCGGTGGCGGCTATGGAGCGTACGGCGGTCAGTACGGCGGTGGGATGAACGGGGGCGGGTATGGCGGAGGGTACGGCTCGGGCGGCTACGGCGGAAGCGCCGCTGCCTACGAGGGAGGGTACGGGGCGGCTGGCGGTTATGGCGGAAGCTCCGGCTACGGCGGATCTCCCGGCGCGGGCGGCTATGGTCAAGCTGGCGGTGCCGGCGGACGGTCCCAATGGCCCGCCGGGTACGGTCAGGGCGCGGCAGGTGGCTATGGCGGTGGCTCTGCGGGTGGCGGGTCTGGTTATGCGCAGGGAGCCACCGGCCAAGGCTACGGTGCTTCGGGTGCCGCTGGCCAGGGCTACGGTAGCTCTGGTTACGGTTACGGCGGGGCGGAAGGGTACGGCGCGGGGGCTGGCACTGCAGGTGGTTATGCGAGCGGCGGAGGTGCCAGGCAGGGCGGGTACGGCGCAACTGGTGCTTCTGGCGGGTATGGAAGCGGAGGCCAGGCAGCTGGAACCAATAGCGCGAATTATTCTGGCTACAGTGATGCATATGGTAGCTCCGGCGGGTAAGTTGCATTTGTACAATTGAGATTTTCTTGTTTTCACGTTTATCAGCTGTTGCTGACCGCACATTGCCGTTCCCGTGTTCTGCAGATATTCTATGTATTCGTAAGCAGGAGGTAGGACGAGCAGCTAGGAAGGGCAGCGTGAAGCTTATCAGCCTTTGCAAAGGATCCAGCTAGAGCCGGCGATAGGTGCCCTGGATCTGCAGGTGGAGGCTCTATCAAGGAGTTGACCATTCTTTCACAAGTTTCTAGTTTCAGCTAGGAGCTGAAAGATGCCGCAAGCAGGCTATTGCCCCTGGTTAAGCTCTGGTAGGGAATAGGCGAAGAGCCATTTGTGCTCTGGTAAGGTTGGCAGGTACCGTAGGGTGATAGCTATGGTAGGAGCAGGCCCTCAGATTCGTTTTGGCGTAGGCTGACTAGTCATCCTTAGGAATGGATTCATGGCTGAGTGGTCAGTGGAGTTGGTAAAAAAAAAACTGATTTTCCAAGGTGTCTAGGAGAAAAAAAGCTGAACGATCAGCGTCGTTTTGCGGTGAAATCTGATCCACTCATATCTTGTAAGAATTACAATTAACTATCAAGATCATCATCATCCTCGTCATCTTCTTCATCCTCACTATCACTAGAGCCTACATCTT
This sequence comes from Closterium sp. Naga37s-1, assembly GCA_947471745.1. Classification (NCBI taxonomy): domain Eukaryota; kingdom Viridiplantae; phylum Streptophyta; class Zygnematophyceae; order Desmidiales; family Closteriaceae; genus Closterium; species Closterium sp. Naga37s-1. The sequence goes on from CANJKZ010000858.1 coordinate 2,686,432, forward strand.
CTACAGCATGGGGTTCATTTAATTCCATAGCTGTCGCTCTACCCTTCTTGCTGGTTTCCCCTTGGGTGGAAACAGGGGCATTAGAGAACGGCTTTCTCTTCTTGTAGCTTCTCCAAACGTCGACCACCTCGTCGAACCGTGGCTCGTACGGCATCAGAGACATGCACATCAGGTCTCCCAGCCGTGCATCTTTGAGGCTGCTCCGCTGCCAGGACTTGATCACGTTCTGGCGAGAGAAGCCCCTTTCGCACTCCACAGTGCTAAGGGGAATCACCGCCACTGCTACCCACAACAGCACCAGGTTGGGGTAACTCTCCCGCCAGTCAGGAGTCTTCAAAATCGCCGTGAGGCCATCGTGGAAAGACCTCTCCCCCTTCGGTGCAGAGGCACGGACGGAGCAGAACAGTCGCAGCTCTTTGTGGGCCTGCCGCTTCTTGATACCTGGCATGGCAACAAGTGGAGGGGGAGGAAACAATGCAAGACGGGGCTTAGTGATGACTTAAGCAAACGGGAAGGAGGTGTATTGGCTGTAAAGAGAAACAATACAATGGCATTGAAACAAACAGAAAACACAACTCCACCTGGCAGTATGTCTTCTGCCTGCTCTGCCTTGAACAGCGTCACCAGCGACTGCAGCCACTCAACGCATCGTGCGTGACGCTCCAACTTGCTCTTCGGCCACTCATCCGGCAGGAACAGTCGGACTCCCGACAACGAGTCCAAGTCACTCAGCCGACTCTCCAGGTTCGACCGCTGCACGATGATCGTCGATGCGGGGCTGTTTAGACGCGGCAGCAAGCAGGGCCTCTTGCTTCTCCAGTGCCAGCTTGTGTTTCCTCGTCCCGGCGTGCTTGCGAAAGGCCTGCGTCTGGACGTCAGTAGCACCTTTGCCTGTCCTGCCGCAACGTCCCCTGACACCGGCGTGCTTCGTGCAGAGACTGCATTTGAAAGCAGGCAGACCACGAACAGTTTTGGTAAGTACAAGCCATGGGAAACGCTCAATCCACTTACTTTTGTACTTATCCAGTGCCTCGGCAAAAATCGCATCAACAATCTCCTGAACGTTGATGTCCAGAGACGGGCGCACGGTGGCTTCGTTGACAACAGCTTCAGATACGGGGACGTTGGATGATGGCTTCCAGAAGCTCAGTTTCTGTTGCTTAAGCTTGATTGTGCGCGGTACTGACGACTTCGACGCCGATGTGAACGGTGTCGGAAACACCGGGCGGCGCGGGAGGGACGGACCGGATGGAATCCGGGCTGGAAGGCACGTTCGGGTTACCCGCCACTGTAGGAACCGGACCGGGTGCAGTGGGCGCTGGAGGTGGTAGTTGGCGGCCTAAAGATCTTAGCAGAAGATCTAGCCCAGTACGGGCTTCTTCTATGGCGATGCTATCTGCGTCGTCTACATCGGCGTCACCCTCGTCGTCTGAAAGGCCGGCGCTATGGCCAGCCATGGCGGAACAGAGACGAAAGCGAGCCGAGCACAGAGAGAGCGTGCCGAGCACTGAGAGAGCGTGCAGAAAATTGTTTGGTGGTAGGGGTGAAGGAACAGAAATGAAACCCTAGCGGGCTAGGGTGTGGGGTGGGGGAGTCCAGCAACTGCCTGGGGATATGCAAGAACGATCTGATGAAGCGGGCTTGGTTGGCAAGCTAACCGTGCCACGATACAAGGCGACGCGCCCCATGCACGTACCTGGTTGCAGCTTCGGGGTGGGTGGGGTGGGGGGGTTTCCTAATCGCGCGGCAACCATTTTGTGGTGCTGTGCTGCTGCAACGTGCGTGCGTTGTGCAGCGCTGTTGACTTTCCATTCGCCAGAGAGTGATGTGGTTGCCCAAACAACCAATCAGGAGCGAAGATACCTTCGCGATAAAACAGCAGTGAAGTGAACATTCGGGAATGATGCCATTCCCGAATGCGTTGGCAAGGAATCTTGCCATTTCGGCGTGATTGACGGAGGCGGGGTCGAAGCAGTGTACCTAGACGTCCGGAATTCAGGGCTCTTACGCGAATCTCCACTACAGGGATTTCAGCCCAACCCTTTCTTACAACTCTGACGATACAGCGTACCCTACTGGAAAAAATATGATATTTCAGCAAAAACCGATAAAAAAAAACTGAACTTTCAGCAAACACTTAAAAAAAAAAACTGACACAGCAGCCTCAATATTCCCCCACCACTGAAATCACAGCCTTTTTACCCCTAATCAGCCTTTTTTCGCTGACTTCTGAGGGCCTGGGTAGGAGTATTCAGCTTCAGGGTGAGTTGCGAGGTGAGGAGCTAACTTGAGGCGCTTTGCTCAGGCTGGTTTTCGTTCTCAATTTGACTGGGACACCTTTCGTATCCAGCTGGTTGTGCAGTGCAGTTTGACTTTTGAGTCATTTAGCTTCTGATTGATGTCGTGTGTAATTGAGAGGCGTTCTGTGTGATGCCAAAATCAGGACTCCACGAAAGTTACCCTTTTGCAAAAAGAGCATGTTTTTGGGGTAGGGTGTAGACTACCCTGATACCGAGACTTTTTTACCGCGGATCAGGCCATACTCCGCTTGGTGAAAAACTGTACCACACCCACACAAACAAGCGTTGTCGCTTCTTACCACTGGCATAAAACCAAGAGTCGTTGTCTGCGACACGCCATGTCGCCTCATTGGTTGTTTCACCCAATGAGGCGACACCCAGTTTGTAGAAGTAGTAGGCAGTGGGGGTGGCACTGAGTAGGTGTGTTGTGAATGTGATGTTCTTCCAGAGCTCATGGACTTTGTGAGTGCTACTTTATTATGTCATTGTAAATAACTTAGCTCACCACAAAATAGTAACTGAAACATTATAATTTTTAAACACATTGATGTTTTTCAAAATTGTGTATTGTGAAAGCGAAGCTGCCTGTACCGAATATTTGGCAGCGTCGAAGCGCGCTAAACGCCCTTCTCCAGCTACAAAAACCGTGGGTTGGAGTTCATTCCCTCCACCCACGTTTCTCGTTTTCCAACGGCTCAATCAACATTTCCGTTCGAGTAGTTCTTTTCCCCGTCCAAGCTGGCTAGAACTCGCACTCTTCCCAGAGGCCAGTCACCCTCAACACTTCTGCAAGACATTTTCAACCACAATCGCTCTACAATGGCGTCTACGCCGGCACTTAACCGCGGCAATTCGTCTGCGCCGAGTTCCGACACCGATCGTAACGCCCGAGAAATGACGGGCGATCGCCGTAACAAGCGGCGGGCAGAGGAAGGATCGCCTGCCCCAACTGCCGTGGACGTGCTGTTGGGCGGGCTCGAGGTCAACAAAAACTCGAGCCCGCCTCAGCAGCAGCACCCCTCGGTCCCTGTGGCGCCTGTGGCGCCTGAGGCGCGTGTGGCGCAAGTGGCGACGGCGGCACCTGCAACACCTGTGGCGCCACACGCGCTGAGGAGCAGTGGAAGGACGCAGAGTCATATAGTGTGTGCCAAGGACAGGAGGAGGACGCTGACGCGGAGCACGACGACCAGTGCGGACAGCGGGAGCTGACGACTCGGGACGAGACTCAGGCAACTCAGGACGAGACTCAGGCGACGTAGGACGAGACTCAGGCTCACGACGCTCCGTAAGACCTCTAGTCGGCCCAGCGGAGCACACGCCGGCGCCTGTGGTTGGACCATCGTGTCAGCGCCAGAGGCGCCGAACAGCGACTTCCTCTGACGCGACGACCCCGACGTTGACCAACGCGTTGACTCCGGACCAGGTCGCCGCGCTTCTGTCCCTGTTACAGCAACAGCCCGCCAGCGTTACAGCTACGGAAATCGCACAACCTGCGGCCTCTGCATCTGCTAAAAAGGAAAACGCAAAAGGAGAAAAAGGAGCGCGAGGAACAACGGCGAACCGGCACGACAAGGAAGCACCGGCCAGCATCCCACATGCGCCAGCGGCCGACAACGACACCGACGGCTCCGACGACGATGATGGTGAGGCTCCGGTCCATACCACAAATTTTAATTCCATGGAGCATCTTCCCCCCCTCCCCTCTACTACTAACACCACTTGGTCAGCGGCGACGTTCAACGACGCGCACGTGCGGGCGAAAGCGGAAATTCTGGAGGACATGCGGGCTTACCTGAAACACGCAGAATACAAGCTGCAGCACGGCGACTTGGCGGGCGGACTCGAAATGGTCTTCGCCGCCCTCGACGACATTTCCGCGCGCTTCGACATGTTTCAAGTCGAAGATGCCGCCGACGACCGTGTGGCCAAGCGCTACAAAATGTACCTGCAGAAAAGTCTTCTCACCTCGCGGCCGTTCAAGCAAGCCGTCGCAGACGTGGCTGCCACCGTGGTGGAAACCACGGCGCCATGGCGTTCGCTCCAAAACGTGGCCCTCCAACCTCGGGCAACTTCCAAGGCTTTCGTGGTTCGTGTTTCCGCTGCGGCCAGCCAGGCCACGTCGCCAATGCCTGCCCTCGGAATGGGCATGGGGGCCAAGGACCCGCACCGGTTGTGTAGGGTTCGGGCTATGGCGAAGCGCGCCACTAGCCGCGATGCACGGTGCACTCTTGAGTGCTTAGACCGTGGGCAGCCTAGTAGGGCTTGCGATGGCCATGGCCAGCCCTAGGATAGGGTGGTAGAATTTGGCCATAGGCCTAGCTTTGGGGAAGAGGAAAAATGCCTCTCGGTCCCCTAGGATAAGGATATAAAGTATGGCCGTAGGCCTAGCTTTGGGGAAGAGGAAGAATGCCTCTCGGTCCCCCGTATGCCCCAATTGACGGGAGGAGAAGCATGCTAGTAGGCATGACAATGTATGACCATGAGAGATAGGGATTTTATTTAAGGCCCCCTCTGGTTTGTGAAGGATAAAAAAAAAAAAAAAAAAAAAAAAAAAAAAAAAAAACAAGAAACAAAAGGGTGGGGGCGAAAAAGAGAGTACGCACGTTCCTCACTCAAACCGCCACCATGCATGGCAAGGATGGGCAGCTCTGGTTCAACCTTTGGAAAACCAAAAAGGGCGAGAGAGATGGAGAGAGAGAGAGAGAGAGAGAGAGGGAGAGAGAGAGAGAGAGAGAGAGAGAGAGAGAGAGAGAGAGATCAAGAGGGGAGCATGATCATGGTCCCAAGCATCAATCCTACAGCAAGGTAAAAAAGAAAAAAAAAAAAAAGAAAAAAAAAAAACAAAAAAAAAAACGAAGAGGGGAGGGAACGGGAGAGAGTATGGGAAAGAGTTTGCAAAGGTGCGATCGGACGCCCTATATGGAATGAGGACAAACCGTCCGTATGGTTCTCACTGTTGACGGTTCATCTTTCGCGCATGCATGTATATGTCACACGCATTCACTAATTAAGGCGTGTAACTTGATTGGTCCCGTTCATTTCCTTGTCGTACATACAGGAGCACAACAATACGAGGTGCCTCGCGACGATGGCCCATACAAATTCGCCGTCACGGACAAAACCGTCACACGGATGTGCGGTCGGCTTCGCTCGACCTTTGCGTGGTGGAGCTCATGGTGCCCTTGCAGCCTCATCCTATCCATAATCGCCAACGGTTACTGGCTCCCATGGAGCCACGGTCCACCACAGGCCTTCCGGGAGCGTAACCACGCTGGTGCATACGCGCATGCTACGTTCACACGTACTGCCATCCAAGAACTCACAGAGACTGGAGCAGCAGTCGAGACAACCGCAAGCGAGCTTACGTGCATAAGCCCACTTAACGTGGTCGAGCAAAGAGAAAAATGCAGGCTCATCCTCGACCTGAGAAAAGTCAACGCAAACCTCATAGTTCCAAAATTCAAGTACGAAGGACTCAGCGGCGTGGCAGACGTGGCACGCGCTGGGGATTGGATGTTTTCTATTGATCTCAAATCCGGGTACCATCACATCGACATCCATCCCTCATGCTGGAAGTTTCTCGGTTTTGGATTCGATGGGCGCACTTACTCCTTTCGTTCATTGCCGTTCGGTCTTGCGACAGCCCCATTCGTCTTCACGCAACTCATCAAGCAGCTAGCCCGTCGCTGGCGGGAGCAAGGCATTCGAGTAGTACCATACGTGGACGACATCTTATTCCTCTGCCAGTCAAAAGCCCACGCGCAGGCCACTTGCCACCGTGTAATACTGGACCTTAAAGCAACGGGTTTGGTGATAAATGCGAAGAAATCACAGCTGTCACCATCGCAACACCTTCGATTCTTGGGTGTGGAGCTGGACACGGCCACCGGTCGATTTACCATCGGTCCCGAACGACGAGCCTCACTACATGCAACCATTCGGAACCTGTTGAATGCAAGCAAGGCATGTCGACCCGTCCCAGTCCGCCAAGTGGCCAGAATCACAGGCATGCTCGCGTCAATGGGCGTCGCGCTGGGCGCAACAGCTCGTGCTTTCAGCCACGCCATGCTACAAGTGTTCAATGACGCACCTTCATGGAAAAGCAGCGTGATCATCCCCCCACCCGCGGCCGAGGAGCTAAACTTCTGGCTCGAGGAGTTTGATAGGTTCAACGGTGCACCGTTTCACGTTCGAAACAGCTACGATGCTGTGATCCATGTGGATGCTAGCGCTCACAGTTGGGGCGCCACTTTGACCACATTCCCTGGCGGCCTCGAAGAAGCTAGCGCAACAATGCCAGAGCCGCTGCGAGCGACGTCCAGCACACGGAGGGAGATCGAAGGAGTGCTTTGGGCACTCCAAACATACTCCAGCAAGATCACGCACAAACATGTTCTTGTGCGGGTGGACAATCAGGGCGTCTTCTTCATCCTTCGCAAAGGTGGCTCGCGCAGCCCCGACTTTACCACGGCCTGCAAAGGCATCTTTCGGACATGCATGGAGCACGGCACGCGTCTAATCATCGAATGGATCCCACGCGAGCTAAACTCACACGCCGATGAGCTCTCAAAAGCAGTCGATCATGACGACTACTCGTTGAAGACGCCGTGGTTCCGCATCTTAGAACGACGTTGGGGTCCCCATTCCATCGACCTCTTTGCAAACTCCCGCAACTCTCAGCTGCCACGCTTCTGCACGAAAATTCCTCATCCACAAGCCACCGCAGTAGATGCATTCTCGCTCGCATGGACATCAGAAAATAGCTTTGCTTTCCCCCCGCCCCATTTAGTACCGGCCGTCCTCCATCACGCACAGCGCACCCATGCGTCGCTCACACTGATCATCCCACATTGGCCGGGTGCAAACTGGTGGCCACTCCTACAACCTTCCCCACGCAACTGGGCACCGTACATCCACGCGCACATTCCTTTGACACACGGCAGCCAATGTCTGGCAGTTGGAACACATTCCGCTGCTTTTTCAGGCACTGGATTACCACACAGCCCAATAATTGCACTTCGGGTGGTTTTTGACTAATTGAGAGTGTACGCGCCTTGTGTCCAGATCTGCTCCCAAAGCTACACAACCAACTCATCAACATGCTCACACAATCGCGAGCTAATTCAACGATCCGTACATACGAACCGTACTGGGCCAAGTTTCGGGCTTTCTGCACAAAGGTGGATCTCCCATTTCTTCCCGCATCCGACATGGCCCTCGCACTATACTTGGTACATGCAATCCAACGAAGAGCAACCTTGTCTGTAGTGCAGCTCACGTGCTCGGCAGTCAGCTTCGCCCATCGCATGACTGGAAGCAAATGCCCGACTGTCGGACCGTTTACCACTCAAGTGCGGGACTACGCGAAACGACACTGCCCTCGCCCTAGTCGAATGAAGGAGCCGGTATCAATCCAACAAGTTCGGGACATGTCCGCGAACTACTTGCAGTCGGACAATCCTGCTGAATTTCAGAAGGGGTTGATCCCTATCCTCATGTACTCCGGATTTTTGCGATACTCCGACCTGGTGGCCATCCAGTGGCAAGACATCCAATTCGACGACGAAGTTATGTGGATGCTCATCCCACACTCAAAAACAGACCAGGCCGGTCGTGGAACTTGGATTCCCATCGCAGCAACGACGGACCCCTGTTGCCCCGTGCGCTGCACCCAACACTTCCTTCAACTCGCTGGCTATGGCCCGCATTCAGAGGGGTCGCTGATTCGCGTTTTTGGTCACGCTTCAGCCAACAAGGGTCAGGCCAAGCCACCCTCGTACACAACGATCCGGAACTGGTGTAAAGAAGCATTCGCAAAGGTTGGACTTGGGGAGCAGCAGCTCGGCACGCACTCCTTCCGAAAGGGCGCGGCAACCGTAGCAGCCAACATCGGCGTGCCGGACAGGATCTTCAAAAGGATGGGCAGGTGGCGAAGTGACACAGCCAAAGAGATGTACGTCACACCACACGTCGGACATCTTATCAAGGCATCCCGCGACCTACAGGACCCGACACACGCACTGCCCCCAGAACAGCACGCAGAGGCACTCTTACGCAACCGGAAGCCACCGCTGCCCATGTCTCAGAGGCCCCAGTTGCAATGAGAACGATGCCAAATTATAAGGACAAGAAAGCAAGCTTTCTCAATATTATAATTTTTTAACACATTGATGTTTTTCAAAATTGTGTATTGTGAAAGCGAAGCTGCCTGTACCGAATATTTGGCAGCGTCGAAGCGCGCTAAACGCCCTTCTCCAGCTACAAAAACCGTGGGTTGGAGTTCATTCCCTCCACCCACGTTTCTCGTTTTCCAACGGCTCAATCAACATCCCCACCACCCACCCGGGACCAACTACAAGACCACAGCTGCTTGGACGGACGACTCCATAGCTAGTAATATTTGCATGTACTAGCATGTGTTTAAGAACGATGCATATGTTGTAATAAGCCAGTTGCAATGAGAACGATGCCAAATTATAAGGACAAGAAAGCAAGCTTTCTCAATATGGTTGGCCTAAAACTACCCTGCTCAAATCAGGCTAGTGGTTGATTTACCCTGCTGCAAACAGGGTGTCGAGATTAGCTAGGAATGAATGTTGATTAGGTAAGAGGGAGGGGGTACAAGGATGTCGAGAGAGTTGGGTTGTACCCAGGGCTGACGTTTCATTTTAAGCTTCCCTGATTCCGGGGAAAAATTTCCCCCTCTATTATGGGTGCACATTTTCCAGAAAAGCAGTACCCTGATTGCTCAGGGTTGTAAAGTAGTTAACACTGATTGTTCAGGGTCGAGAACTGAACATCAGAGTAGTAACGCGCGCTTTGTTACCGGGGAAAATATCCCCACTCTCCATAAAGTCTCGAAGTTTCGATCAGAACAAAGTTTCGAAGAAACTTCGTCTCGATAAAGCGAGAAGGGGGGGGATTACGCACATGTGGGGGGATCACTGCGATCAATCCAAGGCGGGGTCATCGGAAAGAAACTTCTGAGAAACTTCCTCTCGATAAGTCGGGGAAAATATCCCCACTCTCCATAAAGTCTCCAAGCTTCGATCAGTACGAAGTTTCGAAGAAACTTCGTCTCGATAAAGCGGGAAGGGGGGGATTACGCACATGTGGGGGGATCACTGCGATCAATCCAAGGCGGGGTCATCGGAAGGAAACTTCCGAGAAACTTCCTATCGATAAGTCAGGGTCCACACAGTCGATACTCTGTTAAGTCAGGGTCCACTAACAGCCTAGTCTGTTACACTGTACTCAAAATCAGGGATAGCTAAACTATTACTCTGATTGGATCAGGGCTGGAAATTCAATAACTCTGAAATTTCAGTCTCCACGAAGTGGAAAGCCTGAAATCACCATGAAATCAGGGTAATTACCCTGATAAAATCAGCCCTGGTTGTACCCTCTAAGGTGTGACCCCTACACAACCTAAAGTAACATGAACAAACAATATGTTTTGACACAGGGTACAAAAAAAATTACCCTAGGGGTCGGGGTAAGGAGGGGCTGGTATCAAACATATGTGTATATTTGTTATAGTTTGGTTAGGCTTAGTGGGGTACTCACTCTGGGGTACAACCCCTTAGGTTTCTCCTTTGTATCTTTCCCCTTCCATAGTCGACAGACAACTTTCCCGTAAGACTCTGACATGGTATTAAGAGCTAGGACGTTCCTAGCCTAGGACGATTTTCTTTTAGGGCCCACCGTTAAACCTTCCGTGTTCCTGCCCGAATCTCGTTCTCTGCTTTTTTTTTCTGCCCGAAATGCGCCCTTAGGTGCATCGATTTTCGCTGCCCCGCGGCCCTGCCCTGTCCTGTCGCGCGTAGCCAGCGAGTAGCCCGTACAGCCCCAGGTCCTCCCCAGGTAGACCCCCTCCCCGCGCCAGGTCCTGCTCCTTCAGGTGTCTCTCAGGTAGACCCCCCCGCGCCTGCGCCTGTTGAGGTCACTGGTGACTCCGGTCCTGCTGCGAGTGGTGCTGTCCCTGGGGGTGCGAAGCTTGGGGGTGCTGAGTCTGGGGGCGCTGAGCGTGAGGAGCCTGGGGGTGCTGCGTCTGGAGGTGCTGCGTCTGGGGGTGCTGAGCCTGCGTGTGCGGAGCCTGGGGGTGCTGAGTCTGGGGGTGAGTCGCCTGAGGGTTCTGCGACTGCTTTTCCGCGGTCTCCTTGGAGTAGCCGTCTTCGTCCGCGTGTGCCCCTCACCTCCCAGCAGCTGCACGACTGGTACGGTCGCCGTCAGCGTCGCGCTTCTGCACCTCAGGGCTCTACTGCTGGGGGTTCTTCTGCTGGTGTCGCTGGTCCCGGAGGTGCTCGTACTGAGGGTACTGGAGCTGCTGGGGCTGGCGGTGTTGTGACTGAGGGTACTGGCGCTGCAGAGGGTGCTGGAGCTGCTGGGGGTACTGGAGCTGCTGGAGGTGCTGGCGGTGCTGGAGCTGCTGAGGGTACTGGAGCTACTAGCGGTGCTGGAGCTGCTGAGGGTACTGGAGCTGCTGGAGGTGCTCGACCTGCCGAGGGTCTTGGAGCTACTGACGGTGCTGGAGCTGCTGGAGGTGCTGGAGCTGCTGGAGGTGCTGGAGCTGCTGGTGCTGGTGGCACTGCTCAGCAGCGCCTGTTCTTCGCTCCGCCGTCTCCGTCGTCTCAGCCACCACCTGACTCTGCACTTCGCCAGGTTCTCAGTCTTCCCTCGTCTACTGGTCTTCCGTTACAGCCTGGCTCACCGCTGCCTGCTCCTTCTCCGTACACAGAGCAGACTAGGGGCCTTGCTGAGCGTCGTGAGCCTGCGTCGCGTCCTGTCTCCCCTGTCCGTTCTGGTCGTTCCGGTCGTCGTGTTCCTCGTCAGCGGCAGCCAGCTGTCTCCGGCTCTCACCTTGTAGTTCGTCGTCCTTCCTCTCCTCCGCTGCGTGTTCCTCTGCCGTCTCCCCCTACGTCCTCTCTGCCTGTCATTGCTGACCCTGCATCTGACCAGGTTCGTGCTGAGCACTCTACTGTCACGCGTCTGCTTGCCACTGTTGTCACTGACCCGTCGTTTGAGTCTGCTGCTGCGTCTGCCTTAGTCGCTGAGCTTGTTGACTTTGCTGCTGCCTGTCGTCTCGACTACGCTGCCAGTCTTGTTGCTGAATCTGAGTCTGTCTGTCCTCCGTCCGTCGGGGGTGAGTGTGCTCTTGGCACGAACGTCCTTGAGGATAGACAGGAGGACCTTGAGTGTCTTGCAGCCGCTGCGCCTCATCTCGTATCCATGCTGCTTGCCCCTGAGGGAGACCCGGATGCACCAGACATCCCTACCCCGCGCTCTTACGCTGAGGCGATCGCGGGTGAGTACTCCTCTCAGTGGCAGACAGCCATGGACGCAGAGATGGCATCCTGGAAGTCCACAGGCACCTACGTCGACGAGGTTCCCCCTCCTGGGGCGAACATTGTCAGTGGCATGTGGATTTTCAGGGTGAAGCGGCCGCCAGGTTCTCCGCCTGTCTTCAAGGCTCGGTACGTGGCTCGAGGCTTCAGTCAGCGAGAGGGAGTTGACTTCTTCCAGACCTTCTCCCCCACCCCGAAGATGACCACTCTTCGGGTGCTGCTGCACGTTGCCGCTCAGCGTGACTACGAGCTTCACTCTCTTGACTTCAGCACAACCTTCTTACAGGGAAGCCTGCACGAGGAGATTTGGCTGCGCCGCCCTCCTGGCTTCACTGGGTCGTTCCCTCCTGGTACCCAGTGGAGCCTCCGGCGGCCGGTCTACGGTCTCCGCCAGGCGCCACGTGAGTGGCACGACACACTGAGGACGACACTTGCGGCTCTTGGGTTTGCTCCGTCGACTGCTGACCCGTCGCTGTTTTTGCGCACCGACACTTCTCTGCCGCCGTTCTACGTTCTCGTGTACGTCGACGACTTGGTCTTTGCCACTGCTGACATTGAGGCTCTCGCCCTGGTGAAGTCGGAGCAGCAGAAGAGACACACGTGCATAGACCTGGGTGAACTGCGCAGCTACCTTGGCTTGCAGATCACCCGGGACAGAGCACGCCGCACCATCACACTGACTCAGTCACACATGGTGCAGCAGGTCCTTCAGCGCTTCGGTTTCACCTGGTCCTCAGCACAGGCCACTCCTCTGGCTACAGGTCACTCGCTCTCAGCTCCACCTTCGGACGAGTCCGTAGAGTCAAGTGGTCCTTACCCAGAGTTAGTGGGCTGCCTCATGTACCTGATGACTTGCACTCGTCCTGACCTTGCGTACCCTCTTGGCCTTCTGGCTCGCTACGTGGCTCCTGGTCGGCACCGAAAGGTGCACATGGATGCTGCCAAGAGGGTACTACGCTACTTGTGCAGTACATCGGGCATGGGGCTCGTGCTTGGAGGACGGGGTGACGTTGTCCTCACAGGTCACTCGGACGCCTCTTGGGTTGATGACCAGGCTACGCAGCGGTCGTCACAGGGTTACACCTTCAGCCTTGGTTCTGGTTCAGTTTCCTGGCGTTCTACACGTTCGTCTTCAGTTCTCGGCTCCAGCTGTGAGGCAGAGATCTACGCCACAGCCATGGCTGCACAGGAGCTGCGCTGGCTCACCTACCTGCTGACCGACTTGGGAGAGAGGCCTCGTTCTCCTCCAGTTCTGTACGTCGACAACAAGGCCGCCATTGCCTTGTGTCAGGAGCGCAGACTGGAGCACAGAACAAAGCACATCGCTCTCCGTTACTTTCTTGCTCGAGAGCTGCAGCAGCGTGGCCAGCTTCGTCTTACCTACGTGGCCACTCGGGCCAACACTGCTGATATATTCACCAAGGCGCTTCCGCCTGGTGATCATCAGCGTTTCTGCACTTTGTTAGGCCTTGTGCCCACTCTTCCTCACTTGCTGTAGGCCTTGTTTGTACCATGATTTATATGTATTCCTGCATGCTTGTTCTTGTAGGTAGATATCACTGTACTGTTGTTGTTACATATATATTTCTGCATGTGAACTGGCCTTGTGGCCTTCTTGCTTGTGCTCAGACTGCGTGGTGACGTTGTGATCCACCCTGAGCTTGCTTTGCACTTCCTGACTGGTCTTGTGACCCTCTGTTCTCCCCCACTTTGCCTATGGGGGTGTATCAAACATATGTGTATATTTGTTATAGTTTGGTTAGGCTTAGTGGGGTACTCACTGTGGGGTACAACCCCTTAGGTTTCTCCTTTGTATCTTTCCCCTTCCATAGTCGACAGACAACTTTCCCGTAAGACTCTGACAGCTGGAACCCTGATTTGTAAGAGCAGGCCTAAACCAATTTTGGGCCCTGCAACGAAGGGGAATAGCGAGAGGGTTTGGCCAAACAAGAAGTAGGTTCACTATAGCATGAGATACAAGATATAGTGAAAGCATAGGAAGGGTGCACCACCAAAAATAGGCAGTATGACTACACTACGATCTAACCACAATCAGTTATACAACAGATATATAAAATATATCTTGACACGCCCCCATAAGTGCTTGTAGGTAGTGCAGCAACGCCCCATGAAGGGGTACATCATGCAGAGTGCAACGGAAGAAGTTGTTTGAAACAAGTAACTTAACGCTTCTGATATGTCGAAACATCAAACTGTAAACGAAACAAATAGCAACGAAGCAACGGCGAGTCAACAATCAGAGGTTGACAAACTGCTGGGGGTTACGCGAAGGTCAAAGGTCAGCGGCCTTTGACTTGACAAATACAGCGCGACAACAAGGACAAACAACTGACTCAATATGTAAAAATCTTTAAAGATAAAAAATATGAGGATTGTGATTCGACTAGTAGAGGAGTTTGCTGCAAAGGAGACAAACTCCTTGACATTCCTGCAGGTCTCTCAGACCTGCCACCTAGTCTCATTTGCATTTTCCAGATCTTGATTTGCTTACCACCAGCACACTCTCTAAACCCTTCTACCTCCTATGCCTAGGACTAGGCAAAGGAGCACTTTTATTTCCGACGTTTTAAATGTAAGGCTTTAGATTCGTTTTAGACAACACTTTCTGGTCAGTGTTGCTACAAAAAAAAAAAAAAACATGTCTGCCTCCTTATGAAGAAAAACCCTGAAAAATCAGTGTAGGGTAACAAAAACAAACTTTCCCATCAGGGTAGGTACAATTTTTTAGGCTTTTTTTGAATAACTCATCCGTTACCGTTAGATATGTTATACTGTGACATGACAAGGGAGGGAAGGGATGATACAAAATTACATATTATGAATGAACCAAGTACAGCAAAGGCATTACTAACTAGATTATAGATGCCTCCTACCTACCATACCACATCTCATCCTCGTCATAATCGCTGTCAAACTTATATCTGCTATAGTTTATTTAGGCTGTAGTGGGATAGTTCTTAGAGGGTACAACACTTTTGTGTTTTCTACTTGTACCCATCTCATTTCTAGTTCATTCACTCTTTCGTCAATCATCTCACATGGTATAGAGCTAGTTTCGAGTTTTTTTTTAAGGGCCCACCACTGAATTTTTCTTACCTGCCCATCGCGCGCGTCGCGCCTGCCCTTCGAGGCCCGTAGCGGCCCCTGCGCCTGCCCTTAGAGCCAGCGCCGGCCCCCAAAGCAGCCGCGTCGCGGCCTAGCCAGGCGCCGCGCAGCCCCGTAAGGCCCCGTTTACGGCCCCATTTACGGCCCCGTAAGGCCCCGTAAGGCCCCGTTTACGGCCCCGTAAGGCCCCGTAAGGCCCCGTTTACGGCCCCGTAAGGCCCCGTAAGGCCCCGTAAGGCCACGTTAGGCCCCGTTTACGGCCCCGTAAGGCCCCGTAAGGCCCCGTTTACGGCCCCGTAAGGCCCCGTAAGGCCACGTTAGGCCCCGTTTACGGCCCCGTAAGGCCCCGTTTATGGCCCCGTCAGGCCCCGTCAGGCCCCGTTAGCCGCCCCGTCAGGCCCCGTCAGGCCCCGTAAGGCCCAGTCAGGACCCGTTAGCGGCCCCATCAGGCCCCGTCAGGCCCCGTAAGGCCCCGTCCGGCCCCGTCAGCCCCCCCCCCCTTTTGCGGCCCCCGTTGCGGCGTGAATCGCGGCCCTGCCCCGACCCTGTCGCGGCCCTGTCCCGGCCCTACTGCGGCCCAGCCCCGGCCCTACTTCGGCCCTGTCGCGGCCCTGTTCCAGCCCTGCCTCGGCCCTACCCCAACCTGTCGCGGTCCTACCCCGACCCTGCTCCGGCCCTGTTGCAGCCCTGCCCCGGCCCTCGCCCCGGCCCTGTCTCGGCCCTGCCCCGGCCCTGCTCCTGCTCTGCTGCGGCACGGCCCCGGCCCTGCCCCGGACCTGTCGCGGCCTCGCCCCCGCCCTGTCCCGGCCCTGCTCCGACCCTGCCCCGGCCCTGCCCCGGCTCTGCCCCGGCCCTGCCCCGGCCCTGCCCCTGCCCTGCTCCTGCACTGTCGCGGCCCTGCCCCAACCCGGCCCCGGATCTTTTGCGGCCCGGCCCCCGGCCCTACCCCGGCCCTGCCCCGGCCTAGCCCCTAGTAAGAGCGCCGCGCTGCCGAGCCGAGCCGCCCTGTCGAGCCGCCCTGCCGAGCCGCGCCGCCCTGCCTAGCCTGCTTAGCCGAGTTGCACTGCTGCTGCTGCTAGCCTGCTGCTGCTCCTGTCATGGCTAGTCTCAATGTTCTTACCTTTGATGCTGAGGGTCGAGCTGTTGACTTTGAGGTCTGGCTAGATGATCTGCAGCTTTTCCTACAGTGCGATAGCAATGATGGCCTCTCACTGTTCGATCTCACGTCTGGCGCCTCTACTACCCCTGCTGCTGATGCTGACAGTACTGTTCGCTCGCAGTGGCTCACGCGCGATGCTGCTGCTCGCCTTGCTGTGCGTAATCACCTGCCGTCTACTGAGCGCGCGCACTTTAGTCAGTACAAGAGTGCTAGGGCTCTGTACGACGCTGTAGTTGCACGCTACTCCTCCCCTACCACTGCTGCCCTCAGCCGCCTCACGCTACCGTTCCTTTTTCCTGACCTTGCCGCCTTTGCCACTAGTGACGCTCGCTACCGCGCTGCCCTTCCCACTGAGTTCCTTCCCACGAACTCTCCCCCCATGTACATCACCCTTTACTACCTAGTCACCCGCCTCCCTAACTCTCTCTCCTCAGTCAGGGATCACTTTCTCTCCCTTTGCCCCACCGAGCTGACTGTCGACTTGCTAGAGGAGCGCCTTGCTGCAGCTGAGAAGAGTATCTTAGCTGTTGGGGCTTCTCGCGGCGACCGTCGCACCCCCTTCTTTGAGGGGTGTTCCCCTGTCCCCCTTCTCCCCTCTGTTGCCTCTGCTGCTGCTGTCGACCTCGTTGGCACTGAGGAGGTCGGCGCTGCGTCTGCCCCTAGTGGGCGACGCCGCACTGGCAAGGGCAAGGGAAGCAGGGGTGGTGGAGGGGGCGGTGGAGGCAGCGGTGGGGGAGGTGGAGGAGGTGGAGGTGGTGGTGGGGGTGGTTCCGGGAGTGGGGGCGTCGGTGGCGGCAGTGGAGGCCGTGGCGGCGGTGGCGGAGGAGGTGGCGGCGGCGGCAGCGGTGGTGGAGGTAGCGGAGGAGGTGGTGCTGGTCGCGGTGCAGCCACGCAGCGTGGAGGCCTTGGTGGCAGCCAGCGTCAGCAGCAGCTGCGCACACGTGAGACCCCGTCTGTTCAGCAGCTTCGTGAGTGGTACGCTGGGCGTGGGAGGTCTGGGGGTGCAGGTCCCTGCACGTACGTTCTTCGCACCGGCACTCGTAGTGGGGAGGTGTGTGGTCTCCCACACACCACGCAGCGCTGCTTCGGCCGCTTGACTGACGCTTGGCGTACCCAGTTTCCTGACGCTGTTGAGCTTCCTCGTTGGCATGATCTGCTTCTGCAGAATGTGCCTATCTTTGATCTAGACTTTGATGCTATCCTTGCTACCATGTATGCTCTTGCTGATATTACTGAGGGTGACTGTTACCTGCGTGTCCCGCCCGACCCGGGCACTGTGGCTGCTGCTCTAGGTGCTAGTGCGTCTGCTGCTCCAGGTGCTGGTACGTCTCCTCCCTCTGGTACTGCACCTACTGAGTCCTTTCACACTTTCACACTTGACTCTGGTGCTTCGCGCTCTTTCTTCAGAGACAGCACCACGCTCACGCCGCTCAGTCGCCCTGTTGCGGTCTCCCTTGCTGACCCTTCAGGGGGCCCAGTACTTGCACACTCCTCCACTGTCCTACCGTGTCCTGCGGCCCCGTCGGGCTTGCTGTCGGGACTCCACCTCCCCTCATTCTCTACGAACCTGGTGAGTGGAGCTGACCTCCAGGACACGTGGGTTGACCAGTTCACCCCTGGAGGTCAGCGTGTGACCCACTGCCCTTGCTCTAGGATGGGCCGCCACCTGGCCACGTTCATCCGTCGGCCAGGGTCGAGTCTGTACACACTGACTACTGCGCCTCCTCCGGTCTCTGCGTCTGGTCAGGTAGCTGCGTCCAGTCAGGTGTTTGCTGCCGCGTCCAGGTCTAGTCCTGCATCTGCCCCCTGCTCGTGTCGTCCTTTGACACACGAGACTCTCCTTTGGTACCACCGCCTTGGTCACCCCCACCTGTGTTCCTTGTGTCGAGGGCCGACAGCGCGCCGCCCCTCACTCCTCCTCGTTTCCTCCGACTGAGGCTCCTCTGCAGACTCTTCACATGGACGTGTGGGGCCCAGCCCGCGTCCGTGGACAGGGTCATGAGCGCTACTTCCTCCTGGTCGTTGACGACTACTCGCGTTACACCAAAGTCTTCCTCTTGCGCAGCAAGGGTGAGGTCACTGAGGTGTTGATCGACTGGATCCGCGGTTCTCGTCGCCAGCTCAGTGAGAGTTTCGGCTCAGACCTTCCTGTTCTGCGTCTGCACTCGGACAGAGGCGGGGAGTTTTCCTCCGACCTCCTGAGAGCCTTCTGTCGTTCGGAGGGCATCCGCCAGACGTTCACGCTTCCGGCCTCCCCGCAGCAAAATGGGATTGCTGAGCGCCGCATTGGCATGGTCATGGACGTCGCTCGTACGTCCATGATCCATGCGGCTGCTCCCCATTTTCTGTGGCCGTTCGCGGTTCAGTACGCTGCGCATCAGATCAACCTTCAGCCTCGTGTCTCCTTGCCGGAGACCACACCTACTCTGCGGTGGACGGGGAAGGTTGGTGATGCGTCCGCGTTCCGTGTCTGGGGATCTCGAGCTTTTGTCCGCGATACTACAGCGGACAAGCTGTCCTCCCGTGCCGTTCCCTGTGTCTTCCTTGGCTTCCCTCCTGACGCACCCGGGTGGCAGTTCTACCACCCCACCTCGCGTCGTGTTCTGTCCTCTCAGGACGTCACGTTCGACGAGTCGGTGTCGTACTACCGTCTCTTTCCCTACCGCACTGCCTCTCCCCCCCCCCCGCCGCTCTTCCTGGCACCAGGTACTCCCCTGGTAGACCCCCTCCCCCCCTAGGGTCCTGCCCCCTCAGGTGTGTCCCAGGTAGACCCTGCCGAGCCGGTCGAGGTAGCTGTTGACTCCGGTGCTGCTAGGGGTACTGACCCTGCGGGTGCTGAGACTGGGGGTGCTGAGTCTGAGGGTGCTGAGACTGGGGGTGCTGAGTCTGGGGGTGCTGAGACTGAGCGTGCTGAGCCTGGGGGTGTGGCGCCTGAGGGTACTGTGTCTGGAGGTGCTGAGCCTGCGCGTGCTGTGTCTGGAGGTGCTCTAGGTGTCCCTTCGCGGCGGGAGCCCCTCTCTCCACAGCGGCTTCGTGAGTGGTACTCTCGGCGCTGTCGGGTTGCTGCTGGTGCTGGTGCTGCTGGTGCTGGAGCTGCTGGAGGTGCTGGAGGTGCTACTGGAGCTACTGGAGGTGCTGTCGCTGCTGGAGGTGCTGCCGGTGCTGGAGATGCTGGAGCTGCTGGAGCTGCTGGAGGTGCTGCTGGAGCTACTGGAGGTGCTGGTGCTACTGGAGGTGGTGCTGGTGCTGGAGCTGCTGGAGGTACTGGTGCTGCTGGAGGTGCTGCTGGAGCTACTAGAGGTGCTGGCGCTGCTGGAGGTGGTGCTGGTGCTGGAGCTGCTGGAGGTGCTGCTGGGATTGGAGCTGCTGGAGGTGCTGCTGGGACTGGAGACCCTGGGGCTGAGGGTACCGGTTCTGTCTCTGCTGTTTCTGGAGGCGCTGCGCGGCCGCGGCCGTACTACGTTCCGCTCCTTCAGCAGGTTCTTGGCTCCCCACCTTCTCCTGGTCCTCCTCCTCCTTTCCTGAGTCCACCGCCTGTCCAGTCTTAGTCGCAGTTGCAGCCGGCCTCTCCCCTGCTTGGTCCTTCTCCTTACTCTGGTCCGACTAGAGGTCTGACGGAGCGTCGTGAGCCTGAGTCTCGTCCTGTGTCACCTGCGTCTCGTTCTGCGTCGCCTGTCTGCACTGTTCGCGCTGGTCGTGTTTCGTGTCCGCGTCTTCCTCCTGTCCCAGACACTCACTGTATGACACTGCGTCCTTCTACTACTTCACAGCGTGTCCCTCTGCCCTCTCCTCCTGCGTCCTCTCTTCCTGACGGTCCGGACCCGGAGTCTGACTCCCTTCGTGCTGCTAGTCCTACTGTCACGCGCTTTCTGGCCACTGCTGTCACTGACCCTCTGTTTGAGTCCTCTGCTGCGTCTGCTCTTGTTGCTGAGCTTGTTGACTTTGCTACAGCCTGTCGCCTAGACTACGCCACTAGTCTTGTTGCTGAGTCTGCGTCTGTGTCTGTCTGTCCTCCGTCCGTCGGGGGTGAGTGTGCTCTTGGCACGGACGTCCTTGAGGACAGGCAGGAGGACCTTGAGTGCTTTGCCGCTGCTTCACCTCATCTCGTGTCCATGCTGCTTGCCCCTGAGGGAGACCCGGATGCACTAGACATCCCGACCCCGCGCTCTTACGCAGAGGCGATAGAGGGTCCCTACTCCTCTCAGTGGCAGGCAGCCATGGACGCAGAGATGGCTTCCTGGAAGTCCACAAGCACCTACGTAGACAAGGTTCCCCCACCTGGGGCGAACATCGTCAGTGGCATGTGGATCTTCAGGGTGAAGCGGCCGCCGGGTTCTCCGCCTGCCTTCAAGGCGCGTTACGTTGCACGTGGCTTCAGTCAGCGACAGGGAGTTGACTTCTTTCAGACCTTCTCCCCTACCCCGAAGATGACCACTCTTCGGGTACTGCTGCACGTTGCTGCTCAGCGTGACTACGAGCTCCACTCGCTTGACTTCAGCACAGCCTTCCTACAGGGCAGCCTGCACGAGGAGATCTGGCTGCGCCGCCCACCTGGCTTCACTGGGTCGTTTCCTGCTGGTACCCAGTGGAGCCTCCGGCGGCCAGTCTACGGTCTCTGCCAGGCGCCCCGTGAGTGGCACGACACGCTCAGGACGACTCTTGCTGCTCTTGGTTTTGCTCCTTCCACTGCTGACCCTTCTCTGTTTCTACGCACTGACGCTACTCTGCCGCCGTTCTACGTTCTTGTGTACGTAGACGACCTTGTCTTTGCTACTGCTGACACGGAGGCACTCGCCCACGTGAAGTCCGAGCTGCAGAAGAGACACACGTGCACAGACCTGGGTGAGCTGACGAGCTATCTTGGCTTGCGGATCACCCGGGACAGAGCACAGCGCACCATTACCTTGACTCAGTCACACATGGTGCAGCAAGTCCTTCAGCGCTTCGGCTTCACCTACTCCTCGCCACAGTCCACTCCTCTGCCTACCGGTCACTCGCTCTCAGCTCCACCTTCGGACGAGTCCGTAGAGCCGAGTGGCCCGTATCCAGAGCTTGTGGGCTGCCTCATGTACCTGATGACTTGCACACGACCTGACCTCGCATACCCTCTCAGCCTTCTGGCTCGCTACGTGGCTCCCGGCAGGCACCGAAAGGTGCACTGGGATGCTGCGAAGAGGGTGTTGCGATACTTGTGCAGTACATCGGGCATGGGGCTCGTGCTTGGAGGACGGGCTCGAGTTGTCCTCACTGGTCACGCTGACGCCTCCTGGGTTGACGACTTGGCTACGCAGCGGTCGTCACAGGGTTACACCTTCAGCCTTGGCTCCGGTTCTGTCTCCTGGCGGTCTTCCCGCTCTTCTTCTGTTCTCAGCTCCAGTTGTGAGGCTGAGATCTACGCTGGGGCCATGGCTGCACAGGAGCTTCGCTGGCTCACCTACCTGCTGACCGACTTGGGAGAGGCGCCTCGTTCTCCTCCAGTTCTTTACGTCGACAACAAGGCCATGCTGGCCTTGTGTCAGGAGCACAGACTGGAGCACAGAACGAAGCACATTGCTCTGCGCTACTTCCTTGCTCGAGAGTTGCAGCAGCGTGGCCAGCTTCGTCTTGCTTACGTGGCCTCTCAGGCCAACACTGCTGATGTTTTCACCAAGGCACAACAGCCTTGTGATCATCAGCGTTTCTGTACTGTGTTAGGCCTTTTACCTACTGTGCCTCACTTGTTGACTTCTTGACTCTGCTTGTACTGTACTCTATATACTTATACCTGCGTGCTTACACTTGCTAGGTTGTGTTCACTGTATTGTTTGCTTTCCTTTATATAACTCTGCATGTGAACTGGCCTTATGGCCCTTTGCTTGTGCTCAGACTGTGTGGTGACTTTGTGATCCACCCTGAGCTTGCTTTGCTTTTCTTGACTGGTCTTGTGACCTCTTGTTCTCCCCCACTTTGCCTATGGGGGTGTGTCAAACTTATATCTGCTATAGTCTATTTAGGCTGTAGTGGGGTAGTTCTTAGAGGGTACAACACTTTTGTGTTTTCTACGTGTACCCATCTCATTTCTAGTTCATTCACTCTTTCGTCAATCATCTCACAATCGCCACCATCTCCCTCAGCCTCTACATCTAGGTCTACCGGGTTGGCCTCATCTCCATCAGCCTCCTCCTCCTCCTTACCTCTCCGCCTCCTATCCACCTCCTGCCTGGCTATGTTGTTTGTGTTGAACGGCTTCCGCTTCTTGTAGTTGCGCTAGATCTCCACAATCTCATCCCAGTTCGGCTTGTAACGGAGCAGCGACATGCACATCAAGTCGCTGAGCCGAGCATCTTTGAGGCTGCCTCGCTGCCAGGACTTGATGACATTCTGCCGCGAGAACCCACGCTCGCATTTCACGGTGCTCAGCGGCAGAACCGACACCGCCACCCACAGCCGCATCAGGTTCGGGTAGTGCTCTTGCCAGTCCTTGGTCTTGAGCATGGCGGTGAGGCCCGCGTGGAACCCGCACTCGGTCTTCGGTGCACGTGCAAGTACGGGGATCAACAGCCGCACTTCCTTGACTGCTCTCTTCTTGTCGACCCCTGGCGTCACAAAAAAAAGAATAGTTAATAACACTGGAGTGATATTAGAAAATATGGCACCAATCTCTAGATTTAGCAATGCATCAAGCAACACAAAGAGAATCTGCCCACCCGGTACGATTTCCTCGCACTCCTCCCCGCGGAAGAGAGTGATCAGCGACTCAAGGTACTCTTGACACTTTGCCTGGCGCTCGTGCCTCCAAGCGGCCAAGAGTCGGGGGTGAACAATTTGACGCCCGACAGCTTGTCAAGGTCGCCCAGACGATCCTCGAGGTTGGCCACGATAGGCTCTGCAAACTCGGTGCAGATGTCCAGGCATGCGTCGTGGTGCCCTGGTCCAGGGTAGTCCGGAAGCTTGTCTTCATGCAGAATGAATGTGAATGTGCTCGGCTGCCCGTCCGAGTCAACGCCCTCGATGATGACCTCCCGGGTGCCTTCAGGACCATGCTTCTCTAGCCATGGTGAGAGCCTTGGACTGAGACCGGCGCCGAACTCGTCCCCATAGTCAACGTAGCGAGCCTCGAGATGTCCCGTTGTACGCCGAATCTGCGCATGAACAGCTGCTAGATCGAGCTGGGGAGGAAGCAAAACAGAAGACAGAGAGGTGTTAGTTAGGTTGAACAGTGCGAGTCATGACAAAAAAAAGATAACAAGCCTGTGTATAAAGATTAAACCATGGCAATTACTCGGCATGACAAGAAAAACGCACCTCGCGTCGCTGGAACGTCCTACTCAGGACGTTCATCTGGTCAAGGACATCGGACAGGAAGAGGAGGAGAAAGTGAAACCTGTACGATGTCACCACAGCATACAACTCCTCATTCCACTCCTTCAGCACCGTGATGACGGCAGGCAGGACCGCCACAAACCTGGCGATGGCATCACCACGTGATAGCCACCGCATGTTGTGAATCCCTTGCAGCTCCAGGAATGTTTGGAAGAAGACTTCCTGCAGGTCCATGAAGCGCTGATGCCATGGACCCGAACGGCCCAGGTGCTCTGCAATGGCGCGGATGGTGCTGTCGATCATTCCGAAGACTGGCATGCTGTCTGCTGCATCCTTAGCAGCAAGGGCCTCCCTGCAAGCACAATTACAATAAGCAATGGATTAGAATATAATACAACCAAAGGGTTTGACAATACTGCAGAGAACCATAGACACTCACCGGTGTGCAATACAGTGGCAGGAGACGAGGTGAGGTATGCGAAGCCGCAAACGTGCCACCAAGCCCGACCTTGAACCCATCATGACGGAAGCACCATCAGTGCTGATCCCCACGATGCGCCGAAGGTCAACGCCACATGCCTACACGTGGGACAGCAGCAACTGCAACAGCGATGCAGCATCCGCCTTCTCAACCGTCAGGAGCGCCATGAACTCGGTGACGAGGCGGTGGTCGCGGATGAAAGTGACGAACAAAATCAAGTGCTTGCCTCTGCAGCGGTCGGTGCTCTCATCGCACGAAATGCCGATGTAGGGACTTGCTAGGATCTTCTCCAGCTGTGTTGTCTGCACCCATGTTGCTATAGACTGCGTCAGCTCCCCAAATCCGTACTTGAAAGAAGAGCAACGCAACATCGGGATGATTAAGACGTACTATATAAACCCTACAAAGAACAGACAATAAGAGAAAATAAACTTACGTGGTGTAGTATGTCCCGTACCCCTTCTTCGGGAAATCGGGGACTCCCCTCTCAGCCAGGTATCGCACCAATCCCACCCAAAGCTCCATGGGTGCGTCCTCCTTGCTGACAAAGAGCAGAGCGTCCAACAGCGATTTCACCCGGACCTTTTCGCTGTCGTGCGCGAGAGGATGCTCGTCAGTTCGCGGTTGCCTCGTCGCACCAACGAGCTTATCCTGCCGTTGTATCGCGAGTTTGTGCTTGTTGGTGGCAGCGTGCCGCGTGAAAGCCTGCTTCTGGACGTCGACTGCTCCTTCGCTACCCTTGCCAGTCTTGCCAGACAGTCCTGCATGTTCCAAGCACACTGAACACTTAAAAGCAGGGAGACCAGTTGCAGTTTTCACAAGCTGCAGCCAGGCAAATTGACCCTGCCACCTCGATTTGAACCTGTCGAGAGTAACGGCGTAAAGCTCATCGGCAGTAGCTGACGGCTGGTTAGAGGCCGCAGCCTCGGGTACAGGCGGAAGCGGGACGTCGGTCGGTGCCGCTGATGGCGCAGATTTGTCGCGAATGAAGTTAAGCTTAGACTGTACGAGGCGACAAGCCGGGGACGCCGAGGCAGCTGCTGGAGGGTGAGATGCAGGTGGAACGAGGCGAGAAGCCGGGGAGGCCACGTCGGGAGGAGGTCGTTGCGATGCTGCGGGGTCGGGGCGAGAAGCGAGTGGCATATCCGCAGGAGCTGGTGGTTGAGATGGCGGAGGAATGATTTGAGAAGTCGGGGAAGCCTCTACTGGTGTCGACCGGAAAAAATGTACCGTCATCGGTACATCTTCCTCACCATTCGTGCGTGGCGTTGTTTTATCTAAGACTGTGGCGCCAATCGAATCTGGTGGGGCGGAAGTAATGGTAGGAATTGCTGTAGGTGTAGTATCTATATGGTTCTTGCTACGCCGGGGATTGGTTGCTTTGGAAAGCGAGCACATCAACAGGTCTAGACCCGTGCGTGCTATCTCGCCCTCGATGTCGTCAGGCTCGTCGCCTGTAGCATCGCCGTCCATGGGAAGAGCCATGGTGGCAGTAAGGATGAGAGGAGAAGGTGGAGAGAGTCAGCCGAGAAAACAGAGAGTGAAGCACGGCAAACACAATCCAAGAACGGGGTGAAGAAGATGGGCAAGGGAGGGACACCCCCCCTCGCACGTAATTGGTTGACAATCACAAACGAACCCCACCATGCAGGTGTGGATGATCCCCGATGGCACATCCACGAAAACGATCGTGCAGTGCCCATGTTTACGTCCAGATTCCACAGCGACTCGGTTAAATCCGACAAGCCGTGGAATCTTGCCGGTCCTGGCAACGTGATTGGGTACGGCGTGTGATTAGCCGAAATTGCCCAATCACACCCGAATTTGAAAGATGATGGCGACAACACATTAAGTGAGGTGAGAGTGGAAATACAGCAAAGATGCCGTTTCCCGTGATTGATGGTGACGGCGGAAAATCTGGGCGAAAATTTTGCTGTATCCATTGAATCTAGGCTAAGTCAGCATCGAGGATGGCCTCGCTACTGTATGATTCGAATCAGGGTCCTCTACCAAATTTAAGCTGAAATTTCAGGCCTTGTACAAAATTTCTCGCTGGAAATAAAGTATGAACAGGAAAAAAAAAAACATTTTCATCAGTGTTGGGTAAAAAAAAAACCCTGAAAATCAGGGTTCAAAGTCAAAATCAGGGTAAAATTCCTGAAATCTGAGGGCCTGATAGGAGCACTTTTATTTCCAACGTTATAAACGTAAGGCTTTCTGCTATGGCGAGTGGCTTCGTTTCCGCTACAGCGGGAAGACCCCCTGCTCCAAGAATGGTTACACGGAGCAGTGGCAGGTGTGTCTCCCCTATCAGAACTATATTGTAGGCTGTAGTGGGGCACTCCTTATGGGGTACAGTATTGTTAGGTTTTGCCTATACAAAACTTGTATTGTCCTGTTTCTAGTCATTCTTGTTCCTTACTTTGTGACATTGTTTCAGAGCAGGTTCCCTAGTGGGAACGTTTTGTTTAGGGCCCACCACATTAGTTTCTTTTTTTTTTCCTGCCCTGCCCGAAGCGCGCATCGCGCCTGTCTCGCCTGCGCCGTCGTGTGCCCTGCCCTGCTGCCGCGCTTAGCGGCCCTACCCTCACGGCCCGTCGCGGCCCTGTTCTAGCTGCTGCTCGCGGCCCCGCCCGGTCGCCGCCCTTCACGGCCCACCCTAGCCGTCATCGCGGCCCTGCCCTGCCGCCCTTCGTCGCGGCCCTGCCCTCTGCCGCGCGTCGCGGCCCTGCTCTCCGCAGCCCTGCCGCGGCCCTGACGCCGCCCTAACGCCGCCCTGAAGCCGCACCGACGCGGTCCTGCCCTGCCGCCGATCGTCGCGGCCCTGCTCTACGCCGCCCCGACGCGGCCCTACCCTGCAGCCGCCGAGTCGCGGCCCTGCCTTGCCTGCTCGTCGCGGCCCTGCTCTTCCGGCTCTTCGCAGCCCTGCCCTGCCAGTCGCGGCCCTGCCCTTCTCCCGCCCGTGGTAAGCGCCCGCCCTACCGAGCGCGCCACTACACCCGCGAGCCTGCCGAGCCGCGCCGCCCTGCTAAGCCGCGCCGCCCTGCCGAGCCACGCTGCCCTGCCGAGCCGCGCCACCCTGCCGAGCTGCGCTGCCCTGCCGAGCCGCACCGCTCTGCCAAGCCGCACCGCCTTACCCTACTGCTACTGCTTTTGCTACTGCTACTGCTACTGCCTCTACCACCATCGCTAGCCCTAATGTTCTCACCTTTGATGCCGAGGGTCGAGCAGTTGATTTCGAGGTCTGGGTCGATGATCTGCAGCTTTTTCTGCAGTGCGACTCTAGGGATGGAGTCTCACTGTTCGATCATACGTCCGGCGTCTCTGTTGCACCTGCCGCCGATGCTGACAGTGCAGTTCGCTCGCAGTGGACCACGCGCGATGCTGCTGCTCATCCTGCTGTTCGTAGTCACCTACCGTCTGCTGAGCGCGCGCACTTTAGCCAATACAAGACTGCTCAGACTCTTTTGCGCGCTCCTCCTCCCCTGCCACTGCTGCACTTAGCCGCCTCATGCTGCCGTACCTGTTCCCTGACCTAGCCGCTTTTGCCACAGTCGCTGACCTCATTACGCACCTCCGCACTAGTGACACCCGCTACCGCGCTGCGCTTCCTTTCAAGTTCTGCGCCAAGAACCCCCCCCCTATGTACATCACTCTCTACTACCTCGTCACCCGGCTCCCTGACTCCCTTCGTTCGGTCAGGGACCACTTCCTCTCCCTCTGTCCCACCACGCTCACCGTTGACCTCCTCGAGGAGCGCCTCCTTGTAGCTAAGAAGAGTATAGTCGCTGTAGGAGCCTCTCGTGGTGACCCTCATGCCCCTTTCTTCGAGGGGTGCTCCCCCGTCCCCCTTTTGCCCTCTGTTGCCTCTGCTGGTGCTGTCGAGCTCGTTGGCACCGAGTCGGTCGGCGCTGCGTCTGCTCCTAGCAGGAGGCGCCGCAGCGGCAGGAGCAAGGGGGGCAAGGGTGCAGGAGGAGACAGCGGGGGCGGCGGTGGTGGCGGTGGAGGCGGCAAAGGGGGTGGGGGTGGAGGTGGGGGTGGTGGCGGGAGTGGGGGCTTCGGTGGCGGTGGTGGAGGTGGAGGCGGCGGCGGCAGCGGCAGTGGGGGTGGCGGCGGCGGCAGTAGGGGTGGCGGCGGCAGCGGCAGTGGGGGTGGCGGCGGTGGTGGTGCCGGTCGGGGTGGCGCTGTGCAGCGGGGAGGCTTTGGTGGTGGCCAGCGCCAGCAGCAGCAGCGTTCTCGTGAGACCCTGTCGCCCCAGCAGCTTCGTGAGTGGTACGCTGGGCGTGGGAGGTCTGGGGGTGCTGGTCCCTGCGCTTACGTTCTCCGCACCGGCGAGCGCAGCGGGGAGACGTGCGGAGGGCCGCACGCGACGCACCGGTGTTTCGGCCGCCTGACTTAAGCCTGGCGTGCACAGTTTCCTGACGCCATTGAGCTCCCTCGCTGGGGTGATCTGCTTTGGTCGGGGGTTGCCATCTTTGATCTTGATTATGATGCTATCCTTGCTGCTATGTATGCTGTGACTATTAGTGCTGAGGGTGACTGTCATCTGTGTGTTCTGCCCGACCCGGGCATTGAGTCTGCTGCTCTAGGTGCTGGTGAGGCTGCTGCTCTAGGTGCTAGTGAGTCTGCTGCTCCAGGTGCTGGTGAAACTGCTCTCTCAGGTACCGCGTCGGCTCACGACTTGCACACTTTCACCCTTGACTCGGGTGCTTCTCGCTCCTTCTTTCGCAACTGCACCACACTCTCGCTGCTCAGTCGGCCATTGGCAGTCTCTCTGGCTGACCCCTCTGGGGGTCCGGTCCTTGCACACTCCTCCACGGTACTACCGTGTCCAGCGGTCCCGTCTGGCTCTCTGTCTAGCCTCCACCTCCCCTCGTTCTCTACGAACTTGGTGAGTGGAGCTGACCTTCTGGATGCGTGGGTTGACCAGTTCACTCCTGGAGGTCAGCGGGTGACCCACTGTTCGTGTACTCGGACAGGCCGGCACCTGGCCACGTTCACCCGTCAGCCTGGGTCGAGCCTGTACACCCTGACTACCGTGTCTCCTCCAGTTGCTGAGTCTGGTCAGGTAGCCGCGTAGGGTCACGTGTTTGCTGCAGCGTCCCGGTCTGGTCCTGAGTCTGCCCCCTGCTCGTGTCGCCTCCTGTCTCACCAGACTCTCCTCTGGCACCACCGCCTTGGTCACCCCTCCCTGCCTCGTCTCCGAGGCATGGCCTCTCGTGTCCTTGTCACTAGTCTTCCCTGGTCTCTCCCTCCCCTTCCCCCGGGGCCTGCCCCTACCTGCGTTCCTTGCGTCGAGGGGCGGCAGCGCGCCGCTCCTCACTCCTCCGAGTTCCTTCCGACGGAGGCTCCCCTGCAGACTCTTCACATGGACGTGTGGGGTCCAGCCCGCGTCCGTGGACAGGGTCAGGAGCGCTAATTTCTGCTGGTCGTTGACGACTACTCGCGTTACACCACAGTCTTCACCTTGCGCCGCAAGGGTGAGGTCACTGAGGTGCTGATCGACTGGATCCGTGCTGCCCGTCGTCAGCTCAGCGAGAGTTTCGGCTCAGACCTTCCTGTTCTGCGTCTGCACTCTGACAGAGGTGGAGAGTTTTCCTCCGACCTTCTGAGGGCCTTCTGTCGTGCGGAGGGCATCTGCCAGACGTTCACGCTTCCGGCCTCTCCGCAGCAAAATGGGATTGCTGAGCGCCGCATTGGCATGGTCATGGACGTAGCTCGTACGTCCATGATCCATGCGGCTGCTCTCCATTTTCTGTGGCCGTTCGCGGTTCAGTATGCTACGCATCAGCTCAATCTCCAGCCCCGGGTCTCCATGCCGGAGACCACACCTACTCTGCGGTGGGCGGGGAAGGCTGGCGATGCGTCTGCGTTCCGTGTCTGGGGATCTCGAGCTTTCGTCCGCGACTTGTCTGCGGACAAGCTGTCCTCCTGTGCTGTTCCTTGCATCTTCCTTGGCTTCCCCCTTGACGCGCCTGATTGGCAGTTTTACCACCCCACCTCGCGCCGTGTTCTGTCCTCTCAGGACATCACGTTTGACGAGTCGGTTCCTTACTACCGTCTCTTCCCCTACCGCACTGCCCCCTCCCCCCCGCGCCGCTCTTCCTCGCGCCAGGTCCTCCCCCGGTAGACCCCCTCCCCCCTCAGGGTCCTGCCCCCTCAGGTGTGTCCCTGGTAGACGCAGTCGAGCCTGTCGAGGTAGCTGTTGACTCTGGTGCTTCTAGGGGTGCTGAGCCTGGGGGTGCTGGGTCTGGGGGTGCTGAGCCTAGGGGTGCCGAGTCTGGGGGTGCTGAGCCTGAGCGTGCGGAGCCTGGGGGTGCTGAGCCTGGGGGTGCTGAGCCTGGGGTTGCTGAGTCTGAGGGTGCGGAGCCTGAAGGTGCTGAGCCTGGAGGAACTTCGGGTGCTTCGTCCCGGCGGGAGCCCCTCTCCCCACAGCAGCTGCACGAGTGGTTTGCTTGGCGCTGGAGCCGTGCTGCTAGAGCTGGTGGTGCTACGGGCGCTGGAGGTCCTGCAGCTGCTGGAGCTGCTGGGGGTTCTGGAGCCACTGGTCCTGGAGGTGCTCGTACTGGAGGTACTGGAGCTGCTGGGGCTTCTGGTGGTCCTGCTGGAGCTGGAGTTGCTGGAGGTGTTGGAGCTGGAGGTGCTGCTGGAGCCGGTGCTCCTGGGGGTGCTGGTGTTGGCGCTGCTGGAGCTACTGGAGGTGCGGTGGAGCTGGTGGTGCTGCAGGAGTTGGAGCTGACGCTGGGGGTGCTGGTGATGTCCCTGCTGGTTCAGGAGGCGCTGCGCAGCCGCGGCCGTACTTCGTTCCGCTCCTTGAGCAGGTTCTTGGTCTCCCACCTTCTACTGGTCCTGCTCCTTCCTTAGAGTGTCCACCGCCTATCCAGTCGCAGTCACAGTTACAGCCCGCTTCCCCACTGCCTACTCCTTCTCCTTACACTGGTCCGACCGGAGGTCTTACGGAGCGTCGTGAGCCTGAGTCTCGTCCTGCATCGCCTGTTCGTGAGCCTGCGTCTCGTCCTGCGTTGCCTGTTCGTGCTACTCGTACTAGTCGTTGTGGTTCACGTCAGTGTCCTCCTCCTGTCCCTGGCACGCACCAGATGGCTCTGCATCCGTCCACTGCTCCGCAGCGTGTTCCTCTGCCGTCTCCTCCTGCGTCCTCTCTCCCGTGCCCTTGCTGAAAATGCGGCTGTTATTTTTACCTTTCCTGAGTTCATTATCCCTGTATATTTAGCACTGTTCTATCAGTTTGTCAAAATAAGCTTAGTAATTTAGGAACTTAGGAGACATGGAGCTAGGAAGGGGAATGGCGAGAGGGTTTGGCCAAACAAGAAATAGGTTCACTATAGCATGAGATACAAGATATAGTGAAAGCATAGGAAGGGTGCACCACGAACAATAGGCAGTATGACTACACTACGATCTAACCACAATCAGTTATACAACAGATATATAAAATATATCATGACACACCCCCATAAGTGCTTGTACATAGTGTAGCAATGCCTCCTGAAGGGGTACATCATGCAGAGTGCAACGGAAGAAGTTGTTTGAAACAAGTAACTTAACGCTTCTGATGTGTCGGAACATCGAACTGTAAACTAAACAAATAGCAACGAAGCAACGGCGAGTCAACCATCGGAGGTTGACAAACTGCTGGAGGTTACGCGAAGGTCAAAGGTCAGCGGCCTTTGACTTGACAAATACAGCGCGACAGCAAGGACAAACAACTGATTCAATATGTATTTTTTTTTTAAGATAAAAAATATGAGGATTGTGATTCGACTAGTAGAGGAGTTTGCTGCAAAGGAGACAAACTCCTTGACATTCCTGCAGGTCTCTTAGACCTGCCACCTAGTCTCATTTGCGTTTTCCAGATCTTGATTTGCTTACCACCAGCACACTCTCTAAACCCTTCTACCTCCTATGCCTAGGACTAGGCATAGGAGCACTTTTATTTCCGACGTTTTAAATTTAAGGCTTTCTGCTATGGCGAGTGGCTTCGTTTCCGCTGCAGCGGGAAGACCTCCTGCTCCAAGAATGGTTACACGGAGCAGTGGCAGGCGTGTCTCCCCGCAACGTGAGGAGGATGGAGCATCTTCTTCCCACCGTGAGCATTCTCGATCTCCAAGAAGAACCGACGGAAATGCGACTGTTACTGCATTGGAGCTGCTGAACAGTGCGCGTCAACCTTCTGTTCGCGCGTCTGGTGTCATTCCCGACGGAACAAATCGGAATGGTGGTAACGACCGCGCCCCCCCCGGGTTTCACGGCGAAGGGCGAGCCCCACGTGCAACCGGCGAACAACCCGAACATGGCGAAAACGCCCCAGCGCGGCCGGCCACTGCAACTCAGGCGCAGGACTGTAATTATCGCGGTCCTGCGCCGGCAGATCGCAATCATCGCGAATCTGCCCGAGCAGATTGAAATCAGCGCAATTCTGCTCGGGCAGATGATCGCGATTCTGCACGTGCAGATCGCGAGCAAGATTCTACACGTGCAGATCGCGAAAAATCTGCGCACGCAGCGTCAGAAACGAGACCAGGCGCGTGACGACTGCCGCCCCGATCCTACAAATCGTCATGCGAATCAGGGCGAGCAGCAGGATCCGCGCAATCAGCAGGGGATCGCGGTAATCGCCGACATCATTGCTTTCCTTGACCCCGCCAGCCAGCAGAATCTGAGGTGAATTTTCGCTGAAACTGGCGGCGAACGCGTTACATGTGAAGAATAAGAACGAGGAATGAATGAACTAGCAAGCACGAGGGTACAAGTATTGTCTACCCCATATTGTCTACCCCACTGCAGCCTACAATATAGTTCTGACACACCCCCATAGGCAAAGTGGGGGACAAGCAAGAGAACAAGGCAAGGTCAAGCTCAGGGTGGATCACAACGTCACCACACATTCCGAGCACCAGTTCAAGGCCACAAGGCCAGTTCACATGCAGGATTATAAAGCAAGGTGAACAAGCAAGACAGTGATCTCAACCTAGCAAGGGTAAGCATGCAGGTGCAGGTATATATAGATCACAGTACAAACAAAGTCAAGAGGTAAGCAAGTGAGGCCCGGTAGGCACAAGACCTAGCATAGTACAGAAATGCTGATGATCACAAGGCTGAAGTGCCTTGGTAAAGATATCAGCAGTGTTGGCCCGAGAGGCCACGTAAGCAAGACGAAGCTGACCACGCTGCTGCAACTCTCGAGCAAGGAAGTAGCACAGAGCAATGTGCTTCGTTCTGTGCTCCAGTCTGTTCTCCTGACACAAGGCCAGCATGGCCTTGTTGTCGATGTACAGAACTGGAGGAGAACTAGGCGCCTCTCCCAAGTCGGTCAGCAGGAAGATGAGCCAGCGTAACTCCTGTGCAGCCATGGCCCCTGCGTAGATCTCAGCCTCACAACTGGAGCCGAGAACAGAAGACGAGTGGGTACCGCCACGAAACAGAGCCGGAACCAAGGCTGAAGGTGTAACCCTGTGACGATCGCTGCGTAGCCAAGTCGTCAACCCAAGAAGCGTCTGCGTGACCAGTGAGGACAACTCGAGCCCGTCCTCCAAGCATGAGCCCCATGCCCGACGTACTGCACAGGTAGCGCAACACCCTCTTAGCTGCAGCCATGTGCTCTGGTCGGTGTCTCCCAGGAGCAACATAGCGAGCCAAGATGCTAAGAGAGTATGCCAGGTCAGGTCGAGTGCAGGTCATCAGGTACATGAGGCAGCCAACAAGCTCTGGGTACGGGCCACTCGGCTCTACGGACTCATCCGAAGGCAGAGCTGAGAGCGAGTGGCGAGTAGACAGAGGAGTGGCCTGAGGCGAGGAGTACGTGAAGTTGAAGCGCTGAAGGACCTGCTGCATCATGTGTGACTGAGTCAAAGTAATGGTGCGCCGTCCTCTGTCCCGGGTGATCTGCAAGCCAAGATAGCTGCGCAGTTCACCCAGGTCTGTGCACGTGTGTCTCTTCTGCAGCTCCGACTTCACGTGGGCGAGTCCCTCAGTGTCAGCAGTGGCAAAGACCAAGTCGTCGACGTACACGGGGATGTAGAACGGCGGCAGCGAAGTGTCGGTGCGCAGAAACAACGACGGGTCAGAAGTAGAAGGAGCAAACCCAAGAGCCGCAAGCGTAGTCCTCAGTGTGTCGTGCCACTCACGTGGCGCCTGGCGGAGACCGTAGACTGGCCGCCGGAGGCTCCACTGGGTACCAGGAGGAAACGACCCAGTGAAGCCAGGTGGGCGGCGCAGCTAGATCTCCTCGTGCAGGCTGCCCTGTAGGAAAGCAGTGCTGAAGTCAAGAGAGTGAAGCTCGTAGTCACGCTGAGGAGCGATGTGCAGCAGAACCCGAAGAGTGGTCATCTTCGGAGTCGGGGAGAAGGTCTGGAAGAAGTCAACTCCCTGTCGCTGACTGAAGCCTCGAGCAACGTAACGAGCCTTGAAGACAGGCGGAGCACCCGGCGGCCGCTTCACACTGAAAATCCACATGCCACTGACGATGTTCGCCCCAGGAGGGGGAACCTCGTCGACGTAAGTGCCTGTGGACTTCCAGGATGCCATCTCTGCGTCCATGGCTGACTGCCACTGAGAGGATTAGGGACCCTCTATCGCCTCTGCGTAAGAGCGCGGGGTCGGGATGTCTGGTGCATCCGGGTCTCCCTTAGTTGCAATCAGCATGGACACGAGATGAGGTACAGCGGCTGCAAAGCACTCAAAGTCCTCCTGCCTGTCCTCAAGGACGTCCGCGCCAAGAGCACACTCACCCCCAACGGACGGAGGACAGACAGACGCAGACTCAGCAACAAGACTAGCGGCGTAGTCGAGACGATAGTGAGCAGCAAAGTCGACAAGCTCAGCAACTAAGGCAGATGCAGCAGTGGACTCAAAGGAAGGGTCAGTGACAACAGTGGCCAGGAGACGCGGGACAGTAGGACTAGCATCACGAAGGGAGTCATACTCCGGGTGAGAAGGGGCAGGAAGAGAGGACGCAGGAGGAGACGGCAGAGGGACACGCTGCGGAGTAGTGGAAGGGTGCAGAGCCATCCGGTGCGTGCCAGAGACAGGAGGAGGACGCTGACGCGAACCACGATGACTAATGCTAGCAGCACGAACAGGCGACGCAGGACGAGACGCAGGCTCACGACGCCCAGCAGGACCTCCGGTCGGACCAGTGTAAGGAGAAGGAGCAGGCAGTAGGGAGGCAAGCTGTAACTGTGACTGCGACTGGACAGGCGGTGGACACCCTAAGGTAGGAGCAGGACCAGTAGAAGGCGGAAGACCAAGAACCTGCTAAAGGAGTGGAACGTAGTCGGCCGCGGCCGCGCAGCGCCTCCAGAACCAGCAGGGACAGAACCAGCACCCCTAGTGGCAGCTCCAACTCCAGCAGTACCACCAGCTCCAGCAGCACCTCCAGCAGCACCAGAAGCGCCAACTCCAGCACCCACAGGAGCACCGGCTCCAGCAGCACCTCTAGCTCCAGCACCTCCAGCAGCTCCAACTCCAGTAGGACTACCAGAAGCCCCAGCAGCGCCAGCAGCTCCAGCTCCAGTACCTCGAGCAGCACATGCCCCAGCAGCACCGCCAGCTCCAGCACCTCTAGCAACTCCAGCTCCAGCAGCACCACCAGACCCAGCAGCTCCAGTACCTCCAGTACGAGCACCTCCGGGACCTGTGGCCCCAGACCCCCCAGCAGCTCCAGCAGCAGCAGGACCTCCAGCAGCAGTAGCAGCGCGGCCACCCCTACAGCCCCAACTAGCTGACTCAGTTCGACGTCTTCAATGGTTCTTGTTTCCATAATCTGCACATTTATGACGTGGTCATGTATGTGGATGCAAGCGACCATGCTTGGGGAAGCTGCTACTCCACGCCGGATGGTCGTGTCGGCTCAAGATCTTCTCCATTTCCTCGCACGCTATCAGCCGCCTCAAGCACGCATCGTGAACTCGCTGGGATTCTGTGGGCTCTGGCGTCTTTCAGCCGCGAGATTCGGCGATCACATGTGTTGCTTCGGAGCGATAGCCAGGCAGCTTAGTACATCTTAAAGAAGGGTGGTTCGCGCCATGCGGAGCTTACCCTAATTTGTCGCGCCATCATCACGCTTTGCATGCGTCACAAGATTCGACTCACGGCACAGTGGATCCCTCGAGAGCTCAACACCGAGGCTGACGCGCTCTCAAAAAATGAACTTCATGATGACTATTGTCTCGTGCAGACATGGTTTCAAATACTCGAGCGTCGCTGGGGCCCACACACTATCGACTTGTTCTCGTCGCCGTCGAACGCACAGCTGCCCTGTTTTTGCTCTCTTAACTTTCATAAAGAGGCTGTCGCGCAAGATGCATTCTCTCTCAGTTGGACAGGAGAGAACTGCTATGCCTTTCCCCCACCGCCCCTAATCTTCGCTGCTATTGCTCACGCCCGTCGTTCCAGAACGGTGATAACTCTTGTGATCCCGGAGTGGCCTAGCTCTTTTTGGTGGCCATTGCTGCGCCCAAAGGGCACTGCCTGGGCAAATGATGTCTGCGAGAGCATGTATCTCGCCCATGGCTCCGTATGTCTAGGTGTTGGTAGCGATCCCCAGGCCTTTTGTGGTGCCGGTATTCCTCATTCGCACATTTATGCACTCCGTTTGATATAAACTAATGCATAGTCATGTAAACATGCAGGATTTTACATCGGACGCTTGATGATGGATCTCTTGACACTCACAGTTGACTTGAGCGCTCAATCGACCATTCGCACATACGAACCATACTGGTGACAATATCGCGCCTTTTGTCACAAGCATTCGCTGCCATTCCTCCCCGCTACTGACCTGACAACGGCTCTTTTCCTACTACACTTGATCCGAAGGGGCGCAACCGTATCGGCCGTGCAATCCGCTTGCTCCGCAATCTCATGTGTCCATTGGTTGGTCGGCTGCCCTTCTCCTATTCGAGGACCACTTTCTTCACAAGTGCGGGAGTATGCGCAGCGCCACTGTGGCAAACCCTCACTAGCAAAGGAATGATAAAAGGAGAACGAGGATGGAGTTAGATGCTAGGTTTAACTAGGGCCTAGGCTTAGGAGCCTAGGCCCAAGGAGGATGTCGAGTGAGTTGTGCCAAGGGAAAGGTGTCGAGAAAAGTTGGGAAGGATGATTTCACTATAGGTTTCAAGGAACATATAGCATAGGAAAACAAAGAAGGTGCACCACCAAACTAAGTTTATAATAACTACACTAACTACAGCTACAGGCAGTTACAAATATAAGTTCTGACACTCCCCCATAACTGCCTGCAGGAGGAGTTTGTGCAGAATACAACCTGCAAGTGTACACATGCAAAATAATAAACAAGCAACAGCAGGAACTTCAGGCGGGCTGACACTAGCTGGTCACCCACTCCATCTCCTCACCCTCCTCCTTCCCCTCCCCCACACTGCTGCAGGAGCAGCAGAGAGGGGGGGGAAGAGAGGAGAGGTGGAGGGACGGCTGCTGGTTGCCTCACACCCGCCACCCCGGTGCCACTCCCCCTTCTCCCCCACACCCTCACACCCTCCCCCCCAGCGGCAGCTGCAGCAGTGGGAACGAAAGGAGGAGGAGGGGAAGGGAAGGAAACGACCCAAAGCTCCAACACCCGCCACCCCCATACCCTCCTCCCCACGGCTGCAGGGAAACAAAGGAGGAGGGGGTGGGCGGGAAGAAAGCCGCAGAGCGGCTACATTGTGTCGGCGCAGGTAGGTCAGGGGCGGCTGCAGGGAGAGCAGGTGCGGAGAGGGCCCGTCGCGTGCCACGGGGCGCACGACGGGCAAGTTTAAGTTTAGGGCCCGGTCGTGTGCCTCGGGGCGCACGACGAGCAGGGCACCGTCGCGTGCCACGGGGCGCACGACGGGCAGGTTTAGGGCACCGTCGCGTGCCACGGGGCGCGCGACGGGCAGAGAAGGAGTCACTCGCCAACCGGGGGCGGGACAAGAGAAAATCGCCACGCGCCCTAGGCGCGCGACCGAGAAAAATAGCAGCGGAAGCATATTGGCGGGCCCACAGGCCAGGACGTAAAACGCTCTGATAGCATGATAAAAGGAGAACGAGGATGGAGTTAGATGCTAGGTTTAACTAGGGCCTAGGCTTAGGAGCCTAGGCCCAAGGAGGATGTCGAGTGAGTTGTGCCAAGGGAAAGGTGTCGAGAAAAGTTGGGAAGGATGATTTCACTATAGGTTTGAAGGAACATATAGCATAGGAAAACAAAGAAGGTGCACCACCAAACTAAGTTTATAATAACTACACTAACTACAGCTACAGGCAGTTACAAATATAAGTTCTGACAAGGAACCGATACCCCTGGTGAAGATCTACGACATATGCGACATCTATTTCGCGTCGTCGGATCCCGCCACATTACAGCGCGGTCTCGTTCCCCTTTTGACGTTCGCGGCCTTCCTGCGCTTCTCCGACCTGATCGCCCTCCAGTGGCACCAGATCGAATTCGACCGTGACTGCATGTGGCTCTTCATTCCCAGGTCCAAAACGGATCAGGCTGGATCAGGTGCCTGGGTCCCAGTTGCCGCCTCTTCTGCTCGTCACTGCCCAGTCGCCCGCATGCAACAATTTCTTTTCCTCACGGGATTCTCTTCACAGACATTAGGCGCCCTGATCAGGGTGTTCTCGCCTAATGCTCGCGCTTCGCCGTCGGACCGATCCCCTTCATATGCCATGGTTAGAAGCTGGTGTCGCGAGGCGTTCTGTCGGGTCGGCCTCAACCCGAATGTCATCGGAACACATTCTTTCCGCAAATCGGCGGCCACTGTGGCAGTCGATGTGGGTGTTCCCGATCGACTCTTCAAGGCTCTCGGCCGATGGCGTAGCGACAAGGCTTGTGAGTTGTATGTCACTCAACTCGATCGCAAGTTGGTGGTGGCGTCTCGTACCCTTCAGGACCCGACGCGTCCTAGTCCAACCCATCGTTACGCATCCACCCTCGCACGTCATTGTCACATTCCCTCGATATGATGTCTCGCTTACCTATGACGACTGCACTGCACACTCCTCGGAGAGTCGTGTTACAATATGTAAATTCTTTTAAAGATAAAAAATTTGAGGATTGTGATTCGACTAGTAGAGGAGTTTGCTGTAAAGGAGACAAACTCCTTGTCATTCCTGCAGGTCTCTCAGATCTACCACCTAGTCTCATTTGCATTTTCCATATCTTGATTTGCTTCCCTCCCTCCCATCCTCTTTTTATCGTAGACTGTTCTCAGTACGTAGCTTATGGTTGAACCAACTGTTATTGGCCATCAGAGTGTGCTGTATAATCGAGATTTGTAATCCTATGACGACTGCACCTATGACGACTGCACTGCACACTCCTCGGAGAGTCGTGTCACAATACTGAAGTTGCCCGAATCGTCACTGTATCGAACTGCAACAGCAACAGTAAAACAGTTATTAGTTGCACCCTTTCGTATTCCTTGTAATCTTATAAAAGCTTGTATTACTTTTCTAAAATCAATCTGTCTTGCCCTCACATACTAGCGCAAGGTGGTTCAACACTTGTCATTAAAACGCTTCTGCAACTACAACACTTCTATTCAGAGTTTAGCCTTGAAAATATCCTAAGGGCTTTTCTCAGCCCAACATGGTATGAGAGCAGACAAGGCAAAACTCCACTTCGTTTAAACTCCTACAACATCAGAAAGCATGGCAACGCAAAAGGAGAGAAGCTCCTCCAACGGCTCTCCTGGCACTACTCCTACTCCACCTCCAGCCTCCGGCCTCCAGACAGAGGGAGGAACAGCAACAAGACCAGCAGCTGAGTCTACTGAGACTCCCGCGAACCAAGCGTCAGGCTTTGACCCAAGCATGATGGAGAAGTTTTTCTCCTTCATGTCCTTCTACGAACAGCATCAGCAAACGACACCTGCGCAGCCAAACATCAGCAACAACAACAACGATGTTACACCCATGAGTCTCGATGGTTCATCCTATGCGCGTGGAAACCAGCAGCAACCCACCTTTGCTCCGTATGAGCCTCAACGTGGCTCAATCAGCTTCATGCCGCAACAACAGCCTCGACCTGGACAGGAGAAGACACTGGTCTTGAAACTACAGACATCAACGCCTTTCGACGGCAAAGATTTCTATACCTGGTTATTTGAGTTTGAACTGATGATGGAAGGCGCGCAGATTCTTGGATTCTTTGACGGATCCCTGCCATACCCAACACACGGGACGCAGTACGACAAACAACAGTATACTTATCAGTCGATGATGGCATACACGATCCTGCTGAGGAACATAACTCCAAACCAGCAGTAGAACATCCGGTCTTATCAGGGATACGGCAACTCCGCCGAGCTTGCGTACAACCATTTGAAGAACCTGTATCAAGCAACAGACAGCGTCAATCAGAGTCAGTTAATGGCACAGCTGACAACAGTGGAAATGAAACCCGACGAAAAAGGAATGGCGTATATCAGCCGTTGTCGCGAATTGCGCGACAAACTCCTTCGATGCGGAGGATCGATATCTGAAGAAGCCTTCGTCACAGTCGTCATCTCCGGCCTTGGTCCTCATTTGCGCTCCACTCGAGCTATACTCCGAGCTCACGGGAAGATCTCCGAAGCGGCACTCTGCACCGAAATACACGCCGAACAACAAGACATGGACCTGCATGAGGAGCGGCACAAGAGGAAAACATCAGTACCCGAATTTGCATTCCACACCCAACGGCGCTTCAACAACTCCAACCGACAGATTAAACAACAACAGCAACAGCACGTACGATCTCTGCAAGACGTTTGGACACCCTCGTACACACTGCCCAAATCGACAGCAGTCAACACCACCGCAATGACAACTTCGGCCTTCAAGCAGCCAAGTCGCCTCAACACAAGCGCATCCCACTCCTCAAGTTCCAACTTCAACAACGTCGACAACACAACCTGCACAAGGGACAAGAAACATTGTGAGCTGCATGGTGAGATTGTCAGACTCCTGCATCACTGAATCACCACCGTACTACTCACCGGAAGAACAAATCGATGAAAGCATCCCTCGCCGCGAGTCACTGGAGCCAAACCTGACATAGGCAGCCATCGCCCAGAGCGAACCGTCCGGAAAAGACACCTGGTTCTTGGACAGCTGCTGCGGACAGCGCATGTGCTCCTCGGGTCGCTTCGTCCAATGGGAACACCAACTTCAACGCGAAGTCGTAATTACCGTTGCCAACAACCAGAACCTGCGCACGCGACGGCAAGGCATCGCTCAACTTCAGTCAAGAGAAACCAACGTCATACTACAAATGTCAAAGGTTTTATGTCAGAATGAGAGAAGTGTGTGCACTAAGGAAAGGTTGGGTACAAGTAGGGAACACTAAACTTATTGTACCCCATAGTAACTACCCCACTACAGCCTAAACAAACTGTAGCAGATATAACATTTGAAATTTTAATCGCAGAGGGACTCGGCTACAACTTACTCGGCGTCAGCCAGTTGATGGGGAAGGGCATCCACCTCAAAGCAGACAGCACCACACATGAGTTTAAGCTGTACCACGGGAAAGGAGGTCTCTACATCGGCAAGGCAGTGCTAAAGAATAATGTCTTCGTTCTTGACTTCGTTCCAGATCAAGGCACCGCCGACAGCGCGGGATCGTAACCTTTGCTCCTTGGACACATCCGCCGGATCTCGACCCCGACTTTAGCCCCGGCGGCTTCTGGTACTCGAACACCGTACCTGAGGCAGAACGAACACGGGCATTAGCGACAATCCAACAAGCAAAGACAACATCGGCAGCAGCAGAGACAACATCGGCAGCAGCAGAGACAACACCGATCATGACATCAATCGCGGGTCCTTCAACGGCACCAGCCCCAATCGACAACGATACTCCACCGACTCCTGTGCAGCAGTTGACTCCCACTCCACGAGAGGTCCACAGAAGCACCAACTTCACCGCTGGTTTTTACTCCAACTCCGATCTGTATAGGCGTTCACCTGGACATCGCGCCGACAAATCTTTATGGCATCAAAGGTTAGGACATCCCAGCAACACAGCGCTGAACAACACAATAAGAGCAGGAGTACTTGATAAAGACTACTCCTACCCGACTGCAGAGAACTCCAACGAGTTCGAGGAACATGCTTCACCTGCCCTGAAGCCGACTTACCGCATCAGCCGTTCGTCTCTCACCATAACCCAAGTGCGCCGGCATACACACCTCTGGAGAAGGTGTACAGCGACACACTGTACAACCGTGAACTGGGTCAAGGAGCATACAACTACGTCATCACCTTCATCGACGCTGCCACACGATACATATGGCACCTTAAACTTCCGAGTCGCAACATGGCCTTCGAAGCCTTCGTCGCCTGGCTTCCAGTAGCAGAACGAGAATCAGGAGTGAAGCTGAAAAGCTTCGAGTCAGACGGGGGAGGGGAATATAAGTCACAGAGGTTCACGCAGTACTTGGCAGAGAGAGGCATCAAGCGGCTCATCTCCCTTCCCTACGCTCATCAACAGCAAGGCGTGGCAGAAAGAATGAACAAGACCCTCCAGAACACCATTCGCAAACTACTACGTGGCATGCGGCTACCCAACCACCAGTGGCCTGAGGCGATGGACCATGCTGTCATGCTGCACAACTTGCTTTCGTCATCATTGCTCCCGAACAACGCATCACTGCATCTGCTGTGGACAGGAAAATTGGGCAACACAAAAATGTTCCGAGTGTTCGGCTGCATGGTACAGTATCGACCCCCAGTTGCACGAGCAGGTCGCTTCTCCCAATGCGCACAGTAGGGGGTACACGTGGGCATCGAAAAACACTACAACGCATGGAAGATCTTCGACTTCCACACAAAGGAGACAGTAGCAGCACGTGACGTGATCTTCTACGAACGTCTCACCCTTCCGACGTACCTGTACAACTTGGAAACCTCACGGGATGTCACAGGCGGATTTCTTGGGGACCGAGCCTTCGCTTCGACAGTAGATGAAGCTGACTGGGATGAGCAAAACGTGGACAGAGCTTCGTAAGAAGCCGGACCTCTTCCCTATTGCTCGGTGGACATCCCAATCGATGATGACAACCCTCGCGAAAGCATCAACGCCGAAGTCTTCTACGACTTCGTTAACACCAGTTACGTTACTGTGAGAATGATAGACGAAAGAATGGTTGAATTAGGAAATGAGAAGGGTACAAGTAGGAAACACATAAGTGTTGTACCCTCTAAGGACTACCCCACTACAGCCTAGAATGACTATAGTAAATATATGTTTGACACACCCCCATAGGCAAAGTGGGGGAGAACAAGGGGTCACAAGACCAGTCAAGAAAGACAAAGCAAGCTCAGGGTGGATCACAAAGTCAGCACACAGTCTGAGCACAAGCAAAGGGCCAGAAGGCCAGTTCACATGCAGAGTTATATAAAGGAAAGCAAACAATACAGTGAACACAACCTAGTGTCAGAAGTCCACTGGTGATCCCCGATTGATCCTAGGGAAGGGTTACAGGCTCGTTGTCCTGGGGGGTTATGGGCGCACTGACCCGCTACTTAACAAGCCCTTTTATCCCAATGGTCTAAAAGTTGGGATTCTGACATGGTATCTGAGCGAAGGTCTCGGGTTCGAATCCCAGTGTGTGCACTTCGGGCATCCCAGTGCGGGGGGGTGTCAGAGGTCCACTGGTGATCCCCGATTGATCCTAGGGAAGGGTTACAGGCTCGTTGTCCTGGGGGGTTATGGGCGCACTGATCCGCTACTTAACAAGCCCTTTTATCCCAATGGTCTAGTGGTTGGGATTCTGACACCTAGCAAGTGTAAGCATGCAGGTATAAGTATATAGAGTACAATACAAGCAGAGTCAAGAAGTCAACAAGTGAGGCACAGTAGGTACAAGGCCTAACACAGTACAGAAACGCTGATGATCACAAGGCTGAAGTGCCTTGGTGAAGACATCAGCAGTGTTGGCCTGAGAGGCCACGTAAGCAAGACGAAGCTGGCCACGCTGCTGCAACTCTCGAGCAAGGAAGTAGCGCAGAGCAATGTGCTTCGTTCTGTGCTCCAGTCTGTGCTCCTGACACAAGGCCAGCATGGCCTTGTTGTCGACGTACAGAACTGGAGGAGAACGAGGCGCCTCTCCCAAGTCGGTCAGCAGGTAGGTGAGCCAGCGAAGCTCCTATGCAGCCATGGCCCCAGCTTAGATCTCAGCCTCACAACTGGAGCTGAGAACAGAAGAAGAGCGGGTAGACCGCCAGGAGACAGAACCGGAGCCAAGGCTGAAGGTGTAACCATGTGACGACCGCTGCGTAGCCAAGTCGTCAACCCAGGAGGCGTCAGCGTGACCACTGAGGACAACTCGAGCCCGTCCTCCAAGCACGAGCCCCATGCCCGATGTACTGCACAAGTATCGCAACACCCTCTTCGCAGCATCCCAGTGCACCTTTCGGTGCCTGCCGGGAGCCACGTAGCGAGCCAGAAGGCTGAGAGGGTATGCGAGGTCAGGTCGTGTGCAAGTCATCAGGTACATGAGGCAGCCCACAAGCTCTGGATACGGGCCACTCGGCTCTACGGACTCGTCCGAAGGTGG
Source organism: Closterium sp. Naga37s-1 (assembly GCA_947471745.1). Classification (NCBI taxonomy): domain Eukaryota; kingdom Viridiplantae; phylum Streptophyta; class Zygnematophyceae; order Desmidiales; family Closteriaceae; genus Closterium; species Closterium sp. Naga37s-1. The sequence continues at coordinate 2,730,693 of CANJKZ010000858.1, forward strand.
AGCTGAGAGCGAGTGACCGGTAGGCAGAGGAGTGGACTGTGGCGAGGAGTAGGTGAAGCCGAAGCGCTGAAGGACCTGCTGCACCATGTGTGACTGAGTCAAGGTAATGGTGCGCTGTGCTCTGTCCCGGGTGATCCGCAAGCCAAGATAGCTTGTGAGCTCACCCAGGTCTGTGCACGTGTGTCTCTTCTGCAGCTCGGACTTCACGTGGGCGAGTGCCTCCGTGTCAGCAGTAGCAAAGACGTGGTCGTCTACGTACACAAGAACGTAGAACGGCGGCAGAGTAGCGTCAGTGCGTAGAAACAGAGAAGGGTCAGCAGTGGAAGGAGCAAAACCAAGAGCAGCAAGAGTCGTCCTGAGCGTGTCGTGCCACTCACGGGGCGCCTGGCGGAGACTGTAGACTGGCCGCCGGAGGCTCCACTGGGTACCAGCAGGAAACGACCCAGTGAAGCCAGGTGGGCGGCGCAGCCAGATCTCCTCGTGCAGGCTGCCCTGTAGGAAGGCTGTGCTGAAGTCAAGCGAGTGGAGCTCGTAGTCACGCTGAGCAGCAACGTGCAGCAGTACGCGGAGAGTGGTCATCTTCGGGGTAGGGGAGAAGGTATGAAAGAAGTCAACTCCCTGTCGCTGACTGAAGCTACGTGCAACGTAACGCGCCTTGAAGGCAGGCGGAGAACCCGGCGGCCGCTTCACCCTGAAGATCCACATGCCACTGACGATGTTCGCCCCAGGTGGGGGAACCTCGTCTACGTAGGTGCCTGTGGACTTCCAGGAAGCCATCTCTGCGTACATGGCTGCCTGCCAATGAGAGGAGTAGGGACCCTCTATCGCCTCTGCGTAAGAGCGCGGGGTCGGGATGTCTAGTGCATCCGGGTCTCCCTCAGGGGCAAGCAGCATGGACACGAGATGAGGTGAAGCAGCAGCAAAGCACTCAAGGTCCTCCTGCCTGTCCTCAAGGACGTCCGTGCCAAGAGCACACTCACCCCCGACGGACGGAGGACAGACAGACACAGACGCAGACTCAGCAACAAGACTAGCGGCGCAGTCTAGGCGACAGGCTGCAGCAAAGTCAACAAGCTCAGCAACAAGAGCAGACGCAGCAGAGAACTCAAACAGGGGGTCAGTGACAGCAGTGGCCAGAAAGCGCGTGACAGTAGGACTAGCAGCACGAAGGGAGTCAGACTTCGGGTCCGGACTGTCAGGAAGAGAGGACGCAGGAGGAGAGGGCAGAGGGACACGCTGTGGAGCAGTGGAAGGACGCAGAGTCATAGAGTGAGTGCCAGGGACAGGAGGAAGACGCGGACGCGAAACACGACCAGCGCGAACAGAACGGACAGGCGACGTAGAACGAGACGCAGGCGACACAGGACGCGACTCAGGCTCACGACGCTCCGTAAGACCTCTAGTCGGACCAGAGTAAGGAGAAGGACCAGGCAGCGGAGAGGCCGACTGTAACTGCGACTGAGACGGGACAGGCGGTGGACTTAGGGAAGTAGGAGGAGGACCAGGAGAAGGTGGGGAGCCAAGAACCTGCTGAAGAAGCGGAACGTAGTACGGCCGCGGCCGCGCAGCGCCTCGAGAAACAGCAGAGACAGAACCGGTACCCTCAGCCTCAGGGTCTCCAGTCCTAGCAACACCTCCAGCAGCTCCAGCACCAGCAGCACCTCCTGTAGCTCCAGCACCAGCACCACCTCCAGCAGCACCAGCACCTCCAGCAGCTCCAGCACCAGCACCACCTCCAGCAGTGCCAGCACCTCTAGTAGCTCCAGTAGCACCTCCAGCACCAGCAGCACCTCCAGCAGCTCCAGCACCAGCAGCACCTCCAGCAGCTCCAGCACCAGCACCACCTCCAGCAGCGCCAGCACCTCCAGCAGCACCCACACCAGCAGCACCTCCAGCAGCAACCCGACAACGCCGAGAGTACCACTCACGAAGCCGCTGTGGAGAGAGGGGCTCCCGCCGCGACGGGACACCCAGAGCACCTCCAGACTCAACACGCGCAGGCTCAGCACCTCCAGACACAGTACCCTCAGGCACCACACCCCCAGGCTCAGCACGCCCAGTCTCAGCACCCCCAGACTCAGCACCCCCAGTCTCAGCACCCCCAGTCCCCGCACCCGCAGGGTCAGCACCCCGAGCAGCACCTGAGTCGACAGCTACCTCGACCGGCTCGGCAGGGTCTACCTGGGACACACCTGAGGTGGCAGGACCCTGGGGGGGGAGGGGGTCTACCAGAGGAGTACCTTGGGCAAGGAAGAGTGGCGGGGGAGGGGGAGAGGCAGTGCGGTAGGGAAAGAGACGGTAGTACGACACCGACTCGTCAAACGTGACGTCCTGCGAGGACAGAACACGACGCGAGCTGGGGTGGTAGAACTGCCACCCGGGTGCGTCAGGAGGGAAGCCAAGGAAGACACAGGGAACGACACGGGAGGACAGCTTGTCCGCTGTAGTATCGCGGACAAAAGCTCGAGATCCCCAGACACGGAACGCGGACGCATCGCCAACCTTCCCCGTCCACCGCAGAGTAGGTGTGGTCTCCGGCAAGGAGACACGAGGCTGAAGGTTGATCTGATGCGCAGCGTACTGAACCGCGAACGGCCACAGAAAGTGGGGAGTAGCCGCATGGATCATGGACGTACGAGCGACATCCATGACCATGCCAATGCGGCGCTCAGCAATCCCATTTTGCTGCGGGGAGGCCGGAAGCGTGAACGTCTGGCGGATGCCCTCCAAACGACAGAAGGCTCTCAGAAGGTCGGAGGAAAACTCCCCGCCTCTGTCTGAGTGCAGACGCAAAACAGGAAGGTCGGAGCCGAAACTCTCACTAAGCTGGCGACGAGCACCGCGGATCCAGTCGATCAACACCTCAGTGACCTCACCCTTGCTGCGCAAGGGGAAGACTGTGGTGTAACGCGAGTAGTCGTCAACGACCAGCAAGGAAGGAATTCGCTTGAATCAATTTGAATATATTCAGGTACAAACAGAGAAGGAATATATAGTTATATCTAGCAAGGACCTTGGGAATCAACCTGGGAACAACCAGGGATGATCCCAAATAATTCCAAGCAACAGAACCAGCCTGGCTGGACAAAACAGCAGGTGGTAGGTTGGTAAACAACCTCTGGTTCTGTTTTTCCAACCTGGGAAAACAACAACCAGGTTCAGGTCCTAAAAACAGAACCTGTTTTGTCTTTGCCCAACCAGCCAAATGCTAGTTCCGCTGGTTTCCCCTGGCCCTGTAGCATGCAGATACAGACAAACAACATCCAACCTTCACCTAAATTGTACCCCTATAGTGCCTGCCCTGCTACACTATAGTCAACCAAACAAAACAGTACAAGTTCGAGTTGGATATAACTGAATCTGCGCACTCAATTAAACCGAACTGCAAAGCTTCCATCTTGGGTTCCTTTGCGAGCTCGTCCTTTCTGCTTGCACTGTTCATAGCGCGTACATTGTTGTGCCGAAGCGCATATTGCGCGAGTACCTGCAAATGCATCAAGCGAAAATTGCGAAAACAAACAAACACACGAACATTCCATTCACACCCAAATGCATTCGCACACGCATGCTCGTACAAACAGACGGCAGGATGTCGTGCAATGTGAATTTGCACCCAACACACCCCCCCTCAGCCTGCCGGCTGCATTCCACATCATTCCATGCTAGTTCATGCTCATTCCACTTATGCGCACACAACGCCAATGAGGCTCATCCGCAAGCCTCTTGGTGAGGAAGTCTGCTGGCTGCTGGTTGGGGTGAGTCTTGATATAGATTGGATTCACGGTCCCCCTCTTCACCTCCTTACGCAGCCAGTGCCACTTGATACGCATGTGCTTGTTCAACCCATGAAGCACAGCGTTCCTGGCCATCCCAAGAGCCCCCTTGCTATCAGAAAACAGCGGCGTAGCAACCTTCTGCTCCTGGCCAATCTCCTCTAACAGCCTCCTCAACCAAATCACCTCCTTCACCCCATGGAACATCGCCATGTACTCTGATTCCACGGAAGAGAGCGCCGTCTCCGTCTGCTTCTTGGACCTCCAACTAACAGGTCCTCCCCCAACTACGCAGATGTATCCTCCCACAGATGAGGAATCGTCCTTCTCAGAAGCCCACGTAGCATCGGTAAAGCAAGTGAGAAACAGCTTGCCTTCTCCAAGCCGCTCCCCCTTCTCTTTCAGCACCTCAACCCCTTTCTGTTTCACCTGTGCAGATGCGGAGTATTGAACTCCAATGCTTGGGTGAGAGTTCAGGTACTTCACCACACGCTCAGCTGCATCCACCTGCTCCTCTGATGGATTCTGCACCACCCTAGCCAGCTGCCCAACCGAGAAAGAGATGTCGGGCCTTGTATGAACCGCGGCATACAAGAGGCTGCCCACCAAGGACTGAAATTGCTGCTGCTCCTCGGCTTCAACCCCTTCATCCTCTGCTGCCTTCACAAGCTTGAATTCTGCTGGCAGGGGAGTTGCAACCTTGCGCTCATTCTCAATACCATACTTCTCCCCCAGCTCCTTGATGAACTTCTCCTGGTGCAGCTTCAACCACCTGTGATCCAGATCCCTCTCCACGTGCATCCCGAGGTAGTACTTTACCTCCCCAAGGGTCTTGCACTTGAAGTTCTTCATCAGCTGCTGCTGCACGTTCTGGATCTCCTTCATGCTGCTGCTGAAGAGAAGAATGTCGTCCACGTAGACCAGAAACAGCACCAGCTTCTCCCCCTCCCCCTTGAGAAAGAGGCTCTCATCACAGCTGCTGGTCCTGAATCCCATCTCCTCTAAAACAGCTGCCAACTTCTGGTACCAGCAGCGTGGCGCCTGCTTCAAGCCGTAGATGGACTTTTTCAGCTTGCACACCCTGCCCGTACCATCGTCATACCCAGGCGGCTGCGTCATGTACACATCCTCCTCTAAAATCCCATTGAGGAATGCCGTTGATATATCCATCTGAATGATGAATTTCCCACTAACGGCTGCATCTGCCAACAAGACACGGAGGGTAGGGGGTTTGGCAGTGGGAGCAAAGATCTCATTGAAGTCCTGCTTCTCCTTCTGCATAAACCCCTTAGCCACCAGCCTACTCTTGTAGATGGTGACCTGTCCCTTGTCATCGGTCTTGATCCTTAGCACCCACTTGCACTGTACGGCTTTCTTCCCCTCAGGCAGCACCACCAGATCCCATGTCCCATTCTCTAGCAAGCTTTGGTACTCAGCATCCCTAGAGACCAGCCACTTCTCCCTATCTGGTCCAGCTAATGCCTCCTCCATGCTTGCTGGTTCCTCTGGTGCAGGGGCAAGAAAACAGTAGGCAGGTTCATCCTCCTCATCCGGGTCATAGCCATGCGGTAGAATCAGCAATGCCTCCTCATTCCCAAGCTGCTGCTCTGCAACATCAGCTCCTGCAGTCAGCTTCATAGTGGCCATACGGGTACGTCCTGGCCTGGAGACGGGTGTCTCCCATCCCCTCATAACGACACCTTTCGGCTTCCTCCTTGATGGTAGCGCAGGAACCTTAGCTTTTCCCAGCTGCTGTTCTCCTCCCTCAGATCCAGCAGCTTCCTTGGTGCTACCACTAGTCTCTACAATATCTCCTCCACCAGCAGGTGCTTCCTGCACCTTCTCTCCATCGCCACCCTCTGCAGCTGCCTCCTCTCCCTCCTCCCATACACTAGGAGTCAGGTCCAGCTGCATGGTGATCTGCTCCATCTGCTGGGACACCTTAGTCTCCGGCTGTTTCTTCCAGCCCCCATACATCATGCCCTCAACAAACTTCACATCCCTGCTGTCAAACAACACACCCTTGGATGGTTCCCACAGCAGCCATCCCTTGCTCTCAGCAGCCAGCCCCAAATGCACACACCAGATTGCACTCGCCCCCAACTTACTTCGATACTTCTTGGGGACGTGGGCGACTGCCATGCAACCGAACACCTTCAGCATGTCCACCGGCGGCTTCCTCCCAAGCCACCTCTCTAGCGGCACCCACGATTCATTACCAACCTTAGTGAGCACCCTGTTCCTAGCCACGGTAGCGTGCCGGACAGCATGGGGCCACATGGAATTGCCCGCCCCTGATTCTATGAGCAGCGCCCTAGCTGTCTCCAGAATGGTCCGGTTCGCCCGTTCTGCTACACCGTTGGACTGCGGAGAGTAAGCCGTGGTCAGCTCCCTCTGAATGCCCTGCTTCTTGAGCCAGGCCGTCGTTTCAGCTCCAAGGAACTCACCACCCCGGTCTGTCCTAATCCGCTTCACTACACACTCCGCTTGCTTCTCAACGAATGGCAGCCAATCTTCCTTTATCGTAGAGGCGGCGTGGTCTTTTTGCTTCAGCGGATACGCCCACATGAGTCTGCTCCAATCATCCACAATGGTTAGGAAATACCGCTCCCCCTTGTGCCCTTGCACCGGCAGCGGCCCCACCAGGTCCATGTGAACCAGCTCCAAAGGCTTCTTGCTCCTGCCAGTCACGCTATGAAAAGGGAAACGAGTGAATTTTGAGAGCAAACAGATTTCACAGTTGTCATCGGGTGGCTGTACGTTCAGCTTCAAACCCTTGACTGCTCCATCCTTCTCTAGCTGCTTCAATAAGGGCATTGCCATATGCCCCAAGCGTCGGTGTGCCGTTGCCCAATCTGTCTCCCCAGATCTGGCCGACACCTTCACACCAACCCCTCCAACGGCGTTGCACTCCCCCTGGGATGCAGACCCCTCTCCAGCCTGCCCCCCACCGTGCCATGCCAACGCCGGCAGCTGCCACATGGATCTGTACACATCCTTGCTCTCGTGCAGATCCCAAAGCACCCGATTTCCCAGCTGCCCCTTGTACGTGCGTGCCCCATCCGTGCTAGTGCTCACCCCAGCCTTGCCAAGCTTACGGAGGGAGATGAGGTTGGCCTTGAGATCAGGAACAAGGAGAACGTCGTGCAGCACCACCGGCTTGCCATCCGCTCCCTTGAATGCAGCTCGTCCCGCACCAGCCACCTTCAGCGCGTGTCCAGAGGCAGAGCACACGCAGCTCGTACGTCATCAAGCAGCTCCTTGCGCGGTGTCATCGTCCACACGTCGCTGAGTGACGACCAGGGTTTATGGTAGGAGGGTCATCAGCTGGAATCTCGAGAGTGATGAGGGAGTTGAGTCGCTGAGTCACAACCAGAGCGATACTGAGAGAGCCGTTGGGCTGGAAGGGGAGCGCGGTTCAGATGGGTTTAAATGGAACCAGAACACAGAAAATGAGAGACTTTGATGAGGGAGTTGAGTCGCTGAGTCACGATGAGGGTAATGATGAGAGAACCGTTTTTTAGGCGCCTCAAAAAGGGTATTGATGAGAGAACCGTTTTTTAGGCGCCTCAAAAAGGGTATTGATGAGAGAACCGTTTGGCTGCCAAGGGAGTGTGGTCAAAATGCGTTCAGATGGGAAACGAAGACCGTAAAATGAAGGGAAAGTTGATATTATGATGTGATGAGGGATTAGAGTCTCTGAGTCACCACGAGAGCGACCGCAGGAACCAATAGTAAGAAATCTTACCGTTCTTGTGGCTGCTATTTATGTTGGGACCCACTTGAAGTGGGTTAAACACGAGTGATGTCAGAACAAAAACTCACGCTTTCCAGGGTGGTGATCGGCCCGAGCGACAACAGCGCGTGAATGGGGTCTAGGCCCTGCGCCACTCGCTGGGCGTCCTCCTGTTGTAGCGATATGAGGAGAGAGGGCAAGAAGAGAAGCAGACGGCGAGAGGGGTGAGGTGGATCGTTAGCCGCCGCTTCTCCTACTCCTCACTTCGAAACAGATCAAGGCCCTAACCTGACCCCATCCATGCATGAATGTGAAACCCACTGGGCATCCTCCTGCTGTGATTACTTTTGAGGCGCCTCAGAAGCCGAGGAGTGAGCCATTGTAACGAGGTGACTTTTGAGTCGACTCAAAAGTGAATGTGAAACCCACCGGGCATCCTCCGGCTGTGATTATGAAGCCAAGGAGGAGTGAGGTGGAGAGACCAGCACGGGCGAGACGGTTCATGAGTCAATCAGTAAGCGCATTGCATGCATGGGCTCACGACCGTGAGCCATGCGCTGGGCGTTGGTGATAAGTTTACCAGTCGACTCAGAGACCATCGGCAACTCAGTAGACGCATGCAAGGGCTCACGACTGTGAGCCATGCGCTGGGCTTATGAGCCCTGCCTTGGCGAGATGAGGGGAAGCCAGCTCTCCGTGGCCTCTTTCCACTCCATGCCCCTCACTCCTCCTCTCTACCAATCCTCCTCTCTCCCACCCCCCCTCTCGCTCGAAACGGAAGGAGCTATAGCTGGTGCCCACCTTGCCGCACTCACTGCCGTTCAGTCCAGCGCCTTGAGGCACCAACGCATGCCGTGCTGAAAATTGTTCAAAACGACACCAGCACCGACTAGTGTGGTGATTCGAATTATAACAGCAGCCAAGATTCATTCATCTGACCTGGGCAAAGTCCAGCAGTTGGTTCGAAAGGCAGGAGCCCACGGAGCGCTGGTTGAACCCCATTCCACCGCACTAAACCACATCCCCTCCAGCCGAACGGCTCTCTCAGCATTGCCCTGGTTGTGACTCAGAGCGACTCAACTCCCTCATCACATTCGCACTTTCCCGTCTTCTAAATTCCATCTTTACCCATCTGAACCGCAACCCCCTCCAGCCCAACGGCTCTCTCAGTATCGCTCTCGTGGTGACTCAGCGACTCAACTCCCTCATCACCCTCGAAATTGCTGCTGATGACGTCACCTTCATCAAGAACAGGTGGGTAATTATGTCAGGGCAGGGTGGGCGTCTGGATTGCCCACAACAGCCTTGCGTATGCTGAGGTGATTGTTGAGGCGCCCTTTTTGAGGCACCTTTTGAGGCGCCTCAAAAATCGCCTTGACATCTGGGCAGGGTGGACGTCTGGATTGCCCACAACAGCCTTGCGTTTGAATGGAGAATTCCTCCTTTCGTGCCTTTGAGAAGAAAGGAGAATTCCCAACTCCATCTTTCTTCTCCTCCATCTGCTTGCTTTTTATGAGGAGTCTCCTTCCTTTCTTTCTATCTCTCCTCCCTCTCGTCCCTGACACAGGAGTCCTGCTCCACACATAGTGTCCACTCTTTGAAGCTATGTCCAGTGAGGGGCGGGTGGACATACGGATTGCCAACAACAGATCTCTCATCTCTATCTGCTACCTCTACTCCCTCGTCCTCCTCTAACAGGAGCCCCGGTCGCATAGTGTCAGTGGCAGCGCCTCTCTTTGAAGCCATGTCCAGTGAGGGGCGGGTGGACATCAGGATTGCCAACCACGACTCTCTCTTTTCCTCTCCTCCCTCGTCCTCCTCTCACAGGAGCCCCGGGCGCATAGTGTCGGTGGCAGTGCCTCTCTTTGAGGCCATGTCAAGTGAGGGCAGGGTGAACATCAGGATTGCCAACAATGGCTCTCTGGATGCAGACTTCACCCTCACGGTACATTCACACATCGCTTGAGAACAGACATGTTCCGGTCCCAAAACGAAGTGGCTCTTGAGTTGGCCCAGTCAGTGTCAATCAATGGCTCTCTGGATGCAGACTTCACGCTCACGGTACACTCACACATCGCTTGAGAACAGACATGTTCCGGTCCCAAAACGAAGTGGCTCTTGAGTTGGCCCAGTCAGTGTCAATCAATGGCTCTCTGGATGCAGACTTCACGCTCACGGTACACTCACACATCAGATGCTTGCAATGCACACTGGCACTGTGAGGTCTCAGTGTGCACTCGCCCTCAGTCCACACAATCTACGCGCAGAATGCACTATATTCGACTAAAAAATCTGCTGTCTGTATGCCACCAGTCCCTTCTCACCCCAATCGCCTTCACTTTTTCACACCTCCCTCTTATCCTTTTCTTCTTTCATACTCCCCTCCTCGTACTCCTTTGCTTGCAGATTCAGAATTGCTCCTCAGGGGTTCTCCCAATACCAGTGAGTTCTTCTCTTCGACAGTTCTTCTCTTCTCTCCCCTTGCCCTTCTCTCCTCCACTTCCTTTTCATTTTCCTAGGCGCTCCCCTTTCCTCTTGAATCTTCCCCAACTTGCTTGTTTGTCGATATCATTCGTCTTCCTCCCCCTCCCACCAGGCACAGGAGCGCAGCATAGCAGCAGGAGCAACAACCAGCTTCACCTTTCTGCTGCAACTCCAAGATTCCCTTGCCTCGCAACGCTCCTGCCTTGGTGAGATGCATTTTGAGGCGCCTCTGCAGTTACCCCTCACTCACAGTGTGTCTTTGTCGACTCAGCAGCGGGCTTCACCTTTCTGCTGCAGCTGCAGGAATGTTTTGCTTCCCAGCGCTCCTGTCTTGGCAGGAGGCCTCCCAGCAATACAACATGCACCATGCTGTCCGGCACGCTACCGTGGCTAGGAACAGGGTGCTCACTAAGGTTGGTAATGAATCGTGGGTGCCGCTGGAGAGGTGGCTTGGGAGGAAGCCGCCGGTAGACATGCTGAAGGTGTTCGGTTGCATGGCAGTCGCCCACGTCCCCAAGAAGTATCAAAGTAAGTTGGGGGCGAGTGCAATCTGGTGTGTGCATTTGGGACTGGCTGCTGAGAGCAAGGGATGGCTGCTGTGGGAACCATCCAAGGGTGTGTTGTTTGACAGCAGGGATGTGAAGTTTGTTGAGGGCATGATGTATGGGGGCTGGAAGAAACAGCCGGAGACTAAGGTGTCCCAGCAGATGGAGCAGATCACCATGCAGCTGGACCTGACTCCTAGTGTATGGGAGGAGGGAGAGGAGGCAGCTGCAGAGGGTGGCGATGGAGAGAAGGTGCAGGAAGCACCTGCTGGTGGAGGAGATATTGTAGAGACTAGTGGTAGCACCAAGGAAGCTGCTGGATCTGAGGGAGGAGAACAGCAGCTGGGAAAAGCTAAGGTTCCTGCGCTACCATCAAGGAGGAAGCCGAAAGGTGTCGTTATGAGGGGATGGGAGACACCCGTCTCCAGGCCAGGACGTACCCGTATGGCCACTATGAAGCTGACTGCAGGAGCTGATGTTGCAGAGCAGCAGCTTGGGAATGAGGAGGCATTGCTGATTCTACCGCATGGCTATGACCCGGATGAGGAGGATGAACCTGCCTACTGTTTTCTTGCCCCTGCACCAGAGGAACCAGCAAGCATGGAGGAGGCATTAGCTGGACCAGATAGGGAGAAGTGGCTGGTCTCTAGGGATGCTGAGTACCAAAGCTTGCTAGAGAATGGGACATGGGATCTGGTGGTGCTGCCTGAGGGGAAGAAAGCCGTACAGTGCAAGTGGGTGCTAAGGATCAAGACCGATGACAAGGGACAGGTCACCATCTACAAGAGTAGGCTGGTGGCTAAGGGGTTTATGCAGAAGGAGAAGCAGGACTTCAATGAGATCTTTGCTCCCACTGCCAAACCCCCTACCCTCCGTGTCTTGTTGGCAGATGCAGCCGTTAGTGGGAAATTCATCATTCAGATGGATATATCAACGGCATTCCTCAATGGGATTTTAGAGGAGGATGTGTACATGACGCAGCCGCCTGGGTATGAGGATGGTACGGGCAGGGTGTGCAAGCTGAAAAAGTCCATCTACGGCTTGAAGCAGGCGCCACGCTGCTGGTACCAGAAGTTGGCAGCTGTTTTAGAGGAGATGGGATTCAGGACCAGCAGCTGTGATGAGAGCCTCTTTCTCAAGGGGGAGGGGGAGAAGCTGGCGCTGTTTCTGGTCTACGTGGACGACATTCTTCTCTTCAGCAGCAGCATGAAGGAGATCCAGAACGTGCAGCAGCAGCTGATGAAGAACTTCAAGTGCAAGACCCTTGGGGAGGTAAAGTACTACCTCGGGATGCACGTGGAGAGGGATCTGGATCACAGGTGGTTGAAGCTGCACCAGGAGAAGTTCATCAAGGAGCTGGGGGAGAAGTATGGGATTGAGAATGAGCGCAAGGTTGCAACTCCCCTGCCAGCAGAATTCAAGCTTGTGAAGGCAGCAGAGGATGAAGGGGTTGAAGCCGAGGAGCAGCAGCAATTTCAGTCCTTGGTGGGCAGCCTCTTGTATGCCGCGGTTCATACAAGGCCCGACATCTCTTTATCGGTTGGGCAGCTGGCTAGGGTGGTGCAGAATCCATCAGAGGAGCAGGTGGATGCAGCTGAGCGTGTGGTGAAGTACCTGAACTCTCACCCAAGCATTGGAGTTCAATACTCCGCATCTGCACAGGTGAAACAGAAAGGGGTTGAGGTGCTGAAAGAGAAGGGGGAGCGGCTTGGAGAAGGCAAGCTGTTTCTCACTTGCTTTACCGATGCTACGTGGGCTTCTGAGAAGGACGATTCCTCATCTGTGGGAGGATACATCTGCGTAGTTGGGGGAGGACCTGTTAGTTGGAGGTCCAAGAAGCAGACGGAGACGGCGCTCTCTTCCGTGGAATCAGAGTACATGGCGATGTTCCATGGGGTGAAGGAGGTGATTTGGTTGAGGAGGCTGTTAGAGGAGATTGGCCAGGAGCAGAAGGTTGCTACGCCGCTGTTTTCTGATAGCAAGGGGGCTCTTGGGATGGCCACGAACGCTGTGCTTCATGGGTTGAACAAGCACATGCGTATCAAGTGGCACTGGCTGCGTAAGGAGGTGAAGAGGGGGACCGTGAATCCAATCTATATCAAGACTCACCCCAACCAGCAGCCAGCAGACTTCCTCACCAAGAGGCTTGCGGATGAGCCTCATTGGCGTTGTGTGCGCATGAGTGGAATGAGCATGAACTAGCAGGGAATGATGTGGTATGCAGCCGGCAGGCTGAGGGGGAGCGTGTTGGGTGCAAATTCACATTGCACGACATCCTGCCGTCTGTTTGTACGAGCATGCGTGTGCGAATGCATTTGGGTGTGAATGGAATGTTCGTGTGTTTGTTTGTTTTCGCAATTTTCGCTTGATGCATTTGCAGGTACTCGCGCAATGTGCGCTTCGGCACAACATTGTACGCGCTATGAACAGTGCAAGCAGAAAGGACGAGCTCGCAAAGGAACCCAAGATGGAAGCTCTGCAGTTCGGTTTAATTGAGTGCGCAGATTCAGTTATATCCAACTCGAACTTGTACTGTTTTGTTTGGTTGACTATAGTGTAGCAGGGCAGGCACTATAGGGGTACAATTTAGGTGAAGGTTGGATGTTGTTTGTCTGTATCTGCATGCTACAGGGCCAGGGGAAACCAGCGGAACTAGCATTTGGCTGGTTGGGCAAAGACAAAACAGGTTCTGTTTTTAGGACCTGAACCTGGTTGTTGTTTTCCCAGGTTGGAAAAACAGAACCAGAGGTTGTTTACCAACCTACCACCTGCTGTTTTGTCCAGCCAGGTTGGTTCTGTTGCTTGGAATTATTTGGGATCATCCCTGGTTGTTCCCAGGTTGATTCCCAAGGTCCTTGCTAGATAGAACTATATATTCCTTCTCTGTTTGTACCTGAATATATTCAAATTGATTCAAGCGAATTCCTTCCTTGCTGGAATTTCGTATCCACGCGATTCGACGGCAGAATGCTACCGAGTCAACGCTAGTACGCTAGCACTTCAACGCTAGGCCAATGCTGTCCATTTCGTAACTCTGCAATGGCAGAACTTTTCGCGAGGCAACTTGGCTCTTTTGAAAGCTCTTAGGGTGAGCTTCGATATAGCGAGTTCTCAGCTTAATCCGATCGACGGTCTGCACTGCACGCTGCGCGACGTTCAAGGTACTCTTGCTGTTTTGACTAAGTCCCTCTTGATCCCTCTCTCTACAAACTCGGACCCGAGGATAGGGGCTGGTCTTGTACCAAGCACCCAGGGACCCTTGGAGGTGACCCCGAGGAGAGGTTTTAAGTTGGATAACGTCTTAATAGTCTGAGTTTATTAGGCCCTTACACCAACAAGCTGGTATCAGAGCTGCGTTATAGTGATCCTCGTTATAGGTAGCTATGGCGGGAAATACCTCGGCGGGAGCTGGTGAATCTTCAGCCCAAGATCGTAGCGGCAGCCAGGATTCTGGTGTTTCGGCGCCAAGGGGAGCGCGAACAAACCAGGGCTCACTGATCAAGGAGGTGCTGAAGAACTTCACCGTCGAGAAGTTCAATGGTAAGGGCTATGATGATTGGGCATGGAAAATGCAACTTTACTTCCGTCGGATTGGTTTGTTGAAACTAATGATTGGGGAGGAGCCTAGACCGAGTGACCCCGCGCTGCAGGAAGATTGGGACGAGCGCGCCTCGGCTGGCTACTACTTGATGTCACAGAGTTTGGAGCTGAACCAGCGTCACCACGTCATGCACCTGCTGCCGGAGGTTGATTGCGGTCCGAAGGCGTGGACCGTGTTGAAGGAGCTGCACGCCCCGACCTCCGTTGTCGCAACGTTGATGCTGGAGAGGGAGCTGTCCTCGTTGCGCTTGAGCGAGGGAGAGCCGGTGCAACCTGTTTTGGACAAAATGCGTGACCTCTACGCGAAGTTGGCGACCGCAGGAATCACCTACCCGGAGCAGACCAAGTGCCTGAAGATGCTATCGCTGCTGCCGGAATCGTGGCTTCAATTCACGAGCGGATTGAGCCTGCCGCAGAACCAGAGCTTGTGGACGCTCGAGTGGGTGCGGACGAAGATTCTGGAGGAGGACTTCCGTCGCCGCCAACTGAGGGGTGGAGACGACGGCAGCAGCGGCTACGGGATGCAAGGGAGCCGACGTGGCAGAGGACGTGGCTTTGGTGGTGCTGGACGCGGTGCAAAGAAGGACGACGACTCCAACGACCAACAAGGAGGTACCGGTTGGGGTCGCGGTGCGAAATCTGGATGTGGGGGCAAGTCGGGTGCTGGTGGCAAAATGAAAGGGAGTTGCTGGTATTGTGAGAAGGAGGGGCACCCCTGGTTTTTGTGCTATAAGAAACCCGATGGATGGACCCCCCAGAATCGTCACCAGGATGGCGGCGCGCGGAGGAACCAGAAAAACGGCGCGAACATGGTCGCCGATTCGTCCGACAACAACCCGAAGAGCAACGGCGGTGCAGAGAAGAAGAAGGAGCGCACCGCAGGCCAGTTCTTCCATATTGGAGAGCAGGGGGAGCAAGGAGACGCCTCTGCCAAGGTTGGAGCAGAGCTGCATCCCCTGGACTATTGGGTGTTGGACACGGGCGCTGCTTGGACGATGACGCCGCGCAAGGAGCTGCTTGATGACGTACGAGCTGCACCGATCAATGAGGTGTGCTCTGCCTCTGGACAGGCGCTGAAGGTGGCTGGTGCGGGACGAGCTGCATTCAAGGGAGCGGATGGCAAGCCGGTGGTGCTGCACGACGTTCTCCTTGTTCCTGATCTCAAGGCCAACCTCATCTCCCTCCGTAAGCTTGGCAAGGCTGGGGTGAGCACTAGCACGGATGGGGCACGCACGTACAAGGGGCAGCTGGGAAATCGGGTGCTTTGGGATCTGCACGAGAGCAAGGATGTGTACAGATCCATGTGGCAGCTGCCGGCGTTGGCATGGCACGGTGGGGGGCAGGCTGGAGAGGGGTCTGCATCCCAGGGGGAGTGCAACGCCGTTGGAGGGGTTGGTGTGAAGGTGTCGGCCAGATCTGGGGAGACAGATTGGGCAACGGCACACCGACGCTTGGGGCATATGGCAATGCCCTTATTGAAGCAGCTAGAGAAGGATGGAGCAGTCAAGGGTTTGAAGCTGAACGTACAGCCACCCGATGACAACTGTGAAATCTGTTTGCTCTCAAAATTCACTCGTTTCCCTTTTCATAGCGTGACTGGCAGGAGCAAGAAGCCTTTGGAGCTGGTTCACATGGACCTGGTGGGGCCGCTGCCGGTGCAAGGGCACAAGGGGGAGCGGTATTTCCTAACCATTGTGGATGATTGGAGCAGACTCATGTGGGCGTATCCACTGAAGCAAAAAGACCACGCCGCCTCTACGATAAAGGAAGATTGGCTGCCATTCGTTGAGAAGCAAGCGGAGTGTGTAGTGAAGCGGATTAGGACAGACCGGGGTGGTGAGTTCCTTGGAGCTGAAACGACGGCCTGGCTCAAGAAGCAGGGCATTCAGAGGGAGCTGACCACGGCTTACTCTCCGCAGTCCAACGGTGTAGCAGAACGGGCGAACCGGACCATTCAAGAGACAGCTAGGGCGCTGCTCATAGAATCAGGGGTGGGCAATTCCATGTGGCCCCATGCTGTCCGGCACGCTACCGTGGCTAGGAACAGGGTGCTCACTAAGGTTGGTAATGAATCGTGGGTGCCGCTGGAGAGGTGGCTTGGGAGGAAGCCGCCGGTGGACATGCTGAAGGTGTTCGGTTGCATGGCAGTCGCCCACGTCCCCAAGAAGTATCGAAGTAAGTTGGGGGCGAGTGCAATCTGGTCTGTGCATTTGGGGCTGGCTGCTGAGAGCAAGGGATGGCTGCTGTGGGAACCATCCAAGGGTGTGTTGTTTGACAGCAGGGATGTGAAGTTTGTTGAGGGCATGATGTATGGGGGCTGGAAGAAACAGCCGGAGACTAAGGTGTCCCAGCAGATGGAGCAGATCACCATGCAGCTGGACCTGACTCCTAGTGTATGGGAGGAGGGAGAGGAGGCAGCTGCAGAGGGTGGCGATGGAGAGAAGGTGCAGGAAGCACCTGCTGGTGGAGGAGATGTTGTAGAGACTAGTGGTAGCACCAAGGAAGCTGCTGGATCTGAGGGAGGAGAACAGCAGCTGGGAAAAGCTAAGGTTCCTGCGCTACCATCAAGGAGGAAGCCGAAGGGTGTCGTTATGAGGGGATGGGAGACACCCGTCTCCAGGCCAGGACGTACCCGTATGGCCACTATGAAGCTGACTGCAGGAGCTGATGTTGCAGAGCAGCAGCTTGGGAATGAGGAGGCATTGCTGATTCTACCGCATGGCTATGACCCGGATGAGGAGGATGAACCTGCCTATTGTTTTCTTGCCCCTGCACCAGAGGAACCAGCAAGCATGGAGGAGGCATTAGCTGGACCAGATAGGGAGAAGTGGCTGGTCTCTAGGGATGCTGAGTACCAAAGCTTGCTAGAGAATGGGACATGGGATCTGGTGGTGCTGCCTGAGGGGAAGAAAGCCGTACAGTGCAAGTGGGTGCTAAGGATCAAGACCGATGACAAGGGACAGGTCACCATCTACAAGAGTAGGCTGGTGGCTAAGGGGTTTATGCAGAAGGAGAAGCAGGACTTCAATGAGATCTTTGCTCCCACTGCCAAACCCCCTACCCTCCGTGTCTTGTTGGCAGATGCAGCCGTTAGTGGGAAATTCATCATTCAGATGGATATATCAACGGCATTCCTCAATGGGATTTTAGAGGAGGATGTGTACATGACGCAGCCGCCTGGGTATGAGGATGGTACGGGCAGGGTGTGCAAGCTGAAAAAGTCCATCTACGGCTTGAAGCAGGCGCCACGCTGCTGGTACCAGAAGTTGGCAGCTGTTTTAGAGGAGATGGGATTCAGGACCAGCAGCTGTGATAAGAGCCTCTTTCTCAAGGGGGAGGGGGAGAAGCTGGCGCTGTTTCTGGTCTACGTGGACGACATTCTTCTCTTCAGCAGCAGCATGAAGGAGATCCAGAACGTGCAGCAGCAGCTGATGAAGAACTTCAAGTGCAAGACCCTTGGGGAGGTAAAGTACTACCTCGGGATGCACGTGGAGAGGGATCTGGATCACAGGTGGTTGAAGCTGCACCAGGAGAAGTTCATCAAGGAGCTGGGGGAGAAGTATGGGATTGAGAATGAGCGCAAGGTTGCAACTCCCCTGCCAGCAGAATTCAAGCTTGTGAAGGCAGCAGAGGATGAAGGGGTTGAAGCCGAGGAGCAGCAGCAATTTCAGTCCTTGGTGGGCAGCCTCTTGTATGCCGCGGTTCATACAAGGCCCGACATCTCTTTCTCGGTTGGGCAGCTGGCTAGGGTGGTGCAGAATCCATCAGAGGAGCAGGTGGATGTAGCTGAGCGTGTGGTGAAGTACCTGAACTCTCACCCAAGCATTGGAGTTCAATACTCCGCATCTGCACAGGTGAAACAGAAAGGGGTTGAGGTGCTGAAAGAGAAGGGGGAGCGGCTTGGAGAAGGCAAGCTGTTTCTCACTTGCTTTACCGATGCTACGTGGGCTTCTGAGAAGGACGATTCCTCATCTGTGGGAGGATACATCTGCGTAGTTGGGGGAGGACCTGTTAGTTGGAGGTCCAAGAAGCAGACGGAGACGGCGCTCTCTTCCGTGGAATCAGAGTACATGGCGATGTTCCATGGGGTGAAGGAGGTGATTTGGTTGAGGAGGCTGTTAGAGGAGATTGGCCAGGAGCAGAAGGTTGCTACGCCGCTGTTTTCTGATAGCAAGGGGGCTCTTGGGATGGCCAGGAACGCTGTGCTTCATGGGTTGAACAAGCACATGCGTATCAAGTGGCACTGGCTGCGTAAGGAGGTGAAGAGGGGGACCGTGAATCCAATCTATATCAAGACTCACCCCAACCAGCAGCCAGCAGACTTCCTCACCAAGAGGCTTGCGGATGAGCCTCATTGGCGTTGTGTGCGCATGAGTGGAATGAGCATGAACTAGCATGGAATGATGTGGAATGCAGCCGGCAGGCTGAGGGGGAGTGTGTTGGGTGCAAATTCACATTGCACGACATCCTGCCGTCTGTTTGTACGAGCATGCGTGTGCGAATGCATTTGGGTGTGAATGGAATGTTCGTGTGTTTGTTTGTTTTCGCAATTTTCGCTTGATGCATTTGCAGGTACTCGCGCAATGTGCGCTTCGGCACAACATTGTACGCGCTATGAACAGTGCAAGCAGAAAGGACGAGCTCGCAAAGGAACCCAAGATGGAAGCTTTGCAGTTCGGTTTAATTGAGTGCGCAGATTCAGTTATATCCAACTCGAACTTGTACTGTTTTGTTTGGTTGACTATAGTGTAGCAGGGCAGGCACTATAGGGGTACAATTTAGGTGAAGGTTGGATGTTGTTTGTCTGTATCTGCATGCTACAGGGCCAGGGGAAACCAGCGGAACTAGCATTTGGCTGGTTGGGCAAAGACAAAACAGGTTCTGTTTTTAGGACCTGAACCTGGTTGTTGTTTTCCCAGGTTGGAAAAACAGAACCAGAGGTTGTTTACCAACCTACCACCTGCTGTTTTGTCCAGCCAGGTTGGTTCTGTTGCTTGGAATTATTTGGGATCATCCCTGGTTGTTCCCAGGTTGATTCCCAAGGTCCTTGCTAGATAGAACTATATATTCCTTCTCTGTTTGTACCTGAATATATTCAAATTGATTCAAGCGAATTCCTTCCTTGCTGGAATTTCGTATCCACGCGGTTCGACGGCAGAATGCTACCGAGTCAACGCTAGTACGCTAGCACTTCAACGCTAGGCCAACGCTGTCCATTTCGTAACTCTGCAATGGCAGAACTTTTCGCGAGGCAACTTGGCTCTTTTGAAAGCTCTTAGGGTGAGCTTCGATATAGCGAGTTCTCAGCTTAATCCGATCGACGGTCTGCACTGCACGCTGCGCGACGTTCAAGGTACTCTTGCTGTTTTGACTAAGTCCCTCTTGATCCCTCTCTCTACAAACTCGGACCCGAGGATAGGGGCTGGTCTTGTACCAAGCACCCAGGGACCCTTGGAGGTGACCCCGAGGAGAGGTTTTAAGTTGGATAACGTCTTAATAGTCTGAGTTTATTAGGCCCTTACACCAACAAGCTGGTATCAGAGCTGCGTTATAGTGATCCTCGTTATAGGTAGCTATGGCGGGAAATACCTTGGCGGGAGCTCGTGAATCTTCAGCCCAAGATCGTAGCGGCAGCCAGGATTCTGGTGTTTCGGCGCCAAGGGGAGCGCGAACAAACCAGGGCTCACTGATCAAGGAGGTGCTGAAGAACTTCACCGTCGAGAAGTTCAATGGTAAGGGCTATGATGATTGGGCATGGAAAATGCAACTTTACTTCCGTCAGATTGGTTTGTTGAAACTAATGATTGGGGAGGAGCCTAGACCGAGTGACCCCGCGCTGCAGGAAGATTGGGACGAGTGCGCCTCGGCTGGCTACTACTTGATGTCACAGAGTTTGGAGCTGAACCAGCGTCACCACGTCATGCACCTGCTGCCGGAGGTTGATTGCGGTCCGAAGGCGTGGACCGTGTTGAAGGAGCTGCACGCCCCGACCTCCGTTGTCGCAACGTTGATGCTGGAGAGGGAGCTGTCCTCGTTGCGCTTGAGCGAGGGAGAGCCGGTGCAACCTGTTTTGGACAAAATGCGTGACCTCTACGCGAAGTTGGCGACCGCAGGAATCACTTACCCGGAGCAGACCAAGTGCCTGAAGATGCTATCGCTGCTGCCGGAATCGTGGCTTCAATTCACGAGCGGATTGAGCCTGCCGCAGAACCAGAGCTTGTGGACGCTCGAGTGGGTGCGGACGAAGATTCTGGAGGAGGACTTCCGTCGCCGCCAACTGAGGGGTGGAGACGACGGCAGCAGCGGCTACGGGATGCAAGGGAGCCGACGTGGCAGAGGACGTGGCTTTGGTGGTGCTGGACGCGGTGCAAAGAAGGACGACGACTCCAACGACCAACAAGGAGGTACCGGTTGGGGTCGCGGTGCGAAATCTGGACGTGGGGGCAAGTCGGGTGCTGGTGGCAAAATAAAAGGGAGTTGCTGGTATTGTGAGAAGGAGGGGCACCCCTGGTTTTTGTGCTATAAGAAACCCGATGGATGGACCCCCCAGAATCGTCACCAGGATGGCGGCGCGCGGAGGAACCAGAAAAACGGCGCGAACATGGTCGCCGATTCGTCCGACAACAACCCGAAGAGCAACGGCGGTGCAGAGAAGAAGAAGGAGCGCACCGCAGCCCAGTTCTTCCATATTGGAGAGCAGGTGGAGCAAGGAGACGCCTCTGCCAAGGTTGGAGCAGAGCTGCATCCCCTGGACTATTGGGTGTTGGACACGGGCGCTGCTTGGACGATGACGCCGCGCAAGGAGCTGCTTGATGACGTACGAGCTGCACCGATCAATGAGGTGTGCTCTGCCTCTGGATACGCGCTGAAGGTGGCTGGTGCGGGACGAGCTGCATTCAAGGGAGCGGATGGCAAGCCGGTGGTGCTGCACGACGTTCTCCTTGTTCCTGATCTCAAGGCCAACCTCATCTCCCTCCGTAAGCTTGGCAAGGCTGGGGTGAGCACTAGCACGGATGGGGCACGCACGTACAAGGGGCAGCTGGGAAATTGGGTGCTTTGGGATCTGCACGAGAGCAAGGATGTGTACAGATCCATGTGGCAGCTGCCGGCGTTGGCGTGGCACGGTGGGGGGCAGGCTGGAGAGGGGTCTGCATCCCAGGGGGAGTGCAACGCCGTTGGAGGGGTTGGTGTGAAGGTGTCGGCCAGATCTGGGGAGATAGATTGGGCAACGGCACACCGACGCTTGGGGCATGTGGCAATGCCCTTATTGAAGCAGCTAGAGAAGGATGGAGCAGTCAAGGGTTTGAAGCTGAACGGACAGCCACCCGATGACAACTGTGAAATCTGTTTGCTCTCAAAATTCACTCGTTTCCCTTTTCATAGCGTGACTGGCAGGAGCAAGAAGCCTTTGGAGCTGGTTCACATGGACCTGGTGGGGCCACTGCCGGTGCAAGGGCACAAGGGGGAGCGGTATTTCCTAACCATTGTGGATGATTGGAGCAGACTCATGTGGGCGTATCCGCTGAAGCAAAAAGACCACGCCGCCTCTACGATAAAGGAAGATTGGCTGCCATTCGTTGAGAAGCAAGCGGAGTGTGTAGTGAAGCGGATTAGGACAGACCGGGGTGGTGAGTTCCTTCGAGCTGAAACGACGGCCTGGCTCAAGAAGCAGGGCATTCAGAGGGAGCTGACCACGGCTTACTCTCCGCAGTCCAACGGTGTAGCAGAACGGGCGAACCGGACCATTCTGGAGACAGCTAGGGCGCTGCTCATAGAATCAGGGGCGGGCAATTCCATGTGGCCCCATGCTGTCCGGCACGCTACCGTGGCTAGGAACAGGGTGCTCACTAAGGTTGGTAATGAATCGTGGGTGCCGCTGGAGAGGTGGCTTGGGAGGAAGCCGCCGGTGGACATGCTGAGGGTGTTTGGTTGCATGGCAGTCGCCCACGTCCCCAAGAAGTATCGAAGTAAGTTGGGGGCGAGTGCAATCTGGTGTGTGCATTTGGGGCTGGCTGCTGAGAGCAAGGGATGGCTGCTGTGGGAACCATCCAAGGGTGTGTTGTTTGACAGCAGGGATGTGAAGTTTGTTGAGGGCATGATGTATGGGGGCTGGAAGAAACAGCCGGAGACTAAGGTGTCCCAGCAGATGGAGCAGATCACCATGCAGCTGGACCTGACTCCTAGTGTATGGGAGGAGGGAGAGGAGGCAGCTGCAGAGGGTGGCGATGGAGAGAAGGTGCAGGAAGCACCTGCTGGTGGAGGAGATATTGTAGAGACTAGTGGTAGCACCAAGGAAGCTGCTGGATCTGAGGGAGGAGAACAGCAGCTGGGAAAAGCTAAGGTTCCTGCGCTACCATCAAGGAGGAAGCCGAAGGGTGTCGTTATGAGGGGATGGGAGACACCCGTCTCCAGGCCAGGACGTACCCGTATGGCCACTATGAAGCTGACTGCAGGAGCTGATGTTGCAGAGCAGCAGCTTGGGAATGAGGAGGCATTGCTGATTCTACCGCATGGCTATGACCCGGATGAGGAGGATGAACCTGCCTACTGTTTTCTTGCCCCTGCACCAGAGGAACCAGCAAGCATGGAGGAGGCATTAGCTGGACCAGATAGGGAGAAGTGGC
Source organism: Closterium sp. Naga37s-1 (assembly GCA_947471745.1). Lineage (NCBI taxonomy): Eukaryota > Viridiplantae > Streptophyta > Zygnematophyceae > Desmidiales > Closteriaceae > Closterium > Closterium sp. Naga37s-1. Next base: position 2,753,455 of record CANJKZ010000858.1, read on the forward strand.
TGGTCTCTAGGGATGCTGAGTACCAAAGCTTGCTAGAGAATGGGACATGGGATCTGGTGGTGCTGCCTGAGGGGAAGAAAGCCGTACAGTGCAAGTGGGTGCTAAGGATCAAGACCGATGACAAGGGACAGGTCACCATCTACAAGAGAAGGCTGGTGGCTAAGGGGTTTATGCAGAAGGAGAAGCAGGACTTCAATGAGATCTTTGCTCCCACTGCCAAACCCCCTACCCTCCGTGTCTTGTTGGCAGATGCAGCCGTTAGTGGGAAATTCATCATTCAGATGGATATATCAACGGCATTCCTCAATGGGATTTTAGAGGAGGATGTGTACATGACGCAGCCGCCTGGGTATGAGGATGGTACGGGCAGGGTGTGCAAGCTGAAAAAGTCCATCTACGGCTTGAAGCAGGCGCCACGCTGCTGGTACCAGAAGTTGGCAGCTGTTTTAGAGGAGATGGGATTCAGGACCAGCAGCTGTGATGAGAGCCTCTTTCTCAAGGGGGAGGGGGAGAAGCTGGCGCTGTTTCTGGTCTACGTGGACGACATTCTTCTCTTCAGCAGCAGCATGAAGGAGATCCAGAACGTGCAGCAGCAGCTGATGAAGAACTTCAAGTGCAAGACCCTTGGGGAGGTAAAGTACTACCTCGGGATGCACGTGGAGAGGGATCTGGATCACAGGTGGTTGAAGCTGCACCAGGAGAAGTTCATCAAGGAGCTGGGGGAGAAGTATGGGATTGAGAATGAGCGCAAGGTTGCAACTCCCCTGCCAGCAGAATTCAAGCTTGTGAAGGCAGCAGAGGATGAAGGGGTTGAAGCCGAGGAGCAGCAGCAATTTCAGTCCTTGGTGGGCAGCCTCTTGTATGCAGCAGTTCACACAAGGCCCGACATCTCTTTCTCGGTTGGGCAGCTGGCTAGGGTGGTGCAGAATCCATCAGAGGAGCAGGTGGATGCAGCTGAGCGTGTGGTGAAGTACCTGAACTCTCACCCAAGCATTGGAGTTCAATACTCCGCATCTGCACAGGTGAAGCAGAAAGGGGTTGAGGTGCTGAAAGAGAAGGGGGAGCGGCTTGGAGAAGGCAAGCTGTTTCTCACTTGCTTTACCGATGCTACGTGGGCTTCTGAGAAGGACGATTCCTCATCTGTGGGAGGATACATCTGCGTAGTTGGGGGAGGACATGTTAGTTGGAGTTCCAAGAAGCAGACGGAGACAGCGCTCTCTTCCGTGGAATCAGAGTACATGGCGATGTTCCATGGGGTGAAGGAGGTGATTTGGTTGAGGAGGCTGTTAGAGGAGATTGGCCAGGAGCAGAAGGTTGCTACGCCGCTGTTTTGTGATAGCAAGGGGGCTCTTGGGATGGCCAGGAATGCTGTGCTTCATGGGTTGAACAAGCACATGCGTATCAAGTGGCACTGGCTGCGTAAGGAGGTGAAGAGGGGGACCGTGAATCCAATCTATATCAAGACTCACCAGCAGCCAGCAGACTTCCTCACCAAGAGGCTTGCGGATGAGCCTCATTGGCGTTGTGTGCGCATGAGTGGAATAAGCATGAACTAGCATGGAATGATGTGGAATGCAGCCGGCAGGCTGAGGGGGAGTGTGTTGGGTGCAAATTCACATTGCACGACATCCTGCCGTCTGTTTGTACGAGCATGCGTGTGCGAATGCATTTGGGTGTGAATGGAATGTTCGTGTGTTTGTTTGTTTTCGCAATTTTCGCTTGATGCATTTGCAGGTACTCGCGCAATGTGCGCTTCGGCACAACATTGTACGCGCTATGAACAGTGCTAGCAGAAAGGACGAGCTCGCAAAGGAACCCAAGATGGAAGCTTTGCAGTTCGGTTTAATTGAGTGCGCAGATTCAGTTCTATCCAACTCGAACTTGTACTGTTTTGTTTGGTTGACTATAGTGTAGCAGGGCAGGCACTATAGGGGTACAATTTAGGTGAAGGTTGGATGTTGTTTGTCTGTATCTGCATGCTACAGGGCCAGGGGAAACCAGCGGAACTAGCATTTGGCTGGTTGGGCAAAGACAAAACAGGTTCTGTTTTTAGGACCTGAACCTGGTTGTTGTTTTCCCAGGTTGGAAAAACAGAACCAGAGGTTGTTTACCAACCTACCACCTGCTGTTTTGTCCAGCCAGGTTGGTTCTGTTGCTTGGAATTATTTGGGATCATCCCTGGTTGTTCCCAGGTTGATTCCCAAGGTCCTTGCTAGATAGAACTATATATTCCTTCTCTGTTTGTACCTGAATATATTCAAATTGATTCAAGCGAATTCCTTTCTCGCTGGAATTTCGTATCCACGCGGTTCGACGGCAGAATGCTACCGAGTCAACGCTAGTACGCTAGCACTTCAACGCTAGGCCAACGCTGTCCATTTCGTAAATCTGCAATGGCAGAACTTTTCGCGAGGCAACTTGGCTCTTTTGAAAGCTCTTAGGGTGAGCTTCGATATAGCGAGTTCTCAGCTTAATCCGATCGACGGTCTGCACTGCACGCTGCGCGACGTTCAAGGTACTCTTGCTGTTTTGACTAAGTCCCTCTTGATCCCTCTCTCTACAAACTCGGACCCGAGGATAGGGGCTGGTCTTGTACCAAGCACCCAGGGACCCTTGGAGGTGACCCCGAGGAGAGGTTTTAAGTTGGATAACGTCTTAATAGTCTGAGTTTATTAGGCCCTTAAACCAACAGAATGCTACCCGAGTCAACGCTAGTACGCTAGCACTCCAACGCTAGGCAAACGCTGTCCGAGCCATAACTCTGTAATGGCAGAACTTTTCGCAAGGCAACTTGGCTTATTTTAAAGCTCCTGGAGCGAGCTTCGATATAGGAAATTCTCAGCTTGATCCGGTCAACGGTCTGCATGATACGCTGCGCAACGTTCAAGGTACGCTTGTTATTTTGGCTAAGTCATTCTTGACTCCTCTCTCTACAAACTCGGACCCGAGGATAGGGCCTGGTCTTGTACCAGGCACCCAAGGACCCTTGGAGGTGACCCCGAGGAGAGGCTTTAAGTTTGATAAAGTCTTAATAGCTTGAGTTTATTAGGCCCTTACACCAACAAGTAACGCGCTTACTATTGGTACCAACCACATGAGTACTTACTCTTGGTACCAACCATTTGGGTAAGTAACGTGCCTACACTTGGTACCAACCATATGGAAAAGTAACGCGCTTTCTCTTGGTACCAACTATATCGGTATGTAACGCGCTGGTACCAACCATATGATTAAGTAATTCGCTTATCCTTTGTACCAACCATATAGGTAAGTAACGTGCTTACTCTTGGTACCAACCATATGGATAAGTTACGCCCTTACTTTTGGTACCAACCATATAGATAAGTAATGCACTCACACTTGGTACCAACCACATGGGTAAGTAACGCGCTTATTCTTGGTACTGATCAGTAATGCGCTTAATCTTGGTACAAACCCCATGGCTAAGTAACTTGCTTACAATTGGAACCAACAATGTAGGTAAGTATTGTTAATGGGAATAGAGTGTTGGCCCCGCCCTCGCTTGGGCAACGCCGACACTTGGTCGAGTGCACGGGAGAAGCAGCCGACTGTTCGCAGTAAGGGAGCGGCTCAACGGGCTTCGTCGAGCTGCAGTGATTACTGTGGGCTTGCAGTCGACCAGGGGTGCTCGACAGCTGCAGCTGACTGGGCTGGTCGATAGGTGGGCCGTCGACCAGGAGGAGCAGTTCGACGGGGAGGTCGACGGAGAAGTCCGTCGACGTGACATGTGGGCAGCGGTCGACGAGGGGAGCTCGGCGACAACAGCTGACAGTTCCGGTCGACGGAGGTGTCTCTCGACCAGGGGGCAGCTCGACGGGAATTGTGGTCGACCAGAGGCACCTGGTGATCGACCAGAGGCACCTGGTGGTGGACCAGAGCACTTGGTGGTCGACCAGAGCACTTGGTGGTCGACCAGTTAACCTGCTCGGAGAGTTCTGCGGAGGCACGCGAACGTCGTCGAGGTCGCTGTGACGAAGGCGACCTCGGGCTGGTATCTCAAAGTCGATGTGGCTCAACAGGCGCAGACAACAGCCGACGGATGCACAACAATGCAAGGCGGGCCGATTGTCTGCGCGCACCGGTGAGCGTGCGCACTACTGCCATCTACGAATGCAACGCTGGATAGCCGCACTGCTACGGCGTTGGCACGTCGTCGACCTGCAGTGTTGACAAGTCTCCTTTCTGCAGTGCTGGCGCGGCTCCTCTACACAATGCTGGCAGACGGTCGACCGTGCTGTGCTGGCGGCCGGCCAGGCTAGCTGCGGAGTTGCTAGGTGCTTGATGTAATCATTTCTGTTATTGCTTGTTCAATCACTCTGTAATTCCATCTTTGCCTAGTGAACCTCTTGCCGATTTCTCCTGTGAATGCGCAAGCTCTAAGGAACTAAGCGAAGCTACGATCACTCCTAGTAGTTCGTGCCAACCTCCCCCCCCACGTAGTCTAGCTCACCACCTTGTAGAGTAATTCTCCGCATGGTGCGGTGAGGGTGGGACAAACACGCGACTTTCAGATGGGAGCCGAGTTTTGCACCTACTAAGTCGTTCGTGGGCGAGCAGCAGCGTTAGTCGCAATGGTTGACCCCGTAGCTAATGCGGGCGTATCGGACACCTTGGAGCACGTTTGGCTTATGCGAGGAAATGCCATGAGGATGGCGAGTACGGGTCGATCCCCTGTGCGATCGCTGAGTTGGGCATCCGAGCGCAGTGGGCAACGGAGCACCCTTCTCGTCCTGCATCTCCTCGACCAGTACGAAACGAAGGTGGCGTCGATGACGAGGTCAATGGCGATGCACGATGGCAATCGTGGCACGAAGTAGAGAGGGTATATCAAGGTCGACGGTTGGTATTGACACGAGTCAGGGGCGAATGCAGCGGTCGATGGTGGCTGCAGGCAGCTCCCGTGCCGAAGTCGATGGTCGACGTCTCTATCCTCTACGAAGCGGTGGAGGGCTCTCAAGAACGAGGAGGTGGGCAGGGGGAATCTCCCCGGCGTACTACTACTTCAAGTTTTTGCCGGACCGGATCACCGTCATACCGGCTAGGTCGACAGAACCTTATCATCTGGAGGGAGTCGATAGAACCTTAACTGGAGTTCGCCGGGCTGAAGGGCTTCGCTGATAGCACCGTGCCAATTCTGCCCGAGAAAGATGTCGAGCTGTGCGGGGAGTTTTGTGCTGCTCACTTGCTCACCTTCATGGTCATCCCGCGGTGCTGCTCGCTGGTGGTGCAGCTAGCGCTCAGGTTCTGTCGAGAGCGACTTGACGCTGGTCATCAAGCGTGGCACTTCATCCTGTCGACGTACCAGGTGGAGGACGACCTGTACATCGGACAGCTGGAGGAGAAGATGACACAAATTCGGATGGGCGAGTAGGAGTCGGTGACGGAGAAGTACAACAGTGCTCGATGGATCCTGGCTGAGATGCGGATAACTAATTCCGAATACTCTACGGCGTTTTACATCACCCACGTCCTTAAGGGCCTGCACCGCAGCTACAACCTCATGAAGAGGATAACGATGGTGCCCGGCATACGTGAGTCCCTCGACGAGGACTCCCTCACCGGCTACATCCTCCATGATGAGGCGATGCAGGAGGCAGAACAGCCCACGGAGCTCCTTCCGTTGCAGGTCCACGGTGTGCCAACGCTGCAGCAATTCGGCTGCACAGCCTTGCATCCGAAGGATAACGGTGCACCTGCTTCGCAGGTGCGTGCAAGGTTGGTGCTCCACGCGTTGTCACGAACCCAACACAGACGCTTCGCAAACTCCACGCTAGCGACTACGCCCACCAGCCATGTCGCCCTCGGGATACCACCCCCAAGGTCGTCCTCGCAGAAGTCACCCCGCAGACCTTCGTATGCTTCCGCAGAAGTCCGTTGCCCGGGTAACACGGTCGACCGGGCAACCAGGTCGACGCTGTCAGGTCGGCGTCCTCCCTGGTCTGCGTCCGCTCGCCATGTCGTCGGCCACCCAATGTCGGCGACCCCGACCCCGGCGCCCTGCTGCTCGACGTCCAACTGCCCGGCGTTCTGCTCCTTGACGCCCCCCCACCCCCCCAGCTCGATGTCCCCAGTCTCCCCTGTTGAGGTCGATGTCGGCTCCTCGTTCGTCGACCAACAGACTCGGTCGACCTCCTGGTTGACCACCCCGAACTAGGCGCTCAGTATTCGACGCCCTGCCAGGTCGACCCCGCCAGGTCGACCACCACACAGTCGGCGCCCTCCAAAGTCGGCGCCCGTCGCAGTGGCCCCCGTGCAGGTCGACCTCCTCGTCAACTTGCTGCAGGTCGGCTGCACTCCCCTGTTCAACTACGAAGTCGGCTCCGCCCAATCGAGGACTGGGCCTACCACAACTTCCGTTTACAGGTACAATATAGGTGAAGGTTGGATGTTGTTTGTCTGTATCTACGTGCTCCAGGGCTAGGGGAATCCAGCGGAACCAGCATTTGGCTGGTTGGGCAAAGACAAACCTGGCTGTTGTTTTCTTTGGTTGGAAAAACAGAACCAGAGGTTGTTTATTAACCTGCCACCTGCTGTTTTGTCCAGCCAGGTTGGTTCTGTTGTTTGGAATTTTTTGGGATAATCCCTGGTTTTCCCCATGTTGATTCCCAAGGTCTTTGCTAGCTAGAACTGTTTATTACTTCTCTGTTTGTACCTAGAGATAGTGAAATTGATTCAAGCGAATTCTTTTCTTGCTGGAATTTCGTTTCTACGCGGTGCGACGGCAGAATGCTACCGAGTCAACACTAGCACGCTAGCAATACGACACTAGGAACACGCTGTCCAAGCCATAACTTTGTAATGGCAGAACTTTTCTCGAGGCAATTTGGAAAACTTTTGAAGCAAGCTTCGACATAGCAAAGTCTGAGCTGAATCTGATCAACCGTCTGCACGATACGCTGCATGACGATCAAGGTACTCTTGCTAATTTGGCTAAGTCATTCTTGACTCCTCTCTCTACAAACTCGAACCCGAGGATAGGGGCTGGTCTTGTACCAGGCACCCAAGGACCCTTGGAGGTGACCTCGAGGAGAGGTTTTAAGTTTGATAAAGTCATATTAGCCTGAATTTATTAGGCCCTTACACCAACACGATGTGCTGCGGGAGTTCCAACAATGGCTGGTGCTGGTAGAGCTGCAGACGAAGAAGACGGTGCTGATGTTCGTTAACGAGAAGGGTATCATTTAAGATCTGACGTGCCCCTACAGTCCGCAGCAGAACGGCATGGCTGAGCAGGAAATGCACACGGTCGTCGAGTCCGTGCAAAGAATGCTATTGCACATAGGCATGCAACACCACTGGTGGCATCTCGCCCTCAGACAGGCCGTCTGGGTGCGCAACTGCCTGGAGCGGTCGACGACGCCGTACCAGCTGCTGACCGGGAAGAAGCCCGACCTCACGTTGGCGCGGGTGTGGGGCTACATGGTGCAGTTCATGGTTCTCGAGCAGCAGCGCGGTGGGAAGCTGGCGCCGAACGCTCACTGGGTGTGTCGTAGGAGAGCAAGCGCTGGGATGTGCTGGACTTGACCGACAACAAGGTGGTCACGTTGGTTGAGGTGATCTTCTACGAGACGCTGTCGCTGGAGGTGTGAAAGGCGAAGTATGGGCCGGGGTCGGGGCAGACGCAGGCACATCCGCCAACGGACACCTCGACGGCAACGGTCTCGCTGCTCGCTGAGGTTGACGAGCCTGCTGATGAGGATATCGTGGAGGTTCTTCCTCCTTTCCCTGTTATTGCTCCTCCCACCCACATCGCAAATCGGTCTGCGTCGACGCTTGTCTCGGCCACCAGCGATGAGGGGAGCCTTGAGGCGTCGCCTGGGGCGCCGGCCAGTGGCATCGCCAGCGGCCGACAAGGTGCCAAGCTCGTCCTGGTCGACGAGAGGCCGTCGACGATAGGGGAGAAGCAGAGAGGGGAGTGTCAAACTTATATCTGCTATAGTCTGTTTAGGCTGTAGTGGGGTAGTTCTTAGAGGGTACAACACTTTTGTGTTCTCTACTTGTACCCATCTCGTTTCTAGTTCAATCATTTCCATTCTCGATTCTCACATGGTATAGAGCTGGTTCGAGTTTTTTTTAGGGCCCACCACTCGATTTTTTTTTTTTTTTTCCTTACCTGCCCGAGGCGCGTGTCGCGTTTGACCGAGCCGCGCCCTAGTGCCTGCCCTTCGAGGCCCCTAGTGGCCTGTCGCGGCCCCTTCTTAAGGCCCGTCGCGGCCCCTCTTAAGGCCCGTCACGCCCCCTCGTAAGGCCCGTCGCGGCCCCTTCTTAAGGCCCGTCGCGGCCCCTTCTTAAGGCCCGTCGCGGCCCCTTCTTAAGGCCTGTCGCGGCCCCTCTTAAGGCCCGTCGCGGCCCCTCTTAAGGCCCGTCACGGCCCCTCTTAAGGCCCGTCGCGGCCCCTCTTAAGGCCCATCGCGGCCCCTGTTAAGGCCCATCGCGGCCCCTCCTACGGCCCTTCGCGGCCCCTCTTAAGGCCAGTCGCGGCCCCTCGCGGCCCTTCACGGCCCCTCTGACAGCCCGTCGCGGCCCCGTCAAGGCCCTTCGCGGCCCCTCTACTGGCCCATCGCGGCCCCTCTGACGGCCCTTCGCGGCCCCTCTGCCGGCCCTTCGCGGCCCCTCTGCCGGCCCGTCGCGGACCCCCCCCTTCTCGGCCCCAACTGGCGCGCCCCCGGCCGGCTCCTGCTGCCGAGCCCCTGCCGGCCCCAACTCGCGCGGCCCCTCCTGGCGTGCCTCTGCCGGCCCCTGCCGGACCCTGCTGACGAGCCCATGCCGACCCCTGCCAGCGCCTGCACCTGTCTCTGGTAAGCCGAGCCGCGCCACCCGGCTGAGCCGCGCAGCCCAGCCGAGCCGCGCCGCCCAGCCGAGCCGCGCCACCTAGCCGAGCCCTGCCGCTGCTGCTACTGCTGCGCTGCTGCTACTGCCGCTACTGCTGCTACTGCTGCACTACTGCTATTACTGCTCCTGCTGCTCCTCTTCCTACTGCTTCCACTGCTGCTATGGCTAGTCCTACAGTTCTCACCTTTGACTCTGAGGGGCGTGCAGTTGACTTTGACGTATGGGTTGATGACCTACAGCTCTTTCTTCAGTGTGACTCTAGGGATGGGGTATACCTTTTCGATCACACGTCCAGTGTTTCCATTGCTCCTCCTGTCACTGCTGACAGTACTGTTCGCTCGCAGTGGACCACTCGTGACGCTGTTGCTCGTCTTGCTGTTCGTAGTCACCTGCCGCCTGCTGAACGCGCACACTTTGGTGAGTACAAGACTGCTCAGTCTTTGTACGACGCTGTAGTTGCACGCTACTCCTCCCCTGCCACTGCTGCCCTCAGTCGCCTCATGCTGCCGTACCTTTTCCCTGACCTTGCCGCCTTTGCCACAGTCGCTGACCTAGTTGCTCACCTTCGCACTAGTGACGCCCACTACCGCGCTGCCCTTCCCACTGAGTTCTGTGCCAAGAACCTGTTGGGTGCAAATTCACATTGCACGACACTCTGCCGTCTGTTTGTACGAGTATGCGTGTGCGAATGCATTTGGATGTGAATGGAATGTTCGTGTGTTTGTTTGTTTTCGCAATTTTCGCTTGATCAATTTGCAGGTACTCGCGCAATGTGCGCTTTGGCACAACATTGTACGCGCTATGAACAGTGCAAGCAGAAAGGACGAGCTCGCAAAGGAACCCAAGATGGAAGCTTTGCAGTTCGGTTGAATTGATTGCGCAGATTCAGTTCTATCCAACTCGAACTTGTACTGTTTTGTTTGGTTGACTATAGTGTAGCAGGGCAGGCACTATAGGGGTACAATTTAGATGAAGGTTGGATGTTGTTTGTCTGTATCTGCATGCTACAGGGCCAGGGGAAACCAGCGGAACCAGCATTTGGCTGGTTGGGCAAAGACAAAACAGGTTCTGTTTTTAGGACCTGAACCTGGTTGTTGTTTTCCTAGGTTGGAAAAACAGAACCAGAGGTTGTTTACCAACCTACCACCTGCTGTTTTGTCCAGCCAGGTTGGTTCTGTTGCTTGGAATTATTTGGGATCATCCCTGGTTGTTCCCAGGTTGATTCCCAAGATCCTTGCTAGCTAGAACTATATATTCCTTCTCTGTTTGTACCTGAATATATTCAAATTGATTCAAGCAAATTCCTTCCTTGCTGGAATTTCGTATCCACGCGGTTCGACGGCAGAATGCTACCGAGTCAACGCTAGTACGCTAGCTCTCCAACGCTAGGCAAACGCTGTCCGAGCCGTAACTCTGCAATGGCAGAACTTTTTGCGAGGCAACTTGGCTCTTTTGAAAGCTCTTAGGGTGAGTTTCGATATAGCGAGTTCTCAGCTTAATCCGATCGACGGTCTGCACGGCACGCTGCGCAATGTTCAAGGTATTCTTGCTGTTTTGACTAAGTCCCTCTTGATCCCTCTCTCTACAAACTCGGACCCGAGGATAGGGGCTGGTCTTGTACCAAGCACCCAGGGACCCTTGGAGGTGACCCCGAGGAGTGGTTTTAAGTTGGATAACGTCTTAATAGCCTGAGTTTATTAGGCCATTACACCAACAAGCTGGTATCAGAGCTGCGTTATAGTGATCCTCGTTATAGGTAGCTATGGCGGGAAATACCTCGGCGGGAGCTGGTGAATCTTCAGCCCAAGATCGTAGCGGCAGCCAGGATTCTGGTGTTTCGGCGCCAAGGGGAGCGCGAACAAACCAGGGCTCGCTGATCAAGGAGGTGCTGAAAAACTTCACCGTCGAGAAGTTCAATGGTGAGAGCTATGATGATTGGGCATGGAAAATGCAACTTTACTTCCGTCAGATCGGTTTGTTGAAACTAATGATTGGGGAGGAGCCTAGACCGAGTGACCCCGCGCTGCAGGAAGATTGGGACGAGCGCGCCTCGGCTGGCTACTACTTGATGTCGCAGAGTTTGGAGCTGAACCAGCGTCACCACGTCATGCACCTGCTGCCGGAGGTTGATTGCGGTCCGAAGGCGTGGACCGTGTTGAAGGAGCTGCACGCCCCGACCTCCGTTGTCGCAACGTTGATGCTGGAGAGGGAGCTGTCCGCGTTGCGCTTGAGCGAGGGAGAGCCGGTGCAACCTGTTTTGGACAAAATGCGCGACCTCTATGCGAAGTTGGTGACCGCGGGAATCACCTACCCGGAGCAGACCAAGTGCTTGAAGATGCTATCGCTGCTGCCGGAATCGTGGCTTCAATTCACGAGCGGATTGAGCCTGCCGCAGAACCAGAGCTTGTGGACGCTCGAGTGGGTGCGGACGAAGATTCTGGAGGAGGACTTCCGTCGCCGCCAACTGAGGGGTGGAGACGACGGCAGCAGCGGCTACGGGATGCAAGGGAGCCGACGTGGCAGAGGACGTGGTTTTGGTGGTGCTGGACGCGGTGCAAAGAAGGACGACGACTCCAACGACCAACAAGGAGGTACCGGTTGGGGTCGCGGTGCGAAATCTGGACGTGGGGGCAAGTCGGGTGCTGGTGGCAAAATGAGAAGGAGGGGCACCCCTGGTTTTTGTGCTATAAGAAACCCGATAGATGGACCCCCCAGAATCGTCACCAGGATGGCGACGCGCGGAGGAACCAGAAAAACGGCGCGAACATGGTCGCCGATTCGTCCGACAACAACCCGAAGAGCAACGGCGGTGCAGAGAAGAAGGAGCGCACCGCAGGCCAGTTCTTCCATATTGGAGAGCAGGGGGAGCAAGGAGACGCCTCTGCCAAGGTTGGAGCAGAGCTGCATCCCCTGGACTATTGGGTGTTGGACACGGGCGCTGCTTGGACGATGACGCCGCGCAAGGAGCTGCTTGATGACGTACGAGCTGGACCGATCAATGAGGTGTGCTCTGCCTCTGGACACGCGCTGAAGGTGGCTGGTGCGGGACGAGCTGCATTCAAGGGAGCGGATGGCAAGCCGGTGGTGCTGCACGACGTTCTCCTTGTTCCTGATCTCAAGGCCAACCTCATCTCCCTCCGTAAGCTTGCCAAGGCTGGGGTGAGCACTAGCACGGATGGGGCACGCACGTACAAGGGGCAGCTGGGAAATCGGGTGCTTTGGGATCTGCACGAGAGCAAGGATGTGTACAGATCCATGTGGCAGCTGCCGGCGTTGGCGTGGCACGGTGGGGGGCAGGCTGGAGAGGGGTCTGCATCCCAGGGGGAGTGCAACGCCGTTGGAGGGGTTGGTGTGAAAGTGTCGGCCAGATCTGGGGAGACAGATTGGGCAACGGCACACCGACGCTTGGGGCATGTGGCAATGCCCTTATTGAAGCAGCTAGAGAAGGATGGAGCCGTCAAGGGTTTGAAGCTGAACGAACAGCCATCCGATGACAACTTTGAAATCTGTTTGCTCTCAAAATTCACTCGTTTCCCTTTTCATAGTGTGACTGGCAGGAGTAAGAAGCCTTTGGAGCTGGTTCACATGGACTTGGTGGGGCCGCTGCCGGTGCAAGGGCACAAGGGGGAGCGGTATTTCCTGACCATTGTGGATGATTAGAGCAGACTCATGTGGGCGTATCCACTGAAGTAAAAGGACCACGCCGCCTCTACGATAAAGGAAGATTGGCTGCCATTTGTTGAGAAGCAAGCGGAGTGTGTAATGAAGCGGATTAGGACAGACCGGGGTGGTGAGTTCCTTGGAGCTGAAACGACGGCCTGGCTCAAGAAGCAGGGCATTCAGAGGGAGCTGACCACAGCTTATTCTCCGCAGTCCAACGGTGTAGCAGAACGGGCGAACCGGACCATTCAAGAGACAGCTAGGGCGCTGCTCATAGAATCAGGGGTGGGCAATTCCATGTGGCCCCATGCTGTCCGGCACGCTACCGTGGCTAGGAACAGGGTGCTCACTAAGGTTGGTAATGAATCGTGGGTGCCGCTGGAGAGGTGGCTTGGGAGGAAGCCGCCGGTGGACATGCTGAAGGTGTTCGGTTGCATGGCAGTCGCCCACGTCCCCAAGAAGTATCGAAGTAAGTTGGGGGCGAGTGCAATCTGGTCTGTGCATTTGGGGCTGGCTGCTGAGAGCAAGGGATGGCTGCTGTGGGAACCATCCAAGGGTGTGTTGTTTGACAGCAGGGATGTGAAGTTTGTTGAGGGCATGATGTATGGGGGCTGGAAGAAACAGCCGGAGACTAAGGTGTCCCAGCAGATGGAGCAGATCACCATGCAGCTGGACCTGACTCCTAGTGTATGGGAGGAGGGAGAGGAGGCAGCTGCAGAGGGTGGCGATGGAGAGAAGGTGCAGGAAGCACCTGCTGGTGGAGGAGATATTGTAGAGACTAGTGGTAGCACCAAGGAAGCTGCTGGATCTGAGGGAGGAGAACAGCAGCTGGGAAAAGCTAAGGTTCCTGCGCTACCATCCAGGAGGAAGCCGAAGGGTGTCGTTATGAGGGGATGGGAGACACCCGTCTCCAGGCCAGGACGTACCTGTATGGCCACTATGAAGCTGACTGCAGGAGCTGATGTTGCAGAGCAGCAGCTTGGGAATGAGGAGGCATTGCTGATTCTACCGCATGGCTATGACCCGGATGAGGAGGATGAACATGCCTACTGTTTTCTTGCCCCTGCACCAGAGGAACCAGCAAGCATGGAGGAGGCATTAGCTGGACCAGATAGGGAGAAGAGGCTGGTTTCTAGGGATGCTGAGTACCAAAGCCTGTTAGAGAATGGGACATGGGATCTGGTGGTGCTGCCTGAGGGGAAGAAAGCCGTACAGTGCAAGTGGGAACTAAGGATCAAGACCGATGACAAGGGACAGGTCACCATCTACAAGAGTAGGCTGGTGGCTAAGTGGTTTATGCAGAAGGAGAAGCAGGACTTCAATGAGATCTTTGCTCCCACTGCCAAACCCCCTACCCTCCGTGTCTTGTTGGCAAATGCAGCCGTTAGTGGGAAATCTATCATTCAGATGGATATATCAACGGCATTCCTCAATGGGATTTTAGAGGAGGATGTGTACATGACGCAGCCGCCTGGGTATGAGGATGGTACGGGCAGGGTGTGCAAGCTGAAAAAGTCCATCTACGGCTTGAAGCAGGCGCCACGCTGCTGGTACCAGAAGTTGGCAGCTGTTTTAGAGGAGATGGGATTCAGGACCAGCAGCTGTGATGAGAGCCTCTTTCTCAAGGGGGAGGGGGAGAAGCTGGTGCTGTTTCTGGTCTACGTGGACGACATTCTTCTCTTCAGCAGCAGCATGAAGGAGATCCAGAACGTGCAGCAGCAGCTGATGAAGAACTTCAAGTGCAAGACCCTTGGGGAGGTAAAGTACTACCTCGGGATGCACGTGGAGAGGGATCTGGATCACAGGTGGTTGAAGCTGCACCAGGAGAAGTTCATCAAGGAGCTGGGGGAGAAGTATGGGATTGAGAATGAGCGCAAGGTCGCAACTCCCCTGCCAGCAGAATTCAAGCTTGTGAAGGCAGCAGAGGATGAAGGGGTTGAAGCCGAGGAGCAGCAGCAATTTCAGTCCTTGGTGGGCAGCCTCTTGTATGCAGCAGTTCACACGAGGCCCGACATCTCTTTCTCGGTTGGGCAGCTGGCTAGGGTGGTCAGAATCCATCAGAGGAGCAGGTGGATGCAGCTGAGCGTGTGGTGAAGTACCTGAACTCTCACCCAAGCATTGGAGTTCAATACTCCGCATCTGCACAGGTGAAGCAGAAAGGGGTTGAGGTGCTGAAAGAGAAGCGGGAGCGGCTTGGAGAAGGCAAGCTGTTTCTCACTTGCTTTACCGATGCTACTTGGGCTTCTGAGAAGGACGATTCCTCATCTGTGGGAGGATACATCTGCGTAGTTGGGGGAGGACCTGTTAGTTGGAGGTCCAAGAAGCAGACAGAGACGGCACTCTCCTCTGTTGAATCAGAGTACATGGCAATGTTCCATGGGGTGAAGGAGGTGATTTGGCTGAGGAGGCTGTTAGAGGAGATTGGCCAGGAGCAAAAGGTTGCTACGCCGCTGTTTTGTGACAGCAAGGGGGCTCTTGGGATGGCCAGGAACGCAGTGCTTCATGGGTTGAACAAGCACATGCGTATCAAGTGGCACTGGCTGCGTAAGGAGGTGAAGAGGGGGACCGTGAATCCAATCTATATCAAGACTCACCAGCAGCCAACAGACTTCCTCACCAAGAGGCTTGCGGATGAGCCTCATTGGCGTTGTGTGCGCATGAGTGGAATGAGCATGAACTAGCATGGAATGATGTGGAATGCAGCCGGCAGGCTGAGGGGAAGTGTGTTGGGTACAAATTCACATTGCACGACACCCTGCCGTCTGTTTGTACGAGTATGCGTGTGCGAATGCATTTGGGTGTGAATGGAATGTTCGTGTGTTTGTTTGTTTTCGCAATTTTCGCTTGATGCATTTGCAGGTACTCGCGCAATGTGCGCTTCGGCACAACATTGTACGCGCTATGAACAGTGCAAGCAGAAAGGACGAGCTCGCAAAGGAACCCAAGATGGAAGCTTTGCAGTTCGGTTGAATTGATTGCGCAGATTCAGTTCTATCCAACTCGAACTTGTACTGTTTTGTTTGGTTGACTATAGTGTAGCAGGGCAGGCACTATAGGGGTACAATTTAGATGAAGGTTGGATGTTGTTTGTCTGTATCTGCATGCTACAGGGCCAGGGGAAACCAGCGGAACCAGCATTTGGCTGGTTGGGCAAAGACAAAACAGGTTCTGTTTTTAGGACCTGAACCTGGTTGTTGTTTTCCCAGGTTGGAAAAACAGAACCAGAGGTTGTTTACCAACCTACCACCTGCTGTTTTGTCCAGCCAGGTTGGTTCTGTTGCTTGGAATTATTTGGGATCATCCCTGGTTGTTCCCAGGTTGATTCCCAAGGTCCTTGCTAGCTAGAACTATATATTCCTTCTCTGTTTGTACCTGAATATATTCAAATTGATTCAAGCGAATTCCTTCCTTGCTGGAATTTCGTATCCACGCGATTCGACGGCAGAATGCTACCGAGTCAACGCTAGTACGCTAGCACTCCAACGCTAGGCAAACGCTGTCCGAGCCGTAACTCTGCAATGGCAGAACTTTTTGCGAGGCAACTTGGCTCTTTTGAAAGGTCTTCGATATAGCGAGTTCTCAGCTTAATCCGATCGACGGTCTGCACGGCACGCTGCGCAATGTTCAAGGTATTCTTGCTGTTTTGACTAAGTCCCTCTTGATCCCTCTCTCTACAAACTCAGACCCGGGGATAGGGGCTGGTCTTGTACCAAGCACCCAGGGACCCTTGGAGGTGACCCCGAGGAGTGGTTTTAAGTTGGATAACGTCTTAATAGCCTGAGTTTATTAGGCCCTTACACCAACAGAACCCCCCCCCCATGTACATCACCCTTTACTACCTAGTCACCCGCCTCCCTGACTCTCTCTCTTCAGTCAGGGACCACTTTCTCTCCCTTTGCCCCACCGAGCTGACTGTCGACCTGCTAGAGGAGCGCCTTTCTGCAGCTGAGAAGAGTATCTTAGCTGTAGGTGCTTCTCGCGGCGACCGTCGCACCCCCTTCTTTGAGGGGTGTTCCCCTGTCCCCCTTCTCCCCTCTGTTGCTTCTGCTGCTGCTGTCGACCTCGTTGGCACTAAGGAGGTCGGAGCTGCGTCTGCCCCTAGTGGGAGACGCCGCAACAGCAAGGGCAAGGGGACCAGGGGTGGTGGAGGGGGTGGCGGGGGGGGTGGTGGAGGAGGCGGAGGGGGTGGCGGTGGAGGTGGGGGTGGTACCGGGAGTGGAGGTTTCAGTGGCGGCGGTGGAGGTCGTGGCGTCGGTGGTGGAGGTGGTGGAGGCAGCGGCGGAGGTGGTGGAGGCAGCGGCAGCGGTGGTGGAGGCGGAGGCGGCGGTGGTTCTGGTCGAGGTGCAGCCGCGCAGCGTGGAGGCTTTGGTGGCAGCCAGCGCTAGCAGCAGCTGCGCACCCGTGAGACCCCGTCGGTTCAGCAGCTTCGTGAGTGGTACGCTGGGCGTGGGAGGTCTGGGGGTGCAGGTCCCTGCGCTTACGTTCTTCGCACCGGCCCTCGTAGTGGGGAGGTGTGTGGGCTCCCACACACCACGCAGAACTGCTTCGGTCGCTTGACTGACGCTTGGCGTACCCAGTTTCCTGACTCTGCTGAGCTGGCATGATCTGCTTCTGCAGAATGTGCCTATCTTTGATCTAGATTTTGATGCTATCCTTGCTGCCATGTATGCTCTTGCTGATATTACTGAGGGTGACTGTTACCTGAGTGTCCCGCCCGACCCGGGCACTGCGGCTGCTGCTCTAGGTGCTAGTGCGGCTGCTGCTCTAGGTGCTAGTGCGTCTGCTGCTCCAGGTGCTGGTACGTCTACTCTCTCTGGTACTGCACCTACTGAGTCCTTTCACACCTTCACACTTGACTCTGGTGCTTCGCGCTCTTTCTTTAGAGACAGCACCACGCTCACGCCGCTCCGTCGGCCTGTTGCGGTCTCCCTTGCTGGCCCCTCCGGGGGACCAGTCCTTGCACACTCCTCCACGGTTCTACCGTGTCCTGCGGCCCCGTCGAGCTTGCTGTCGGGACTCCACCTCCCCTCGTTCTCTACGAACTTGGTGAGTGGAGCCGACCTCCAGGACGCGTGGGTTGACCAGTTCACCCCTGGAGGTCAGCGTGTGACCCACTGCACTTGCTCTCGGACGGGCCGCCACCTGGCCACGTTCACCCGTCGGCCAGGGTCGAGTCTGTACACACTGACTACTGCGCCTCCTCCGGTCCCTGCGTCTGGTCAGGTAGCTGCGTCCAGTCAGGTGTTTGCTGCTGCGTCCAGGTCTAGTCCTGCGTCTGCCCCCTGCTCGTGTCGTCCTCTGGCGCACGAGACTCTCCTCTGGCACCACCGCCTTGGTCACCCCTCCCTGCCTCGTCTTCGAGGTATGGCCTCCCGTGCTCTTGTATCTGGACTCCACAGGTCCCTCCCTCCCCTTCCTCCGGGGCCTGCCCCCACCTGTGTTCCTTGTGTCGAGGGCCGGCAGCACGCCGCTCCTCACTCCTCCTCGTTTCCTCCGACTGAGGCCCCTCTGCAGACTCTTCACATGGACGTGTGGGGCCCAGCCCGCGTTCGTGGACAGGGTCACGAGCGTTACTTCCTGCTGGTCGTTGACGACTACTCGCGTTACACCACAGTCTTCCCCTTGCGCAGCAAGGGTGAGGTCACTGAGGTGTTGATCGACTGGATCCGCGGTGCTCGTCGCCAGCTTAGTGAGAGTTTCGGCTCCGACCTTCCTGTTTTGCGTCTGCACTCAGACAGAGGCGGGGAGTTTTCCTCCGACCTTCTGAGAGCCTTCTGTCGTTTGGAGGGCATCCGCCAGACGTTCACGCTTCCGGCCTCCCCGCAGCAAAATGGGATTGCTGAGCGCCGCATTGGCATGGTCATGGATGTTGCTCGTACGTCCATGATCCATGCGGCTACTCCCCACTTTCTGTGGCCGTTCGCGGTTCAGTACGCTGCGCATCAGATCAACCTTCAGCCTCGTGTCTCCTTGCCGGAAACCACACCTACTCTGCGGTGGACGGGGAAGGTTGGCGATGCGTCCACGTTAGGTGTCTGGGGATCTCGAGCTTTTGTCCGCGATACTACTGCGGACAAGCTGTCCTCCCGTGTCGTTCCTTGTGTCTTCCTTGGCTTCCCTCCTGACGCACCCGGGTGGCGGTTCTACCACCCCACCTCGCGTCGTGTTCTGTCCTCTCAGGACATCACGTTTGACGAGTCGGTGTCGTACTACCGTCTCTTTCCCTACCGCACTGCCTCTCCCCTCCCCCCGCCGCTCTTCCTTGCCCCAGGTACTCCCCCGGTAGACCCCCTCCCCCCCCAGGGTCCTGCCCCCTCAGGTGTGTCCCAGGTAGACCCTGCCGAGCCGGTAGAGGTAGCTGAGTCTGGGGGTGCTGTTGGGTGCAAATTCACATTGCACGACATCCTGCCGTCTGTTTGTACGAGTATGCGTGTGCGAATGCATTTGGGTGTGAATGGAATGTTCGTGTGTTTGTTTGTTTTCGCAATTTTCGCTTGATGCATTTGCAGGTACTCGCACAATGTGCGCTTCGGCACAACATTGTACACGCTATGAACAGTGCAAGCAGAAAGGACGAGCTCGCAAAGGAACCCAAGATGGAAGCTTTGCAGTTCAGTTTAATTGAGTGCGCAGATTCAGTTCTATCTAACTCGAACTTGTACTGTTTTGTTTGGTTGACTATAGTGTAGCAAGGCAGGCACTATAGGGGTACAATTTAGGTGAAGGTTGGATGTTGTTTGTCTGTATCTGCATGCTACAGGGCCAGGGGAAACCAGCGGAACCAGCATTTGGCTGGTTGGGCAAAGACAAAACAGGTTCTGTTTTTAGGACCTGAACCTGGTTGTTGTTTTCCCAGGTTGGAAAAACAGAACCAGAGGTTGTTTACCAACCTACCACCTGCTGTTTTGTCCAGCCAGGTTGGTTCTGTTGCTTGGAATTATTTGGGATCATCCCTGGTTGTTCCCAGGTTGATTCCCAAGGTCCTTGCTAGCTAGAACTATATATTCTTTCTCTGTTTGTACCTGAATATATTCAAATTGATTCAAGCGAATTCCTTCCTTGCTGGAATTTCGTATCCACGCGATTCGACGGCAGAATGCTACTGAGTCAACGCTAGTACGCTAGCACTCTAACGCTAGGCAAACGCTGTCCATTTCGTAACTCTGCAATGGCAGAACTTTTCGCGAGGCAACTTGGCTCTTTTGAAAGCTCTTAGAGTGAGCTTCGATATAGCAAGATCTCAGCTTAATCCGATCGATGGTCTGCACGACACGCTGCGCGACATTCAAGGTACTCTTGCTGTTTTGACTAAGTCCCTCTTGATCCCTCTCTCTACAAACTCGGACCCGAGGATAGGGGCTGGTCTTGTACCAAGCACCCAGGGACCCTTGGAGGTGACCCCGAGGAGAGGTTTTAAGTTGGATAACGTCTTAATAGCCTGAGTTTATTACGCCCTTACACCAACAAGCTGGTATCAGAGTTGCGTTATAGTGATCCTCGTTATAGGTAGCTATGGCGGGAAATACCTCGGCGGGAGCTGGTGAATCTTCAGCCCAAGATCGTAGCGGCAGCCAGGATTCTGGTGTTTCGGCGCCAAGGGGAGCGCGAACAAACCAGGGCTCGCTGATCAAGGAGGTGCTGAAGAACTTCACCGTCGAGAAGTTCAATGGTGAGGGTTATGATGATTGGGCCTGGAAAATGCAACTTTATTTCCGTCAGATCGGTTTGTTGAAACTAATGATTGGGGAGGAGCCTAGACCGAGTGACCCCGCGCTGCAAAAAGATTGGGACGAGTGCGCCTTGGCTGGCTACTACTTGATGTCGCAGAGTTTGGAGCTGAACCAGCGTCACCACGTCATGCACCTGCTGCCGGAGGTTGATTGCGGTCCGAAGGCGTGGACCGTGTTGAAGGAGCTGCACGCCCCGACCTCCGTTGTCGCAACGTTGATGCTGGAGAGGGAGCTGTCCGCGTTGCGCTTGAGCGAGGGAGAGCCGGTGCAACATGTTTTGGACAAAATGCGCGACCTCTACGCGAAGTTGGTGACCGCGGGAATCACCTACCCGGAGCAGACCAAGTGCTTGAAGATGCTATCGCTGCTGCCGGAATCGTGGCTTCAATTCACGAGCGGATTGAGCCTGCCGCAGAACCAGAGCTTGTGGACGCTCGAGTGGGTGCGGATGAAGATTCTGGAGGAGGACTTCCGTCGCCGCCAACTGAGGGGTGGAGACGACGGCAGCAGCGGCTACGGGATACAAGGGAGCCCACGTGGCAGAGGACGTGGCTTCGGTGGTGCTGGACGCGGTGCAAAGAAGGACGACGACTCCAATGACCAACAAGGAGGTACCGGTTGGGGTCGCGGTGCGAAATCTGGACGTGGGGGCAAGTCGGGTGCTGGTGGCAAAATGAAAGGGAGTTGCTGGTATTGTGAGAAGGAGGGGCACCCCTGGTTTTTGTGCTATAAGAAACCCGATGGATGGACCCCCCAGAATCGTCACCAGGATGGCGGCGCGCGGAGGAACCAGAAAAACGGCGCGAACATGGTCGCCGATTCGTCCGACAACAAACCCGAAGAGCAACGGCGGTGCAGAGAAGAAGAAGGAGCGCACCGCGGGCCAGTTCTTCCATATTGGAGAGCAGGGGGAGCAAGGAGACGCCTCTGCAAAGGTTGGAGCAGAGCTGCATCCCCTGGACTATTGGGTGTTGGATACGGGCGCTGCTTGGACGATGACGCCACGCAAGGAGCTGCTTGATGACGTACGAGCTGCACCGATCAATGAGGTGTGCTCTGCCTCTGGACACGCGCTGAAAGTGGCTGGTGCGGGACGAGCTGCATTAAAGGGAGCGGATGGCAAACCGGTGGTGCTGCACGACGTTCTCCTCGTTCCTGATCTCAAGGCCAACCTGATCTCCCTCCGTAAGCTTGCCAAGGCTGGGGTGAGCACTAGCACGGATGGGGCACGCACGTACAAGGGGCAGCTGGGAAATCGGGTGCTTTGGGATCTGCACGAGAGCAAGGATGTGTACAGATCCATGTGGCAGCTGCCGGCGTTGGCGTGGCACGGTGGGGGGCAGGCTGGAGAGGGGTCTGCATCCCAGGGGGAGTGCAACGCCGTTGGAGGGGTTGGTGTGAAAGTGTCGGTCAGATCTAGGGAGACAGATTGGGCAACGGCACACCGACGCTTGGGGCATGTGGCAATGCCCTTGTTGATGAGCTAGAGAAAGATGGAGGCGTGAAGGGTTTGAAGTTGAACGGACAGCCACCTGATGACAACTGTGAAATCTGTTTGCTCTCAAAATTCACTCGTTTCCCTTTTCATAGCGTGAGTGGCAGGAGCAAGAAGCCTTTGGAGCTGGTTCACATGGACTTGGTGGGGCCGCTGCCGGTGCAAGGGTACAAGGGGGAGCGGTATTTCCTAACCATTGTGGATGATTGAAGCAGACTCATGTGGGCGTATCCGCTGAAGCAAAAGGACCACGCCGCCTCTACGATAAAGGAAGATTGGCTGCCATTCGTGGAGAAGCAAGCGGAGTGTGTGGTGAAGCGGATTAGGACAGACCGGGGTGGTGAGTTCCTTGGAGCTGAGATGACGGCCTGGCTCAAGAAGCAGGGCATTCAGAGGGAGCTGACCACGGCTTACTCACCGCAGTCCAACGGTGCAGCAGAACGGGCGAACCGGACCATTCTGGAGACAGCTAGGGCGCTGCTCATAGAATCAGGGGTGGGCAATTCCATGTGGCCACATGCTGTCCGGCCACTACCGTGGCTAGGAACAGGGTGCTCACTAAGGTTGGTAATGAATTGTGGGTGCCGCTGGAGAGGTGGCTTGGGAGGAAGCCGCCGGTGGACATGCTGAGGGTGTTCGGTTGCATGGCAGTCGCCCACGTCCCCAAGAAGTATCGAAGTAAGTTGGGGGCGAGTGCAATCCAAGGGATAGCTGCTGTGGGAACCATCCAAGGGTGTGTTGTTTGACAGCAGGGATGTGAAGTTTGTTGAGGGCATGATGTATGTGGGATGGAAGAAACAGCCGGAGACCAAGGTATCCGAGCAGATGGAGCAGATCACCATGCAGCTGGACCTGACTCCTAGTGTGTGGGAGGAGGAGGAGGAGGCAGCTGCAGAGGGTGGTGATGGAGAGAAGGTGCAGGAGGCACCTGGTGGTGGAGGAGATGATGTGGAGATTAGTGATAGCACCAAGGAAGCTGCTGGATCTGAGGGAGGAGAACAGCAGCTGGGAAAAGCTAAGGTTCCTGCGCTACCATCAAGGAGGAAGCCGAAGGGTGTCGTTATGAGGGGATGGGAGACACCCGTCTCCAGGCCAGGACGCCCGTATGGCCACTATGAAGCTGACTGCAGGAGCTGATGTTGTAGAGCAGCAGCTTGGGAATGAGGAGGCATTGCTGATTCTACCGCATAGCTATGACCCGGATGAGGAGGATGAACCTGCCTACTGTTTTCTTGCCCCTGCACCAGAGGAACCAGCAAGCATGGAGGAGGCATTAGCTGGACCAGATAGGGAGAAGTGGCTGGTCTCTAGGGATGCTGAGTACCAAAGCTTGCTAGAGAATGGGACATGGGATCTGGTGGTGCTGCCAGAGGGGAAGAAAGCCGTACAGTGCAAGTGGGTGCTAAGGATCAAGACCGATGACAAGGGACAGGTCACCATCTACAAGAGTAGGCTGGTGGCTAAGGGGTTTATGCAGAAGGAGAAGCAGGACTTCAATGAGATCTTTGCTCCCACTGCCAAATCCCCTACCCTCCGTGTCTTGTTGGCAGATGCAGCCGTTAGTGGGAAATCCATCATTCAGATGGATATATCAACGGCATTCCTCAATGGGATTTTAGATGAGGATGTGTACATGACGCAGCCGCCTGGGTATGAGGATGGTACGGGCAGGGTGTGCAAGCTGAAAAATTCCATCTACGGCTTGAAGCAGGCGCCACGCTGCTGGTACCAGAAGTTGGCAGCTGTTTTAGAGGAGATGGGATTCAGGACCAGCAGCTGTGATGAGAGCCTCTTTCTCAAGGGGGAGGGGGAGAAGCTGGTGCTTTTTCTGGTCTACGTGGACGACATTCTTCTCTTCTGCAGCAGCATGAAGGAGATCCAGAACGTGCAGCAGCAGCTGATGAAGAACTTCAAGTGCAAGACCCTTGGGGAGGTAAAGTACTACCTCGGGATGCACGTGGAGAGGGATCTGGATCACAGGTGGTTGAAGCTGCACCAGGAGAAGTTCATCAAGGAGCTGGGGGAGAAGTATGGGATTGAGAATGAGCGCAAGGTTGCAACTCCCCTGCCAGCAGAATTCAAGCTTGTGAAGGCAGCAGAGGATGAAGGGGTTGAAGCCGAGGAGCAGCAGCAATTTCAGTCCTTGGTGGGCAGCCTCTTGTATGCAGCAGTTCACACAAGGCCCGACATCTCTTTCTCGGTTGGGCAGCTGGCTAGGGTGGTGCAGAATCCATCAGAGGAGCAGGTGGATGCAGCTGAGCGTGTGGTGAAGTACCTGAACTCTCACCCAAGCATTGGAGTTCAATACTCCGCATCTGCACAGGTGAAGCAGAAAGGGGTTGAGGTGCTGAAAGAGAAGGGGGAGCGGCTTGGAGAAGGCAAGCTGTTTCTCACTTGCGTTACCGATGCTACGTGGGCTTCTGAGAAGGACGATTCCTCATCTGTGGGAGGATACATCTGCGTAGTTGGGGGAGGACCTGTTAGTTGGAGGTCCAAGAAGCAGACGGAGACGGCACTCTCCTCTGTTGAATCAGAGTACATGGCAATGTTCCATGGGGTGAAGGAGGTGATTTGGATGAGGAGGCTGTTAGAGGAGATTGGCCAGGAGCAGAAGGTTGCTACGCCACTGTTTTCTGATAGCAAGGGGGCTCTTGGGATGGCCAGGAACGCTGTGCTTCATGGGCTGAACAAGCACATGCGTATCAAGTGGCACTGGCTGCGTAAGGAGGTGAAGAGGGGGACGGTGAATCCGATCTACATCAAGACTCACCAGCAGCCAGCGAACTTCCTCACCAAGAGGCTTGCGGATGAGCCTCATTGGCGTTGTGTGCGCATGAGTGGAATGAGCATGAACTAGCATGGAATGATGTGGAATGCAGCCGGCAGGCTGAGGGGGAGTGTGTTGGGTGCAAATTCACATTGCACGACATCCTGCCGTCTGTTTGTATGAGTATGCGTGTGCGAATGCATTTGGGTGTGAATGGAATGTTCGTGTGTTTGTTTGTTTTCGCAATTTTCGCTTGATGCATTTGCAGGTACTCGCACAATGTGCGCTTCGGCACAACATTGTACGCGCTATGAACAGTGCAAGCAGAAAGGACGAGCTCGCAAAGGAACCCAAGATGGAAGCTTTGCAGTTCAGTTTAATTGAGTGCGCAGATTCAGTTCTATCCAACTCGAACTTGTACTGTTTTGTTTGGTTGACTATAGTGTAGCAAGGCAGGCACTATAGGGGTACAATTTAGGTGAAGGTTGGATGTTGTTTGTCTGTATCTGCATGCTACACGGCCAGGGGAAACCAGCGGAACCAGCATTTGGCTGGTTGGGCAAAGACAAAACAGGTTCTGTTTTTAGGACCTGAACCTGGTTGTTGTTTTCCCAGGTTGGAAAAACAGAACCAGTGGTTGTTTACCAACCTACCACCTGCTGTTTTGTCCAGCCAGGTTGGTTCTGTTGCTTGGAATTATTTGGGATCATCCCTGGTTGTTCCCAGGTTGATTCCCAAGGTCCTTGCTAGCTAGAACTATATATTCCTTCTCTGTTTGTACCTGAATATATTCAAATTGATTCAAGCGAATTCTTTCCTTGCTGGAATTTCGTATCCACGCGATTCGACGGCAGAATGCTACCGAGTCAACGCTAGTACGCTAGCACTCCAACGCTAGGCAAACGCTGTCCATTTCGTAACTCTGCAATGGTAGAACTTTTCGCGAGGCAACTTGGCTCTTTTGAAAGCTATCAGAGTGAGCTTCGATATAGCAAGATCTCAGCTTAATCCGATCGACGGTCTGCACGACACGCTGCGCGACATTCAAGGTACTCTTGCTGTTTTGACTAAGTCCCTCTTGATCCCTCTCTCTACAAACTCGGACCCGAGGATAGGGGCTGGTCTTGTACCAAGCACCCAGGGACTCTTGGAGGTGACCCCGAGGAGAGGTTTTAAGTTGGATAACGTCTTAATAGCCTGAGTTTATTAGGCCCTTACACCAACAGGTGCTGAGCCTGCGGGTGCGGGGACTGGGGGTGCTGAGTCTGGGGGTGCTGAGTCTGGGCGTGCTGAGCCTGGGGGTGCTGAGCCTGCGCGTGTGGAGCCTGAGGGTACTGTGTCTGGAGGTGCTGAGCCTGCGCGTGCTGCGTCTGGAGGTGCTCTCGGTGTCCCGCCGCGGCGGGAGCCTCTCTCGCCACAGCAGTTTCGTGAGTGGTACTCTCGGCGCTGTCGGGGTACTGCTGGGGTTTCTGGAGGTGCTGCTGGTGCTGGTGCTGCTAGAGGTGCTGCTGGTGCTGGAGGTGCTGTTGGGGCTTCTGGAGGTGCTGCTGGTGCTGGTGCTGCTGGAGTTGCTGGTGGTGCTGGAGGTGCTGCTGGAGCTTCTGGAGGTGCTGCTGGTGCTGGAGGTGCTGCTGGTGCTGGTGGTGCTGGAGGTGCTGCTGGAGGTGCTGCTGCTGCTGGAGCTGCTGGAGGTGCTGGCGCTGCTGGAGGTGCTGCTTCTGCTGGAGCTGCTGGAGCTGCTGGAGGTGCTGCTGGGACTGGAGACCCTGGGGCTGAGGGTACCGGTGCTGTCTCTGCTGTTTCTGTAGGCGCTGCGCGGCCGCGGCCGTACTACGTTCCGCTCCTTCAGCAGGTTCTTAGCTCACCGCCTTCTCCTGGTCCTCCTCCTTTCCTGAGTCTGCCGCCTGTCCAGTCCCAGTCACAGTTGCAGCCGGCCTCTCCACTGGCCGGTCCTTACTCTGGACCGACTGGAGGTCTTACGGAGCGTTGTGAGCCAGAGTCTCGTCCTGTGTCGCCTGCGTCTCGTGCTGCGTCGCCTGTCCGTCCTGTTCGCGCTGGTCGTGTTTCGCGTCCACGTCTCCCTCCTGTCCCAGGCACTCACTCTATGACACTGCGTCCTTCTACTGCTCCACAGCGTCTCCCTCTGCCGTCTCCTCCTGCGTCCTCTCTTCCTGCCAGTCCGGACCCGGAGTCTGACTCCCTTCGTGCTGCTAGTCCAGCTGTCACGCGCTTTCTGGCCACTGCTGTCACTGACCCTCTGTTTGAGTTCTCTGCTGCGTCTGCTCTTGTTACTGAGCTTGTTGACTTTGCTGCCGCCTGTCGCCTAGACTACGCTGCTAGTCTTGTTGCTGCGTCTCTGTCTGTCTGTCCTCCGTCCGTCGGGGGTCAGTGTGCTCTTGGCACGGACGTTCTTGAGGACAGACAGGAGGATTTTGAGTGCTTTGCTGCTTCTGTACCTCATTTCGTGTCCATGCTGCTGGCCCCTGAGGGAGACCCGGATGCACTAGACATCCCGACCCCGCGCTCTTACGCAGAGGCGATAGAGGGTCCCTACTCCTCTCAGTGGCAGGCAGCCATGGACGCAGAGATAGCTTCCTGTAAGTCCACAGGCACCTACGTAGACGAGGTTACCCCACCTTGGGCGAACATCGTCAGTGGCATGTGGATCTTCAGGGTGAAGCGGCCGCCGGGTTCTCCGCCTGCCTTCAAGGCGCGTTACGTTGCACGTGGCTTCAGTCAGCGACAGGGAGTTGACTTCTTTCAGACCTTCTCCCCTACCCCGAAGATGACCACTCTTCGGGTACTGCTGCACGTTGCTGCTCAGCGTGACTACGAGCTCCACTCGCTTGACTTCAGCACAGCCTTCCTACAAGGCAGCCTGCACGAGGAGATCTGGCTGCGCCGCCCACCTGGCTTCACTGGGTCGTTTCCTGCTGGTACCCAGTGGAGCCTCCGGCGGCCAGTCTACGGTCTTCGCCAGGCACCCCGTGAGTGGCACGACACACTCAGGACGACTCTTGCTTCTCTTGGTTTTGCTCCCTCTACTGCTGACCCTTCTCTGTTCTTACGCACTGACACTACTCTGCCGCCGTTCTACGTTCTCGTGTACGTAGACGACCTCGTCTTTGCTACTGCTGACACGGAGGCACTCGCCCACGTGAAGTCCGAGCTGCAGAAGAGACACACGTGCACAGACCTGGGTGAGCTGACAAGCTATCTTGGCTTGCGGATCACCCGGGATAGAGCACAGCGCACCATTACCTTGACTCAGTCACACATGGTGCAGCAGGTCCTTCAGCGCTTCGGCTTCACGTACTCCTAACCACAGTCCACTCCTCTGCCTACCGGTCACTCGCTCTCAGCTCCACCTTTGGACGAGTCCGTAGAGCCGAGTGGCCCGTATCCAGAGCTTGTGGGCTGCCTCATGTACCTGATGACTTGCACACGACCTGACCTTGCATACCCTCTCAGCCTTCTTGCTCGCTACGTGGCTCCCGGCAGGCACCGAAAGGTGCACTGGGATGCTGCGAAGAGGGTGTTGCGATACTTGTGCAGTACATCGGGCATAGGGCTCGTGCTTGGAGGACGGGCTCGAGTTGTTCTCACTGGTCACGCTGACGCCTCCTGGGTTGACGACTTGGCTACGCAGCGGTCGTCACAGGTCTACACCTTCAGTCTTGGCTCCGGTTCTGTCTCTTGGCGGTCTACCTGCTCTTCTTCTGTTCTCAGCTCCAGTTGTGAGGCTGAGATCTACGCTGGGGCCATGGCTGCACAGGAGCTACGCTGGCTTACCTATCTGCTGACCGACTTGGGAGAGGCGCCTCGTTCTCCTCCAGTTCTGTACGTCGACAACAAGGCCATGCTGTCCTTGTGTCAGGAGCACAGACTGGAGCACAGAACGAAGCACATTGCTTTGCGCTACTTCCTTGCTCGAGAGTTGCAGCAGCGTGGCCAGCTTCGTCTTGCGTACGTGGCCTCTCAGGCCAACACTGCTGATGTTTTCACCAAGGCACTTCAGCCTTGTGATCATCAGCGTTTCTGCACTGTGTTAAGCCTTGTACCTACTGTGCTTCACTTGCTTTCTGCTTGACTCTGCCTGTACTGTACTCTTTATACATATACCTGCATGCTTACTCTTGCTAGGTTTTGTTCTGTTTATTGTTTGTTTTCCTTTATATAACTCTGCATATGAACTGGTCTTGTGGCCATTTGCTTGTGCTCAGACTGCGTGGTGACTTTGTGATCCACCCTGAGCTTGCTTTGTCTTTCTTGACTGGTCTTGTGACCTCTTGTTCTCCCCCACTTTGCCTATGGGGGTGTGTCGAACTTATATCTGCTATAGTCTGTTTAGGCTGTAGTGGGGTAGTTCTTAGAGGGTACAACACTTTTGTGTTCTCTAGTTGTACCCATCTCGTTTCTAGTTCAATCATTTCCATTCTCGATTCTCACAGGGAGCTGGTCGAACAGGAGGCAGCATGAGGGGTGCAGTCGACAGGGGAGCAGCAGCCGGGGCGGTTGACAGGGGGGCTATTGAAGAGAGCAAGAGGTGAGTAGACTTAAGACGCTGGTCTCAGTGATGCCTACGCCGAGCTGACATTCGACGAGGAGGAAGAGCAAGAGCGCGAGGAGGAGGAGTACCGGCAGGAGGTTGGCTTGCTGCAGTTCGCGGCGATGACAACGAGGGCGGACAGCGCCTTCGCCTGCAGCAAGCTGGGGAGCGGCCTCACGGTGAGGAGCGACCAGCAGTGGCGCGAGGTCGACCGCTGCATCGCCTACCTCGCTGACACCCGTGACACGGCCCTAGAGTTCGGCGGTGGACCAGAGTCGTTGGAGCTGATCGGCTACGTGGACGCTGAAGACGCTGGCGAGAAGCAAAAACGGACGAACACGCGCGACTACGTGCTCGTCTTTGGAGGGGCCGCTGTCTCCTAGTCGAGCCAGCGCATCAAGTGCGCGACGCTCTCTTCGATCGAGTCGGAGTAGGTCGCGGCTACGGATGCCGGCAAGGAGAAGCGTTGACTTCGCTTCCTCATTGCAGAATTCAAGCTGCTCGACGCAGGGAAGCCGACCATCCTCCGTGTGGACAACAAGTTGGCAATCACGGTCGCTCAGGGCTTATGGAGCGACGCTATCCCTGGTTGCAGCACATGGTGAGGCGCGGGTAGTTCATACTGAAGTACATCCCGACTTCCGAGCAGCCGGCAGACTTCCTGGCCAAGGCGTTGCATTTTCTGGCTTTCAACCGGTGCTCTGTCGCCATCGGCCAAGTGCGTCTGGCTGACGTCAGCGATAGTGACGATGATGTGCAGTAGTAGGTGCCGTGCCCTTCTGCACTGCTGGTGCGGTGACGGCGTGTGGGGTGCACACCGAGGACGAAATTTCTCCGTGAAGTACTGCCGTGTGGGCTGGGGGGCCAAGCGTGAGCACGGCAGAGGAGTGTTAACGGGAATGAAGTGTTGGCCCCGCCCTCGCCTGGGCAACGCCGGCGACTTGGTCTGGTGCACGGGAGAAACAGCCGACTGTTCGCAGTGAAGGAGCTGCTAGACGGGCTTTGTCGAGCTGCAGGGATCACTGTGGTCTTGCCGTCGACCAGGGGTGCTCGACGGCTGCAGCTGACTGGGCTGGTCGACAGGTGGGCCGTCGACCAGGAGGAGCAGTTTGACGGGGAGGTCGACGGAGTAGTCCGTCCACCTGACATGTGGGCAGCAGTCAACGAGGGGAGCTCGGCAACAACAGCTGACAGTTCTGGTCGACGGAGGGGTCCGTTGACTAGGGGGCAGCTCGACGGGAGCTGTGGTTGACCAGAGGCACCTGGTGGTCGACCAGAGGCACCTGGTGGTCGACCAGAGCACTTGATGGCCGACCAGAGCACTTGGTGGTTGACCCGGTCGACCAGGTAACCTGCTCGGCGCGTTCTGCGGAGGCACGCGAACGTCGTCGAGGTCGCAGTGACGAAGGCGACTTCGGGCTGGTATCCCGAAATCAAAATGGCTCAACAGGCGCAGACAACAGTCGACGGATGCACAATAGTGCAAGGCAGGCCAATCGTCTGCGCGCACCTGCGAGCGTACGCACTGCTGCCATCTACGGGTGCAACGCTGGACAGCCGCACTGCTGCAGCGTAGGCACGCCGTCGACCTGCAGTGTTGGCAGGTTGCCTTTCTGCTGTCCTGGCGTAACTCCTCTACGCAACGCTGGCAGGCGGTCGACCGAGATGTGCTGGCGGTCGACCAGGCTAGCTGCAGAGTTGTTAGGTGCCTGATGTAGTAATTTTTGTCATTCCTTGTTCAATCATTCTGTAATTCCATCTTTGCCTAGTGAACCTTTGCCGATTTCTCCCGTGAATGCGCAAGCGCTAAGGAACTAAGCAAAGCTACGATCACTCCTAGTAGTTCGTACCAAACCCCCCCCGTAGTCTAGCTCACTACCTTGTAAAGTAATTCTCCGCAAGTGTCGCGCTTACTGTTGGTACCAACTACATGGGTAAGTAACCCGCTTAATCTTGGTACCACCCATATGGGCAAGTAACGTACTTACTCTTGGTACCAATAATATGGGTAGTAACATACTCACAGTTGGTATAAAAAATATGGGTAAGTAACGCCCTTACTCTTGGTACCAACCATATAGGTAAATAACACGCCTACTCTTGGTACCATCCACATGGGTTAGTAACTCACTTATATTTAGCACCAACAAAATGGGTATGTAACACGCTTACTCCTGGTAACAACCACACGGGTAAGTAACGCGCTTACTCTTGGTACCAACCATATAGGCAAGTAACGTACTCAATCTTGGTACGAACCACATGGGTAAGCAACGCACTTACACTTGGTAACAACATTACGGGTAAGTAATGCGCTTATTCTTGGTACCAACCTTATGGGTAAGTTTTACTTCTACTCTTGGTACCATCCAGATCGGTAAATAACACACTTACTATTGGTACCAACCACATGTATAAGCAACCGCTTACACTTGATACCAACCATATGGGTAAGTAACGCGCTTATTTTTTGTACCAACCACATGGATAAATAACGCACTTACTCTTGGTACCAACCATATAAGTAAGTGGCGCGCAAACTCTTGGTACCAATCATAAGGGCTAATAACATTCTTACTCTTGGTACCAACCACATGTATAAGTAATCACTTACACTTGGTACAAACGATATGGGCAAGTAACACGCTTATTATTGGTACTAACCATGTGCGTAAATAGCGCGTTTACTCATAGTAACAACCACATGGATAAGCAACGCACTTACTCTTGGTACCAACTATATGCGTAAGTAACGCATTTACACTTGCTACCACCAATATGGGTAAGAACCACGTTTACTCATAGAACCACATGGGTAAATAGCCGACTTACTCTTGGTATTAACCACATAGGTAACTAACACGCTTATTCTTGGTACCAAGCATATGGGTAAGTAATACGCTAAGTCTTGGTTCTAACCATATGGGTAAGTATCGCACTAACACTTTGTACCAACCACTAAGAAACGCGCTTACATCTGGTACCAACCATATAGGTAAGTAATGCCCTTTCTCTTGATACCAACCACATGTGTAGGTAACGATACTTTTGGTACTGGCCATATGGGTAAATAACACACTTAATCTTAGTACCAACCATATCGTAAGTAATGCACTTACTCTTGATACCAGCCGTATGAGTCAGTAACACATATATTCTTTATACCAACATATGGGTAAGTAACACACTCACTCCTATTAGTACTACCAATATCAGTACGTAACGCACCTACTCTTGGTACCAACCACATGGGTAAGCAAATCACATACTCTTCGTCATACATATGGGTAGGTAATGCAGATGGTTACTGTACAACGGTCGGGAGCTAGACTACACGGGAAGAGACGGGTTCTAGTAGTGATTGTAGCTTTGCTTGCGTTCCTTAGCACTTGCGAGTTCCACTAGCAAAGTTGGGATTACAGAATGGTTGTAAAAGCAATGACAAGAATGACTTCATGAGGGCCTAACAACCTATCAGGTAAGTTGGTCGACCACCAGGCAGCACGGTCAACGGTTTGCCATCGTTGCGTAGAGGCACCGCGCCAGCGTTGCAGAAGAGCGACTTGCCAGCAGAGCAAGTCCGCGGCTTGCCAACGGTGCACCAAGGCGGTCTGCGAACGTTGCATCCGCAGGTGACAGCGCAGGTGCGGTGCGCACGTGGCGACGGTGCGGTACCCACTTTGCAAGTGCGCGTCGGCGGTCGAGCATGTCCTCTAACATCGAGTAGGTGCTACGTGGCGACGATTGGGCCTGATGCTCCAAGTTGACCTCGGGATACCAGCCCGAGGTCGCCTTCGCGATCGTAGCCTCAACGATGGTCGTGTGGCCCCGCAGATCCTCTTCGAGGTAACCTGGTCGACAGGGTCGAGCACCCAGTGCCCAGGTCGACGACCTCTCTCGTCGACCAAAGTTTCCATCGATAGCCGCCCAGGTCGACGGGCCCCTCCATCGACCAACACGGTTGATTGCAGCTGTTGAGTATTTGGCCAGGTGCACTTGGCGGATTGCAACGGAGCACCGGTTGAAAGCAGTAAAGTCCAACGCCCTCGTCAAGAAGTCGGCCGACTGCTCGGTGGTCCGAATGTACCACTGTACGAACATCCCGCGCTTCACCATTTTTTGCAGCCAGGCGTAGCGCCGCTCCATATGCTTAAGGTTGCCCTGCAGCCCGTAGCCGTCGGCGACCGTAATGGCCGACTTGATGTCCACCAGGAGGACAGGCGGCGTCCCAGCATCGAGCAGCTTGAACTCTGCAAGGAGGAAGCGCAGTTGGCGTCCCTCCTTGCTGGCCTCGGTGGCCGCCACGTACTCCGACCCGGTCGATGAAAGGGTCGCGCACTTGATGCGCTGGCTCGACCAGGAGACGGCGGCCCCACCGAAGACAAACACATAGCCACTCGTGCTCGTCCGATCGACTCGGTGCTGGTCACTTGCCTCGTCGGCGTCCACGTAGCCGACCAACTTCAGCGAGTCTGGCCCACAGTCGAACTCTAGGGCGATCTCACGGGTGTCGGCGAAATAGGCGAGGCACGGTCGACCTCGCGCCAGTGCTGGTCGCTCCTTACCGTGAGACCGGTGCCCAGCTTGCTGCAGGCGAAGGCGATGTCTGGCCTCGTCGTCGCCGCCGCGAACTGCAGCAAGCCGACCTTATGCCGGTACTGCACCTCCTCGCGTGCCTGAGCATCCTCGTCGTCGAACGTCAGCTCCGCATAGCCGTCGACGAAGACCGGTGTCTTCGGGATTTGCCCGGCCTGCTCCTCGTCGATGAAACGCCTGCGCAGCTTGTCAACATATGATTGCTGGTGCAGCCACAGCTTCCTTGCTGGTCGGTCGCGCACGATCTGCAGCCCAAGATACCTCTCGACGGGGCTGATCTCGCGCAGCTTAAAGTCGGCCTCCAGCAGCTTCTTCAGCTCCTTCAGCATCGCGGTGCTGCTTCTGGCATCGAGCAGATTGTTGACGTAGAGGAGCACCCAGCAAGTCACTCCGTCATCGCCGACCTTGAAGTACAACGCCTCGTCGACCTGGCTCTCCTTTCAATCGGTGCTGTCCAGCACGTCGTTGAGCGCCTTATACCACAACAGCGGCGACTGCCCAGCCCATACAGGCTCTTCAACAGCTTGCACACTTGGCCAGTCAAATCGTCTTGGTAGTCCAGCTGGTACATGTACAACACCCTTTCGAGCTTGCTCTGAATAAAGGCATTATTCATGTCGAGCTGCATCAGGTTCAGGTCCAGAACGGCGACGATGCGGAGGAAGATCCTCGGCGTACGTCTCGTCGTAGTCTGGGCCGTACACCTGCGTGAAGGCATTGACAACCAAGAGTGCATTCTCGCGAGCAACCATGTCGCGTGCAACCATTCACAACCAGCGGTTTTTTCATGATTTTCACACCGCGCGGGCATTCGACCAGCTCCCACGTGCCCATGTCAATGAGGCTGCGGATCTCATCGTCCATGGCAGCCTTCATCGCCTTGCCCTTCAAGCTCGCCAACGCCTCCTTCACCGTCATTGTCGCGTTGTCCCTACGGTGAGCAGGGTCGGCGTGCACGTCGGGGTCGAGCTCTGGCGGGTCAACATCGGCCTCAGCTTCGTGGAGCAGCATGGTGAAGGCGGTTGTTGGCAGGCAGGCATGGAAGCTCAGCCGCTACAGCGGCTTCCGACTTCGGCATGAGCGTCGCGGTTCCAATCTCTCGACCGGAACCTGCACTACATCACTGTCGGTAGACTCCTCCCCTGTCGACAGCTCTCCTTCATCGTCTACATCCTCGTCATCGACAAGATGCTTCGTCAGCGCCTGCCTCTCGAACAGCTGCTCCCCTCTCGTCGGCCCATTTGCCGACTGCAGTTTCGTCGACAGTTCCCCTGTTGTCCCCGGCGGTGTCGTCGACCGCTCCAAGTAGTTGCGCATCCAGACACCCTGACGCAGGGTGAAGTGCATCCAGTGGTGCTGCACGCCCATGTGCAGTAGCAGCATCCGCACGGACTCGACGACCGCGCGCAACTCCCGCTCAGCCATGCCGCTCTGCTGCGGAGTGCATATCAAGTCGTGAATGATGCCCTTCCCGTCGACGTAGTTGGTGTATTCCTTCCCCACAAACTCGCCGCTGCGGGTCGTGTTGGTTGCAAATTCACATTGCACGACATCCTGCCGTCTTTTGGTATGAGTATGCGTGTGCGAATGCATTTGCGTGTGAATGGTGTGTTCGTGTGTTTGTTTGCTTTCGCAATTTTCGCTTGAAGCATTTGCAGGTACTCGCGTATTGTGCGCTTCGGCACAACATTGTACGCGCTATGAACAGTGCAAGCAGAAAGGACGAGCTCGCAAAGGAACCCAAGATGGAAGCTTTGCGGTTCAACTTACTTGATTGCGCAGATTCAGTTCTATCCAACTCGAAATTGTACTGTTTTGTTTGGTTGACTATATTGTAGCAGGGCAGGCACTATAGAGGTACAATTTAGGTGAAGGTTGGATGTTGTTTGTCTGTATCTGCATGCTACAGGGCCAGGGGAAACCAGCGGAACCAGCATTTGGCTGGTTGGGCAAAGACAAAACAGGTTCTGTTTTTAGGACCTGAACCTGGTTGTTGTTTTCCCAGGTTGGAAAAACAGAACCAGAGGTTGTTTACCAACCTGCCACCTGCTGTTTTGTCCAGCCAGGTTGGTTCTGTTGCTTGGAATTATTTGGGATCATCCCTGGTTGTTCCCAGGTTGATTCCCAAGGTCCTTGCTAGCTAGAACTATATATTCCTTCTCTGTTTGTACCTGGATATAGTCAATTTGATTCAAGCAAATTCCTCCCTTCCTGGAATTTCGTTTCTACACGGTACGACGGCGGAATGCTACCCGAGTCAACGCTAGTACGCTAGCACTACAACGCTAGGCAAACGCTATCCGAGCCATAACTCTGTAATGGCAGAACTTTTCGCAAGGCAACTTGGTTCATTTTAAAGCTCTTGGAGCGAGCTTCGATATAGGAAATTCTCAGCTTAATCCGGTCAACGGTCTGCACGATACGCTGCGCGACGTTCAAGGTACTCTTGCTATTTTGACTAAGTCCCTCTTGATCCCTCTCTCTACAAACTCGGACCCGAGGATAGGGGCTGGTCTTGTACCAGGCACCCAAGGACCCTTGGAGGTGACCCCGAAGAGAGGTTTTAAGTTTGATTAAGTCTTGATAGCTTGAGTTTATTAGGCCCTTACACCAACAGGTCAGAGCGGAGCATCAGTACCGACTTCTTCGTCTCTCTTTAGCGACCGG
Source organism: Closterium sp. Naga37s-1 (assembly GCA_947471745.1). Classification (NCBI taxonomy): domain Eukaryota; kingdom Viridiplantae; phylum Streptophyta; class Zygnematophyceae; order Desmidiales; family Closteriaceae; genus Closterium; species Closterium sp. Naga37s-1. Next base: position 2,789,772 of record CANJKZ010000858.1, read on the forward strand.
CTCTTTTCAGCGACTAGCTTCACCCACACATACCAAGTTTGGGGATCCTTCAGCAGCAGGAAGTACAAGCTGATGTAATTGGCAGCCACCCGGAATGGCCCGCACTAGTCAATGTGCACGACAGCCCGAGCCTCCTCGGCGTCTGAGCCCTTGTTGGGGAAGGTGTGCCGCCGTAGCTTCTCGCTAACCCACGACACACACGGCAAGTCGGCCCTGGTCGACGGCTTGATGTCGAGGCCGGTGGCGACTTCATGCTTCGCTGAGCTCTTGATCGTGTCGACATCGACATGCGCAAACCTCGCATACTACCGGTCGTGGGTCGACTTCAAAGCTGAAGCCATCATCCGTAGAGCCACCACCTCGGTCGACTCCGACGATGACTTCGTTGAACAGGGGCAGAGGTCGGTGCAGAGGACGCGGCCAGTGTAGCGTGCCCGACCGAGCACCTTGCATGCATTCGACACGAGCAGCATCGCATCGCCATTATCCTGCAATTTCACCTTGCTGTCCTACGGTAGGTTTGTCTGCATTGGACCTGCTTTCCGGCCTCTCTCTGAAGAGCGACAGTGCCTTCGACGGTCTGCAGAGCACCATTGAAGCCGAGAACATGCTCCACGTCGCACCTATGTGCAATGTTGCGAAGACTTCCTTCGTTCCCACTAGGTGATCCGAGCAGCACCACCATCGGGTTTGCTTGCACAGCGGCCCCTACCGCCTTGAAGTTCTCCCGGGGTTTTGGCGAAAGCGAGAGTGTCGGCTTCACCATCGACCATCGAGCACGACGCCTCCCCGTCGCCTCGGCCCTGACTGCTGGAAGAGTCGACGTCCTTCGTAGACGACGTCTGCTTCTGATTGCGCGGCTTCTCATCTCGACATAGGCGACGGCTAGCCGACCGTCCGCGGCCTCCATTGTTGGCGTCCTCGTCGCTGTTGTCGCGGTCGGGACACTCGAAGGAAAGGTCGTTGGGGTCGCTGCAGACTCTGCATTCCCGCCATTGATCACCACCGTTTCGACTACTGTCCCTACCTGAATTTTTCTGGTCGACGTCCTTGATCTCCCACCTCCGCTACCACGTCCCCCCTGCTTCCCACGCTGCCCCTGCTGACGACTCTGTTCCGTCGGTGCAGCGTATTTCACCTGCGGAAGGAGCTCTGTAAACCATTCTGCCTTCTGCATCGCCTCATCTTTGATGATGTGGCTGGAGAGGGTGTCCTTGTCAAGCGACTCCCGCATGCCGGGCATCACCAACATACGGCGCATGAGGTTGTAGCCGCTCGGGAGACCCTTGACAACGTGCATGATGTAGGACGCCGTCGAGCAGTAAACGCTCGCCATTTACATCTCGGCACGGTAGTCCGTCGCCGACTCCTGCTCGCCCATCCGGAGGTGAGTCGTCTGCTCCTCCAGCTGTCTAATGTACAGGTCGTCCATCGCCTGGTATGTCGACAGGATGAACCGCCACGCCTTGTGGCAAGCATCCTATCGCTGTCAGCAAGGCTTCTACACCGCTGGCAAGCAGCATTTTGAGATGACCAAAAAGGTCGGCATGAGAGCGGCATGATATCGTCCATGTCCGGTATCGGGACATCGTCGTCGTCAAAACCCTTCAGCCTGGCGATCTCCAGCAGAGGCTCGATAGCCTCTCTCCTCGTGATGAGGTCCGGTCGATCTGGTCTGGCGAAATTTTGAAATAGTAACTCGCCGGTGCAATCCAGCCCGCTTCCATATGAGTCTTCAACGCAGGCCTCCCACTGCTCCGTTGGAGAGAGCGACATCATTTGTCGAAGTCGACACACGAGCTGCCAGTGACCCCCGTCGACGCCACTGTCGACCTTGATCACACCTCTCTTATTTGTGCCCTCGGTGCCGCTGACTTGTGCACGGCCGTTGACCACCTCGTGGACGCCGCCTTCGTTGCGTACCGGTCGAGGAGATGCAGGTCGGGAAGGGTGTTCTGTAAGCGCACTGATGCCCAGCTGAACCACTTCCAAGGGGAGGGTCGGCCCAGATTTGCCCACCTCGTGGCGTCTCCTCGCATCAGCCAATCGATCCATCAAGGTGTCTGCAACGCCCGCTTCCACCATGGGGTCAACCATGGCGACTAAGACGGCTACCGGCCTACGAACGACTTAGGTAAGTGCAAAAGCCGGCTCCTATACGAAGGTCGCTTGTTCGATCCACGCTCACCACACCATGCAGAGTCTCACTCTACAACGGTTAGGAGCTAGAATACGGGGGAAGACACGGGTTCTATGAGAGATCGTAACTTTGCATGCGTTCCTTAGCACTGGCAAATTTGGGACTACATATGATTATAAAAGCAATGACAAGAATAACTACATCAGAGCCTAGCAACCTCGCAAGCACCTGGTCGTCCGCCAGCGCAGCACGGTCAACGGTCTGTCAACGCTGCGTAGAGGCATCGCGAGCAGGTGCCATGTCGGCCACGTGCCAGCGATTGACATCGCGGCCTTGACGACGGTCGCGTGCCTCTGCAGACCCTCATCGAGATAACCTGGTCGACCGGGTCAACCACCAGTGCCCAGGTCGACGACCTCTCTCGTCGACCAGAACTCCCGTCGAGGACCGCCCTGGTCGATGGACCCCTCCGTCGACCAACATGGTCGACTGCAACTGACGAGCTCTATCTTTGACGGCTCCTCGACAGACTTGCGCAGGTCGACGATCACCCTCGTCGACCACACCTGTCTAACAAGGCCGCCGGCTTCCCTTCGACGGCTGCAGGTCGACCAACTTCGTCGACCTGCAAGCGTCGAACTTTGCGGATGGTCAGCCACACCAATTGCGCACACGACTACTACGTCGGCTTGCCCAAGAGAGGGCGGGGCCAACACTTCATTCCCGTCAACAAGTAACGCGCTTATCCTTAATACCAGCCATATGGGTAAATAACGCGCTTACCCTTGGTACAACCGTATCGGTAAATAATGCACTTACTGTTAGTACCGACCACGTAGATAAGGAACGCACATACTCTTAGTACCAACCGTATGGATAAGTTATACACTTACTATTAGTACCATCCAAATGGATAGGTAACGCACTTACTCTTGGTTCCAACCATCTGGATAAAAAACGCACTTACTGTTTGGTACCAGCCGTATGGGTAAGTAACGCGTCTACTCTAGGTATCAACCATAGGAATATGTAACGCATGTCCTCTTAGTACCAACCAAATGGGAAAATAACGCACTTACGCTTAGTTACATCCGTATGGATAAGTAACGTACTTATTCTTAGTACCAACCATATACGTAAGAACTTCACTTTCTTTTCTACCAACCATTTGGGTACGTAACGCACATATTTTTTATATCAACCGCATAGGTAAGTAATGCACATATTCTTGGTATCAACTATTTGGGTAAGTAACGCACATATTCTTGGAATCAATTATATTGGTAAATAACGCACTTTCTGTTGGTACGAACCATATGAGTAAGCAACGCTCTTACTGTTAGTACCAGCCATACATGGAAGTAACGCGTATATTCTTGGTATTTTTTATATGTAGAAGTAACGCACTTACTCTTGGTACCAACCATATGGGTAAATAATGCACTAACTCTTGGTACCAACAATATGGGTAAGTAAATCACATACTCTTGGTACCAACCATATGGGTAAGTAACTCCCTCTTGGTAGCAACCATATCGGTAAGTAACGCACTTACTCTGAGTACCAATGACATGGGTAAGTAATGCAGTTATATTTGGTACCAGCGTGTAACGTACTTACCTTCTGTAACAACCCTATGGGTAATTAACTCACTTAATCTTGGTACCAACCACATGGGTAAGTAAGGGACATGCTCTTGGAACCAATCATATGGATTACTAACGCTCTTATGTACCAGCCATGTGGGTAACACAGTCATTTACTCTTTGTACCAACAATATGTATAAATAACACTACTTTTTTTTTAACCAGCCATATGGGTAAGTATCACGCATAATCCTTGTACCAGCCATATGGTATAGTAACGCACTTACTCTTAAAACCAACCATATGTGTAAATAACGCACTTAAAGCGACGGTGCACATTTGCCACCCGAAACCCTAAACCCTAGCGAACTGTTACTGCAGAGGAAAAGTGTATGCACGAAATCCAAGTTTTCGCCATCCAACACTTTCGCGCTGGCAAGCCTGGTTCAAAACAAAATATTCTGAACCTCCGCCAGGCAAATCTAAACCCTCATTTTAATCTTAGTACGGATGGATAACCGTATGGATAGATAACAACAATATGGGTATGTAACGCACCTACTCTTGGAACCAACCATATGGGTAAGTAGCGAACATATTTATGATACCAACCATATGGGTCAGTAACGCACTTAGACTTGCACCATATGGATAAATAACACAGATAAATAACACAAATAACACCATATGGATAAATAACACAGATATGGAGTAGCAGCTGACGCACCTGAGGATGGGTGAGCAGAAGAAGGCGACCGACTACTGCAACCGAGCTCAGCGGCTCCTAGCCAACATGCGGATGGCCAACGTTGACTACTCGATCATGTCGTACATGACGCACATTGTCAAGCGGCTCCAGATGCCGGGCATGCGGAAGTCGCCCAACGAAGACACCCTGACCTCGCACATCATCCGGGATGAGACGATACAGGAGGCTGAGAAGTCCACAGAGCTACTACAGCATGCGATTTACGTCGCCCCAACGAAACAAGGAAGTCGACCGTGGCAGCGCGGCAAGCCTGCGGGCGGTGGTAGCGGAGGTGGGCGACTGGCCAAGGACGCCGACAAGGCGACGTCGGCCAAGGTTGGCGGTCGTGAAGGAGGAGGTCGACGGCGGGTATGCTGGCTGTGCGGCGACCCCGACCACCTCTCCTTCGAGTGCCTCGACTGTGAGGACTCCAACGACGACGACCCCAAGGGAGGCCTCGAGAGGCCGCGAGACGTCCACGTCAGGAAAGCAAACCGCACAAGGAGAAGCAGTCGACCTGTTGGGTGCAAATTCACATTGCACGACATCCTGCCGTCTGTTTGAACGAGTATGTGTGTCCGAATGCATTTAGGTGTGAATGGAATATTTGTATGTTTGCTTGCTTTCGCATTTTTTGCTGATGCATTTGCAGGTACTCGCGCAATGTGCGCTTCGGTACGACATTGTATGCACTATGAACAGTGCAAGCAGAAAGGACGAGCTCGCAATGGAACCCAAGATGGAAGCTTTGCGGTTCGGTTGAATTGATTGCGAAGATTCAGTTCTATCCAACTCGAAATTGTACTGTTTTGTTTGGTTGACTATAGTGTAGCAGGGAAGACGCTATAGGGGTACTGTTGGGTGCAAATTCACATTGCACGACATCCTGCCGTCTGTTTGTACGAGTATGCGTGTGCGAATGCATTTGCGTATGAATGGAATGTTCGTGTGTTTGTTTTCTATCGCAATTTTCGCTTGATGCATTTGCAGGTACTCGCGCAATGTGCGCTTCGGCACAACATTGTACGCGCTATGAACAGTACAAGCAGAAAGGATGAGCTCGCAAAGGAACCCAAGATGGAAGCTTTGCGGTTCAACTTACTTGATTGCGCAGATTCAGTTCTATCCAACTCGAAATTGTACTGTTTTGTTTGGTTGACTATAGTGTAGCAGGGCAGGCACCATAGAGGTACAATTTAGGTGAAGGTTGGATGTTGTTTGTCTGTATCTGCATGCTACAGGGCCAGGGGAAACTAGCAGAACCAGCATTTGGCTGGTTGGGCAAAGACAAAACAGGTTCTGTTTTTAGGACCTGAACCTGGTTGTTGTTTTTCCACGTTGGAAAAACAGAACCAGAGCTTGTTTACCAACCTACCACCTGCTGTTTTGTCCAGCCAGGTTGGTTCTGTTGCTTGGAATTATTTGGGATCATCCCTGGTTGTTCCCAGGTTGATTCCTTCTCTGTTTGTACCTGGATATAGTCAATTTGATTCAAGCGAATTCCTCCCTTGCTGGAATTTCGTTTCTATGCGGTGCAACGGCGGAATGCTACCCGAGTTAACGCTAGTACGCTAGCACTCCAACGCTAGGCAAACGCTGTACGAGCCATAACTCCGTAACGGCAGAACTTTTCGCGAGGCAACTTGGCTTATTTTAAAGCTCTTGAAGCGAGCTTCGATATAGGAAAGTCTCAGCGTAATCCGATCGACGATTAAGTCTTATTAAGTCTTAGTAGCTTGAGATTATTAGGCCCTTACACCAACAAGCTGGTATCAGAGCTGCGTTATAGTGATCATCGTTATAGGTAGCTATGGTGGGAAATACCTCGGCGGGAGCTGGTGAATCTTCAGCCCAAGATCGTAGCGGCAGCCAGGATTCTGGTGTTTCGGCGCCAAGGGGAGCGCGAACAAACCAGGGCTCGCTGATCAAGGAGGTGCTGAAAAACTTCACCGTCGAGAAGTTCAATGGTGAGGGCTATGATGATTGGGCCTGGAAAATGCAATTGTATTTCCGTCAGATCGGTTTGCTGAAACTAATGATTGGGGAGGAGCCTAGACCGAGTGACCCCGCGCTGCAGGAAGATTGGGACGAGCGCTCCTCAGCTGGCTACTATTTGATGTCACAGAGTTTGGAGCTGAACCAGCGTCACCACGTCATGCACCTGCTGCCGGAGGTTGAGTGCGGTCCGAAGGCGTGGACCGTGTTGAAGGAGCTGCACGCCCCAGAAAAACGGCGCGAGCATGGTCGCCGATTCGTCCGACAACAACCCGAAGAGCAACGGCGGTGCGGAGAAGAAGAAGGAGTGCACCGCGGGCCAGTTCTTCCATATTGGAGAGCAGGGGGAGCAAGGAGACGCCTCTGCCAAGGCTGGAGCAGAGCTGCACCCCCTGAACTATTGGGTGTTGGACACGGGCGCTGCTTGGACAATGACGCCGCGCAAGGACCTGCTGGACGACGTACGCGCTGCACCGATCAATGAGGTGTGCTCTGCCTCTGGACACGCGCTGAAGGTGGCTGGTGCGGGACGAGCTGCGTTTAAGGGAGCGGATGGCAAGCCGGTGGTGCTGCACGACGTTCTCCTCGTTCCTGATATCAAGGCCAACCTCATCTCCCTCCGTAAGCTTGCCAAGGCTGGGGTGAGCACTAGCACGGATGGGGCACGCACTTACAAGGGGCAGCTGGGCAATCGGGTGCTTTGGGATCTGCACGAAAGCAAGGACGTGTACAGATCTATGTGGCAGCTGCCGGCATTGGCGTGGCACGGTGGGGGGCAGGCTGGAGAGGGGTCTGCATCTCATGGGGAATGCAACGCCGTTGGAGGGGTTGGTGTGAAAGTGTCGGCCAGATCTGGGGAGACGGATTGGGCAACGGCACACCGACGCTTGGGGCATGTGGCAATGCCCTTGCTGAAGCAGTTGGAGAAAGATGGAGCCGTTAAGGGTCTGAAGCTGAATGGCCAGCCACCTGATGACAACTGTAAAATATGCTTGCTATCCAAATTCACCCGTTTCCCCTTCCATAGTGTGACTGGCAGGAGCAAGAAGCCTTTAGAGTTGGTCCATATGGACTTGGTCGGACCGCTGCCGGTTCAGGGGCACAAGGGGGAGCGGTACTTTCTGACCATAGTGGATGATTGGCACGGTCATCTCGCGGTGCTGCTCGCCGGGCGTGCAGATCGCCCTGAAATGGTGCCGGGAGTACCTCGACGCTGGCCACCGCGCGTGACATTCCATGAAGTCGACGTACCAGGTCATCGACGACTTATTCATCGCCCAGCTTGAGGGGCAGCTGATGTACCTGTGTATGTGCGACGAGGAGACTGCTACCGACTACTGCAACCGAGCCCGGCGAATTCTCGCCACCGGATGGCCGGCGCGCAGTATTCGACGGCGTCGTACATCACGCACGTTATGCAGGGACTCTCAAGCAGCTACAACCTCCTGAAGTGGTTGTCAATGGCGCCGAGCACGAGTGCAACGCTCAACGAGGACAACTTGAACTCCTACATCCTGCTGGACGAGGCGATGCAATAAGCTGAGCGGTCCCAGGAGCTCTTGGCGCAGGCAAACTTTGTTGCCCCGGGGAAGCAAGGTGGCCGACCGGCGCAGCGTGGGCAGCCTGGCGGCGGCGGGAGCAGCGGGTGGAAGCCGACGAAGGACACCGACAAGCAGAAATCGGCCACGGGAGAGCTGGATCTGCCACAGCCCCGACCACCTGTCCTTCGAGTGCCCCAACCGCAGCGATACTGACGACGACGACGCTAAAGGGGTGCCCCGGCCAGCCGTCGTCCCCGTCGAGGGAACAAGCCCACGCAAGGAGAAGCAGTCGACCTCGTCGACCTTGTTGGAGGACGCCGACTCCTCTACTGGCGGCAAGGGGCGCGACGACAAGGCAGGGTCGTGCTCACTGGTCGGCGTCGTGGAGCTGACCGTCTCACTGGCGCCGGAGGCCGGCGAGGACTTCCAGGCAGTGGCGGCAGCTGTGCAGGCAAACCCGGCGGTGGTACTGCTCGACAGCGGCTGCTCGCACCACCTGATGGGGACGAAGGAGGCCTTCGTCGACCTGGAGCCGAGCGGCGACATGAAGCACGTGCGCAGCTTCAATGGGGCGCTGCAGGAGGTTCAGGGCCGCGGCACTGTCGCTCTGCAACGAAAGGCCGGGAAGCAGGAGCTCATCCCTGATGGGTTTTACGTCCCAGACGTCCGAGAAAACCTGCTTTCGGCCGGCCAGCTGAAGGAGACCGGCGTGAAGCTGCAGGAGGACAGCGACGGGATGTTGCTCGTCTCGGCGGCTGGAGAGGTTCTCGGTCGGGCGACGTATACCAGGCGTGTCCTCTGTACCGACCTGCAACCCTGTGCGGCCAAGTAGCTAACACCTACATTGGAGGTGGTGGCCCTGAGGGCGATAGTCTCGGCGACGAAGGCAACGCCGGACAGGCTGCACGCGAGGCTTGCGCATGTTGGCATGGACACCAGTCAGAGCTCGACGAATCACGAGGTCGCCACCGGGCTAGATCTCAAGTCAGCGTCTGACGCCGACTCACCGTGAGTTTCTTGCGTCGGCGGGAAGCTGGCGCGGCACACCTTCCCCGACCAGGGCTCCGACGCCGACGACGTGCTGGCCGTCGTGCACATCGACCTGTGCGGGCCGTTCCGGGTGGCTGCCAAGGACGGCAGCCTGTACTTCTTGCTGATGAAGGACCGCAAGACCCGCTACCTGTGGGTTAGGCCGGTCGCCAAGAAGTCGGATGCATTGCAGGTGTTCGTGTAGTGGCTGGCGGTGGCTTTGCGGCAGACGAAGAAGTCGGTGTTGATGCTACGCTCTGACCGGGGAGGGGATTTCCTCGGGAAACAGTTCACCGACTTCGTGAACAGCAAGGGGATCATTTACGACCTGACCTGCCCGTACACCCCGTAGCAGAACGGCATGGCGGAGAGGGAGATGAGGTTTGTAATGGAGTCGATGCGAACGATGCTGTTGCACACGGGCGTGCAGCACCACTGGTGGCACCTAGCTCGGCGGCAGGCCATCTGGGTCCACAACTGCCTTGAGAGGTCGGCACTGCCGCTGGGCACGATGCTGTACCAGCTGCTGACCGGGAAGAAGCCCGACTTGTCACTGGCGCAGGTGTGGGGCTGCATGGCGCAGTTCTTGGTCTCCGAGCAGCAGCGTTGTGGGAAGCTGAAGCCAAAGGCAAGGTGGGGCCTTCACCTCGGCGTGTCGGAGGAGAGCAAAGGCTGGGAGCTCCTCGACATTGCCGAGAATCAGGTGGTCACCACGTCGGACGTGGAATTCTACAAGAGCATGTCGATGGAGGTGTGGAAGTCGGAGCACGGGCCGGCGTCGGGGCGGACACCGGTACACCCACCAACGGACACCTCAACGGCGACGCTGCCTCTGCTCGCCGAGGTCGGTGTGCATACTGGTGAGGACGCCGAGGACGTCCCCTCTCCCTGCCCCTCGCCTGCCCCTCCCCTTGTTGCCGACTTGCATGGGCTGACCCCGACGTCGGCCTCTGGCGATGAGGGAGCACTGGGGCGTCACCTGTGGCGCCGGCCCCATGCATCGTCGGTGGCCGACGTGATGCTGTGCCAGTCAGCATAGGAGCGAAGCTGACGCCAACCAGGAGGCAGCAGGTGGTGTCGCCGACTTTGGTGAAGCCGGCGAAGGAGCAGTCAGCGACCGGGCAGTCGGCAGGGGAGCCGACCACAGGCAAGAAGTCGGCTGGCACGCCGATTGAGGTGCAGCAGGACGCTGAGGACAGCGACGCCGGTGACGATGGAGGTGCAGCTGGGACCACGGCGTACAGGCCGACTTCGGAGGCCGCCTGACTTCTTCGTCCCCGCTGCCTTCACCACGGTGTACGACGTGGACGATGATGACCTGCTGTACGACGACGCCAAGGAGGATGAGGAGTTTCCGGAGCTCAACCCCGACATGCATGCCGACCCCGAGCACCGTTGGGATATCTCGACGATGACGATGAAGGAGGCGTTGGCGAGCTGGAAGGGCCCGGCGGTGAAGGCCGCCATGGACGAGGATATCCGCAGCCTAATCAACATGGGCACGTGGGAGCTGGTCAAACGCGCGCTGGGGGTGAACATCATGAAGAACCGGTGGGTGCTGACGACGAAGTACCGCATCGACGACACCGTCGAGCGCGGGAAGGCAAGGCTGGTCATGAAGGGCTCACGCAGATGTACGGCGCCGACTATGACGAGACGTTGACGCCGTTGGCAGCTACGTCACGCTGAGGATCTTCCTCAGCATCGTCGCCGTCCTCAACCTCAACCTGATGCAGCTCGACATGAAGAACGCCTTCCTGCAGAGAAAGCTCGACCGAGTGCTGTACACGTCCCAGCCGGACTACTTCAATGACGGAACCGGCCGGGTGTGCAAGCTGCTGAAGAGCCTATACGGGCTGAAGCAGTCGCCGCTGCTGTGGTACTTGGTGCTCAATGATGTGCTGGTCGGTGCCGGGTGGAAGAAGAGCCAGGTCGACGAGGCTCTGTACCTCAAGGTCGGCGACGACGGAGTGGTCTGCGGGGTGCTGGTCTACGTCGACGACCTGCTCGCCAGCAGCAGCAGCCCCGCAATACTGAAGGAGCTGAAGGGGCTGCTAGAGGCCGCCTTCGAGCTGCGCGAGATCTCGCCGGTGCAGAAGTACCTCGGGCTGGAGATTGTGCGCGACAGGTCGGCGGGGAAGCTGTGGCTGCACCAGCAGGGCTACGCCGACAAGCTGCGTAGGCGCTTTATCGACGAGGAGCAGACAGGGCGCACCCCAAAGAAGCCGGTCTCGGTCGACGCCTACGCCGAGCTCACCTTCGACGACGAGGAGGCGCAGGATCGCCAGGAGGAGGAGTACCGGCAGAAGGTCGGCTCACTGCAGTTCGCGGCAACGACGACGAGGCCAGACATGGCCTTCGCCTGCAGCAAGCTAGGGAGCGGCCTCAGGGTGAGGAGCGACCAGCACTGGCGCGAGGTCAACCGCTGCCTCGCCTACTTCGCCAACACGCGTGACACCGCACTGGAGTTCGGCGGTGGACCTGAGTCGCTGGAGCTGATCGGCTACGTGGATGCCGACTGTTAGTGTAAGGGGCCTAACAAACTCAGGCTATTAAGACGTTATCCAACTTAAAACCTCTCCTCGGGGTCACCTCCAAGGGTCCCTGGGTGCTTGGTACAAGACCAGCCCCTATCCTCGGGTCCGAGTTTGTAGAGAGAGGGATCAAGAGGGACTTAGTCAAAACAGCAAGAGTACCTTGAACGTCGCGCAGCGTGCAGTGCAGACCGTTGATCGGATAAAGCTGAGAACTCGCTATATCGAAGCTCACCCTAAGAGCTTTCAAAAGAGCCAAGTTGCCTCGCGAAAAGTTCTGCCATTGCAGAGTTACGAAATGGACAGCGTTGGCCTAGCGTTGAAGTGCTAGCGTACTAGCGTTGACTCGGTAGCATTCTGCCGTCGAACCGCGTGGATACGAAATTCCAGCAAGGAAGGAATTCGCTTGAATCAATTTGAATATATTCAGGTACAAACAGAGAAGGAATATATAGTTCTATCTAGCAAGGACCTTGGGAATCAACCTGGGAACAACCAGGGATGATCCCAAATAATTCCAAGCAACAGAACCAACCTGGCTGGACAAAACAGCAGGTGGTAGGTTGGTAAACAACCTCTGGTTCTGTTTTTCCAACCTGGGAAAACAACAACCAGGTTCAGGTCCTAAAAACAGAACCTGTTTTGTCTTTGCCCAACCAGCCAAATGCTAGTTCCGCTGGTTTCCCCTGGCTCTGTAGCATGCAGATACAGACAAACTGTTGAGTGATGCTACCATTCGCATTCACGTCTGTCTGCCTCCCATCATATGTTCGTGCGTTGCATGCGTGTTGTGAGTGTGTGCAAGAATTTGTGTTTTGTGCGGTTTGGTTTTTCTGAGTGTGTGTGTGAATGTTATTTGGCTTGAGCAGATATCTGAAGTGACTCCTCTGCTCAAGAGCTTTCCGAGGAACCAAGTATCGCTTCAATCGGAGCACGAACTAGAAAGTTACGAACGTTGGAGTTCGTATGCTTTTGATATTTGGTTGTGGTGACTATGGGAAGTTGTGGGGTTGACTCAATATGGGGTACAGACTTTTGGGGGTTGGGAAATTCGTCTTTTCTACTGTAGTTGCTGCCAAATGGTTGGGAGAAACCAAACCAGGTTGGCAAGTGTGGCCAAGTTGGGTTGAGGTGGATTGTGGAGGTTGGGATAGTGACAAAGGTCAAAGTTGGGTTGCCTATGGGGAAGGGAATTGTATGGCATGGGGTTTCCTTGGTTGGGGACTCTCTTGGGACCTTCCCTCTCGTCCTCCTTATCCCTTCCACCTGGTTTAGTGCTACTCTAATTCTCTTGTGTGAACTTGTGTGAACTTTGTGATTGAGTTAAGTTCTTATGGCAGCATACCCCCCTGTGCGCCGAAATTGATAAGTCGAGATTTACTTCACCTCTTAATACGTTTCAACTTGGGAATTGTAGCCACGGAGTAGGGCTACAACATATATGAGTTTAGTGAAGTTTAGACTGTGCACGTTTCGTCGACGGCGTTTCTTGTGAGCGCAACTATTCTGTCCAGAAATAGGGACCAACGATTTTGAGAAATTTAGGCACCTAATCTTCATAGACTCCGTCCTTAGTCTCTAAAAAGTGGTATCAGAGGTGATTAAGGACCTTGTGGGGAGTCTACTGAAGTGTGAAGACCCTCCTAGACCCACCATGGCCTGTGGGCGTGCCTAAGTGGAGTTCTGGAGGTTGGATGTGACTTCCGCTAAGGGGAAACTCTGCCGAAATTTCATTGGCGCTGACACTTGTGAAGATTGTGTGGATCTACATTGTGACCAGCAAAAGGGGGAGCTGAAACCTCTGATTGGGAGCAGAGGAGATGAATCAAGGGAGTGGAGATGCAGCTGAGAAGAGGAGTGAGCCGCCACCATCCAAGATTGAAGCTTTGGATGGCTCCAACTATGAGGAATGGAGCGGGCGGATGCGGAGCGCCTTCAAGCGCTACAAGCTGCTGAAAATTGCAATGGGAGAGGAGAAGATGCCGGGGGAAGGAGATGCCCGCGATCGGTGGATTGAGAAGAGCGCGGTGCTGTACGACCTCATCCTCCAATCGGTCAACAACGACATGTTCCAGCACATCAAGGATTTGGTGGAGTTGGATGATTCCGGACCGAAGGCATGGAAGCTGCTACGCGACGTGATTCAGCCCAACACGCTGCCGATGGTGATTGTGTTGGAGAAGGAGTTGGCTGCCCTCTCCATGAAACCGGGAGATGATGTGAAACCGGTCCTTGACAAGATCAAGGACACCTATGCGAGGATGGCAGCGGCGGGCAGCGAAGTGTCGCAGATGCAACAGTGCACCAAGATCATCTCGGTGCTCGACAACTCGTGGGACAACCTCATCCCCACCCTCAACGTTCAGCAGGACAAATGGACGCCTGAGTGGCTACGGCAGCAGATTCTGCAGGAGGACTTCCGCAGACGCCACACGGGAGGTGGTGCTGCCAACAAAACTGCTGAGGGGTATGGAGCTGCAGGAGGCAGCAGAGGAAGAGGGGGAGGGAGAGGCCGAGGCCGTGGGAGAGGCTTTGGCAGAGGGAGAGGCCGAGGTGACTACAATGAGGGGCATGGGAGCTCTGGTGGCAGGGGGAGCACCCGAATGGAGGGTGCGTGCTGGTACTGCAAGAAGGCTGGACACCCGTGGTTCAAGTGTTTCAGCCGGCCTGAGGGATGGGCCCCTCCAGGCATGAAGCCGCCAAGTGGTGAACGTGCACGCGGTGGCGCTGTGCAAGGTTCAGGTGCACAAGGTGATGGTGCACAAGGTAAAGCCCACCCTGGGATGTTCCTCATGGTTGAGGATGTGCAAGGGAGTGGGGGTGATGTGGGTTCAGTTGGGAAGGTTGTGATGCACCCCCTCACTCACTGGGTGATCGATTCAGGTTGCACGAGTCATATGACCCCACGGGCAGATTTGCTTGATGAGGTAAAACCTCCTGGGAAGATCAAGTTTGTGGCTGCCGCTTCAGGTGCTTTGCTCCCTGTGATTGGTGTTGGGAATGCCAAGGTGATGGGAGCCAATGGAGAGCTTGTGGGGCTTGGGAATGTGCTGTTGGTTGAAGGTTTGTCCGCTAACCTTCTTTCTGTGCGCCGGCTGCAGAAGAGCAAGGCTGAAGTTACCTTCGGCTTAACCAGCTGCCGTGCAAAGCTTGGGAAGTTGCTGCTGTGGAACTTGGAGGAGAAGAGCAGCTGCATCAAGGACTTGTGGCAGCTGCCCATCATCCCTTGGAAGGGGAAACCACCAGCAACGGCAAAGGCAGCGGCAGCGGCTAAAGCAACTGCGGGAGGAGAGGAGACTGCACCAACTGCTGGGGCCCTGGATGCAGTCAAGAAGGTGCAGCAGCCACAACAGCCACATGGTGAGGTGCTTGCTGGTGTGGATGCGACAGCTGCATGGGCAAAGGCTTCATCTGGGAGTGGTGAGGCTGATTGGGAGACGTGGCATGAGAGGCTGTGCCATGTGAACATTCCTATGCTGCAGAAGCTGGTAAAGGATGGGTGCTTGAAGGGGCTGGAGGTGAAGGGGGGAGCAAAGGAGATTGGGAGCTGCCCTACCTGCCTTGAGACCAAATTCACGAAGTTTCCCTTCAGCAGCAGCACAGGACCAGCCAAGGCACCACTTGAACTAGTGCACATGGATGTGGTGGGCCCCACGAGGGCCCTTTCTCTCTCGGGCAGCCGCTACTTCTTGACGATTGTGGACGACCACACGCGTGCGGTGTGGGTGTACCCTCTCAAGACTAAGGGGGAGGTGGCAGCGGCTGTTCTTAAGGAGTGGATGCCGAGAGCACAAAGGGAAAGCGGACACAAGGTGAAGGTGATCCGCACTGACAACGGAGGAGAGTTCATCGGCACTGATTTTGAGAAGGAGCTGAAGCGGAAGGGGATCCAGCATCAGCTCACAGTGCCTTACAACCCTCAGCAGAATGGCGTGGCTGAGCGGTTCAACCGGACCCTGCAGGAAGGTGCTCGCACTCTCCTTGGGCGTGCAGGGCTGCCGGATCCGTTTTGGGTGACAGCACTGCGGCAGGTCGTTGTTGTGAAGAACAGGGTGCTGGCGACTGTGGGGGACAAGCAGTGGGTCCCCTACACCAAGTGGTATGGGATTGCACCAGCTGTGAACATGCTGAGAGCCTTTGGGTGCATGGTGGTGTTTCATGTGCCTAAGGAGAAGAGGGGAAAACTGGAAGCTTCTGGGAGATGGGGTGTGCACTTGGGGCTTGCTAAGGATCACAAGGGCTGGCTGATTTGGGACTTGACCAGCCAGCAGCTGACTGTGTCAAGGGATGTGAAGTTCCTTGAGTCCTTGTACTACAAGGAGTGGAAGCAGCAGCAGCAGCAGAAGCTTCCAACGACACCGCTAATTGTCGAGGCCGATGAGGTGCAGCGGCCTTCAAGGCAAGTGGAGGTTTCTGTCTCTGAGAATGAGATCTCTGGGGTGACAGAGGATGGGGGAGAACCTGAGGTGGAGGAGCAGCAGCAGCAGCAACAGCAGCAGCAGCCGCAGCAGCAGGAGGAGCAAGGTGCTCCACAAGGTGCCGGATGTACGGCTGACCGTCCTAGGAGGGATGTGCGCCCTCCTAACAGGCTGACCTATGCAAGCCGTGGCAAGCCAAAGGTGGTAAGGGCTGGGAGTGTGGCTGAGCAGTGTGATGAGGATGAGATAGCACACTGCTACTGGGCAGCCGTCCCTGAGCCCAAGACGCTAGCTGAGGCATTGAGCGGGCCCGATGCTGAAAAGTGGAAGCAGAGTGTGAAGGAGGAGTATGATTCTCTGCTAGAGAATGAGACGTGGGAGCTGTGTGAGCTGCCACCCGGGAAGAAGGCCATTTCTTCCAAGCTGATTTTCAGGCACAAGTACGGACCTGATGGGGCGCTGACCCGCTACAAGTCAAGGCTTGTGGCTAAGGGGTTTGAGCAGACAAAGGGAAAGGACTTCAACGAGCTCTATGCTCCTGTGGGGAAAGGCACAACACTTCGGGTGTCATTGGCAATGGCAGCATACCGTGGATGGCGGGTGAAGCAGATGGACATCACCACCGCCTTCCTCAATGGGATCATTCTGGAGGAGCTGTACATGTTACAGCCTGAGGGTTTGGATGATGGGAGCGGCAGGGTGTGCAGGCTGAAGAAGGCCATCTATGGCCTGAAGCAGGCTCCTCGTGCATGGTACCACAAGTTAGAGGAGACTCTGCTGGCTGGGGGTTTCAAGAAGAGTGAGTGTGATCACAGCTTGTTCCTGCTGCAGGAGAAGGAGCAGTTTCTCATGCTCCTGGTGTATGTGGATGACATCCTGCTCTTCTCTGAGTCGTCTGCAATGATTGAGCATGTGGAGGAGATGCTGGAGATGCAGTTTAAGTGCTCCAAGATGGGAGATGTGAAGTACTATTTAGGGATGCATGTGGAGAGGGACCTTGACAAGGGAGTGTTGAGGTTGCACCAGAGAAAGTATTGTGAGGGGCTGGCTGAGAAGTATGGGCTGCAAGATGGAGGAAAGCCAGCCACCCCACTGCCTTCGGGGTTCACTGTAGAGCCCTGTGCTGATGAGGAGGTGGTGGGTGAGAGTGACAGGAAACTTTTTCATTCCATGGTTGGGGCACTCAACTATGCGGCTAACCACACACGGCCTGACATTGCCTTTGCAACATCCAGGCTTGCCAGTGTGGTTTCACGCCCCAGTCATGAGCAGCTGGAAGCGGCCAAGAGGTTGGTCCGCTATGTGAGTGCAACGGCATCAGTGGGTTTGGAGTACAGTGCTGTGAGGCAGAGGCTGCAGAGGAGTGCAGCTGATTTGAGCAAGGGGGAGATGCTCCTGACCTGCTACACTGACGCTAGCTTCAACTCGGTGAAAGCGGATGGCACCAGCATTGGAGGCTATGTGTGCCTGTTCGGAGGTGGTGCAGTGAGCTGGCGCAGTAAGAAGCAGAATGAGGTGGGGCAGTCCTCGTGTGAGACAGAGTACATGGCCCTGCATCATGGGGCAAAGGAGGTGGTGTGGCTGAGGCGTTTGTTGGAGGAGATTGGAGTTGGTCAGAGGGAGCCGACTGTGATTTTCTGTGACAATGAGTCGGCGGTGAAGCTAGCGAAGAATGCTTGTCTTCATGGGCTGACCAAACACATCAGGCCTAAGTGGCACTGGGTGAGGAGGCTCCTGGACAAGGAGGTGCGGCTGGAGATTGTGAAGACCCATCAGCAGGCGGCTGACATTCTCACCAAGCGCCTGGCTGAATCTGAGCATTGGAAGGGCATGAAGCTTGCTGGGATGAGTGTGCATTGAGGATGCATGCTTGAGCTATGGCATGTGGGATGATGGTTGGCAGCCAGAGGGGGAGTTTGTTGAGTGATGCTACCATTCGCATTCACGTCTGTCTGCCTCCCATCATATGTTCGTGCGTTGCATGCGTGTTGTGAGTGTGTGCAAGAATTTGTGTTTTGTGCGGTTTGGTTTTTCTGAGTGTGTGTGTGTATGTTATTTGGCTTGAGCAGATATCTGAAGTGACTCCTCTGCTCAAGAGCTTTCCGAGGAACCAAGTATCGCTTCAATCGGAGCACGAACTAGAAAGTTACGAACGTTGGAGTTCGTATGCTTTTGATATTTGGTTGTGGTGACTATGGGAAGTTGTGGGGTTGACTCAATATGGGGTACAGACTTTTGGGGGTTGGGAAATTCGTCTTTTCTACTGTAGTTGCTGCCAAATGGTTGGGAGAAACCAAACCAGGTTGGCAAGTGTGGCCAAGTTGGGTTGAGGTGGATTGTGGAGGTTGGGATAGTGACAAAGGTCAAAGTTGGGTTGCCTATGGGGAAGGGAATTGTATGGCATGGGGTTTCCTTGGTTGGGGACTCTCTTGGGACCTTCCCTCTCGTCCTCCTTATCCCTTCCACCTGGTTTAGTGCTACTCTAATTCTCTTGTGTGAACTTGTGTGAACTTTGTGATTGAGTTAAGTTCTTATGGCAGCATACCCCCCTGTGCGCCGAAATTGATAAGTCGAGATTTACTTCACCTCTTAATACGTTTCAACTTGGGAATTGTAGCCACGGAGTAGGGCTACAACATATATGAGTTTAGTGAAGTTTAGACTGTGCACGTTTCGTCGACGGCGTTTCTTGTGAGCGCAACTATTCTGTCCAGAAATAGGGACCAACGATTTTGAGAAATTTAGGCACCTAATCTTCATAGACTCCGTCCTTAGTCTCTAATACAAACAACATCCAACCTTCACCTAAATTGTACCCCTATAGTGCCTGCCCTGCTACACTATAGTCAACCAAACAAAACAGTACAAGTTCGAGTTGGATAGAACTGAATCTGCGCACTCAATTAAACCGAACTGCAAAGCTTCCATCTTGGGTTCCTTTGCGAGCTCGTCCTTTCTGCTTGCACTGTTCATAGCGCGTACAATGTTGTGCCGAAGCGCACATTGCGCGAGTACCTGCAAATGCATCAAGCGAAAATTGCGAAAACAAACAAACACACGAACATTCCATTCACACCCAAATGCATTCGCACATGCATGCTCGTACAAACAGACGGCAGGATGTCGTGCAATGTGAATTTGCACCCAACACACTCCCCCTCAGCCTGCCGGCTGCATTCCACATCATTCCATGCTAGTTCATGCTCATTCCACTCATGCGCACACAACGCCAATGAGGCTCATCCGCAAGCCTCTTGGTGAGGAAGTCTGCTGGCTGCTGGTGAGTCTTGATATAGATTGGATTCACGGTCCCCCTCTTCACCTCCTTACGCAGCCAGTGCCACTTGATACGCATGTGCTTGTTCAACCCATGAAGCACAGCGTTCCTGGCCATCCCAAGAGCCCCCTTGCTATCACAAAACAGCGGCGTAGCAACCTTCTGCTCCTGGCCAATCCCCTCTAACAGCCTCCTCAACCAAATCACCTCCTTCACCCCATGGAACATCGCCATGTACTCTGATTCCACAGAGGAGAGTGCCGTCTCCGTCTGCTTCTTGGACCTCCAACTAACAGGTCCTCCCCCAACTACGCAGATGTATCCTCCCACAGATGAGGAATCGTCCTTCTCAGAAGCCCAAGTAGCATCGGTAAAGCAAGTGAGAAACAGCTTGCCTTCTCCAAGCCGCTCCCCCTTCTCTTTCAGCACCTCAACCTCTTTCTGTTTCACCTGTGCAGATGCGGAGTATTGAACTCCAATGCTTGGGTGAGAGTTCAGGTACTTTACCACACGCTCAGCTGCATCCACCTGCTCCTCTGATGGATTCTGCACCACCCTAGCCAGCTGCCCAACCGAGAAAGAGATGTCGGGCCTCGTGTGAACTGCTGCATACAAGAGGCTGCCCACCACAGACTGAAATTGCTGCTGCTCCTCGGCTTCAACCCCTTCATCCTCTGCTGCCTTCACAAGCTTGAATTCTGCTGGCAGGGGAGTTGCAACCTTGCGCTCATTCTCAATCCCATACTTCTCCCCCAGCTCCTTGATGAACTTCTCCTGGTGCAGCTTCAACCACCTGTGATCCAGATCCCTCTCCACGTGCATCCCGAGGTAGTACTTTACCTCCCCAAGGGTCTTGCACTTGAAGTTCTTCATCAGCTGCTGCTGCACTTTCTGGATCTCCTTCATGCTGCTGCTGAAGAGAAGAATGTCGTCCACGTAGACCAGAAACAGCACCAGCTTCTCCCCCTCCCCCTTGAGAAAGAGGCTCTCATCACAGCTGCTGGTCCTGAATCCCATCTCCTCTAAAACAGCTGCCAACTTCTGGTACCAGCAGCGTGGCGCCTGCTTCAAGCCGTAGATGGACTTTTTCAGCTTGCACACCCTGCCCGTACCATCCTCATACCCAGGTGGCTGCGTCATGTACACATCCTCCTCTAAAATCCCATTGAGGAATGCCGTTGATATATCCATCTGAATGATAGATTTCCCACTAACGGCTGCATCTGCCAACAAAACACGGAGGGTAGGGGATTTGGCAGTGGGAGCAAAGATCTCATTGAAGTCCTGCTTCTCCTTCTGCATAAACCCCTTAGCCACCAGCCTACTCTTGTAGATGGTGACCTGTCCCTTGTCATCGGTCTTGATCCTTAGCACCCACTTGCACTGTACGGCTTTCTTCCCCTCAGGCAGCACCACCAGATCCCATGTCCCATTCTCTAACAGGCTTTGGTACTCAGCATCCCTAGAAACCAGCCACTTCTCCCTATCTGGTCCAGCTAATGCCTCCTCCATGCTTGCTGGTTCCTCTGGTGCAGGGGCAAGAAAACAGTAGGCAGGTTCATCCTCCTCATCCGGGTCATAGCCATGCGGTAGAATCAGCAATGCCTCCTCATTCCCAAGCTGCTGCTCCGCAACATCAGCTCCTGCAGTCAGCTTCATAGTGGCCATACGGGTACGTCCTGGCCTGGAGACGGGTGTCTCCCATCCCCTCATAACGACACCCTTCGGCTTCCTCCTTGATGGTAGCGCAGGAACCTTAGCTTTTCCCAGCTGCTGTTCTCCTCCGTCAGATCCAGCAGCTTCCTTGGTGCTACCAATAGTCTCTACAATATCTCCTCCACCAGCAGGTGCTTCCTGCACCTTCTCTCCATCGCCACCCTCTGCAGCTGCCTCCTCTCCCTCCTCCCATACACTAGGAGTCAGGTCCAGCTGCATGGTGATCTGCTCCATCTGCTGGGACACCTTAGTCTCCGGCTGTTTCTTCCAGCCCCCATACATCATGCCCTCAACAAACTTCACATCCCTGCTGTCAAACAACACACCCTTGGATGGTTCCCACAGCAGCCATCCCTTGCTCTCAGCAGCCAGCCCCAAATGCACACACCAGATTGCACTCGCCCCCAACTTACTTCGATACCAAACACCCTCAGCATGTCCACCGGCGGCTTCCTCCCAAGCCACCTCTCCAGCGGCACCCACAATTCATTACCAACCTTAGTTAGCACCCTGTTCCTAGCCACGGTAGCGTGCCGGACAGCATGGGGCCACATGGAATTGCCCACCCCTGATTCTATGAGCAGCGCCCTAGCTGTCTCCAGAATGGTCCGGTACGCCCGTTCTGCTACACCGTTGGACTGCGGAGAGTAAGCCGTGGTCAGCTCCCTCTGAATGCCCTGCTTCTTGAGCCAGGCCGTCGTTTCAGCTCCAAGGAACTCACCACCCCGGTCTGTCCTAATCCGCTTCACTACACACTCCGCTTGCTTCTCAACGAATGGCAGCCAATCTTCCTTTATCGTAGAGGCGGCGTGGTCCTTTTGCTTCAGCGGATACGCCCACGTGAGTCTGCTCCAATCATCCACAATGGTTAGGAAATACCGCTCCCCCTTGTGCCCTTGCACCGGCAACGGCCCCACCAGGTCCATGTGAACCAGCTCCAAAGGCTTCTTGCTCCTGCCAGTCACGCTATGAAAAGGGAAACGAGTGAATTTTGAGAGCAAACAGATTTCACAGTTGTCATCGGGTGGCTGTCCGTTCAGCTTCAAACCCTTGACTGCTCCATCCTTCTCTAGCTGCTTCAATAAGGGCATTGCCACATGCCCCAAGCGTCGGTGTGCCGTTGCCCAATCTGTCTCCCCAGATCTGGCCGACACCTTCACACCAACCCCTCCAACGGCGTTGCACTCCCCCTGGGATGCAGACCCCTCTCCAGCCTGCCCCCCACCGTGCCACGCCAACGCCGGCAGCTGCCACATGGATCTGTTCACATCCTTGCTCTCGTGCAGATCCCAAAGCACCCGATTGCCCAGCTGCCCCTTATACGTGCGTGCCCCATCCGTGCTAGTGCTCACCCCAGCCTTGGCAAGCTTACGGAGGGAGATGAGGTTGGCCTTGAGATCAGGAACGAGGAGAACGTCGTGCAGCACCACCGGCTTGCCATCCGCTCCCTTGAATGCAGCTCGTCCCGCACCAGCCACCTTCAGCGCGTGTCCAGAGGCAGAGCACACCTCATTGATCGGTGCAGCTCGTACGTCATCAAGCAGCTCCTTGCGCGGCGTCATCGTCCAAGCAGCGCCTGTGTCCAACACCCAATAGTCAAGGGGATGCAGCTCTGCTCCAACCTTGGCAGAGGCGTCTCCTTGCTCCCCCTGCTCTCCAATATGGAAGAACTGGCCTGCGGTGCGCTCCTTCTTCTTCTCTGCACTGCCGTTGCTCTTCGGGTTGTTGTCGGACGAATCGGCGACCATGTTCGCGCCGTTTTTCTGGTTCCTCCGCGCGCCGCCATCCTGGTGACGATTCTGGGGGGTCCATCCATCGGTTTCTTATAGCACAAAAACCAGGGGTGCCCCTCCTTCTCACAATACCAGCAACTCCCTTTCATTTTGCCACCAGCACCCGACTTGCCCCCACGTCCAGATTTTGCACCGCGACCCCAACCGGTACCTCCTTGTTGGTCGTTGGAGTCGTCGTCCTTCTTTGCACCGCGTCCAGCACCACCAAAGCCACGTCCTCTGCCACGTCGGCTCCCTTGCATCCCGTAGCCGCTGCTGCCGTCGTCTCCACCCCTCAGTTGGCGGCGACGGAAGTCCTCCTCCAGAATCTTCGTCCGCACCCACTCGAGCGTCCACAAGCTCTGGTTCTGCGGCAGGCTCAATCAGCTCGTGAATTGAAGCCACGATTCTGTTGGTGTAAGGGCCTTCTAAACTCAGGCTATTAAGACGTTATCCAACTTAAAACCTCTCCTCGGGGTCACCTCCAAGGGTCCCTGGGTGCTTGGTACAAGACCAGCCCCTATCCTCGGGTCCGAGTTTGTAGAGAGAGGGATCAAGAGGGACTTAGTCAAAACAGCAAGAGTACCTTGAATGTCGCACAGCGTGTCGTGCAGACCGTCGATCGGATTAAGCTGAGATCTTGCTATATCGAAGCTCACTCTAAGAGCTTTCAAAAGAGCCAAGTTGCCTCGCGAAAAGTTCTGCCATTGCAGAGTTACGAAATGGATAGCGTTTGCCTAGCGTTGGAGTGCTAGCATACTAGCGTTGACTCGGTAGCATTCTGCCGTCGAATCGCGTGGATACAAAATTCCAGCAAGGAAGGAATTCGCTTGAATCAATTTGAATATTTTCAGGTACAAACAGAGAAGGAATATATAGTTCTAGCTAGCAAGGACCTTGGGAATCAACCTGGGAACAACCAGGGATGATCCCAAATAATTCCAAGCAACAGAACCAACCTGGCTGGACAAAACAGCAGATGGTAGGTTGGTAAACAACCACTGGTTCTGTTTTTCCAACCTGGGAAAACAACAACCAGGTTCAGGTCCTAAAAACAGAACCTGTTTTGTCTTTGCCCAACCAGCCAAATGCTGGTTCCAATGGTTTCCCCTGGCCCTGTAGCATGCAGATACAGACAAACAACATCCAACCTTCACCTAAATTGTACCCCTATAGTGCCTGCCCTGCTACACTATAGTCAACCAAACAAAACAGTACAAGTTCGAGTTGGATAGAACTGAATCTGCGCACTCAATTAAACCGAACTGCAAAGCTTCCATCTTGGGTTCCTTTGCGAGCTCGTCCTTTCTGCTTGCACTGTTCATAGCGCGTACAATGTTGTGCCGAAGCGCACATTGCGCGAGTACTGCAAATGCATCAAGCGAAAATTGCGAAAACAAACAAACACACGAACATTCCATTCACACCTAAATGCATTCGCACACGCATACTCGTACAAACAGACGACAGGATGTCGTGCAATGTGAATTTGCACCCAACACACTCCCCCTCAGCCTGCCGGCTGCATTCCACATCATTCCATGCTAGTTCATGCTCATTCCACTCATGCGGACACAACGCCAATGAGGCTCATCCGCAAGCCTCTTGGTGAGGAAGTCTGCTGGCTGCTGGTGAGTCTTGATATAGATTGGATTCACGGTCCCCCTCTTCACCTCCTTACGCAGCCAGTGCCACTTGATACGCACGTGCTTGTTCAGTCCATGAAGCACTGCGTTCCTGGCCATCCCAAGAGCCCCCTTGCTATCACAAAACAGCAGCGTAGCAACCTTCTGCTCCTGGCCAATCTCCTCTAACAGCCTCCTCAGCCAAATCACCTCCTTCACCCCATGGAACATTGCCATGTACTCTGATTCAACAGAGGAGAGTGCCGTCTCCGTCTGCTTCTTGGACCTCCAACTAACAGGTCCTCCCCCAACTACGCAGATGTATCCCCCCACAGATGAGGAATCGTCCTTCTCAGAAGCCCACGTAGCATCGGTAAAGCAAGTGAGAAACAGCTTGCCTTCTCCAAGCCGCTCCCCCTTCTCTTTCAGCACCTCAACCCCTTTCTGCTTCACCTGTGCAGATGCGGAGTATTGAACTCCAATGCTTGGGTGAGAGTTCAGGTACTTCACCACACGCTCAGCTGCATCCACCTGCTCCTCTGATGGATTCTGCACCACCCTAGCCAGCTGCCCAACCGAGAAAGAGATGTCGGGCCTTGTGTGAACTGCTGCATACAAGAGGCTGCCCACCAAGGACTGAAATTGCTGCTGCTCCTCGGCTTCAACCCCTTCATCCTCTGCTGCCTTCACAAGCTTGAATCCTGCTGGCAGGGGAGTTGCAACCTTGCGCTCATTCTCAATCCCATACTTCTCCCCCAGCTCCTTGATGAACTTCTCCTGGTGCAGCTTCAACCACCTGTGATCCAGATCCCTCTCCACGTGCATCCCAAGGTAGTACTTTACCTCCCCAAGGGTCTTGCACTTGAAGTTCTTCATCAGCTGCTGCTGCACTTTCTGGATCTCCTTCATGCTGCTGCTGAAGAGAAGAATGTCGTCCACGTAGACCAGAAACAGCGCCAGATTCTCCCCCTCCCCCTTGAGAAAGAGGCTCTCATCACAGCTGCTGGTCCTGAATCCCATCTCCTCTAAAACAGCTGCCAACTTCTGGTACCAGCAGCGTGGCGCCTGCTTCAAGCCGTAGATGGACTTTTTCAGCTTGCACACCCTGCCCGTACCATCCTCATACCCAGGCGGCTGCGTCATGTACACATCCTCCTCTAAAATCCCATTGAGGAATGCCGTTGATATATCCATCTGAATGATGGATTTCCCACTAACGGCTGCATCTGCCAACAAGACACGGAGGGTAAGGGGTTTGGCAGTGGGAGCAAAGATCTCATTGAAGTCCTGCTTCTCCTTCTGCATAAACCCCTTAGCCACCAGCCTACTCTTGTAGATGGTGACCTGTTCCTTGTCATCGGTCTTGATCCTTAGCACCCACTTGCACTGTACGGCTTTCTTCCCCTCAGGCAGCACCACCAGATCCCATGTCCCATTCTCTAGCAAGCTTTGGTACTCAGCATCCCTAGAGACCAGCCACTTCTCCTTATCTGGTCCAGCTAATGCCTCCTCCATGCTTGCTGGTTTCTCTGGTGCAGGGGCAAGAAAACAGTAGGCAGGTTCATCCTCCTCATCCGGGTCATATCCATGCGGTAGAATCAGCAATGCCTCCTCATTCCCAAGCTGCTGCTCTGCAACATCAGCTCCTGCAGTCAGCTTCATAGTGGCCATACGGGTACGTCCTGGCCTGGAGACGGGTGTCTCCCATCCCCTCATAACGACACCCTTCGGCTTCCTCCTTGATGGTAGCGCAGGAACCGTAGCTTTTCCCAGCTGCTGTTCTCCTCCCTCAGATCCAGCAGCTTCCTTGGTGCTATCACTAGTCTCCACATCATGTCCTCCACCACCAGGTGCCTCCTGCACCTTCTCTCCATCACCAGCCTCTGCAGCTGCCTCCTCTCCCTCCTCCCATACACTAGGAGTCAGGTCCAGCTGCATGGTGATCTGCTCCATCTGCTGGGACACCTTTGTCTCCGGCTGTTTCTTCCAGCCCCCATACATCATGCCCTCAACAAACTTCACATCCCTGCTGTCAAACAACACACCCTTGGATGGTTCCCACAGCAGCCATCCCTTGCTCTCAGCAGCCAGCCCCAAATGCACACACCAGATTGCACTCGCCCCCAACTTACTTCGATACTTCTTGGGGACGTGGGCGACTGCCATGCAACCAAACACCCTCAGCATGTCCACCGGCGGCTTCCTCCCAAGCCACCTCTCCAGCGGCACCCACGATTCATTACCAACCTTAGTGAGCACCCTGTTCCTAGCCACGGTAGCGTGCCGGACAGCATGGGGCCACATGGAATTGCCCACCCCTGATTCTATGAGCAGCGCCTTAGCTGTCTCCAGAATGGTCCGGTTCGCCCGTTCTGCTACACCGTTGGACTGCGGAGAGTAAGCTGTGGTCAGCTCCCTCTGAATGCCCTGCTTCTTGAGCCAGGCCGTCGTTTCAGCTCCAAGGAACTCACCACCCCGGTCTGTCCTAATCCGCTTCACTACACACTCCGCTTGCTTCTCAACGAATGGCAGCCAATCTTCATTTATCGTAGAGACGGCGTGGTCCTTTTGCTTCAGCGGATACGCCCACATGAGTCTGCTCCAATCATCCACAATGGTTAGGAAATACCGCTCCCCCTTGTGCCCTTGCACCGGCAGCGGCCCCACCAGGTCCATGTGAACCAGCTCCAAAGGCTTCTTGCTCCTGCCAGTCACGCTATGAAAAGGGAAACGAGTGAATTTTGAGAGCAAACAGATTTCACAGTTGTCATCGGGTGGCTGTCCGTTCAGCTTCAAACCCTTGACTGCTCCATCCTTCTCTAGCTGCTTCAATAAGGGCATTGCCACATGCCCCAAGCGTCGGTGTGCCGTTGCCCAATCTGTCTCCCCAGATCTGGCCGACACCTTCACACCAACCCCTCCAACGGCGTTGCACTCCCCCTGGGATGCAGACCCCTCTCCAGCCTGCCCCCCACCGTGCCACGCCAACGCCGGCAGCTGCCACATGGATCTGTACACGTCGTTGCTCTCGTGCAGATCCCAAAGCACCCGATTTCCCAGCTGCCCCTTGTACGTGCGTGCCCCATCCGTGCTAGTGCTCACCCCAGCCTTGGCAAGCTTACGGAGGGAGATGAGGTTGGCCTTGAGATCAGGAACAAGGAGAACGTCGTGCAGCACCACCGGCTTGCCATCCGCTCCCTTGAATGCAGCTCGTCCCGCACCAGCCACCTTCAGCGCATGTCCAGAAGCAGAGCACACCTCATTGA
Source organism: Closterium sp. Naga37s-1 (assembly GCA_947471745.1). NCBI lineage: Eukaryota > Viridiplantae > Streptophyta > Zygnematophyceae > Desmidiales > Closteriaceae > Closterium > Closterium sp. Naga37s-1. The sequence continues at coordinate 2,817,420 of CANJKZ010000858.1, forward strand.
TCGGTGCAGCTCGTACGTCATCAAGCAGCTCCTTGCGCGGCGTCATCGTCCAAGCAGCGCCCATGTCCAACACCCAATAGTCTAGGGGATGCAGCTCTGCTCCAACCTTTGCAGAGGCGTCTCCTTGCTCCCCCTGCTCTCCAATATGGAAGAACTGGCCTGCGGTGCGCTCCTTCTTCTTCTCTGCACCGCCGTTGCTCTTCGGGTTGTTGTCGGACGAATCGGCGACCATGTTCGCGCCGTTTTTCTGGTTCCTCCGCGCGCCGCCATCCTGGTGACGATTCTGGGGGGTCCATCCATCGGGTTTCTTATAACACAAAAACCAGGGGTGCCCCTCCTTCTCACAATACCAGCAACTCCCTTTCATTTTGCCACCAGCACCCGACTTGCCCCCACGTCCAGATTTCGCACCGCGACCCCAACCGGTACCTCCTTGTTGGTCGTTGGAGTCGTCGTCCTTCTTTGCACCGCGTCCAGCACCACCGAAGCCACGTCCTCTGCCACGTCGGCTCCCTTGCATCCCGTAGCCGCTGCTGCCGTCGTTTCCACCCCTCAGTTGGCGGCGACGGAAGTCCTCCTCCAGAATCTTCGTCCGCACCCACTCGAGCGTCCACAAGCTCTGGTTCTGCGGCAGGCTCAATCCGCTCGTGAATTGAAGCCACGATTCCGGCAGCAGCGATAGCATCTTCAAGCACTTGGTCTGCTCCGGGTAGGTGATTCCTGCGGTCGCCAACTTCGCGTAGACGTCACGCATTTTGTCCAAAACAGGTTGCACCGGCTCTCCCTCGCTCAAGCGCAACGAGGACAGCTCCCTCTCCAGCATCAACGTTGCGACAACGGAGGTCGGGGCGTGCAGCTCCTTCAACACGGTCCACGCCTTCGGACCGCAATCAACCTCCGGCAGCAGGTGCATGACGTGGTGACGCTGGTTCAGCTCCAAACTCTGTGACATCAAGTAGTAGCCAACCGAGGCGCGCTCGTCCCAATCTTCCTGCAGCGCAGGGTCACTCGGTCTAGGCTCCTCCCCAATCATTAGTTTCAACAAACCAATCTGACGGAAGTAAAGTTGCATTTTCCATGCCCAATCATCATAGCCCTCACCATTGAACTTCTCGACGGTGAAGTTCTTCAGCACCTCCTTGATCAGCGAGCCCTGGTTTGTTCGCGCTCCCCTTGGCGCCGAAACACCAGAATCCTGGCTGCCGCTACGATCTTGGGCTGAAGATTCACCAGCTCCCGCCGAGGTATTTCCCGCCATAGCTACCTATAACGAGGATCACTATAACGCAGCTCTGATACCAGCTTGTTAGTGTAAGGGGCCTAATAAACTCAGGCTATTAAGACGTTATCCAACTTAAAACCTCTCCTCGGGGTCACCTCCAAGGGTCCCTGGGTGCTTGGTACAAGACCAGCCCCTATCCTCGGGTCCGAGTTTGTAGAGAGAGGGATCAAGAGGGACTTAGTCAAAACAGCAAGAGTACCTTGAACGTCGCGCAGCGTGCAGTGCAGACCGTCGATCGGATTAAGCTGAGAACTCGCTATATCGAAGCTCACCCTAAGAGCTTTCAAAAGAGCCAAGTTGCCTCGCGAAAAGTTCTGCCATTGCAGAGTTACGAAATGGACAGCGTTGGCCTAGCGTTGAAGTGCTAGCGTACTAGCGTTGACTCGGTAGCATTCTGCCGTCGAACCGCGTGGATACGAAATTCCAGCAAGGAAGGAATTCGCTTGAATCAATTTGAATATATTCAGGTACAAACAGAGAAGGAATATATAGTTCTATCTAGCAAGGACCTTGGGAATCAACCTGGGAACAACCAGGGATGATCCCAAATAATTCCAAGCAACAGAACCATCCTGGCTGGACAAAACAGCAGGTGGTAGGTTGGTAAACAACCTCTGGTTCTGTTTTTCCAACCTGGGAAAACAACAACCAGGTTCAGGTCCTCAAAACAGAACCTGTTTTGTCTTTGCCCAACCAGCCAAATGCTAGTTCCGCTGGTTTCCCCTGGCCCTGTAGCATGCAGATACAGACAAACAACATCCAACCTTCACCTAAATTGTACCCCTATAGTGCCTGCCCTGCTACACTATAGTCAACCAAACAAAACAGTACAAGTTCGAGTTGGATAGAACTGAATCTGCGCACTCAATTAAACCGAACTGCAAAGCTTCCATCTTGGGTTCCTTTGCGAGCTCGTCCTTTCTGCTTGCACTGTTCATAGCGCGTACAATGTTGTGCCGAAGCGCACATTGCGCGAGTACCTGCAAATGCATCAAGCGAAAATTGCGAAAACAAACAAACACACGAACATTCCATTCACACCCAAATGCATTCGCACACGCATGCTCGTACAAACAGACGGCAGGATGTCGTGCAATGTGAATTTGCACCCAACACCGACGACGCCGGTGACAAGCAGAACTGGACGAGCACGGGCGGCTATGTGTTCGTCTACGGAGGGGCCGCAGTCTCCTGGTCGAGCCAGCGCATCAAGTGCGCGACGTTGTCATTGACCGAGTCGGAGTACGTGGCGGCCACGGAAGCCGGCAAGGAGGGACGTCGTCTTCGCTTCCTCCTCGCAGAGTTCCGGCAGCTGGATGCCAGGAAGCCGACCGTTCCCGGGTGGACAACAAGTCGGCCATCACGGTCGCCGAGGGCATGGGGTTGACGGGCAACCTCAAGCACATGGAGCGGCGACAGGCCTGGCTGCAGCACATGGTGAGGCGCGGGAAGTTCTCGCTGAGGTACATCCCGACCACCGAGCAGCCGGCCGACTTCCTGACGAAGGCGCTGCACTATCCGGCCTTCAACCGGTGCTCCGTCGGCCAGGTGCGCTTGGCCGACATGGGCGACGAAGATGACGACGTGCAGCAGTAGGTGCCATGCCCTCTTGCATGGCTGGTGCGGTGGACGACGTGCTGTGTGTTGTACACGTCGACGAGCTATTCTATGAAGAGTACTGCCATGTGGGCTGGGGGTCCAAGCGTGAACGCGGCAGGGGAGTGTCGACGGGGGTTATGTGTTGGCCCCTTCCTCGCTTGGGTGTAGCCGACTTCGTGGTCGGGTATGAGGGGAGCAGCCGACCTGCAGCAGAGGGCGAGCTGGTTGGCGCCGACTTCAGGGAGGTCGACCTATGAAGTCGACCTACGGAGGGCGTTGACTTAGTGACGCCAACTTGGGGCAGCCGACATGGGTGGTCGGCTAACAGGCCTGCTGGGTCGACTTGGTGGTTGGTCGACCAAGCATTATGTCGACCTGGTGGTCGACCTGACTTGGTGGTTGACGGAGGAGGGGCTGACATTGACCACAACCATGACGCCGAGCAGCTGGGCATCGGGTAGCAGGGCGCCAACTTGGTGACACCGACTTCGGGGTTGCCGACTTGGGTGGTCGGCTGATAACGGTGCTGGTCGACGTCGAGCTGGTCGACCAGGAGTGCTGGTCGACGTGGAGCTGGTCGACCAGGAGTACGTCGACTTGGAGCTAGCCAACCAAAGGTGTGGTCGACCTGGTGAGGTCGGGTAGAGGTGGCAGTCGACTTGGGAGGACGACGGGCACATACAGGAGCAGCAGGTCGAGAAGGCTCTGTACTTCAAGGTCGGCAACGACGGAGTTGCCTGTTGGGTGCTGGTCTACGTCGACGACCTGCTCGCCGCCAACAGCAGCCCCGCAATGCTGAAGGAGCTGAAGGAGCTTATGGAGGCCGCCTTCGAGCTGCGCGAGATCTCGCCAGTGCAGAAGTACCTCGGGCTGGAGATCGTGCGCGACAGGTCGGCTGGGAAGCTATAGCTGCACCAGCAGGGCTATGTTGACAAGCTGCGTAGGCGCTTCATCGACAACGAACAGATCGGGCGCACCCCAAAGACGCCGGTCTTGGTTGACGCCTACGCCGAGCTCACCTTCGACGACGAGGAGGCGCAGGAATGCCAGGAGGAGGAGTACCGGCAGAAGGTCGGCTCGCTGCAGTTCGCGGCGACGACGACGAGGCCGGATATCGCCTTTGCCTACAGCAAGCTGGGGAGCGGCCTCACGGTGAGGAGCGACCAGCACAGGCGCGAGGTCGACCGCTGCCTCGCCTACCTCGCCAACTCACGAGATACCGCCCTGGAGTTCGGCGGTGGACCAGAGTCGCTGGAGCTGGTCGGCTATGTGGACGCCGACGACGCAGGTGATAAGCAAAACAGGACGAGCACGGGCTGCTATGAGTTTGTCTACGGAGAGGCCATGGTCTCCTGGTCGAGCCAGCGCATCAAGTGCGTGACATTATCGGCGACCGAGTCGGAGTACGTGGCGGCCAGGCCACTGAAGCCGGCAAGGAGGGACGCCGCCTTCGCTTCCTCCTCGCAAAGTTCCGGCAGCTGGACGTCGAGAAGCCGACTTGCCTGCGAGTGGACAAGTCGGCCATCACGGTCGCCGAGGGCGTGGGGTTGACGGGCAACCTCAAACTCCTGGAGCGGCGACAAGCCTCGCTGCAGCACATGGTGAAGCGAGGGAAGTTATCGCTGAGGTACATCCCGACCGCTGAGCAGCCGGCCGACTTCCTGACGAAGGCGCTGCACTATCCGGCCTTTAACCGGTGCTCTGTTGCAATCGGCCAAGTGCGCCTGGCCGACGTGGGCGACGGCGACAACGACGTGCAGCAGTAGGTGCCATGCCCTCTTGCATGGCTGGTGCGGTGATCGGCGTGCTGTGTGTTGTGTGCACGCCGCTGAGTTTTTCTCCGAGCAGTGCTGCCGTGTTGGATAGGGGAGCCCAAGAGTGAACGCGGCAGGGGAGTGTCAAGAGGAGTGTTGTGTGGCCCCGTCCTCGCTTGGGCGGAGCCGACCTCGTGGTCGGATATGCAGGGGTTGCAGCCGACCTGTAGTAGTGGGCACGGGGGCCACTGCAAGAGCGCCGAGCTGGAGGGCGCCTAGCTGGAGGCGCCGAGCAAGAGAACGCCGTCCTGGACGCCTGGTTGGCGTCCAGGACGCCTGGACGGCGTCTTGGAAACCTGGACGCCAACTTGTGCGTCGTCACGGCTACCCGGACGCCGGGTCGATGTCGTGGGCGTCTGCACGGCGTCCTAGGAGGCCAGACACCGACCTTGGCGTCTGGTCGACGTCCCAGGAGGCTGGACGCTGCCGTGGACGTTTGCAAGGCGTCCTGGGCATCTGGACCCCGACCTGGGGGTTCGGACGGTGTCCTTGGCGCCTCGACGCCGGACTGGGGACGCCGGGCATGTGTGGCCACGGACTGCGCTGGTCGACCAGGTGTAGTTGCCCGGTCGACCGGGATACCCGGGCGACATGCGAGTGTCGCCGGGGTGGAGTCTGCGAGGCCGACCTCGGGGGTGGTATCCAAAGATCGACGTGGCTGGTGGGCACAGTCGCTGGCGTGGAGTCTGCCAGGCGTCTGCGCTGTGCTTGTGACAAGGTGTGGAGCGCCAACCAGCTGCGTGCACCTGCGAAGCAGGTGCACCGTTGACCTGCGGGTGCAACGCTGTGCAGCCGACTTGCTGCAGCGTTGGCACATCATGGACTTGCAACGTTGGCGCATCGCTACTCTGCAACGCTGGAGCGGTGAGAGCGCGCTGCGCTGGAGCGCGGTCGACCATGCTGGGCTGGAGATCGACCAGCAGCCTAGCTAGCTCTAATGTAGTATGTGTTGCCAATGTTGTTGCTATCATTGTTGTCAATCTATGCTAGTGAAACTCTTGCAAAATCTCCCCGTGAATGTGCGAGCAGTAAACACATAAGCAGACGACTAAGGAACGCAGAGATCACACGAGCACCCGTGCCCAGCCCGCAGCCTAGCTCCTGTTGCTAAAGTTATCTCCGCAGGAATGACTTGGCCTAAATAACAATAGTATCTTGTACGTCTCGCAGCGTGTTGTGCAGACTGTCGATCGGATTAAGTCGAGAATTTCCTATATCGAAGATCGCTCCAATAACTTTTAAATGAGCCAAGTTGCCTCGCGAAAAGTTTGACCATTACAGAGTTATAGCTCGGACAGCGTTGGCCTAGCGTCTTAGTGCTAGCGTATCAGCATTGACTTTATCGCGTCGTACCGCGTAGAAACGAAATTCCAGGAGGGAGGAATTCACTTGAACCAAATTGACTATATCCAGCTACAACCAGAGAAGGAAAAAATAGTTCTAGTTAGCAAGGACCTTGGGAATCAACCTGGGAACAACCAGAGATGATCCCAAATAAATTCCAAGTAACAGAACCAACCTGGCTGGACAAAACAGCAGGTGGTAGGTTGGTGAACAACCTCTGGTTCTGTTTTTCCAACCTGGGAAAATAACAACCAGGTTCAGGTCCTGAAAAAGTAACCCGTTTTGTCTTTGCCCAACCAGCCAAATGCTGGTTCCGCTGGTTTCCCCTGGCCCTGTAGCATGCAAATACAGACAAACAACATCCAACCTTCACCTAGATTGTACCCCTATAGTGCGTGCCCTACTACACTATAGTCAACCAAACTATACAGTACAATTTCGAGTTGGATAGAACTGAATCTAAACCAAATTGCAAAGCTTCCATCTTGGGTGCCCTGCTTCTTGAGCCAGGTTGTTTTCTCAGCTCCAAAAACTCACCACCCCGGTCTGTCTTAATCCGCTTCACCATACACTCCGCTTGCTTCTCCACGAGCGGCAGCCAATCATCTCGCACTGTGGAGGCCGCGTGGCCCTTCTGCTTTTGCGGATACAACCACATGAGTCTGCTCCAATCATCCACAATGCGTTGGTGTAAGGGCCTAATAAACTCAAGCTATTAAGACTTAATTAAACTTAAAGCCTCTCTTCGGGGTCACCTCCAAGGGTCCTTGGGTGCCTGGTACAAGACCAGCCCCTATCCTCGGGTCCGAGTTTGTAGAGAGAGGAGTCAAGAATGACTCAGCCAAAATAACAAGAGTACCTTGAACGTCGCGCAGCGTATCATGCAGACCGTCGATAGGATTAATCTGAGAAATTCCTATATCGAAGCTCGCTTCAAGAGCTTTAAAATGAACCAATTTGCATCGCGAAAAGTTCTGCCATTACGAAGTTATGGCTCGGAAAGCGTTGGCCTAGCGTCGTAGTGCTAGCGTACTAGCGTTGACTCGGGTAGCATTCCGCCGTCGTACCGTGTAGAACGAAATTCCAGGAAGAGAGGAATTCGCTTGAATCAAACTGACTATATCCAGGTACAAACAGAGAAGGAATAAATAGTTCTAGCTAGCAAGGACCTTGGGAATCAACCTGGGAACAACCAGGGATGATCCCAAATAATTCCAAGCAACAGAACCAACCTGGCTGGACAAAACAGCAGGTGGTAGGTTGGTAAACAACCTCTGGTTCTGTTTTTCCAACCTGGGAAAACAACAACCAGGTTCAGGTCCTAAAAACAGAACCTGTTTTGTCTTTGCCCAACCAGCCAAATGCTGGTTCCGCTGGTTTCCCGCTGGCCCTGTAGTATGCAGATACAGACAAACAACATCCAACCTTCACCTAAATTGTACCCCTATAGTGCCTGCCCTGCTACACTATAGTCAACCAAACAAAACAGTAAAATTTTGAGTTGGATAGAACTGAATCTGCGCAATCAATTCAACCGAACCGCAAAGCTTCCATCTTGGGTTCCTTTGCGCGCTCGTCCTTTCTGCTTGCACTGTTCATAGCGCGTACAATGTTGTGCCGAAGTGCACAATGCGAGAGTACCTGCAAATGCTTCAAGCAAAAATTGCGAAAGCAAACAAACACACGAACACACCATTCACATGCAAATGCATTCGCACATGCATACTCGTACAAACAGACGGCAGGATGTCGTGCAATGTGAATTTGCAACCAACACACTCCCCCTCAGCCTGCCGGCTGCATCCCCATCATTCCATGCTAGTTCATGCTCATTCCACTCATGCGCACACAACGCCAATGAGGCTCATCCGCAAGCCTCTTGGTGATGAAGTCTGCTGGCTGCTGGTGAGTCTTGATGTAGATCGGATTCACCGTCCCCCTCTTCACCTCCTTACGCAGCCAGTGCCACTTGATACGCATGTGCTTGTTCAGCCCATGAAACACAGCGTTCCTGGCCATCCCAAGAGCTCCCTTGCTATCACAAAACAGCGGCGTAGCAACCTTCTGCTCCTGGCCAATCTCCTCTAACAGCCTCCTCAGCCAAATCACCTCCTTCACCCCGTGAAACATTGCCATGTAGTCTGACTCCACGGAAGAGAGTGCCGTCTCCGTCTGCTTCTTTGACCTCCAACTAACAGGTCCCTCCCCAACTACACAGATGTATTCTCCCACAGATGAGGAATCCTCCTTCTCAGAAGCCCACGTAGCATCAGTAAAGCAAGTGACAAACAGCTTGCCTTCTCCAAGCCGCTCCCCCTTCTCTTTCAGCACCTCAACCCCTTTCTGCTTCACCTGTGCAGAAGCGGAGTATTGAAATCCAATGCTTGGGTGAGAGTTCAGATACTTCACCACACGCTCAGCTGCATCCACCTGCTTCTCTGATGGATTCTGCACCACCCTTGCCAGCTGCCCAACCGAGAAAGAGATGTCGGGCCTCGAGTGAACTGCTGCATACAAGAGGCTGCCCACCAAGGACTGAAATTTCTGCTGCTCCTCGGCTTCAATCCCTTCATCCTCTGCAGCCTTCACAAGCTTGAATTCTGCTGGCAGGGGAGTTGCAACCTTGCGCTCATTCTCAATCCCATACTTCTCCCCCAGCTCCTTGATGAACTTCTCCTGGTGCAGCTTCAACCACCTGTGATCTGGATCCCTCTCCACGTGCATCCCGAGGTAGTACTTAACCTCCCCAAGGTTCTTGCACTTGAAGTTCTCCATCAGCTGCTGCTGCACATTCTGGATCTCCTTCATGCTGCTGCTAAAGAGAAGAATGTCGTCCACGTAGACCAGAAACAGCACCAGCTTCTCCCCCTCCCCTTTGAGAAAGAGGCTCTCATCACAGCTGCTGGTCCTGAATCCCATCTTCTCTAAAACAGCTGCCAACTTCTGGTACCAGCAGCGTGGCGCCTGCTTCAAGCCATAGATGGACTTTTTTCAGCTTGCACACCCTGCCTGTACCATCCTCATACCCAGGCGGCTGCGTCATGTACACATCCTCCTCTAAAATCCCATTGAGGAATGTCGTTGATATATCCATCTGAATGATGAATTTCCCACTAACGGTTGCATCTGCCAACAAGACATAGAAGGTAGGGGGTTTGGTAGTGGGAGCAAAGATCTCATTGAAGTCCTGCTTCTCCTTCTGCATAAACCCCTTAGCCACCAGCCTACTCTTGTAGATGGTGACCTGTCCCTTGTCATCGGTCTTGATCCTTAGCACCCACTTGCACTGTACAGCATTCTTCCCATCGGGCAGCACCACCAGATCCTCCATGCTAGCTGGTTCCTCTAGTGCAGGGGCAAGAAAACAGTAGGCAGGTTCATCCTCCTCATCCGGGTCATAGCCATGCGGTAGAATCAGCAATGCCTCCTCTGTCCCAAGCTGCTGCTCTACTACATCAGCTCCTGCAGTCAGCTTCTTAGTAGCCATACGGCTACGTCCTGGCCTGGAGACGGGTGTCTCCCATCCCTTCATAACGACACCCTTCGGCTTCTTAGTTCTCCCCTGCTGCTGCTCACCCCCCTCGGATCTGGCAGCTCCACTAGTGCTACCGCTAGTCTCCGCACCATCACTTCCACCAGCAGGTGCCTCCTGCACCTTCTCTCCATCACCACCCTCTGCAGCTGCCTCCTCTCCCTCCTCCCACACACTAGGAGTCAGGTCCAGCTGCATGGTGATCTGTTCCATCTGCTGGGATATCCTGGCCTCCGGCTGTTTCTCCCAGCTCCCATACATCATGCCCTCAACAAACTTCACATCCCTGTTGTCAAACAGCACACCATTGGAAGGTTCCCACAGCAGCCATCCCTTGCTCTCAGCAGCCAGCCCCAAATGCAGACACCAGATTGCACTTGCCCCCGTCTAAATGCGGTAGGTCTTGGGGACGTGGGCGACTGCCATGCAACCGAACACCCTCAGCATGTCCACTGGCGGCTTCCTCCCAAGCCACCTCTCCAACGGCACCCACGAGTCATCCCCAACCTTTGTGAGTACCCTGTTCCTATCGACGGTAGCATGCCGAACAGCATGGGGCCACATCAAGTTGCCCAGCCCAGATTCTATGAGCAGCGCCCTAGCTGTCTCCAGAATTGTCCGGTTCGCCCGTTCTGCTACACCGTTGGACTGTGGGGTGTAAGCCGTGGTCAGCTCCCTCTGGATGCCCTGCTTCTTGAGCCAGGCCGTCATCTCAGCTCCAAGGAACTCACCACCCCGATCTGTCCTAATCCGCTTCACCACACACTCTGCTTGCATCTCTACGAATGGCAGCCAATCTTCCCGTATCGTAGAGGCGGCGTGGTCCTTTTGCTTCAGCGGATATGCCCGCATAAGCCTGCTCCAATCATCCAGTATGGTCAGAAAGTACCGCTCCCCCTTGTGCCCCTGAACTAGCAGCGGCCCCACCAAGTCCATGTGGACCAACTCTAAAGGCTTCTTGTTCCTGCCAGTCACACTATGGAAGGGGAAACGAGTAAACTTTGAGAGCAAACAGATTTCACAATTCTCATCAGGTGGCTGTCCGTTCAGCTTCAGACCCTTAACGGCTCCATCTTTCTCCAACTGCTTCAACAAGGGCATTGCCACATGCCCCAAGCGTCGGTGTGCCGTTGCCCAATCCGTCTCCCAAGATCTGGCCGACACTTTCACACCAACCCCTCCAACGGCGTTGCACTCCCCCTGAGATGCAGACCCCTCTCCAGCCTGCCACCCACCGTGCCACGCCAATGCCAGCAGCTGCCACATGGATCTGTACACGTCCTTGCTCTCGTGCAGATCCCAAAGCACCCGATTGCCCAGCTGCCCCTTGTAAGTGCGTGCCCCATCCGTGCTAGTGCTCACCCCAGCCTTGCCAAGCTTACGGAGGGAGATGAGGTTGGCCTTGAGATCAGGAACGAGGAGAACGTCGTGCAGCACCACCGGCTTGCCATCCGCTCCCTTAAACGCAGCTCGTCCCGCACCAGCCACCTCCAGCGCGTGTCCAGAGGCGGAGCACACCTCATTGATCGGTGCAGCACGTACGTCGTCCAACAGGTCCTTGCGCAGCGTCATCATCCAAGCAGCGCCCGTGTCCAACACCCAATAGTTCAGGGGGTGCAGCTCTGCTCCAACCTTGGCAGAGGCGTCTTCTTGCTCCCCCTGCTCTCCAATATGGAAGAACTGGCCCGCGGTGCGCTCCTTCTTCTTCTCCGCACCGCCTTTGCCTTTCGGGTTGTCGTCAGACGAATCTGCGACCATGTTCGCCCCGTTTTTATGGTTCCTCCGAACGCCGCCATCCTGGTGACGATTCTGGGGGGTCCATCCATCGGGTTTCTTATAGCACAAAAACCAGGGGTGCCCCTCCTCACAAAACCAGCAACTCCCTTTCATTTTGCCACCAGCACCCGACTTGCCCCCACGTCCAGATTTCGCACCGCGACCCCAACCGGTACCTCCTTGTTGGTCGTTGGAGTCGTCGTCCTTCTTTGCACCGCGTCCAGCACCACCGAAGCCACGTCGGCTCCCTTGCATCCCATAGCCGCTGCTGCCGTCGTCTCCACCCCTTAGTTGGCGGCGATGGAAGTCCTCCTCCAGAATCTTTGTCCGCACCCACTCGAGTGTCCACGAGCTCTGGTTCTGCGGCAGGCTCAATCCGCTCGTGAATTGAAGCCACGATTCCGGCAGCAGCGAGAGCATCTTGAAGCACTTGGTCTGCTCCGGGTAGGTGATTCCCGCGGTCGCCAACTTCGCGTACAGGTCGCGCATCTTGTCCAGGACAGGTTGCACCGGCTCTCCCTCGCTCAGGCGTAACGCGGACAGCTCCCTCTCCAGCATCAACGTTGCAACAACGGAGGTTGGGGCGTGCAGCTCCTTCAACTCGGTCCACGCCTTCGGACCGCACTCAACCTCCGGCAGCTGGTGCATGACATGGTTCAGCTCCAAACTCTGCGACATCAAATAGTAGCCAGCCGAGGAGCGCTCGTCCCAATCTTCCTGCAGCGCGGGGTCACTCGGTCTAGGCTCCTCCCCAATCATTAGTTTCAGCAAACCGATCTGACGGAAATACAATTGCATTTTCCAGGCCCAATCATCATAGCCCTCGCCATTGAACTTCTCGACAGTGAAGTTCTTCAGCACCTCCTTGATCAGCGAGCCCTGGTTTGTTCGCGCTCCCCTTGGCGCTGAAACACCAGAATCTTGGCTGCCGCTACGATCTTGGACTGAAGATTCACCAGCTCCTGTCGAGGTATTGCCCGCCATAGCTACCTATAACGAGGATCATTGTAACGCAGCTCTGATACCAGCTTGTTGGTGTAAGGGCCTAATAAACTCAAGCAACTAAGACTTAATCAGACCTAAAACCTCTCCTCGGGGTCACCTCCAAGGGTCCTTGGGTGCCTGGTACAAGACCAGCCCCTATCCTCGGGTCCGAGTTTGTAGAGAGAGGAGTCAAGAATGACTTAGCCAAAATAACAAGAGTACCTTGAACGCTGCGCAGCGTATCATGCAGACCGTCGATCGGATTAAGCTGAGATTTTGCTATATCGAAGCTCGCTTCAAGAGCTTTAAAATGAACCAAGTTGCCTTGCAAAAAGTTCTGCCATTACGAAGTTATGGCTCGGACAGCGTTGGCCTAGCGTCGTAGTGCTAGCGTACTAGCGTTGACTCGGGTAGCATTCCGCCGTCGTACCGTGTAGAAACGAAATTGCAGGAAGGGAGGAATTTGCTTGAATCAAATTGACTATATCCAGGTACAAAGAGAGAAGGAATATATAGTTATAGCTAGCAAGGACCTTGGGAATCAACCTGGGAACAACCAGGGATGATCCCAAATAATTCCAAGCAACAGAACCAACCTGGCTGGACAAAACAGCAGGTGATAGGTTGGTAAACAACCTCTGGTTCTGTTTTTCCAACCTGGGAAAACAACAACCAGGTTCAGGTCCTAAAAACAGAACCTGTTTTGTCTTTGCCCAACCAGCCAAATGCTGGTTCCGCTGGTTTCCCCTGGCCCTGTAGCATGCAGATACAGACAAACAACATCCAACCTTCACCTAAATTGTACCTCTATAGTGCCTGCCCTGCTACACTATAGTCAACCAAACAAAACAGTACAATTTCGAGTTGGATAGAACTGAATCTGCGCAATCAAGTAAGTTGAACCGCAAAGCTTCCATCTTGGGTTCCTTTGCGAGCTCGTCCTTTCTGCTTGTACTGTTCATAGCGCGTACAATGTTGTGCCGAAGCGCACAATGCGCGAGTACCTGCAAATGCATCAAGCGAAAATTGTGAAAGAAAACAAACACACGAACATTCCATCCATACCCAAATGCATTTGCACACGCATACTCGTACAAACAGACGGCAGGATGTATTTTAATATGAATTTGCACCCAAGAGTTATTTACCTATATGGTTGGTTCAAGGGTAGGTGAGCTACTCACCCATGCGGTTGGTACCAAGGATATGTGCATTACTTACACATATGGTTGGTACTAAGATTAAGTGCGTTACTTACGTATATGGTTGGTACAAGGAGTAAGTATGTTACTTCGCTATAAGGTTGGTACCAAGAGGAAGTACGTTATTTACTTATATGGTTGGTACAAGAGTATATGCGATACTTACGCATATGGTTAGTTTCAAAAGTAAGTGTGTTACTTACCCACGTGATTAGTACCAATAGTACGTTATGTAACTTACCCATATGGTTGGTACTAAGAGAAAGTGCATTACTTTCACATATGGTTGGTATCAAGCGTAAATACGTTATTTACCTATATAGTTGGAACTAGACTAAGTGCTTTACTTACCCATGTAGTTGGTACAAAGATAATCTGTGTTATTTATCCATGTGGTTGCTAACAAGACTAAGTGCGTTACTGATCCATGTGGTTGGTACCATGAGTATGTTCGCTACTTACAGACATGGTTGGTTCCAAGAGTATGTGCGTTACTTACCTATATTGTGGTTATTTATCCATATGGTTAGTTCTAAGATTAAGAGCGTGATTTTCTCCTTATGGTTGAATTAAGAGTAAGTACATTACTATACCATGTGGCTGGTACTGTTGGAGTAAGGGCCTAATAAACTCAGGCTATTGTGACGTTATCCAACTTAAAACCTCTCCTTGGGGTCACCTCCAAGGGTCCTTGGGTGCTTGATACAAGACCAGCCCCTATCCTCGGGTCCGAGTTTGTCGAGAGAGGGATCAAGAGGGACTTAGTCAAAACAGCAAGAGTACATTGAACGCCGCGCAGCGTATCATGCAGACCGTCGATCGGATTAAGCTGAGAATTTCCTATATCGAAGCTCGCTTCAAGAGCTTTAAAATGAACCAAGTTGCCTCGCGAAAAGTTCTGCCATTACGAAGTTATGGCTCGGACAGCGTTTGCCTAGCGTCGTAGTGCTAGCATAATAGCGTTGACTCGGGTAGAATTCCGCCGTCGTACCGTGTAGAACAAAATTCCAGGAAGGGAGGAATTCGCTTGAAACAAATTGACTATTCCCAGGTACAAACAGAGAAGGAATAAATAGTTCTAGCTAGCAAGGACCTTGGGAATCAACCTGGGAACAACCAGGGATGATCCCAAATAATTCCAAGCAACAGAACCAACCTGGCTGGACAAAACAGCAGGTGGTAGGTTGGTAAACAACCTCTGGTTCTGTTTTTCCAACCTGGGAAAACAACAACCAGGTTCAGGTCCTAAAAACAGAACCTGTTTTGTCTTTGCCCAACCAGCCAAATGCTGGTTCCGCTGGTTTCCCCTGGCCCTGTAGCATGCAGATACAGACAAACAACATCCAACCTTCACCTAAGTTGTACCTCTATAGTGCCTGCCCTGCTACACTATAGTCAACCAAACAAAACAGTACAATTTCGAGTTGGATAGAACTGAATCTGCGCAATCAAGTAAGTTGAACCGCAAAGCTTCCATCTTGGGTTCCTTTGCAAGCTCGTCCTTTCTGCTTGTACTGTTCATAGCGCGTACAATGTTGTGCCGAAGCGCACATTGCGCGAGTACCTGCAAATGCATCAAGCGAAAATTGCGAAAGAAAACAAACACACGAACATTCCATCCATACCCAAATGCATTCGCACACGCATACTCGTACAAACAGACGGCAGGATGTCGTGCAATGTGAATTTGCACCCAACAGTTATTTACCCGTATGGTTGGTTCAAGAGTAGGTGAGCTACTCACCCATGCGGTTGGTACCAAGAATATATGCATTACTTACACATATGGTTGGTACTAAGATTAAGTGCGTTACTTACGTATATGGTTGGTACAAGGAGTAAGTATGTTACTTCGCTATAAGGTTGGTACCAAGAGGAAGTACGTTATTTACTTATATGGTTGGTACAAGAGTATATGCGATACTTACGCATATGGTTAGTTTCAAAAGTAAGTGTGTTACTTACCCACGTGATTAGTACCAATAGTACGTTATGTAACTTACCCATATGGTTGGTACTAAGAGAAAGTGCGTTACTTTCACATATGGTTGGTATCAAGCGTAAATACGTTATTTACCTATATAGTTGGAACTAGACTAAGTGCTTTACTTACCCATGTAGTTGGTACAAAGAGAATCTGTGTTATTTATCCATGTGGTTGCTAGCAAGACTAAGTGCGTTACTGATCCATGTGGTTGGTACCATGAGTATGTTCGCTACTTACAGACATGGCTGGTTCCAAGAGTATGTGCGTTACTTACCTATATTGTGGTTATTTATCCACATGGTTAGTTCTAAGATTAAGAGCGTGATTTTCTCCTTATGGTTGAATTAAGAGTAAGTACATTACTATACCATGTGGCTGGTACTGTTGGAGTAAGGGCCTAATAAACTCAGGCTATTAAGACGTTATCCAACTTAAAACCTCTCCTCGCGGTCACCTCCAAGGGTCCTTGGGTGCTTGATACAAGACCAGCTCCTATCCTCGGGTCCGAGTTTGTCGAGAGAGGGATCAAGAGGGACTTAGTCAAAACAGCAAGAGTACATTGAACGCCGCGCAGCGTATCATGCAGACCGTCGATCGGATTAAGCTGAGAATTTCCTATATAGAAGCTCGCTTCAAGAGCTTTAAAATGAACCAAGTTGCCTCGTGAAAAGTTCTGCCATTACGAAGTTATGGCTCGGACAGCGTTTGCCTAGCGTCGTAGTGGTAACATACTAGCGTTGACTCGGGTAGCATTCCGCCGTCGTACCGTGTAGAATGAAATTCCAGGAAGGGAGGAATTCGCTTGAATCAAATTGACTATATCCAGGTACAAACAAAGAATGAATAAATAGTTCTAGCTAGCAAGGACCTTGGGAATCAACCTGGGAACAACCAGGGATGATCCCAAATAATTCCAAGCAACAGAACCAACCTGGCTGGACAAAACAGCAGGTGGTAGGTTGGTAAGCAACCTCTGATTCTGTTTTTCCAACCTGGGAAAACAACAACCAGGTTCAGGTCCTAAAAACAGAACCTGTTTTGTCTTTGCCCAACCAGCCAAATACTGGTTCCGCTGGTTTCCCCTGGCCCTGTAGCATGCAGATACAGACAAACAACATCCAACCTTCACCTAAATTGTACCTCTATAGTGCCTGCCCTGCTACACTATAGTCAACCAAACAAAACAGTACAATTTCGAGTTGGATAGAACTGAATCTGCGCAATCAAGTAAGTTGAACCGCAAAGCTTCCATCTTGGGTTCCTTTGCGAGCTCGTCCTTTCTGATTGCACTATTCATAGCGCGTACAATGTTGTGCCAAAACGCACATTGCGCGAGTACCTGCAAATGCTTCAAGCGAAAATTGCGAAAGCAAACAAACATACAAACATACCATTCACACGCAAATGCATTCGCACACGCATACTCGTACAAACAGACGGCAGGATGTCGTGCAATGTGAATTTGCAACCAACAGGTACAAGGTGTATACGCGTTACTTATCCATATGGTTGGTTCCAAAATTAAATGTGTCATTTACACATATAGTTGGTACAGAGAGTAAATGCCTGTGTTACCCATATGTCTGGTACCTAAGTGCGTTAGTTATCCATGTGATTAGAACCAAGAGCATGTCCCTTACGTACCCATGTGGTTGGTACCAAGATTAAGTGCGTTACTTACCCATATGGTTGATACTAAAAGTAAATGCATTGCGTGCTGGTACCAAGAATAACTGCATTACTTACCCATGTCATTCGTACTAAGAGTAACTGCGTTACTTACCGATATGGTTGCTACCAAGAATAAGTGAGTTACTTACCCATTTGGTTGGTACCAAGATTAAGTGAGGAACAAACCCAAATGGTTGGTACCAAGTGTTAGCACATTATTTACCCATATGGTTAGTACCAAGAATATACGTGTTACTTCCATGTATCGCTGGTACCAACAGAAGAGTGTTACTTACCCATATGATTGGTACCAAGATTAAGTGAGGAACAAACCCAAATGGTTGGTACCAAGAGTTCGCGCATTATTTACCCATATGGTTAGTACCAAGTGTAAGTGTAAGTATACATATACATAAAAAAGATACCAAGAATATACGCGTTACTTCCATGCATGGCTGGTACCAACAAAAAGAGTGTTACTTACCCATATGGTTGGTACCAAGAGAAGATGCGTTACTTACCAATATAATTGATTCCAAGAACATGTGCGTTACTTACCAATATAGTTGATACCAAGAATATCTGCATTACTTACCTATGCGGTTGGTACCAGGAATATGCGCGTTACATATCCATATGGTTGGTACAAGAGTAAGGGCATTATTTACGTATATGGTTGGTACCAAGAATAAGCACGTTACTCATCCATATGGATGTTACCGAGCGTAAGTGCGCTATTTACCCATGTGGTTGGTACTGAGTAATTGCGTTACTTATTGGTATGATTGATACCAAGAGTAGATGGGTTACTTACCCTTATAGGTGGTACCAAACAGTAAGTGCGTTACTTACCCATATGGTTGGTACCAAGAGTAAATGCGTTACCTATCCATATGGATGGTATTAAAAGTAAGTGCATAACTTAGCCATATGATTGGTATCAAGAGTAAACGCGCTACTTATATGGTTGGTACTAAGAGTAAGTGCGCTATTTACCCATATGGGTGGTTCCAAGAGTTAGTGTGTTACTTACCGATATGGTTGGTACCAAGAGTATGTGCATTCCTTATCCATGTGGTTGGTACTAAGAATAGGTGCTTTATTTACGGATATGGTTGTGCCAAGAGTAACCGCGTTATTTACCTGTATGGGTTGTTTTAAGGATGAGGGCGTTACTTGTTGACGGGAATGAAGTGTTGGCCCCGCCCTCGCTTGGGCGAATTCGACGTAGTAGTCGGGTGCGCGGTTTGTGCGGCCGACGAAGTTGGTCGACCTGCAGCCGTCGAAGGGAAGTTGGCAGCCTTGTTCGACAGGTGTGGTCGACGAGGGTGATCGTCGACCTGCGCAGGTCTGCCGAGGAGTCGTCGAAGATAGAGCTTGTCAGTTGCAGTCAACCGTGTAGGTTGACAGAGGGGTCGACCAGGGCGGTCCTTGACGGAAGTTCTGGTCAACGAGAGAGGTTGTCGACTTGGGCACTGGTGGTCGACCTGATCGATCAGGTTATCTCGACGAGGATCTGTGGAGGTACGCGACCGTCGTCAAGGCGCGATGACGAACGCGACCTTGGGCTGGTATCTCGAGGTCGACGTGGAGCATCGGGCGCAATCGTCGGCACGTGGTGGACTTGGCCCCTGCGCGACGGTAGAGGACGTGCTCGACCGTCGCCCGCGCAATTGCAAAGTGGGTGCGCATATGCGCTGTCACTTGCGGATGCAACGTTGGCAGACCCCCTTGGTGCAGCGTTGGCAAGCCGCAAACTTGCTCTGGTGGCAAGAAGAACTTCAGCAACGCTGGCACGATGCCTCTACGCAACGTTGGCAGACCGTCGACCGTGCTGCGCTAGCTGTCGACCAGGTTGCAAGCAAGGTTGCTAGGCTCTGATGTTGTCATTCTTGCCATTGTTTTTACAATCATTATGAAATCCCGAATTTGCTAGTGAAACTCTTGCTAATCTCTGCCTTGAATATGCAAGTGCTAAGGAACGCATGCAAAGTTACAATTGCTCCTAGAACCTGTGCCTTCCCCCATATCCCGCCTCACGACCGTTGTAGAGTGGGACTCCGCATGGTGCGGTAAGCGTGGATCGAACAGAAGACCTTCATATAGGAGCTGGCTTTTGCACTTACCTAAGTCGTTCGTAGGCCGTTAGCCGTCTTAGTCACCATGGTTGACCCCATGGTGGAAGCGGGCATTGCAGATATCTTGATGGCTCGATGAACTGATGCGAGGAGACGCTACGAGGTGGGCGAATCTGGGCCGAACCTCCCCTTGGAGGTGGTTCAGCTGGGAATCAGTACGCTTACGGAACACCCTTTTTGACCTGCATCTTCTCGACCGGTACGCAACAAAGGTGGCGTCCTTGAGGTGGTCGACGGCGGTGCACTAGTTAGCAGCAGCGAGGGCACGAATTAGAGAGGTGTGATCAAGGTCGACATTGGCGTCGACGCGGGTCACTGGCAGCTCACGTGTCGTCTTCAACAGACAATGTCGCTCTCTCCAACGGAGCAGTGGGAGGCCTGCGTTGAAGACTCATATGGCGGCGAATGACTATTTCAAAATTTCGCCAGACAAGATCGCCGTGACCACTCCGCTGCAAGGTCGACGGGACCTCATCACGTGGAGAGAGGCTATCGAGCCCCTGTTGGAAATCACCGGGCTGAAGGGTCGACGACGACGATGTGCCGATACCGGACATGGACGATATCTCAGGGCGCTGCTTGCCAGTGGTGTAGAAGCCTTGTTGACAGCGATTGGACGCTGGCCACAAGGCGTGGCGGTTCATCCTGTCAACGTACCAGGCGACGGACGACCTGTGTATCGCACAGTTGGAGGAGCAGATGACTCACCTCCAGATGGGCGAGCAAGAGTTGGCGACGGACTACTGCAACCGTGCTCGACAGATCCTCGTCGAGATGTAAATGGCGGGTGTCTACTGCTCGACGGCGTCCTACACCACGCACGTTGTCAAGGGTCTCCCGAGCGGCTACAACCTCATGCGCCGTATATTGGTGATGCCCGGCATGCGGGAGTCGCTTGACGAGGATACCCTCACCAACCACATCATCAAGGATGAGGCGATGCAGAAGGCAGAACTGCATACTGAGCTCCTTCCACTGGCAAATTACGCTGCACCGATGAAGCAGAGTTGTCAACAAGGGCAGCGTGGGAAGCCGGGGGTAGGTAATAGCGGAGGTGGGAGATCAAGGACGTCGATCAGAAGAAGTCAGATAGGGACAGCGGTCGAAACGGTACTGGTCAACGGCGAGAGTGCAATGGGAAGAAGACATGGTCTACGAAGGACGTCGACTCTTCCAGCGGTAAGGGCCGAGGCGACGGGGAGACTGTCAGATATATATGCCTTAGCCTATGTAGGCTGTAGTGGGGTAGACGCTAAGGGGTACAGGTTTTATATTTGTATCTCACACTTTCCTAGTTCATTCATTCCTGTTGATTCTCACATGGTATAGAGCGGGTTCCCTCATGGGACCGTTCCTTCCTAAGGGCCCACCATAACAATTTTTTTTTTAGCTGCCCGAAGCGAGTCTCGCGCCCTGCCCTAAATTTTTTTTTTCGCGGCCCCTACGTGGCCCCTTCGTCGCCTAGCGCGCCCCTACGCGGCCCCTACGCGGCCCTCACGCGACCCCTACCCGGCGCCTAGCGCGCCCCTACGCGGCCCCTACGCGGCCCCTACGCGGCCCCTACGCGCCCCCCCCCCACGCAGCCCCTACGCCGCCCCTACACAGCCCCGTCGCGGCCCCGTACCTGACCTGCCCCGGCCCCGACCCTGTCGCGGCCCCGTCCCTGACCTGCCTCGGCCCCGTCCCTGACCTGACGCGGCCCATACGCGGCCCCTACGCGGCTCCTGCGCCGCCCCTACGCGGCCCCTACGCGGCCCTCACGCGACCCCTACCCGGCGCCTAGCGCGCCCCTACGCGGCCCCTACGCGGCCCCTACGCGCCCCCCCCCCCACGCAGCCCCTACGCCGCCCCTACACAGCCCCGTCGCGGCCCCGTACCTGAACTGCCCCGGCCCCGACCCTGTCGCGGCCCCGTCCCTGACCTGCCTAGGCCCCATCCCGGACCTGCCCTGGCCCCGACCCTGTCCCGGCCCTACCCCGGCCCCGTCGCGGCCCCGTCCCGGACCTGCCCCGGCCCCGATCCTGTCCCGGACCTACCCCGGCCCCGTCGTGGCCCCGTCCCGGACCTGCCCCGGCCCCGACCCTGTCCCGGCCCTACCCCGGCCCCGTCGCGGCCCCGTCCCGGACCTGCCCCGGCCCCGACCCTGTCCCGGCCCCGTTGCTGCCCCGTCCCGCACCCTGCTCGGCCCCGACCCTGTCCCGGCCCTGTCACGGCCCCGACCCAGTCCCGGACCTGTCGCAGCCCTGCCCCGGACCTCCCTCGACTCCGCCCCTGATAAGAGCATAGCAGGGCCGAGCCGCGCTGCCGAGCCACACTGCTTTGCCGAGCCGCCCTGCCGAGTCGCGCTGTCCTGCCTAGCTCAGTTGCACTGCTGCCGCTGCTAGTCTGCTGCTGCTCCTATCATGGCTAGTCCTAGTCTTCTTACCTTTGATGCTGAGGGTCGAGCGGTTGACTTCGATGTCTGGCTAGATGATCTGCAGCTTTTCCTTCAGTGCGATAGCAAGGATGGTCTCTCACTGTTTGATCTTACGTCGGGCGCCTCTACTGCCCCGGCTGCTGATGCTGACAGTACTGTTCGCTCGCAGTGGCTCACGCGCGATGCTGCTGCCCGCCTTGCTGTGCGTAGTCACCTACCGTCTACTGAGCGCGCGCACTTTAGTCAGTACAAGAGTGCTAAGACTCTGTACGACGCTGTAGTTGCACGCTACTCTTCCCCTGCCACTGCTGCGCTTAGCCGCCTCATGCTACCGTACCTGTTCCCTGACCTCGCCGCTTTTGCCACAGTCACTGACCTCATTACGCACCTCCGCACTAGTGACACTCGCTACCGCGCTGCGCTTCCTGCTGAGTTCTGCGCCCAGAACCCCCCCCCCCATGTACATCACCCTCTACTACCTAGTCACTCGACTCCCTGACACTCTTCGCTCGATCAGGGACCACTTCCTCTCTCTTTGCCCTACCACCCTCACTGTCGACCTCCTCGAGGAGCGCCTCCTTGCAGCAGAGACTAGTATTACCGCTGTAGGAGCCTCTCGTGGTAACCCCCATACCCCTTTCTTTGAGGGGTGCTCCCCCGTTCCTCTTTTGCCCTCTGTTGCCTCTGCTGCTGCTGTCGACCTTGTTGGCACCGAGTCGGTCAGCGCTGCGTCCGCTCCTAGTGAGAGACGCCGCACCAGCAAGGGCAAGCGGGGCAAGGGCGCTGGAGGAGGTGGTGGGGGCGGCGGTAGTGGCGGTGGAGGCGGAGGAGGGGGTGGGGGTGGGGGTGGTGGCAGAGGTGGGGGCTTCGGTGGCAGCGGTAGAGGGGAGGCGGCGGTGGCGGTGGCGGGAGGGGTGGAGGAGGCGGAGGCGGCGGCGGCGGAGGTGGAGCTGGTAGAGGCGGAGCTGTGCAGCGGGGACCCCAGCAGCAGCAGCGCTCTCGTGAGACCCCGTCGCCCCAGCAGCTTCGTGAGTGGTACGCAGGGCGCCAGGGGTCTGGGGGTGCTGGTCCCTGTACTTACGTACTGCGCACCGGCGACCGCACTGGAGAGCAGTGTGGCGGCCTGCACGCCACCCAGCGCTGCTTCGGTCGCCTGACAGACGCCTGGCGTGCCCAGTTCCCGGACGCCACTGAGATCCCTCGTTGGGGTGATCTGCTCAGGTCGGGTGTAGCTATCTTTGATCTTGACTTTGATGCTATTCTTGCTGCCATGTATGCTGTGTCTATTAGTGCTGAGGGTGACTGTTACGTGTGTGTTCCGCCTGACCCTGGTATTGAGGCTGCTGCTCTAGGTGCTCGTGAGTCTGCTGCTCCAGGTACTCGTGAGTCTGCTGCTCTAGGTGCTGGTGAGTCTGCTCTCTCAGGTACCGCGTCGGCGCAGGTCTTGCACACCTTCACCCTCGACTCGGGTGCTTCCCGCTCCTTCTTTCGAGACCGCACCACCCTTACGCCGCTCAGTCGGCCGGTTGCGGTCTCCCTTGCAGACCCCTCTGGGGGTCCTGTTCTTGCTCGCTACTCCACTGTCCTCCCGTGTCCGGCGGCCCCGTCCGGCTCCCTGTCTGGTCTTTACCTCCCCTCGTTCTCTACGAACTTGGTGAGTGGTGCTGACCTTCAGGATGCAGGGGTTGACCAGTTCACTCCTGCGAGTCAGCGAGTGACCCACTGCTCGTGTGCTCAGACGGGCCGCCACTTGGCCACGTTTACCCGTCGACCGGGGTCGAGCCTGTACACACTGACCACAGAGTCTCCCCCGGTTGCTGCGTCTGGTCAGGTAGCTGCGTCGAGTCAGGTGTTTGCTGCAGCGTCTCGGTCAGTCCTGAGTCTGCCCCCTGCTCGTGTCGCCTTCTGTCCCACCAGACCCTCCTCTGGCACCACCGCCTTGGTCACCCCTCCTTGCCTCGTCTCTGAGGCATGGCCTCCCGTGTCCTTGTCTCTGGTCTCCCCCGGTCCCTCCCTCCTCTTCCCCCGGGGCCTGCCCCTACCTGCGTTCCCTGCGTCGAGGGGTGGCAGCGCGCCGCTCCTCACTCCTCTGAGTTTCCCCCGACAGAGGCTCCGCTGCAGACTCTTCACATGGACGTGTGGGGCCCAGCCCGCGTCCGTGGACAGGGTCACGAGCGTTACTTCCTGCTGGTGGTTGACGACTACTCACGTTACACCACTGTCTTCCCCTTGCGCAGCAAGGGTGAGGTCACTGAGGTGTTGATCGACTGGATCCGCGTTGCTCGTCTCCAGCTCAGAGAGCGTTTCGGCTCGGACTTTCCTGTTCTGCGTCTGCACTCCGACAGAGGCGGAGAGTTTTCCTCCGACCTTCTGCGAGCCTTCTGTCGTGCGGAGGGCATCCGCCAGACGTTCACGCTTCCGGCCTCTCCACAGCAAAATGGGATTGCTGAGCGCCGCATTGGCATGGTCATGGATGTCGCTCGTACGTCCATGATCCATGCGGCTGCTCCCCATTTTCTGTGGCCGTTTGCGGTTCAGTACGCGGCGCATCAGATCAACCTTCAGCCCCGGGTCTCCCTGCCGGAGACCTCCCCTACTCTGCGGTGGACCGGGAAGGTTGGTGATGCGTCTGCGTTCCGTGTCTGGGGATCTCGAGCTTTCGTCCGAGACTTGTCTGCGGACAAGCTGTCCTCCCGTGCTGTTCCTTGCGTCTTCCTCGGCTTTCCCCCTGACGCGCCTGGTTGGCAGTTTTACCACCCCACCTCGCGTCGTGTTCTGTCCTCCCAGGACATCACGTTTGACGAGTCGGTTCTGTACTACCGTCTCTTCCCCTACCGCACTGCCCCCCTCCCCCCCCCGCCGCTCTTCCTCGCTCCCGGTCCCCCCCCGGTAGACCCCCTCCCCCCTCAGGGTCCTGCCCCCTCAGGTGTGTCCCAGGTAGATGCAGTCGAGCCTGTCGAGGTAGCTGCTGACTCCGGTGCGTCTGGGGGTGCTGAGCCTGAGCGTGCGGAGCCTGGGGGTGCTGGGTCTGGGGGTGCTGAGCCTGAGCGTGCGGAGCCTGGGGGTGCTGGGTCTGGGGGTGCTGAGCCTGAGCGTGCGGAGCCTGGGGGTGCTGCTTCTGGGGGTGCTGAGCCTGGGGTTGCTGGGAGTGGGGGTGTGGAGCCTGCCGGTGCTGGACCTGGCGGTCCTTCGGGTGCTTTGTCCCGGCGGGAGCTTCCCTCTCCACAGGAGCTGCGCGAGTGGTTTGCTCGGCACTGGAGCCGTGCTAATGGAGCTGGAGGTGCTGCCGGTGCTGGAGGTTCTGCTGCTGCTGGAGGTACTGGAGCTGGAGGTGCTGCTGGAGCCGATACTGGAGGTTCTGCTTCTGCTGGGGGTGCTGGAGCCACGGGTCTCGGAGGTGCTCGTACTGGAGGTACTGGAGCTGCTGGGCCTGGTGGTGCTCCTGGTGCTGGAGCTACTGGTGGAGCTGGAGCTGGTGGTGCTGCTCGAGTGGGTGCTACTGGAGGTACTGGAGCCGGAGCGGCTGTGTCTGCTGGTGGTCCTGCTGGAGCTGGAGCTGCTGGAGGTACTGGAGCTGGTGGTGCTGCTGGAGTTGGAGCTGACGCTGGGGGTACTGGTGTTGTCCCTGCTGGTTCTGGAGGTGCTGCGCGCCCGCGGCCGTACTTCGTTCCGCTCCTTGAGCAGGTTCTTGGTCTTCCGCCTTCTTCTAGTCCTGCTCCTTCTTAGAGTGTCCTCCGCCTGTCCAGTCTGAGTCACAGTTACAGCTGGTCTCCCCTCTGCCTGCTCCTTCTCCCTACGCTGGTCCTACTGGAGGTCTTGCTGAGCGTCGTGACCCTGAGTCGCGTCCTGCGTCGCCTGTTCGCACTGCTCGCACTAGTCGTCGTGTTCCACGTCCGCGTCCTCCTGCAGTCCCGGGCACGCATCAGATGGCACTGCGTCCTTCCACTGCGCCACAGCGTGTCCCTTTGCCGTCTCCTCCAGAGTCCTCTCTTCCTGCTCTTGTTGACCCGGCGTCTGACTCCCTTCGTGCTGCCAGTCCTACTGTCACGCGTTTCCTAGCCACTGTTGTCACTGACCCTTCCTTTGAGTCCACTGCTGCGTCTGCCTTAGTTACCGAGCTTGTCGACTTCGCTGCTCACTGTCGTCTAGACTACGCCGCTAGTCTTGTTGCTGAGTCTGCGTCTGTCTGTCCTCCGTCCGTCGGGGGTGAGTGTGCTCTTAGCACGGACGTCCTTGAGGACCGACAGGAGGAGTTACAGTGTTTTGCTGCTGCTTTACCTCATCTCGTGTCCACGCTGCTTTCCCCTGAGGGAGACCCGGATGCACCAGACATCCCGACCCCGCGCTCTTACGCAGAGGCGATAGAGGGTCCTTACTCCTCTCAGTGGCAGGCAGCCATGGATGCAGAGATGGCTTCCTGGAAGTCCACAGGCACCTACGTCGACGAGGTTCCCCCACCTGGGGCGAACATCGTCAGTGGCATGTGGATTTTCAGGGTGAAGCGGCCGCCGGGTTCTCCGCCTGTCTTCAAGGCGCATTACGTGGCTCGAGGCTTCAGTCAGCGGCAGAGAGTTGACTACTTTCAGACCTTCTCCCCGACCCCGAAGATGACCACTCTTCGGGTTCTGCTACACGTTGCTGCTCACCGTGACTACGAGCTTCACTCCCTTGACTTCGGCACTGCTTTCCTACAGGGCAGTCTGCACGAGGAGATCTGGCTGCGCTGCCCACCAGGCTTCACTGGGTCGTTTCCTCCTGGTACCCAGTGGAGCCTCCGGCGGCCAGTCTACGGTCTCTGCCAGGCGCCACGTGAGTGGCACGACACACTGAGGACTACGCTTGCGGCTCTTGGGTTTGCTCCTTCCACTGCTGACCCGTCGCTGTTTCTTCGCACCGACACTTTGCTGCCGCCGTTCTACATCCTCGTGTACGTCGACGACTTGGTCTTTGCTACAGCTGACACTGCTGGACTCGCCCATGTGAAGTCCGAGCTGCAGAAGAGACACACGTGCACAGACCTGGGTGAACTGCGCAGCTATCTTGGCTTGCAGATCACCCGGGACAGAGCACAGCGCACCATTACCCTGACTCAGTCACACATGGTGCAGATGGTCCTTCAGCGCTTCGACTTCACGTACTCCTCGCCTCAGGCCACTCCTCTGTCTACTCGCCACTCGCTCTCAGCTCTGCCTTCGGATGAGTCCGTAGAGCCGAGTGGCCCGTACCCAGAGCTTGTTGGCTGCCTCATGTACCTGATGACCTGCACTCGACCTGACCTAGCATACCCTCTGAGCATCTTGGCACGCTATGTTGCTCCTGGGAGACACCGACCAGAGCACATGGCTGCAGCGAAGAGGGTGTTGCACTACTTGTGCAGTACTTCGGGCTTGGGGCTAGTGCTTGGAGGGCGGAGTCCAGTGGTTCTCACTGGTCACGCAGACGCATCTTGGGTTGACGACCTGGCTACGCAGCGGTCGTCACAGGGTTACACCTTCAGCCTTGGTTCCGGCTCTGTTTCGTGGCGGTCTACTCGCTCGTCTTCTGTTCTCAGCTCCAGCTGTGAGGCTGAGATCTACGCAGGGGCCATGGCTGCACAGGAGTTACGCTGGCTCACCTACCTGCCGACTGACCTGGGAGAGCCGCCTCGTTCTCCTCCAGTTCTGTACGTAGACAACAAGGCTATGCTGGCCTTGTGTCGGGAGCATAGACTGGAGCACAGAACGAAGCACATTGCTCTTTGCTACTTCCTTGTTCGTGAGCTGCAGCAGCGTGGTCAGCTGCGCCTTGCTTACGTGGCCTCTCAGGCCAACACTGCTGATATATTTACCAAGGCGCTTCAGCCTTGTGATCATCAGCGCTTCTGTACTATGCTAGGTCTTGTGCCTACTTGGCCTCACTTGCTTACCTCTTGACTTTCCTTGTACTGTGATCTATATATACCTGCTCTTGCTTGTTTACCTTTATATATGAACTTGCATGTGAACTGGCCTTGTGGCCTTTGAACCAGTGCTCGGAATGTGTGGTGACGGTGTGATCCACCCTGAGCTTGCTTTGCTTTGCTTTGCTTGACTGGTCTTGTGACCCCTAGTTCTCCCCCACTTTGCCTATGGGGGTGTGTCAGATATATATGCCTTAGCCAATGTAGGCTGTAGTGGGGTAGACACTAAGGGGTACAGGTTTCATATTTGTATCTCACACTTTCCTAGTTCATTCATTCCTGTTGATTCTCACAGAGACATCGTGCTTGATGGACGGTCTGGTGAAGCCGACACTCTCGCTTTCGCCTGAAGCCCGGGAGGACTTCAAGGCGGTGGCGGCCGCCGTGCAAGCGAACTCGATGGTGGTGCTGCTCAATAGTCGCTGCTCCGATCACCTGATGGGGACGAAGGAGGCCGAGGCGCACTCATCCCAAACTCAACTCTGTGCAAGGTCATTCGGTCTAGGCTCCTTCCCAATCATTAGTTTCAGGTAACCGGTCTGACGGAAATGAAGTTGCATTGCCCAGGCTCAATCATCATAGTCCTCAACATTGAACATCTCGACGGCAAAATTCATTAGCACCTCTTTGATCAGGGAGCCCTGGTATGTTCGCGCTCCCCTTGGCGCTGAAACTCCAGAATCTGGGCTGCCGCTATGATCTTGGGATGAAGACTTACTAGCTCCTGCCGAATCATTTCCCGACATAGCTACATAAAACGAGGATAGCTATAACGTAGCTCTGATACCAGCTTGTTGGTGTAAAGGCCTAATAAACTCTGGCTATTAAGACTGAATCAAGCTTAAAACCTCTCCTTGGGGTCACCTCCAAGATCCTTGCCTGGTACAAGACCAGCCCTTATCCTCGGGTCCGAGTTTGTGTCGAAAGAAGTTATGAATGACTTAGCCAAATTAGCAAGAGTACCTTGAATGCCGCGCAGCGTGTCGTGCAGACCATTGATAGGATTAAGATGAGAATTTCCTATACCCAAAGCTCGCTGCAAGAGCTTTATAATAAACCAAGTTGCCTCGCGAAAATTATGCCATTGCAGAATTATGGCATGGACAGTGTTTGCCTCGCGTTATAGTTAATAAACAAAATTCCAACAATGTAGAGATTCACTATATTCAATTCGACTATATCCAGAGTACAATCATAGAAGGAATAAAGAGCTAGAACTAGCAAGGACCTTGGTGAATCAACCTGGGAACAGCCAGGGATGATCCCTAAATATTCTAAGTGATAGAACGAACCTTGCAAAACAAAAGAGCAGGTGGGAGGTTAGTAAACAATCTCAGGTTCGGTTTTTCCAACCTGGGAAAACAACAACCAGGTTCAGGTCCTAAAAATAGAACATGTTTTGTTCTTGCCCAATCAGCCAAATTTCGGTTCTGCTGGTTCCCCCTGGCCCTGTGGCATGCAGATACAGACAAAAACATCCAACCTTAACCTATTTGTACCCCTGTGCCTGCCCTGCTACACTATTGTTCACTAAACAATTCAAGTTGAAAACAACTGAATCTGCGCATTCAAATGAACCGAACTGCAAAGCTTTCATCTTGGAAATTGCGAAAGCAAAGAAGCACACAAATACACGATTCATATGAAAATGCATTTATATTGGGATATGCATACTTGTACAAAAAGACGGCAGGATATCGTGCAACGTGAATGCTGCATTTGGCAGCATCTGACGGGATGGACATATGGTTGGTACCAGGTGTAAGTGCGTTACCCAAATGGTTGGTGCTAAGAGTAAGTACGTTACTTACCCATATGGTTGGTTCAAAGAGTAAATGCGTTATTCAACCATGTCGATGCTACCAATAGTACTTGCATCACTTACCCATAAGGTTGGTATTGAGAGTAAGTGCGTTACGTACCAATATGGATGGTTTCAAACATAAGTGCGTTACTTGGCCATATAGCTGGTACCAAGCGTATTTTGCGTTATTTACCAATATAAACTGGTAAGAAGAGTAAATGTGTTACTTACCCATATGGTTGGTAACATGAGAACGTGGGTTACTTACCCATGTGGTTGGTACTAAAGAATATGTGTGTTACTTACACATATGGTCGATACCAAACGAAAGTGCTATAGTTACATATATGGTGGATTCTAAGTGTATGTGCGATACTTACTTATGTGTTTGGTACCAAAAGTATATGTGTTACTTACCCATGTTGTTGCTACCAAGTGTGTTACTTACACATATGGTTGGTACCAAGAATATGTGTATTACTTACCCATATGGCTCGTACTACGATTATGTCCGTTACTTACACATATGGTTGGTACTAAGAGTAAGTATATTACTTACCCATATGCTTGGTACCAAGAATAAACGCGTTCTTTACTGATATGGTTGGAACTAAGATTAAGTAATACACTTACTCAATACATCATCATATGGTTGGTATCAATTAATTGCTTACTTACCCATATGGTTGATACCAAGAGTAAGTGCGTTACTCACCAATGTGGTTGGTTCCAAGATTAAGTGCTTTACTTACCCATCTGGTTGGTACTAAGAGTAAGTGCGTTATTTACCGATATGGTTGCTACCAAAAGTAAGTGCATTACTTACTTATATGGTTGGTACTAAGATTAAGTACGTTTATTACCCATATAGTTGGTACTAAGGGTACGTACGTTACTTACCTATATGGTTGGCACTAAGACTAAATACATTACCCGTATGGTTGATTCCAAGAGTAAGTGCGTTACTTACCCACATGGTTGGTTTTTAAAGTAAGTGCGTTACTTACTTATATGGTTAATACTAAGATTAAGTGCGTTATTTACCCATATGGTTGATTATAAGAAGAAATGCGTTACATATCCATGTGGTTTGTACTAAGAGTAAGTCGTTACTTACCCATATGGTTGGTTTTCGGAGAAAGTCGTTACCTACCCATATGGTTGGTTTTCGGAGTAAGTGTATTACTTACCCATATGATTGGTTTTCCGAGTAAATGCGTTACTTATCCATGTGGTTCGTAGTAAGAGTAAGTGTGTTACTTATTCATATGGTTGGTACTAAGAGTAGATACGTTACATACCCATATGGTTGGTTCCAAGAGTATCTGCATATTTTACAAATGTGGTTGGTACTAAGAGTATACTTATCCATATGGACGGTTCCAAAAGTAAGTACGCTATGTACCCACGTGGTTAGTACTAAGAATAAGTGCGTTACGTACTCATATGGTAAGTAACCAGAGTAAGTGTGTTACCTACCCATATGGTTTGTTTTAGAGTAATTGCGTTACTTTCCCATGTGATTGGTACCAAGAGTAATTGCGATAACTACCTATATGGCTGGTTCCAAGAGTAAATGCATTACTTCCCCATGTGGTTGGTACCAAAAGTATGTGCGTTAGTTACCCATGTGGTTGGTGCGGAGATAGCTAGACTACGAGGGAGGGCATGGTTGTGTGAGTGATTGTAATGTTCCTTAGCATCCTTTGGCTCTCGGGTGTTCATGGGGCAAAACTGCAAGAGTTTCACTTGAGAAAATTCTAAAATGTTAGCAAGCAAGACTGCTAGCAAGCACGCAGGTCGATTACCAGCACAGCACGGTCGACCGCGGTCCAGCACCGCATGGTCGACCTCGCTGCAGCAGTGCAAGTCGCGGTCCGCCAACGCTGCAAGTCGACGGCGTGCCTGCGCTGCGGCAAGGCGGCTGCATAGCGTTGCACCTACAGGATAGCAGCACACCCGCTTCGTAGGTGCTCGATTTCATTGGCGTGCAGTGCCTCCTGTACTGCGCAGACACCAAGTTGTCCACATGTTGTTGACTGCAGCCACGTCGTCCTCGGGATACCACCTCCGAGGTCGGATTCACCAGAACCACCTGGGCAACAATTGTGCTCCTCCGTGGAACCCCCGCCCAGGTAACCTGGTCGACCGTGCAACCACGTCGACTTGCGTCTTCTCCTCGTGCCCGTTGACCGCCCAGGTCGACCACACTTCAGGTCGACCAGCCCAGCTGTTAGCCGACCACACCAAGTCGGCTTTCCCAGGTCGGCGCCACCAAGTCGACGCACTCCCAAGTCGATCTACCAAGTCGACCTCCCGAAGTCGGAGCCCCTCCTAGGTTGACGTCTCCCCTCGTCGACCGCTGGGTTGAAGTGGACCGCTAACGTCCCAAAGTTGGCGGCATTAGAGTGGCCTCGTGTAGGTCGACCAATCGTCAATCAGCTTGCCCACTGCTGCAGGTCGTCTACACATAACGCACACCCGACCACGAAGTCGGCTTCGCCCAAGCGAGGCTAACACACGACTCCTGTTGACACTCTCCTGCCGCGTTCGCGCTTGGGCCTCCAGCCTACACGGCAGCACTACTCGGAAAATAGCTTGTCGGCGTGCACACAACACGCAGCATGCCGGTCACCGCACCAGCCATGTAAGAGGGCACCTACTTCTTCTCGTCGTCGTCACCGTTGCCAACGTCGGCTAGTTGCACTTGGCCGAGTACAACGGAGCATTGGTTGAAGGCTGGATAATGCAGGGCCTTCGTCAGTAAGTCGGCCGGTTGCTCGGTGGTCGGGATATACTTTAGCTTGAACTTCTCCCGCTTCACTATGTGCTGCAGCCAGGCATACCGCCGCTCCATGTGCTTGAGGTTGCCCTGCATCTCCAAGCTCTCGGCGACCATGATGGCCGACTTGTTGTCCACCCGAAGGGCAGTCGGTGTCCCAGCGTCCAGCAGCCAGAAATCTGACAAGAGGAAGCAAAGTCGGCGCCCCTTCTTCCCGCCTCGGTGGCCGCCACATGCTCCCACTCGGTCGATGAGAGTGTCGCCCACTTGATGCGCTGGCTCGATCAGGAGACTGCGGCCCCTCCGTAGACAAATACGTTGTGAGAGTACGACGGCGTATGCTGGCTTTGCTAGCTTGCCTGGACTTTATTATGCTATTACTAGCTTGGGTTTATTTTATCATGCATAGATATGCTTGATTTCCTAGGTTAGGTGCATTCCTATATTTTAGTTATAGCACCGAACCAGGTTACGTGTACCGAACTCAAGCCTATTCGGTTTCCACCGAATTGCTTTCTACCAAGTTCGGGAAGGTTCTGTTCGGGACGCTTCGTGACCCTCAGAACATTCGCGTAACACCAGGGTTACCTGCCTTGTGTCGAGCCTATATATAGCCTCGTGTTGTACCCAGGTGAAGCATTCAATTCAAACTCTCTTTCCTAAGCTCGATCCTAGATCCTCACACTTGGTCATCAGAGCCTATTTAGACACGAAGTTTTCGACTACTAAAACCTAGATTTTAAAACCGCGGAGGCGACGACGAAAAGCGCCGATTTCGGGTACGTAAACCAGTTCCGCGCTATTATTTAACGTCCCCATCGAACCGGTTTTCAACCACTCCTCAGGTCCAGTGGCGAAAAAGTTAGAATTTCGACCGTCGGATCGATTCGAATCTCAACGGCCCTGAGAATTTGGAGCGTTGGATCGAATTTCTTCTCAACGGCCGAGATCGGACGCAAATTTCGACTAAGGGAGAATTGCGCGACCTACAGAATCAGCGCTCGTCTTTTCCACAGTCGATTCGACTCACAGTAAGATGACCAGCGCCTATAATGTTTTTATTTTCGTCGCAAATCTTCGTGTAAATCGCCAAATGGAGGAAAATGGTGATAATTCCGTACTTCAAATTACGGAGTTACACACCGGCTTGGACCAGACGCGAGCGGCACTCCAGCGAATAGAGGAGCTTCTTGCGAACCAGTCGGCAGCCGCCATAGCAGAAGCCAACGCAGCAGCAAATGCAGCAGCAGCGGCGACACCGACACTTCACCCAGCAGCAGCGGCAGTGGCTACAGTGAATCTTGGGGCGGCACATCCGAGGCAACCGGAGATGTTCAATCCGAATGCGAGAGACACCGACGTCCGTCGATTCATTGCGACCCTCGAATTTACTTCGAGGCCGTTGGCTTTATGAACCCGACACACGATGCAATGCGGATTCGGCTCGCAGCGACACTATAACGAGGCCCGGCACTCGAGTGGATTTACAACAGCAATAAGATCCGAGGCGAGGGGTCATGGACGCAGTTTCGGGAAGCTTTAATTCAACGTTTCGAACCAATCAACTCCAGCTACATGGCGCGGCAGCAGATTCATCGGCATAAACAGTTCGGCACTGTAACACAGTACACGCAGCTGATGGAGACCCTCTTCAACCGAATTACCAACCTGACCGAAGGGGAAAATATCAAAGCGTATACAGAGGGGCTAAAAATGGAAGTCCGGCAACAGGTGATTGCCGCGAACTACAACAATTACCGCGACATGGTGTGTGCAGCAGAGAGATTTCGATGCGTTGATGCGAGATCAACCCGAAATACGACGACGCGTGCCGAACAGATCATTCGGCACGGAGCGATCGGCACCACCCACGACCGCCAACCCGATAGATATCGACAAGATCGACGCGAAGCAACGGCCGACAAAATATGAGAAGTGCGAACTTTGCGGCGCAGCAGGACATCGATTCTTGGCGTGTTGGAAAATGAAGAAGGCACGAGCGGAGCTGCAGGGCAACAACAGTGCGACATCCACGATGGCGAAAAAAGGATGACACGATGGCGCGAATTTAAAACGCCACAACTGGCCGGCAACAGGGGAAATCGCCGAGATAAGAAGAGGCTTCGCGAAACAAGACTCTGCACCGACCGAGAAACTCCAGCCGAACACCCCCGAGAGTAAGAATATTCTCTCTCGAGGTTTTCAAACCTTTAAAAAATTCAGTGGAAATTTCGAGGCCAAGAAAAAACCTTCAGACATTATTCAGGTACCAGAGAAGTTGGGCAAACCACTCCGGAGCGTTGAAAACGGTCGTGCGTTTCATGGAGTTACTATTCTCTCCCCGCAGCACAGTGTCAAGGCTCCCCATTGCCCACAGGTGAAGCCTACACAGCTGCTAAGGCTTAGGGGAAGGTTCCAGGCTGTCACAGGATCGAATTTCCACTCGAGAATGTTGCACTAAAGGTGAGTACAAGGCGTATTTATACTCAGAAATACATAGAAACAACAGATAATCCGAACCTTCGGGAACGCGCTCTTCTAGAATAGATAATCACAAGTGCGCATAAGCACGCAAGCCCATTGGCACTTCGGATTATAGCGAGATTACGCCTTGTACACCACTGTCGGTGCTGTCGGTGCCGTATAATGTAAATGTCGGTGCCGAAAATACCAAATAAGTGAAATAATCGGAAAGCTCTAGAAAATAGAATAGTAGTCCGATTGAGGTGAAATAAAGTGCAAATAAAAGAGGAAAATATGGAGAATAAGACGGAGTAAAAATATGGAAATGAGAAATATGTCAAACGTCGGCGTACTCTCACACTTCCCCCCCTCAAAGCTGGGTGATAGATGTAACACCCTGCTTGACAAGATAGTCGCGGAGAGAACGTCGGGCGTTACTCATGTCTTCTTCAAAGACCCAGCTGTCCTCAGAAGGATCATAGCCTTTCCAGCGTACGAGAAACTCCAGGGCGCCATACCGACGACGACGATGTGCAAGCACAGATTCAACCTCGTACTCAAGTTCATCATTCACGAGGACTGGAGGCGGCGGCGGAGGTTGTCGTCCCGTGTACAGCTTATTTGGATCTTGATAGGGTTTAAGAAGCTGCACGTGCAAGGCATTATGAATCTTCCAAGAAGCTGGTAGGCGCAAGTGGAATGTGACTGGAGTGGCCTGCTCTTCTACGAGGAAAGGTCCGCATAAGCGAGGTCGTAACTTGGATGGAAGGTGACCGAGGTTGAGGTTGCATGTGTCAGAAGCACATGGTCACCAACCGCAATGGTATGATCACGTCGATGGCGATCGGCCAAGCGTTTCTGTGAAGACTGTATGTCCTGTAGACGCTTGTGTGTCCGATCCCAAAGCTGCTGCATTGTGGTAACGAAGTCGTGCGCGGGTTGGACAGTTGCAGGTACTGTCGGCTGTTGTGGAGTTAGTGGATGTCGTCCGTAACAGAGGAAAAATGGGGTCTCTCCTGTTGCGGCATGCTTCGCATTATTGTAGGCGAACTCCAACACCGGCAAGTGCAAGTCCCACTTGTTAATGTCGTCCTTGCACGCTGCGTGCAAGAGTTGTTCCACAATTTGGTTCAAGCGCTCTGTCTGCCCATCGGTCTGGGGATGATATGCAGATGACATTGCTAGGCGTGTCCTCATGAGCGACATGAGCTCTTTCCAGAACTTGCTAGTAAATTTGGGGTCCCTGTCGGATATGAGGGTTGTTGGGATCCCGTGCTGTGAGATGATGTGTTTGAGGAATAGCTGTGTCGTTTCCTCCGTGCGTGCGGTTGTATGTGTCGGAATGAAGTGTCCCATCTTTGAGAATTTGTCGATGACGACCAGGATGGCGTCATGCCCCGCGTTGGTAGGTGGTAAACCGGTGATGAAATCCAAGCTGACCACTTGCCAAGGCTGTTCCGGGACGGGTAAAGGCTGAAGAAGTCCAGCTTTCTTCTGCTTACTGCTTTTCATCCGCTGGCACGTGTCGCACGAAGTGACAAACTTTTGCACGTCGTTTGCCATGTGAGGCCAGTAGTAGACTTTCGCAATCCCGGCAAGAGTCTTGTTATTCCCGAAGTGTCCAGCGTAGAGCACATCATGGAATTCTTCGAGAAGCAACTGCCGAAGAGGCGGGTAGTTGGGTACCCATATCTTTGTTGATCCTTTGCGTAGTGCGACGTCGTGGTCCCACTGCAACAATTTCTTTTTCTCTGCTAAGGGAATCTCGGGGTCGATGGTATACCCGTGTGTGAAGAGTCCCTTGAGTAGCGGATTCATCCCCTCAATCTGTATGGCGGCAACGTGTCCAGGCCGGCTTAGTGCGTCTGCCTTATTCTTGTGTCCCGGCTTGTACACGATGTCGTAGTCGAAGTGTGTCTCGAGGAAGTCAATCCACCTGACTTGTCGTCTGGAGAGGGTCGGCTGCGTTTTCAGGTATTTTAGGCTGCAATGGTCAGTGTAGACCGTGGTCTTTCTCCCTTCGAGGTAGCATCGCCATGTTTTGAATGCCGTGATGATCGCTAAGGCCTCTTTGTCGTGAATCGGGTAGTTGAGTTCTGCCCCGTGCAATTTCTTGCTGAGGTAAGCGATTGGTTGTAGTCCTTTCCCTTGGTCTTGCATCAAGACTGCTCCAACTGCTTGGTCGCTAGCGTCAACTTCGATGACATAGTCTTTTTCTGGATCTGGCAGGATCAGGACGGGTGTGGACGTGAGTGCGGTCTTCAACTGCTCCATGGCTTGCTGGTGCACATCCTCCCACTTGAACGGTATATTCTTCTTCAGTAGATTGGTGAGAGGTGTTGCAATCTTCGCATACTGTGGCACAAACCGATTATAGTAGTTCGCAAAGCCAAGGAATTGCTGAAGTTCCTTCACGTTCTCCGGTGTCTTCCACGTACGTATGGCTTCGATCTTCTTTGGGTCGACATGGACTCCTTGAGCGCTCACCATGTGTCCAAGGAACTGAACTTTCTTCAAGGCAAACTCGCTCTTGGATAGCTTAACGTAGAACTTCTCCCGTCGAAGTATCTCGAAGACGCGTCGTAGGTGTTCGATGTGTTGCTTCATGTCCCTCGAGTAGATCAGGATGTCGTCCAGGTACACCACCACGCATTCGTCGAGTAGAGGCCTAAGAATATGGTTCATTTCGGCCTAGAATGTAGCGGGTGCGTTGGTGAGTCCGAACGGCATGACGAGGTACTCGTAGGATCCGTATCGTGTCTGAAACGCTGTCTTATGGATGGAGTTATCCGCCATCCGGATCTGCCAATATCCCGATCTCAAATCGAGTTTTGAGAATACTGTGGCTCCACGAAGCTGGTCAAGTAGATCGTCGATCCGTGGAATCGGATACTTGTTCTTGATCGTCTGCTTGTTGAGGGCTCGGTAGTCGATGCACATGCGTAAGCTTCCGTCAGGTTTTGGTGTGAAAAGCACTGGTGCACCGTATGGTGATGTTGATGGTCGAATGAGTCCTTTGTCCAGAAGGTACTCGATCTGCTTCTTCATGTCGGCCAACTCGGTAGGGCTGAGTCGATATGGTGCTCGGAAGGTCGGTTTTGAACCAGGTTCTTTGATGATCTCGTGCTGGTGGGTTCGGTATGGCGGCAACTGGTCTGGAAGGTCGTCAGGGAGAACGTCTTCGAACTCTTCTATAAGTTTCTGGATTGCTGGTGGAAGCTCGAGCGTTTTTCTCTCTCCTTCGTCCTCGTTGGTGACCAGTGCAACAAACCCTGCCATGGTTCGCTTCACATTCTTCTCGAAGCGTGCGAGAGTCTCCTCCGGAATATCTCCCGTGTCGCTCCAATTTGGAAGAGGAACTCTTCTGTCTTGATTGTAAATACTCGCCGTGCAGGTGACCCAGTTGATCTCGGGGTTGAACTTCTTCAGAAAATCTCTCCCAAGAATCAAGTCTAGCCCTTTGATGTTGGTGACGGGTAGGGTCGGTTTCCAGCGAAGAGGACCCATCTGCAGGTGTAACGCTGCTTCGCCGTAGACTTGTAATTTGCTTCCGTCAACCATCGTAGCTGTGAAGTTTGAAGGCGTGTACTTCTCATTGATGTGTTCGAGGGTTGCTTTGTCGCATACTGAATGGGATGCTTCGCTGTTCACGAGTGCTTGGAGGCGTCGTCCATTGCAGATCACATCGAGAAAAAGTGGTTGGCGTTGCTCGTTGTACCCGTTGATCGTCTCGTTGATTGGATCATAGGGCATTTCCCATAGCTCTGTGTTTTCTCCTGGGGTGGCAGATGGCCGGTCCTGCCGTTCCCTATTGCCATGATTTTTTGTTGTCGTCGACGACGTGGTTCTCGAGCTCGTAGTAGAATTCATAGATGGGGTAGATACCGTAGATGTTTCAGATGTTGCAGATGCATCTGTAGAGGAGGTTTGATGTCGTCGCAGCTTCATGTTGACCTCCAGCTCCCTCTTGAGCTGCTTCAGCGCCACCGACTTCTTCCGTGGGGACCGGTTGGTCGACGTGGGCTTGTTTTTCAGAGAGAGGACGATGTCGTCGTTGGAAGGTCGATCTTCTATGCTCCGTTGTTGGTTCCCCATGCGCAGCTGCTGTAGTTGTCGAACCGGTACATTCTTTTTCTTCTAGAGCCTCTCTCGTGATTTCACAAAGGCCGTAGACCCAAGGGAATTTTTTCCAAGTAAAGCATCCTTGTATGATATTTTGAAGGGGTGCTTACTTTTTACAGGGCCTTTTTGGAGTTGTCCGGGTCCAGCAGGGTCTTGTGTCGCGGAGATTTTATTTCCCTCGGCGATTTTCCCTGGTAGACTCCGTTCGTGGTTTGAGAAATTCACTCCACGATCCTCCAATATTCGCATTAAATCTGCTCCAGTGCTGCGGTTCCTAAGCGCTGAACGTGCAGTTTTCATTTCGTCACAATCGATGAGTTGATGTCCGGGCTTGCCGCAGAAAGAACACTTAGATTTGTTCTTCTTTGGTCTTGCCTTCGCGTCGATTCGATCGAGTTCCATCGGGTCGGCGTACGTGGGGTTAGCCAAGCGTCCTCCATGTCGTCTAGCTCGTCTATGAAGTCGTCGTGTTCCGATCGTGGTTACGTCGAAACGTTCCGCTGCCGAAACGACGTCGTTGTAGCTGCTCCAATTTGTGGCCGCAACATGTTGTCGTGTTTCTTTTTTCAGCCCCGCGATGAATGCTCTAATTTTTTCGCCTTCCGTGACGTCGGGGATGCGGTTGAACAACTCCTCCATTTGTTGCGTGTAGTTCGCGACGCTCCCGATTTGTCGATGACGATGTATTTTGTCGCGGGCGATAAACGCTGCATTAATCGGCTCAAAACGTTGTAGTGATCGTTCTCGGAACTGCTGCCATGTCGCTTCACCTTGGTTTAATAAACCGCTTCCGCTTATCCATTCAATTGCTGGTCCACGCAGTAGTGTTGCTTGAAAATTAATTCTGTTTCTGTCGAGTGCTGGTGCTGTCCATCCAATGGCGGCGAAATAAATTTCGATCGCCAAAAGCCAGCGCCTAGCGTCGATTTCCCCATCAAAGGTGTTGGGGGCTCGAATTTCTTGGGCCTTGGGAAAATTTCGCGACTGCTGCGAAGTCACGATCGATTCTGCTTCTGTCGCAATTTTCGCCATGACGCGCGCTTTCACCCGAAGTCGTTCGATCCGTCGCGCGTCGGTCTCGCTACTTCTGCACCGTTCGATATAGGTCCCGACAATTCGCAATTGTCGTCCCTGTATCGCAAACGTTTTCGCCAACAATCGAACTCACGATCATGTTCAAAAAACGCGCGAGGGGGGGTTATTAAAAAAACGCGGAATCTGGTGCTTACCAGCGTCGGCGCCGAATTCGTCTCCCCCGACGGTTTTTCGAAGCAGGAATTTCTTGAGCGCGCTGCTTAGCTGAAACTCCGCGAGTGAAAATGGCTCTGATTACCAAGTGTCACAGGATCGAATTTCCACTCGAGAATGTTGCACTAAATGTAAGTACAATGCGTATTTATACTCAGAAATACATAGAAACAACAGATAATCCGAACCTTCGGGAACACGCTCTTCTAGAATAGATAATCACAAGTGCGCATAAGCACGCAAGCCCATTGGCACTTCGGATTATGGCGAGATTACGCCTTGTACACCACTGTCGGTGCTGTCGGTGCCGTATAATGTAAATGTCGGTGCCGAAAATACCAAATAAGTGAAATAATCGGAAAGCTCTAGAAAATAGAATAGTAGTCCGATTGAGGTGAGATAAAGTGCAAATGAAAGAGGAAAATATGGAGAATAAGATGGAGTAAAAATATGGAAATGAGAAATATGTCGAACGTCGGCGTACTCTCACACAGGCCAAGAAGAAGCTGAATCGGCCTCAGATAAATCCTTCTAACCATACTCAGTTGAAAACTGGTATGGAGTCAGCAGCTTCGACCGCAGGACCGAGGGATGATCTATTCGACGTACCGTACGATCCTATAAGCGAGACCATCTACGGTTACTCGGAGCAGCAACAACCACTACTACTCGAGGTGATCTGCAACGGGCGACGCCTCCAGGCACTGGTGGACAGTGGTGCGTCCCACTCGATGTGCGACCGCGGGACGTTGGAGGAAATTGGAGAACCTTCGGAGGAGACCAAGTTCACGGCAACAATGGTGGACGGTACAAAACTTCCCATCCACGGCGAAGCATCACTGCAGCTGCACATAGGGGCGCTAAGGTGGAAGCCGACGTTGTCGATCACGAACATCAAGGGTTTAGATTTCATCTTGGGGCAGGATTTCCTAAAGCGGTTCAACCCCGAGATCGACTGGGTCAACAGGAAGGCGCGCATCTACAACAACGGGAAACGAGTGGAGCTGCGAAGCTGGACGGATACAGGGAGCGTTCCTGAAATGATACCGACACGGTTCGAACGGACAGTGAACGAGAGTAACACGGGTTACTTAGCACTGGTTATGGCAGCAGCAGAGGAGGAGAAGCTGAGTACGGAGCTACCTGCAGCAGTGAAGGAGGTTTTGGAGAAGTACAAGGATATAATGCCCGACGACCTACCTGCAGTGGTACCTCCAGCACGCACCCACGAGCACGAGATCGTGGAGGAACCAGGTGGGAAACCCGTCTCACGTGCACCATACCGACTGAGTCCGACCGAACTGACAGACATGAAGAAACAGATAGAGTATCTACTGGGCAGACAACTGATCCGCCCATCCACCTCTCCCTACGGTGCACCAGTTCTATTCACTCCAAAACCAGACGGCAGTTTACAGATATGCATCAACTACCGGGCACTGAACAAACAGACAGTCACGAACAAATATCCCATACCGCGCATAGACGACCTACTGGACCAACTGCGTGGTGCATCAGTCTTTTCGAAGCTGGACTTACGGTCGGGTTACTGGCAGATCAAAATGGCGGAAAACTCGATCCACAAGACGGCGTTCCGTACCAGATACGGCTCCTACGAATACTTGGTGATGCCGTTCGGACTCTGCAACGCACCAGCGACGTTCCAGGTGGAAATGAACCATATCCTGCGGCCCCTGCTGGACGAGTGCGTAGTAGTATACCTGGACGATATCCGCATCTACTCCAAGAACATGAAGGAGCACGTGGAGCATCTGCGGAAGGTGTTCGAGATCCTGCGGAAAAACAAGTTCTA
Source organism: Closterium sp. Naga37s-1 (assembly GCA_947471745.1). Classification (NCBI taxonomy): domain Eukaryota; kingdom Viridiplantae; phylum Streptophyta; class Zygnematophyceae; order Desmidiales; family Closteriaceae; genus Closterium; species Closterium sp. Naga37s-1. The sequence goes on from CANJKZ010000858.1 coordinate 2,859,335, forward strand.
CGTGAAGCTATGGAAGAGCGACTTCGCCCTGAAGAAGGTGCAGTTTCTCAGGCACATGGTAAGTGCCGAGGGCGTACACGTGGACTCGCGGAAAATCGAAGCCGTCAAGAAGTGGAAAATTCCTGAGAACGTGAAGGAGTTGCAGCAGTTCCTAGGCTTCGCCAACTACTACAACAGGTTTGTGCCGCAGTATGCTAAGATAGCAGCGCCACTGACCGACCTACTGAAAAAGGATACGCCCTATAAATGGGAAACTCCTCATCAGCAAGCCATGGAGCAGCTACAGACAGCACTCACTATAGCGCCAGTACTCATCCTACCAGATCCAAACAAGGACTACGTGGTGAAAGCAGACGCTAGTAATCAAGCAGTCGAAGCAGTACTGATGCAGGATCACGGACGTGGTTTGCAGCCCATCGCCTACCTCAGTAAGAAGCTACACGGAGCAGAACTGAACTACCCCATCCATGACAAGGAAGCCTTAGCAATAGTCATAGCCTTCAAGGCGTGGAGTTGTTACCTAGAGGGAGCCAAGACTACAGTCTATACTGACCACTGCAGTCTCAAATACCTGAAGTCGCAGCCGACGCTTTCACGACGGCAGGTGCGGTGGGTGGACTTCCTGGAAACTCACTTCCACTATGACATCGTCTACAAGCCCGGGCTACACAACAAAGCAGACGCGTTGAGCCGCCCCAGTCAAGGGTCGACGGGATGAACCCTCTGCTCAAGGGTCTATTCCAACATGGATACTCCGTAGACGCAGAGATCGCTACAGCACAGACTAAGAAGCTGTTACAGTGGGAGACAGACTTAGCTGCAAGGAAAGGCACATGAAAGATTTGGGTACCGAATTACGCCCCGCTACGGCAGATCATATTGGAGGAATTTCATGACGTACCATACGCGGGACATTTCGGGAGCAACAAGACGTTAGCAGGGATAGCAAAGTATTACTACTGGCCCGGGATGGCAGTAGACGTGCAGCAGTTCGTTACCTCTTGCGACACGTGCCAGCGGATGAAGAGTAGCAAGCAGAAAAAAACAGGGTTACTTCAGCCTCTACCCGTACCGGAGCAGCCATGGCAGGTCGTTAGCCTCGAATTCATCACAGGACTCCCTTCGACCTCACGGGGACATGATTCCATCCTCGTCGTGATCGATAAGTTCTCCAAAATGGGTCATTTCATACCGACCAACACCACAACTACAGCTGAAGCAACTGCTCGCCTCTTCTTCGACCGCATCATCACCATCCACGGCATCCTCGCTACACTCATCTCAGACAGAGACCCCAAATTCACCAGTAAGTTCTGGAAGGAGCTCATGGGACTGTTGGGGACAAAGCTTGCAATGTCTTCAGCATACCACCCCAAGAATGGCGGACAGACAGAGCGACTCAATCAGGTGGTTGAACAGTTACTGCGCACAGCTTGCAAGGACTACGTCAGCCAGTGGGACACAAAGTTACTAAACCTAGAGTTCGCTTACAACAACGCCTCACACGCGGCCACAGGGAAAACTCCTTTCTTTCTGTGTTACGGACGGGAACCACTTACACCACAGCAGCTAACCACACCGGCATACGTCCAGGCCGCACATGACTTCGTCACCACCATGCAGCAGCTATGGGAGAAGACCCAGCGACGCCTCACCATGATGCAGAACTCCCAGAAGCAGTATGCTGATCGCCAACGACGAGTTCACTCAGTAGCAGTCGGAGATCAGGTGCTTCTCGACATGCGCAACTTGAACCTGTCTCACCTACCCTCCAAGCTCCGGCCTCGCTTCTGTGGTCCTTTTCTCGTTGAGGCACAGGTGACACCAGTAACATTCCGCTTGCGCTTACCTACTACGTTGAAGCTTCACAATGCTTTCCATTTTCAGCTACTGAAACCGTACGAGGACCCGAACCAACAGTTCCAAGGACGGCAGCTACCGCCACCACTACCTGTTCTCATACAGGATGAACCCGAATATGAAGTGGAGCACGTTCTTACTCATCGGCGCCGCGGCGGCAAGACCCTCGGATTACTGATACGCTGGAAGGGATACGACCCCACTGAGGACAGTTGGGTTGCAGAAGCTGATATGGGCAACGCACGCCATGCTCTCAAGGACTATCTTGTCAAGCAGGGTGTTTCTCACGCAACCCAGCTTTGAGGGGGGGACGTGTGAGAGTACGACGGCTTATGCTGGCTTTGCTAGCTTGCCTGGACTTTATTATGCTATTACTAGTTTGGGTTTATTTTGTCATGCATAGATATGCTTGATTTCCTATATTTTATTATAGTTATAGCACCGAACCAGGTTACGTGTACCGAACTCAAGCCTATTCGGTTTCTACCGAATTGCTTTCTACCGAGTTCGGGAAGGTTCTGTTCGGGACGCTTCGCGACCCTCATAACATTTGCGTAACACCTGGGTTACCTGCCTTGTGTCGAGCCTATATATAGCCTCGTGTTGTACCCAGGTGAAGCATTCAATTCAACCTCTCTTTCCTGAGCTCGATCCTAGATCCTCACAGGTGGCCGCCACATACTTCGACTCGGTCGATGAGAGTGTCGCCCACTTGATGCGCTGGCTCGATCAGGAGACTGCGACCCCTCCGTAGACAAACACGTAGCCGCCCATGCTCGTCCAGATCTGCTTGACTCTGACGCCGTCGGCGTCCACATAGATGACCAGCTCCATCGACTCGGGTCCATTGTTGACCTCCAGGGCAGAGTCACGGGTGTCAGTGAGGTAGGCGAGGAGGTGGTCGACCTCGCGAAACTGTTGGTCGCTCCTCACCGTATGGCTCGTCTTCGGGACTTGTCCGCTCTGCTCTTCGTCGAAGATGCACCTGCGCAGCTTGTCAGCATAGCCCTGCTGGTGCAGCCACGGCTTCCTCGCCGGCCTACGCGGACAATCTCCAGCCCGAGGTACTTCACGATCAGCGAGATCTCGTGCAGTTCGAAGGCGGCCTCCAGCAGCTCCTTCAACTCCCTCAGCATCGCGGTGCTGCTGCTGGCGGTGAGCAGGTCGTCAACATAGACCAACACCCAGCAGGTCGTGTTAGTGTAAGGGCCTAATAAACTCAGGCTATTAAGACGTTATCCAACTTAAAACCTCTCCTCGGGGTCACCTCCAAGGGTCCCTGGGTGCTTGGTACAAGACCAGCCCCTATCCTCGGGTCCGAGTTTGTAGAGAGAGGGATCAAGAGAGACTTAGTCAAAACAGCAAGAGTACCTTGAATGTTGCGCAGCGTGCTGTGCAGACCGTCGATCGGATTAAGCTGAGAACTCGCTATATCGAAGCTCACCCTAAGAGCTTTCAAAAGAGCCAAGTTGCCTCGCGAAAAGTTCTGCCATTGCAGAGTTACGGCTCGGACAGCGTTTGCCTAGTGTCGTAGTGCTAGCGTACTAGCGTTGACTCGGTAGCATTCTGCCGTCGAATCGCGTGGATACCAAATTCCAGCAAGGAAGGAATTCGCTTGAATCAATTTGAATATACTCAGGTACAAACAGAGAAGGAATATATGTTCTAGCTAGCAAGGACCTTGGGAATCAACCTGGGAACAACCAGGGATGATCCCAAATAATTCCAAGCAACAGAACCAACCTGGCTGGACAAAACAGCAGGTGGCAAGTTGGTAAACAACCTCTGGTTCTGTTTTTCCAACCTGGGAAAACAACAACCAGGTTCAGGTCCTAAAAACAGAACCTGTTTTGTCTTTGCCCAACCAGCCAAATGCTGGTTCCGCTGGTTTCCCCTGGCCCTGTAGCATGCAGATACAGACAAACAACATCCAACCTTCACCTAAATTGTACCCCTATAGTGCCTGCCCTGCTACACTATAGTCAACCAAACAAAACAGTACAAGTTCGAGTTGGATAGAACTGAATCTGCGCACTCAATTAAACCGAACTGCAAAGCTTCCATCTTGGGTTCCTTTGCGAGCTCGTCCTTTCTGCTTGCACTGTTCATAGTGCGTACAATGTTGTGCCGAAGCGCACATTGTGCGAGTACCTGCAAATGCATCAAGCGAAAATTGCGAAAGCAAACAAACACACGAACATTCCATTCACACCCAAATGCATTCGCACACGCATACTCGTACAAACAGACGGCAGGATGTCGTGCAATGTGAATTTGCACCCAACACACTCCCCCTCAGCCTGCCGGCTGCATTCCACATCATTCCATGCTAGTTCATGCTCATTCCACTCATGCGCACACAACGCCAATGAGGCTCATCCGCAAGCCTCTTGGTGAGGAAGTCTGCTGGCTGCTGGTGAGTCTTGATATAGATTGGATTCACCGTCCCCCTCTTCACCTCCTTACGCAGCCAGTGCCATTTGATACGCATGTGCTTGTTCAACCCATGAAGCACTGCGTTCCTGGCCATCCCAAGAGCCCCCTTGCTATCACAAAACAGCGGCGTAGCAACCTTTTGCTCCTGGCCAATCTCCTCTAACAGCCTCCTCAGCCAAATCACCTCCTTCACCCCATGGAACATTGCCATGTACTCTGATTCAACAGAGGAGAGTGCCGTCTCCGTCTGCTTCTTGGACCTCCAACTAACAGGTCCTCCCCAAACTACGCAGATGTATCCTCCCACAGATGAGGAATCGTCCTTCTCAGAAGCCCAAGTAGCATCGGTAAAGCAAGTGAGAAACAGCTTGCCTTCTCCAAGCCACTCCCCCTTCTCTTTCAGCACCTCAACCCCTTTCTGCTTCACCTGTGCAGATGCGGAGTATTGAACTCCAATGCTTGGGTGAGAGTTCAGATACTTCACCACACGCTCAGCTGCATCCACCTGCTACTCTGATGGATTCTGCACCACCCTAGCCAGCTGCCCAACCGAGAAAGAGATGTCGGGCCTTGTGTGAACTGCTGCATACAAGAGGCTGCCCAACAAGGACTGAAATTGCTGCTGCTCCTCGGCTTCAACCCCTTCATCCTCTGCTGCCTTCACAAGCTTGAATTCTGCTGGCAGGGGAGTTGCAACCTTGCGCTCATTCTCAATCCCATACTTTTCCCCCAGCTCCTTGATGAACTTCTCCTGGTGCAGATTCAACCACCTGTGATCCAGATCCCTCTCCACGTGCATCCCGAGGTAGTACTTTACCTCCCCAAGGGTCTTGCACTTGAAGTTCTTCATCAGCTGCTGCTGCACTTTCTGGATCTCCTTCATGGTGCTGCTGAAGAGAAGAATGTCGTCCACGTAGACCAGAAACAGCACCAGCTTCTCCCCCTCCCCCTTGAGAAAGAGGCTCTCATCACAGCTGTTGGTCCTGAATCCCATCTCCTCTAAAACAGCTGCCAACTTCTGGTACCAGCAGCGTGGCGCCTGCTTCAAGCCGTAGATGGACTTTTTCAGCTTGCACACCCTGCCCGTACCATCCTCATACCCAGGTGGCTGCGTCATGTACACATCCTCCTCTAAAATCCCATTGAGGAATGCCGTTGATATATCCATCTGAATGATAGATTTCCCACTAACGGCTGCATCTGCCAACAAGACACGGAGGGTAGGGGGTTTGGCAGTGGGAGCAAAGATCTCATTGAAGTCCTTCTTCTCCTTCTGCATAAACCCCTTAGCCACCAGCCTACTCTTGTAGATGGTGACCTGTCCCTTGTCATCGGTCTTGATCCTTAGCACCCACTTGCACTGTACGGCTTTCTTCCCCTCAGGCAGCACCACCAGATCCCATGTCCCATTCTCTAACAAGCTTTGGTACTCAGCATCCCTAGAAACCAGCCACTTCTCCCTATCTGGTCCAGCTAATGCCTCCTCCATGCTTGCTGGTTCCTCTGGTGCAGGGGCAAGAAAACAGTAGGCAGGTTCATCCTCCTCATCCGGGTCATAGCCATGCGGTAGAATCAGCAATGCCTCCTCATTCCCAAGCTGCTGCTCTGCAACATCAGCTCCTGCAGTCAGCTTCATAGTGGCCATACGGGTACGTCCTGGCCTGGAGACGAGTGTCTCCCATCCCCTCATAACGACACCCTTCGGCTTCCTCCTTGATGGTAGCGCTGGAACCTTAGATTTTCCCAGCTGCTGTTCTCCTCCCTCAGATCCAGCAGCTTCCTTGGTGCTATCACTAGTCTCCACATCATCTCCTCCACCACCAGGTGCCTCCTGCACCTTCTCTCCATCACCACCCTCTGCAGCTGCCTCCTCCCCCTCCTCCCACACACTAGGAGTCAGGTCCAGCTGCATGGTGATCTGCTCCATCTGCTCGGATACCTTGGTCTCCGGCTGTTTCTTCCATCCCCCATACATCATGCCCTCAACAAACTTCACATCCCTGCTGTCAAACAACACACCCTTGGATGGTTCCCACAGCAGCCATCCCTTGCTCTCAGCAGCCAGCCCCAAATGCACACACCAGATTGCACTCGCCCCCAACTTACTTCGATACTTCTTGGGGACGTGGGTGACTGCCATGCAACCGAACACCCTCAGCATGTCCACCGGCGGCTTCCTCCCAAGCCACCTCTCCAGCGGCACCCACGATTCATTACCAACCTTAGTGAGCACCCTGTTCCTAGCCACGGTAGCGTGCCGGACAGCATGGGGCCACATGGAATTGCCCACCCCTGATTCTATGAGCAGCGCCCTAGCTGTCTCCAGAATGGTCCGGTTCGCCCGTTCTGCTACACCGTTGGACTGCGGAGAGTAAGCTGTGGTCAGCTCCCTCTGAATGCCCTGCTTCTTGAGCCAGGCCGTCGTTTCAGCTCCAAGGAACTCACCACCCCGGTCTGTCCTAATCCGCTTCACTACACACTCCGCTTGCTTCTCAACGAATGGCAGCCAATCTTCCTTTATCGTAGAGGCGGCGTGGTCCTTTTGCTTCAGCGGATACGCCCACATGAGTCTGCTCCAATCATCCACAATGGTTAGGAAATACCGCTCCCCCTTGTGCCCTTGCACCGGCAGCGGCCCCACCAAGTCCATGTGCACCAGCTCCAAAAGCTTCTTGCTCCTGCCAGTCACGCTATGAAAAGGGAAACGAGTGAATTTTGAGAGCAAACAGATTTCACAGTTGTCATCGGATGGCTGTCCGTTCAGCTTCAAACCCTTGACGGCTCCATCCTTCTCTAGCTGCTTCAATAAGGGCATTGCCATATGCCCCAAGCGTCGGTGTGCCGTTGCCCAATCTGTCTCCCCAGATCTGGCCGACACCTTCACACCAACCTCTCCAACGGCGTTGCACTCCCCCTGGGATGCAGACCCCTCTCCAGCCTGCCCCCCACCGTGCCACGCCAACGCCGGCAGCTGCCACATGGATCTGTACACATCCTTGCTCTCGTGCAGATCCCAAAGCACCCGATTTCCCAGCTGCCCCTTGTACGTGCGTGCCCCATCCGTGCTAGTGCTCACCCCAGCCTTGGCAAGCTTACGGAGGGAGATGAGGTTGGCCTTGAGATCAGGAACAAGGAGAACGTCGTGCAGCACCACCGGCTTGCCATCCGCTCCCTTGAATGCAGCTCGTCCCGCACCAGCCACCTTCAGCGCGTGTCCAGAAGCACAGCACACCTCATTGATCGGTGCAGCTCGTACGTCATCAAGCAGCTCCTTGCGTGGCGTCATCGTCCAAGCAGCGCCCGTGTCCAGCACCCAATAGTCCAGGGGATGCAGCTCTGCTCCAACCTTTGCAGAGGCGTCTCCTTGCTCCCCCTGCTCTCCAATATGGAAGAACTGGCCTGCGGAGTGCTCCTTCTTCTTCTCTGCACCGCCGTTGCCCTTCGGATTGTTGTCGGACGAATCGGCGACCATGTTCGCGCCGTTTTTCTGGTTCCTCCGCGCGCCGCCATCCTGGTGACGATTCTGGGGGGTCCATCCATCGGGTTTCTTATAGCACAAAAACCAGGGGTGCCCCTCCTTCTCACAATACCAGCAACTCCCTTTCATTTTGCCACCAGCACACGACTTGCCCCCACGTCCAGATTTCGCACCGCGACCCCAACCGGTACCTCCTTGTTGGTCGTTGGAGTCGTCGTCCTTCTTTGCACCGCGTCCAGCACCACCAAAGCCACGTCCTCTGCCACGTCGGCTCCCTTGCATCCCGTAGCCGCTGCTGCCGTCGTCTCCACCCCTCAGTTGGCGGCGACGGAAGTCCTCCTCCAGAATCTTCGTCCGCACCCACTCGAGCGTCCACAAGCTCTGGTTCTGCGGCAGGCTCAATCCGCTCGTGAATTGAAGCCACGATTCCGACAGCAGCGATAGCATCTTCAAGCACTTGGTCTGCTCCGGGTAGGTGATTCCCGCGGTCGCCAACTTTGCGTAGAGGTCGCGCATTTTGTCCAAAACAGGTTGCACCGGCTCTCCCTCGCTCAAGCGCAACGCGGACAGCTCCCTCTCCAGCATCAACGTTGCGACAACGGAGGTCGGGGCGTGCAGCTCCTTCAACACGGTCCATGCCTTCGGACCGCAATCAACCTCCGGCAGCAGGTGCATGACGTGGTGACGCTGGTTCAGCTCCAAACTCTGCGACATCAAGTAGTAGCCAGCCGAGGCGCGCTCGTCCCAATCTTCCTGCAGCGCGGGGTCACTCGGTCTAGGCTCCTCCTCAATCATTAGTTTCAACAAACCGATCTGACGGAAATAAAGTTGCATTTTCCACGCCCAATCATCATAGCCCTCACCATTGAACTTCTCGACGGTGAAGCACCTCCTTGATCAGCGAGCCCTGGTTTGTTCGCGCTCCCCTTGGCGCCGAAACACCAGAATCCTGGCTGCCGCTACGATCTTGGGCTGAAGATCCACCAGCTCCCGCCGAGGTATTTCCCGCCATAGCTACCTATAACGAGGATCACTATAACGCAGCTCTGATACCAGCTTGTTAGTGTAAGGGCCTAATAAACTCAGGCTATTAAGACGTTATCCAACTTAAAACCTCTCCTCGGGGTCACCTCCAAGGGTCCCTGGGTGCTTGGTACAAGACCAGCCCCTATCCTCGGGTCCGAGTTTGTAGAGAGAGGGATCAAGAGACACTTAGTCAAAACAGCAAGAGTACCTTGAATGTTGCGCAGCGTGCTGTGCAGACCGTCGATCGGATTAAGCTGAGAACTCGCTATATCGAAGCTCACCCTAAGAGCTTTCAAAAGAGCCAAGTTGCCTCGCGAAAAATTCTGCCATTGCAGAGTTACGGCTCGGACAGCGTTTGCCTAGTGTCGTAGTGCTAGCGTACTAGCGTTGACTCGGTAGCATTCTGCCGTCGAATCGCGTGGATACCAAATTCCAGCAAGGAAGGAATTCGCTTGAATCAATTTGAATATATTCAGGTACAAACAGAGAAGGAATATATAGTTCTAGCTAGCAAGGACCTTGGGAATCAACCTGGGAACAACCAGGGATGATCCCAAATAATTCCAAGCAACAGAACCAACCTGGCTGGACAAAACAGCAGGTGGCAAGTTGGTAAACAACCTCTGGTTCTGTTTTTCCAACCTGGGAAAACAACAACCAGGTTCAGGTCCTAAAAACAGAACCTGTTTTGTCTTTGCCCAACCAGCCAAATGCTGGTTCCGCTGGTTTCCCCTGGCCCTGTAGCATGCAGATACAGACAAACAACATCCAACCTTCACCTAAATTGTACCCCTATAGTGCCTTCCCTGCTACACTATAGTCAACCAAACAAAACAGTACAAGTTCGAGTTGGATAGAACTGAATCTGCGCACTCAATTAAACCGAACTGCAAAGCTTCCATCTTGGGTTCCTTTGCGAGCTCGTCCTTTCTGCTTGCACTGTTCATAGCGCGTACAATGTTGTGCCGAAGCGCACATTGTGCGAGTACCTGCAAATGCATCAAGCGAAAATTGCGAAAGCAAACAAACACACGAACATTCCATTCACACCCAAATGCATTCGCACACGCATACTCGTACAAACAGACGGCAGGATGTCGTGCAATGTGAATTTGCACCCAACAGGTCGCCCCATCATCGCCGACCTTGAAGTAGAGTGCTTGGTCGACCTCGCTCTTCTTCCAGTCAGCTCCGACGAGCACGTCATCGAGCGCCTTGTACCACAGCAGCGGCAACTGCTTCAGCAGCTTGTACACCCGGCCGGTCCCGTCGTCATAGTAGTCCGGCTGGTACATGTACAGCACCCGGTCGAGCTTGCTCTGGAGAAAGGCGTTCTTCATGTCGAGCTGCGTGAAGTTGAGGTCGAGGATGGCGACGATGTTGAGGAAGATCATCAGCGTGACATTGCTGCTTACCGGCGCATACGTCTCGTCGTAGTCGGCGCCATACGCCTGCATGAAGCACTTTACGACCAGCCTCGCCTTCTCGTGCTTGACGGTGTCGTCGATGTGGTACTTCATTATCAGCACCCACCGGTTCTTCATGATGTTCACCCCGGGGGGCTGCTCAACCAGCACTCACGTGCCTTTGGCGACGAGGCTGCGAATCTCGTCGTCCATGGCGGCCTTCGCCGCCTTGCCGTTCTAGCTCGCCAATGCCTCCTTTACCGTCATCGTTGCAATGTCCCAGCGGTGCTCGGGGTCGGCGTGCATGTCGGGGTCAAGCTCTGTAGGTCGACGTCACCGTCTTTGTCGTCGAATAGGCGGCTGGTGGGAGGCAGACGTGGTACGTAAACCGCTCCAGCGGCCCCGAGGTAGACCTGAACGCCTCAGTCTAGGCTGGTCGACCTGAACTTCCATCACGTCGCTGTCAGTGGACAGCTCAAACGCCGACTGCTCTCCTCTGTCGTCGCCGATTTCACTGACCTCGTTGTTCTGCTACACCAGGGTCGGCTGCACAACCGACTTCTCCCCTAACGTTGGCTCTCCTGCCGACTGCCCAGTTGCCGAGGGCTCCTTGTCGGCTGCTGGCTGCTCCTCTGTCGTCGGCTTCCCTACCAACGCCTCCGTCGTCGACGTCTCCCCTGTCAGCGGCTTCTCGACACCCCTACCTGCTCTCCTGTAGTCGGCGGCTTCTCTTTCACACCGACTTGCTGGTCGTGATGTCAGTCGCTGGCAATGCTCTTGACCGGCGACACAGGCGACGCCCCACACATCGCCGGAGGCCCACGCTGGTGTCAGCCCATGCAGATCGGCTGCAAGGGCTAGGGCAGGACAGGCGAAGGAGGGAGGACGTCCTCGGCGTCTTCATCAGCAAGTTTCCCAGCCTCTGCGAGCAATGGCAGCATTGGCGCCGGTCGACGGCTTGATGACCATGCCGGTAGCAATTTCATGCTTCGCCGAGCTCATGATAGGAAGGTATGCCGCGCAAACTTCCCTCACGTGCCACCTGGCCAGCGTTGACTTCGTCGCCGTAGCGATGGTCCGCAGAGCCACCGTCTCAGTCAAGGTTGTGGTTGACGTCGCCGTGCACGGACAAAGGTCGGTGCAAAAGACCCGGCCGGTATACTTCGCACGATCAAATACATCTTCCGTCCCCGAGATGAGCAGCATGTGGTCGCCGTCGTCCTGCAGTCGCACGCCGCTCTCCTGCAGCTGGCTGGTTGATTGCAGGTTTCGGCTGCACGCCATCAACGTAGAGCACATCGGGGATGAGCACCTGCATCCCACCCTCCCCTTGCAGGCGACTGTGCCCCGGCCCAAGACGTCCTGCAGCGCCCAATTGAAGCCGCGCAAATGCATGACGTCGCTGCTCGGCCCAGGGTGTCGGCCTCCTTCGTCCCTATCAGGTGGTGCGAGCAGCCGCTGTTGAGCAGGACCATAGCCAGGTTCGCCTGCACGGCTGCTGCTACCGCCTGAAAGTTCTCGCCGGCCTTTGGCTCCAGCAAGGCGGTCGGATGCCGACGCAGGACATACACAGCAGGTCGGCACCGGTCGACGGCTTGATGACCAGGTTGGAGGCAAATTCATGCTTCGCCAAGCTGATGATGGGAAGGTGTGCCGTGCCAACTTCCCTCGCGAACCACCTAGCGGCGTTGATTTCGTCGCCGACCGATGGTCTGCAAAGCCACCGTCTCCATCGTGGTTGTTGTCGACGTCATCGTGCATCGACGAAGGTCGGTGCAAAGGACCCGGCCGGTATACTTTGCCCGATCGAACACATCTTCCATTGCCGAGACAAGCAGCATCTTGTCGCCGTCGTCCTGTAGTCGCACGCCGCTCTCCTGCAGGCTGACACGCCGAAAATGAGCAACTGCATCCCGGCCTCCCCTTGCAAGGCGACTGTGCCCCGGCCTTGGACGTCCTGCAGCAGCCCAATGAAGCCGCGCAAATGCTAGAGGCCTCCTGGTCGACGAAGACCTCCTTCGTTCCCATCAGGTGGAGCGAGCAGCTGTTGTCTAGCAGGACCATAGCCGGGTTCGCCAGCATGGCTGCTGCCACCGCCTAGAAGTTCTCGCCGGCCTCCGGCTCCAGCGAGACGGTCGGGTCCACGACACCGACCAGCGAGCACGACGCCTCCCCATCGCCATGCCCCGTGCTGCCCAGAGAAGAAATCGGCGTCCTTCGCCGACGTCGACTTGGTCGTGTTGGTGTAAGGGCCTAATAAACTCAAGCTACTAAGACTTAATCAAACTTAAAACCTCTCCTCGGGGTCACCTCCAAGGGTCCTTGGGTGCCTGGTACAAGACCAGCCCCTATCCTCGGGTCCGAGTTTGTAGAGAGAGGAGTCAAGAATGACTTAGCCAAAATAGCAAGAGTACCTTGAACGTCGCGCAGCGTATCTTGCAGTCCGTCGATCGGATTAAGCTGAGACTTTCCTATATCGAAGCTCGCTTCAAGAGCTTTAAAATAAGCCAAGTTGCCTCGCGAAAAGTTCTGCCATTACGGAGTTATGGCTCGGACAGCGTTTGCCTATTGTTGGAGTGCTAGCGTACTAGCGTTGACTCGGGTAGCATTCCGCCGTCCCACCGCATAGAAACGAAATTCCAGCAAGGGAGGAATTCGCTTGAATCAAATTGACTATATCCAGGTACAAACAGAGAAGGAATAAATAGTTCTAGCTAGCAAGGACCTTGGGAATCAACCTGGGAACAACCAGGGATGATCCCAAATAATTCCAAGCAACAGAACCAACCTGGCTGGACAAAACAGCAGGTGGTAGGTTGGTAAACAACCTCTGGTTCTGTTTTTCCAACCTGGGAAAACAACAACCAGGTTCAGGTCCTAAAAACAGAACCTGTTTTGTCTTTGCCCAACCAGCCAAATGCTGGTTCCACTGGTTTCTCCTGGCCCTGTAGCATGCAGATACAGACAAACAACATCCAACCTTCACCTAAATTGTACCCCTATAGTGTCTGCCCTGCTACACTAAAGTCAACCAAACAAAACAGTACAATTTCGAGTTGGATAGAACTGAATCTGCGCAATCAATTCAACCGAACCGCAAAGCTTCCATCTTGGGTTCCATTGCGAGCTCGTCCTTTCTGCTTGCACTGTTCATAGCGCGTACAATGTCGTACCAAAGCACACATTGCGCGAGTACCTGCAAATGCATCAAGAAAAAAATGTGAAAACAAATAAACACACAAACATTCCATTCACACCCAAATGCATTCGCACACGCATACTCGTACAAACAGACGGCAGGATGTCGTGCAATGTGAATTTGCACCCAACACACTCCGCCTCAGCCTGCCGGCTGCATCCCAATCATTCCATGCTAGTTCATGCTCATTCCACTCATGCGCACACAACGCCAATGAGGCTCATCCGCAAGCCTCTTGGTGAGGAAGTCTGCTGGCTGGTGGTGAGTCTTGATGTAGATCGGATTCACCGTCCCCCTCTTCACCTCCTTACGCAGCCAGTGCCACTTGATACGCATGTGCTTGTTCAGCCCATGAAGCATAGCGTTCCTGGCCATCCCAAGAGCTCCCTTGCTATCACAAAACAGTGGCGTAGCAACCTTCTGCTCCTGGCCAATCTCCTCTAACAGCCTCCTCAGCCAAATCACCTCCTTCACCCCGTGAGACATTGCCATGTACTCTGACTCCACGGAAGAGAGTGCCGTCTCCGTCTGCTTCTTTGACCTCCAACTAACAAATCCTCCCCTGACTACACAGATGTATCCTCCCACAGATGAGGAATCCTCCTTCTCAGAGGCCCACGTAGCATCGTTAAAGGAAGTGAGAAAAAGCTTTCCTTCTCCAAGCCTCTCCCCCTTCTCTTTCAGCACCTTAACCCCTTTCTGCTTCACCTGTGCAGATGCGGAGTATTGAACTCCAATGCTTGGGTGAGAATTCAGGTACTTCACTACACGCTCAGCTGCATCCACCTGCTCCTCTGATGGATTATGCACCACCCTAGCCAGCTGCCCAACCAAGAAAGAGATGTCGGGCCTCGTGTGAAATGCTGCATACAAGAGGCTGCCCACCAAGGACTGAAATTTCTGCTGCTCCTCGGCTTCAACCCCTTAATCTTCTGCAGCCTTCACAAGCTTGAATTCTGCTGGCAGGGGAGTTGCAACTTGTTGGTGTAAGGGCCTAATAAACTCAAGCTACTAAGACTTAATCAAACTTAAAACCTCTCCTCGGGGTCACCTCCAAGGGTCCTTGGGTGCCTGGTACAAGACCAGCCCCTATCCTCGGGTCCGAGTTTGTAGAGAGAGGAGTCAAGAATGACTTAGCCAAAATAACAAGAGTACCTTGAACGTCGCGCAGCGTATCATGCAGACCGTCGATCGGATTAAGCTGAGAATTTCCTATATCCAAGCTCCAAGTTGCCTCCCAAAAAGTTCTGCCATTACGAAGTTATGGCTCGGACAGCGTTGGCCTAGCGTCGTAGTGCTAGCGTACTAGCGTTGACTCGGGTAGCATTCCGCCGTCGTACCGTGTAGAACGAAATTCCAGGAAGAGAGGAATTCGCTTGAATCAAATTGACTATATCCAGGTACAAACAGAGAAGGAATAAATAGTTCTAGCTAGCAAGGACCTTGGGAATCAACCTGGGAACAACCAGGGATGATCCCAAATAATTCCAAGCAACAGAACCAACCTGGCTGGACAAAACAGCAGGTGGTAGGTTGGTAAACAACCTCTGGTTCTGTTTTTCCAACCTGGGAAAACAACAACCAGGTTCAGGTCCTAAAAACAGAACCTGTTTTGTCTTTGCCCAACCAGCCAAATGCTGGTTCCACTGGTTTCTCCTGGCCCTGTAGCATGCAGATACAGACAAACAACATCCAACCTTCACCTAAATTGTACCCCTATAGTGTCTGCCCTGCTACACTAAAGTCAACCAAACAAAACAGTACAATTTCGAGTTGGATAGAACTGAATCTGCGCAATCAATTCAACCGAACCGCAAAGCTTCCATCTTGGGTTCCATTGCGAGCTCGTCCTTTCTGCTTGCACTGTTCATAGCGCGTACAATGTCATACCAAAGCGCACATTGCGCGAGTACCTGCAAATGCATCAAGCGAAAATTGCGAAAGAAAACAAACACACGAACATTCCATCCATACCCAAATGCATTCGCACGCGCATACTCGTATAAACAGACGGCAGGATGTCGTGCAATGTGAATTTGTACCCAACACACTCCCCCTCAGCCTGCCGGCTGCATCCCCATCATTCCATGCTAGTTCATGCTCATTCCACTCATGCGCACACAACGCCAATGAGGCTCATCCGCAAGCCTCTTGGTGAGGAAGTCTGCTGGCTGCTGGTGAGTCTTGATGTAGATCGGATTCACCGTCCCCCTCTTCACCTCCTTACGCAGCCAGTGCCACTTGATACGCATGTGCTTGTTCAGCCCATGAAGCACAGAGTTCCTGGCCATCCCAAGAGCTCCCTTGCTATCACAAAACAGCGGCGTAGCAACCTTCTGCTCCTGGCCAATCTTCTCTAACAGCCTCCTCAGCCAAATCACCTCCTTCACCCCGTGAAACATTGCCATGTACTCTGACTCCACGGAAGAGAGTGCCGTCTCCGTCTGCTTCTTTGACCTCCAACTAACAGGTCCTCCCCCAACTACACAGATGTATCCTCCCACAGATGAGGAATCCTCCTTCTCAAAAGCCCACATAGCATCAGTAAAGCAAGCGAGAAACAGCTTGCCTTCTCCAAGCCGCTCCCCCTTCTCTTTCAGCACCTCAACCCCTTTCTGCTTCACCTGTGCAGATGCGGAGTATTGAACTCCAATGCTTGGGTGAGAGTTCAGATACTTCACCACACGTTCAGCTGCATCCACCTGCTCCTCTGATGGATTCTGCACCACCTTTGCCAGCTGCCCAACCGAGAAAGAGATGTCGGGCCTCGTGTGAACTGCTGCACACAAGAGGCTGCTCACCAAGGACTGAAATTTCTGCTGCTCCCTTCATCCTCTGCAGCCTTCACAAGCTTGAATTCTGCTGGCAGGGGAGTTGCAACCTTGCGCTCATTCTCAATCCCATACTTCTCCCCCAGCTCCTTGATGAACTTCTCCTGCTGCAGATTCAACCACATGTGATCTGGATCCCTCTCCACGTGCATCCCGAGGTAGTACTTTACCTCCCCAAGGTTCTTGCACTTGAAGTTCTCCATCAGCTGCTGCTGCACATACTGGATCTCCTTCATGCTGCTGCTAAAGAGAAGAATGTCGTCCACGTAGACCAGAAACAGCACCAGCTTCTCCCCCTCCCCTTTGAGAAAGATGCTCTCATCACAGCTGCTGGTCCTGAATCCCATCTCCTCTAAAACAGCTGCCAACTTCTGGTACCAGCAGCGTGGCGCCTGCTTCAAGCCATAGATGGACTTTTTTCAGCTTGCACACCCTGCCTGTACCATCCTCATACCCAGGCGGCTGCGCCATGTACACATCCTCCTCTAAAATCCCATTGAGGAATGCCGTTGATATATCCATCTGAATGATGAATTTCCCACTAACGGTTGCATCTGCCAACAAGACACGGAGGGGGTTTGGCAGTGGGAGCAAAAATCTCATTGAAGTCCTGCTTCTCTTTCTGCATAAACCCCTTAGCCACCAGCCTACTCTTGTAGATGGTGACCTGTCCCTTGTCATCGGTCTTGATCCTTAGCACCCACTTGCACTGTACAGCTTTCTTCCCATCGGGCAGCACCACCAGATCCCATGTCCCATTCTCTAGCAGGCTCTGGAACTCAGCATCCCTAGAAACCAGCCACTTCTCCCTATCTGGTCCAGCTAATGCCTCCTCCATGCTAGCTGGTTCCTCTGGTGCAGGGGCAAGAAAACAGTAGGCAGGTTCATCCTCCTCATCCGGGTCATAGCCATGCGGTAGAATCAGCAATGCCTCCTCTGTCCCAAGCTGCTGCTCTGCTACATCAGCTCCTGCAGTCAGCTTCTTAGTAGCCATACGGGTACGTCCTGGCCTGGAGACGGGTGTCTCCCATCCCCTCATAACAACATCCTTCAGCTTCTTAGTTTTCCCCTGCTGCTGCTCTCCTCCCTCGGATCCAGCAGCTCCACTAGTGCTACCGCTAATCTCCACACCATCACCTCCACCAGCAGGTGCCTCCTGCACCTTCTCTCCATCACCACCCTCTGCAGCTGCCTCCTCTCCCTCCTCCCACACACTAGGAGTCAGGTCCAGCTGCATGGTGATCTGCTCCATCTGCTGGGACACCTTGGCCTCCGGCTGTTTCTCCCAGCTCCCATACATCATGCCCTCAACAAACTTCACATCCCTGCTCTCAAACAGCACACCCTTGGAAGGTTCCCACAGCAGCCATCTCTTGCTCTCAGCAGCCAGCCCCAAATGCACACACCAGATTGCTCTCGCCCCCAACTTACTGCGGTAGGTCTTGGGGACGTGGGCGACTGCCATGCAACCGAACACCCTCAGCATGTCCACTGGTGGCTTCCTCCCAAGCCACCTCTCCAACGGCACCCACGAGTCATCCCCAGCCTTTGTGAGTACCCTGTTCCTAGCGACGGTAGCGTGCCGAACAGCATGGGGCCACATCAAGTTGCCCAGCCCATATTCTATGAGCAGCGCCCTAGCTGTCTCCAGAATTGTCCGGTTCGGCCGTTCTGCTACACCGTTGGACTGTGGGGTGTAAGCTGTGGTCAGCTCCCTCTGGATGCCCTGCTTCTTGAGCCAGGCTGTCATCTCAGCTCCAAGGAACTCACCACCCCGATCTGTCCTAATCCGCTTCACCTCACACTCTGCTTGCTTCTCCACGAATGGCAGCCAATCTTCCCGTATCGTAGAGGCGGCGTGGTCCTTCTGCTTCAGCGGATATGCCCACATAAGCCTGCTCCAATCATCCACTATGGTCAGAAAGTACCGCTCCCCCTTGTGCCCCTGAACCGGCAGCGGCCCCACCAAGTCCATGTGGACCAACTCTAAAGGCTTCTTGCTCCTGCCAGTCACACTATGGAATGGGAAACGAGTAAACTTTGAGAGCAAACAGATTTCACAATTCTCATCAGGTGGCTGTCCGTTCAGCTTCAGACCCTTAACGGCTCCATCTTTCTCCAACTGCTTCAACAAGGGCATAGCCACATGCCCAAAGCGTCGGTGTGCTGTTGCCCAATCCGTCTCCCCAGATCTGGCCGACACTTTCACACCAACCCCTCCAACGGCGTTGCACTCCCCCTGAGATGCAGACCCCTCTCCAGCCTGCCCCCCACCGTGCCACGCCAATGCCGGCAGCTGCCACATGGATCTGTACACGTCCTTGCTCTCGTGCAGATCCCAAAGCACCCGATTGCCCAGCTGCCCCTTGTACGTGCGTGCCCCATCCGTGCTAGTGCTCACCCCAGCCTTGCCAAGCTTACGGAGGGAGATGAGGTTGGCCTTGAGCTCAGGAACGAGGAGAACGTCGTGCAGCTCCACCAGCTTGCCATCCGCTCCCTTAAACGCAGCTCGTCCCGAACCAGCCACCTTCAGCGCGTGTCCAGAGGCAGAGCACACCTCATTGATCGGTGCAGCGCGTACGTCGTCCAGCAGGTCCTTGCGCGGCGTCATCGTCCAAGCAGCGCCCGTGTCCAACACCCAATAGTTCAAGGGGTGCAACTCTGCTCCAACCTTGGCAGAACTGGCCCGCGGTGCGCTCCTTCTTCTCCGCACCGCCGTTGCTCTTCGGGTTGTTGTCGGACGAATCGGCGACCATGCTCGCGCCGTTTTTCTGGTTCCTCCGCGCGCCGCCATCCTGGTGACGATTCTGGGGGGTCCATCCATCAGGTTTCTTATAGCACAAAAACCAGGGGTGCCCCTCCTTCTCACAATACCAGCAACTCCCTTTCATTTTGCCACCAGCACCCGACTTGCCCCCACGTCCAGATTTCGCACCGCGACCCCAACCGATACCTCCTTGTTGGTCGTTGGAGTCGTCGTCCTTCTTTGCACCGCGTCCAGCACCACCGAAGTCACGTCCTCTGCCACATCGGCTCCCTTGCATCCCATAGCCGCTGCTGCCGTCATCTCCACCCCTTAGTTGGGGGCGACGGAAGTCCTCCTCCAGAATCTTTGTCCGCACCCACTCGAGTGTCCACGAGCTCTGGTTCTGCAGCAAGCTCAATCCGCTCGTGAATTGAAGCCACGATTCCGGCAGCAGCGAGAGCATCTTCAAGCACTTGGTTTGCTCCGAGTAGGTGACTCCCGCGGTCGCCAACTTCGCGTACAGATCGCGCATCTTGTCCAGGACAGGTTGCACCGGCTCTCCCTCGCTCAGGCGCAACGCGGACAGCTCCCTCTCCAGCATCAACGTTGCAACAACGAAAGTTTGGGCGTGCAGCTCCTTCAACACGGTCCTCGCCTTCGGACCGCACTCAACCTCCGGCAGCAGGTGCATGACGTGGTGACGCTGGTTCAGCTCCAAACTCTGCGACATCTAATAGTAGCCAGCCGAGGAGCGCTCGTCCCAATCTTCCTGCAGCGCGGGGTCACTCGGTCTAGGCTCCTCCCCAATCATTAGTTTCAGCAAACCGATCTGACGGAAATACAATTGCATTTTCCAGGCCCAATCATCATAGCCCTCACCATTGAACTTCTCGACGGTGAAGTTCTTCAGCACCTCCTTGATCAGCGAGCCCTGGTTTGTTCGCGCTCCCCTTGGCGCTGAAACACCAGAATCTTGGCTGCCGCTACGATCTTGGGCTGAAGATTCACCAGCTCCTGTCGAGGTGTTGCCCGCCATAGCTACCTATAACGAGGATCACTATAACGCAGCTCTGATACCAGCTTGTTGGTGTAAGTGTCAGACATATATGACTTAGCCTTTGTAGGCTATAGTGGGGTAGACACTGAGGGGTACAGGTTTCTAGGGTTTCATATTTGTACCGAACAGTTTTCTAGTTCATTCATTCCTCATTTCTTCACATGGTATAGAGCGGGTTCCCTAGTGGGACCGTTTTTTTTTTCCTAGGGCCCACCACTTCAAAAAATTTCCTGCCCTGTCCGAAGCGCGTTTTGCGCTCTGCCCTGCTGCCGCTGCTGCGGCCCTGCCCTGCTCCTGCTGCCCGTCGCGGCCCTTCGCGGCCCCTTCGTGCCCCCCTTCGCGGCCCCTTTGCGGCCCCGTCACGGCCCCTTCGCGGCCCCTCCCTTTGCGGCCCCGCCCCGGCCCTGTCGCGGCCCCTTCGCGGCCCCTCCGCCGCCCCTTCGCGGCCTCGCCCCAGCCCCGACGCGGCCTCTTCGCGGCCTCGACCCGGCCCCGTCGCGGCCCCTTCGCGGCCTCGCCCCGACCCAGTCGCGGCCCCTTCGCGGCCCCGCCCCGGCCCCGTCGCGACCCCTCCGCGCCCCCCCCCCCCCCCCCCTTTCCGGCCCTCCCGCGGCCTCCAACTGCAGCAGCCGCCGAGGAGCCCTGCCTGCCGCCGCCGGGGTCGCGAGCCGCCGCCGCCGCTGCCGTCACCGCCGCCCCGGCCCTGACCAGCAGCCGAGCCGCGGCCCTGCCCTGCCGCCCAGCTGCGGCCCCTACCTTGCCGGCGCACCACGGCCCTGCCCCACCAGTAGCGGCCGCCTACCCAACCGCCCCTGGTAAGAGCACTGCCGAGCCGCGCCACTTAGCCGAGTCGCACTACTGCTGCTGCTGCCTACTGCTGCTGCTGCCATGGCTAGTCCCAATGTTCTTACCTTCGATGCTGAGGGTCGAGCGGTCGACTTTGAGGTCTGGGTGGATGATCTGCAGCTTTTCTTACAGTGCGATAGCAAGGATGGTCTCTCACTGTTCGATCTCACGTCTGGCGCCTCTACTGCCCCTGCTGCTACTGCTGACAGTACTCTTCGCTCGCAGTGGACCACACGCGATGCTGCTGCCCGCCTTGCTGTGCGTAGTCACTTACCGTCCACTGAGCGCGCGCACTTTAGTCAGTACAAGAGTGCTAAGACTCTGTACGACGATGTAGTTGCATGCTACTCCTCCCCTGCCACTGCTGCCCTTAGTCGACTCATGCTGCCGTACCTGTTCCCTGACCTCGCCGCCTTTGCCACAGTCGCTGACCTCATTACACCCCTGCGCACTAGTGACACCTGCTACCGCGCTGCGCTTCCTGCTGAGTTCTGCGCCAAGAACCCCCCCCCCCCATGTACATCACCCTCTACTACCTAGTCACTCGGCTCCCTGACTCCCTTCGCTCGGTCAGGGACCACTTACTCTCTGTTTGCCCCACCACACTCACTGTTGACCTCCTCGAGGAGCGCCTCCTTGCAGCTGAAAAGAGTATAGTCGCTGTAGGAGCCTCTCGTGGTGACCCTCGTGCCCCTTTCTTTGAGGGGTGCTCCCCCGTGCCCCTTTTGCCCTCTGTTGCCTCTGCTGCTGCTGTCGACCTCGTTGGCACCGAGTCGGTCGGCACTGCGTCTGCTCCTAGTGGGAGGTGCCGCAACGGCAAGGGCAAGGGGGGCAAGGGCGCTGGAGGAGCTGGCGGGGGAGGCGGTGGTGGTGGTGGAGGCGGCGGCGGCGGCGGCGGTGGGGGTGGAGGAGGCGGCGGCGGCGGCGGAGGTGGAGCTGGTCGGGGTGGAGCTGGTCGGGGTGAAGTGCCTTGGTGAAAACATCAGCAATGTTGGCCTGAGAGGCCACGTAAGCAAGACGAAGCTGGCCACACTGCTGCAACTCTCGAGCAAGGAAGTAGCGCAGAGCAATGTGCTTCGTTCTGTGCTCCAGTCTGTGCTCCTGACACAATGCCAGCATGGCCTTGTTGTCGACGTACAGAACTGGAGGAGAACAAGGCGCCTCTCCCAAGTCGGTCAGCAGGTAGGTGAGCCAGCGTAGCTCCTGTGCAGCCATGGCCCCAGCGTAGATCTCAGCCTCACAACTCGAGCTGAGAACAGAAGAAGAGCGGGTAGACCGCCAAGAGACAGAACCGGAGCCAAGACTGAAGGTGTAACCCTGTGATGACCGCTGTGTAGCCAAGTCGTCAACCCAGGAGGCGTCAGCGTGACCAGTGAGGACAACTCGAGCCCGTCCTCCAAGCACGAGCCCCATGCTCGATGTACTGCACAAGTATCGCAACACCCTCTTCGCAGCATCCCAGTGCACCTTTTGGTGCTTATCGGGAGCCACGTAGCGAGCCAGAAGGCTGAGAGGTTATGCGAGGTCAGGTCGTGTGCAAGTCATCGGGTACATGAGGCAGCCCACAAGCTCTGGATACGGGCCACTCGGCTCTACGGACTCGTCCGAAGATGGAGATGAGAGCGAATGACCGGAAGGCAGAGGAGTGGACTGTGGCGAGGAGTACGTGAAGCCGAAGCGCTGAAGGACCTGCTGCACCATGTGTGACTGAGTCAAGGTAATGGTGCGCTGTGCTCTATCCCGGGTGATCCGCAAGCCAAGATAGCTTGTCAGCTCACCCAGGTCTGTGCACGTGTGTCTCTTCTGCAGCTCGGACTTCACGTGGGCGAGTGCCTCCGTATCAGCAGTAGCAAAGACGAGGTCGTCTACGTACACGAGAACGTAGAACGGCGGCAGAGTAGCGTCAGTGCGTAGAAACAGAGAAGGGTCAGCAGTGGAAGGAGCAAAACCAAGAGATGCAAGAGTCGTCCTGAGCGTGTCGTGCCACTCACGGGGTGCCTGGCGGAGACCGTAGACTAGCCGCCGAAGGCTCCACTGGGTACCAGGAGGAAACAACCCAGTGAAGCCAGGTGGGCGGCGCAGCCAGATCTCCTCGTGCAGGCTGCCCTGTAGGAAGGCTGTGCTGAAGTCAAGCGAGTGGAGCTCGTAGTCACGCTGAGCAGCAACGTGCAGCAGTACCCAAAGAGTGGTCATCTTCGGGGTAGGGGAGAAGGTCTGAAAGAAGTCAACTCCTTGTCGCTGACTGAAGCCTCGTGCAACGTAACGCGCCTTGAAGGCAGGCGGAGAACCCGGCGGCCGCTTCACCCTGAAGATCCACATGCCACTGACGATGTTCGCCCCAGGTGGGGGAACCTCGTCTACGTAGGTGCCTGTGGACTTCCAGGAAGCCATCTCTGCGTCCATGGCTGCCTGCCACTGAGAGGAGTAGGGACCCTCTATCGCCTCTGCATAAGAGCGCGGGGTCGGGATGTCTAGTGCATCCGGGTCTCCCTCAGGGGCCAGCAGCATGGACACGAGATGAGGTACAGAAGCAGCAAAGCACTCAAACTCCTCCTGTCTGTCCTCAAGAACGTCCGTGCCAAGAGCACACTCACCCCCGACGGACGGAGGACAGACAGACACAGACGCCGACGCAGCAACAAGAGCAGTGGCGTAGTCTAGGCGACAGGTGGCAGCAAAGTCAACAAGCTCAGCAACAAGAGCAGACGCAGCAGAGGACTCAAGCAGAGGGTCAGTGACAGCAGTGGCCAGAAAGCGCGTGACAGCAGGACTAGCAGCACGAAGGGAGTCAGACTCCGGGTCCGGACCGTCAGGAAGAGAGGACGCAGGAGGAGACGGAAGAGGAACACGCTGTGGAGCAGTAGAAGGACGCAGTGTCATAGAGTGAGTGCCTGGGACAGGAGGGAGACGCGGACGCGAAACACGACCAGCGCGAACAGTACGGACAGGCAACGCAGAACGAGACGCAGCCGACACAGGACGAGACTCAGGCTCACGACGCTCCGTAAGACCTCTAGTCGGTCCAGAGTAAGGACCGGGCAGTGGAGAGGCTGGCTGCAACTGCGACGGGGACTGGACAGGCGGCGGACTCAGGAAAGGAGGAGGAGGACCAAGAGAAGGTGGGGAGCCAAGAGACCTAAACCCTAAGAGCCAGGAGCGGAACGTAGTACGGCCGCGTCCACGCAGCGCCTCCAGAAACAGCAGAGACAGAACCGGTACCCTCAGCCCCAGGGTATCCAGTCCCAGCAGCACCTCCAGCACCTCCAGCAGCTCCAGTAGCTCCAGCACCTCCAGGAGCTCCAGCACCAGCAGCACCAGCACCAACAGCACCTCCAGCAGCTCCAGTAGCGCCAGTGCAGTGAAGTAGGGAAAGAGATGGTAGTACGACACCGACTCGTCAAACGTGACGTCCTGAGAGGACAGACATAGGGAATGGCACGAGCAGAAGCTTGTCCGCTGTAGTATCGCGAACAAAAGCTCGAGATCCCCAGACACGGAACGCGAACGCATCACCAACCTTCCCCGTCCACCGCAGAGTAGGTGTGGTCTCCTGCAAGGAGACACGAGGCTGAAGGTTGATCTGATGCGCAGCGTACTGAACCGCGAACGGCCACAGAAAATGGGGAGCAGCCGCATGGATCATGGACGTACGAGCGACATCCATGACAATGCCAATGCGGCGCTCAGCAATCCCATTTTGCTGCGGGGAGGCCGGAAGCGTGAACGTCTGGCGGATGCCCTCCGAACGACAGAAGGCTCTCAGGAGGTCGGAGGAAAACTTCCCGCCTCTGTCTGAGTGCAGACGCAGAACAGGAAGGTCTGAGCCGAAACTCTCACTAAGCTGGCGACGAGCACCGCGGATCCAGTCGATCAACACCTCAGGGACCTCACCCTTGCTGCGCAAGAGGAAGACTGTGGTGTAACGCGAGTAGTCGTCAACAACCAGCAGGAAGTAACGCTCGTGACCCTGTCCACGGACGCGGGCTGGGCCCCACACGTCCATGTGAAGAGTCTGCAGAGGAGCCTCAGTTGGAGGGAACAAGGAGGAGTGAGGGGCGGCGCGCTGCCTGCAGGTGGGGGCAGGCCCCGGAGGAAGGGGATGGAGGGACCTGGGTAGACCCGAGACAAGGGCACGGGAGGCCATACCTCGAAGACGAGGCAGGGAGGGGTGACCAAGGCGGTGGTGCCAAAGGAGAGTCTCGTGCGACAGAGGACGGCACGAGCAGGGGGCAAACGTAGGACTAGACCGGGACGCGGCAGCAAACACCTGACTAGACGCAGCTACCTGACCAGACGGAGAGACCGGAGGAGGCGCAGTAGTCAGTGTGTACAGACTCGACCCTGGCCGACGGGTGAACGTGGCCAGGTGGGAGCCCGTCCGAGAGCAAGTGCAGTGGGTCACACGCTGACCTCCAGGGGCGAACTGGTCAACCCACGCGTCCTGGAGGTCAGCTCCACTCACCAAGTTCGTAGAGAACGAGGGGAGGTGGATTCCCGACAGCAAGCCCGACGAGGCCGCAGGACACGGTAGAACCGTGGAGTGTGCAAAGACTGGGCCCTCGGAGGGGTCAGCAAGGGAGACCGCAACAGGCCGACGGAGCGGCGTGAGCGTGGTGCTGTCTCTAAAGAAAGAGCGCGAAGCACCAGAGTCAAGTGTAAAAGTGTGCAAGGACTCAGTAGGTGCAGTACCAGAGAGGGCAAACGCACCAGCACTTGGAGCAGCAGACGCACTAGCACCTAGAGCAGCAGCCGCAGTGCCCGGGTCGGGCGGGACACTCAGGTAATAGTCACCCTCAGCACTATCAGCAAAAGCATACATGGCAGCAAGGATAGCATCAAAGTCTAGATCAAAGATAGGCACATTCTGCAGAAGCAGATCATGCCAGCGAGGGAGCTCGACGGCGTCAGGAAACTGGGCACGCCAAGCGTCAGTCAAGCGACCGAAGCAGCGCTGCGTAGTGTGTGGGAGCCCACACACCTCCCCACTACGAGTGCCGGAGCGAAGAACGTAAGTGCAGGGACCAGCACCCCCAGACCTCCCACGCCCAGCGTACCACTCACGAAGCTGCTGGGCCGACGGGGTCTCACGGGAGCGCGGCTGCTGCTGGCGCTGGCTACCACCAAAGCCTCCACGCTACGCGGCTGCACCTCGACCAGCACCACCGCCGCCGCCACCTCCACCACCGCTGCCGCTGCCTCCACCACCTCCGCCGTTGCCTCCACCACCTCCACTGCCGCCACTGACGCCCCCACTCCCGGTACCACCCCCACCTCCACCGCCACCCCCTCCGCCTCCTCCACCACCTCCCCCGCCGCCCCCTCCACCACCTCTGCTCCCCTTGCCCCTGCTGTTGCGGCGTCTCCCACTAGGGGCAGACGCAGCTCCAACCTCCTCAGTGCCAACGAGGTCGACAGCAGCAGCAGAAGCAACAGAGGGGAGAAGGGGGACAGGGGAACACCCCTCAAAGAAAGGGGTGCGACGGTCGCCGCGAGAAGCACCTACAGCTAAGATACTCTTCTTAGCTGTAGCAAGGCGCTCCTCTAGCAGGTCGACAGTCAGCTCGGTGGGGCAAAGGGAGAGAAAGTGGTCCCTGACTGAAGAGAGAGAGTCAGGGAGGCGGGTGACTAGGTAGTAAAGGGTGATGTACATGGGGGGGGGGGGTTCTTGGCACAGAACTCAGTGGGAAGGGCAGCGCGGTAGCGGGCGTCACTAGTGCGAAGGTGAGCAACTAGGTCAGCGACTGTGGCACAGGCGGCAAGGTCAGGGAAAAGGTACGGCAGCATGAGGCGGCTGAGGGCAGCAGTGGAAGGGGAGGAGTAGCGTGCAACTACAGCGTCGTACAAAGACTGAGCAGTCTTGTACTGGCCAAAGTGTGCGCGCTCAGCAGGCGGTAGGTGACTACGAACAGCAAGACGAGCAACAGCGTCACGAGTGGTCCACTGAGAGCGAACAGTACTGTCAGTAGTGGCAGCAGGAGCCGTGGAAACACCGGACGTGTGATCGAAAAGGGATACCCCATCCCTAGAATCACACTGAAGAAAGAGCTGTAGATCGTCAACCCACACGTCAAAGTCAACTGCACGTCCCTCAGCATCAAAGGTGAGAACGGTAGGACTAGCCATAGTAGCAGTAGGAGCAGCAGCAGTGCAAAGCAGTGGTAGCAGCAGTAGTTGCAGTGCAAAGCAGTGCCGCTCGGTAGGGCAGTGCGGCTCGGTGAGCGGCGCAGCTGAGCGGCGCGGCTCGGCTGGGCGGCGCGGCTCGGCTGGGCGGCGCGGCTCGGCTACTGGCGGCGCGGCTCGGCTCCCGGCGGCGCAGCGCAGCAGGGGGGGGGGGGGGGGGGGGGGGGGGGGAGCGCGAGTGCTTACCAGGGGCGGTTGCAGGGAGGGCCGCTGCTGGGGCGGCAGCAGGGCAAGGCCAGGCCGATGGGCGGCGGGTCAGCGACGGGCGGCAGGTCGGCGACGGGCGGCTGGCCAGGGACGGGCGGTAGGTCGGCGACGGGCGGCTGGTCGGCGACGGGCGGCAGCGTTCCAGCTACGGGCGGCAACGGGCCGGTGACGGGCCAGCGATTGGCGGCAACGGGCAGCAACGGGCCGGTGACGGGCCGGCGACGGGCGGCAACGGGCAGCAACGGGCCGGCAAAGGACGGCAACGGGCCGGCGATAGGGAGGGGCCACGAGGGGCCTCTAAGGAACGCGAAGGGGCCGCTACGGGCCGCGAAGGGCCTCGAAGGGCAGGCGCACGCGGCGCAGATAGGACAGACGCGACGCGCGCTTCGGGCAGGTAAGGAGAAAAAAACTTTGTGGTGGGCCCTAAAAACAGTTCCACTAGGGAACCTGCTCTATACCATGTGAGAATAACGAGAGGAATGAATGATGGAACTAGAAAGCAGATGGGTACAAGTAGGAAACACAAAAGTGTTGTACCCTCTAAGGACTACCCCACTACAGCCTAAACAGACTATAGTAGATATAAGTTTGACATATAGTGGGGTAGAAACTGAGGGGTACGGGTTTCTAGGGTTTCATATTTGTTTGCAACAGTTTTCTAGTTCATTCATTCCTCATTTCTTCACAGTAAGGGCCTAATAAACTCAAGCTATTAAGACTTAATCAAACTTAAAACCTCTCCTCGGGGTCACCTCCAAGGGTCCTTGGGTGCCTGGTTCAAGACCAGCCCCTATCCTCGGGTCCGAGTTTGTAGAGAGAGGAGTCAAGAATGACTTAGCCAAAATAACAAGAGTACCTTGAACCTCGCGCAGCGTATCATGCAGACCGTTGACCGGATTAAGCTGAGAATTTCCTATATCGAAGCTCGCTCCAAGAGCTTTAAAATAAGCCAAGTTGCCTCGCGAAAAGTTCTGCCATTACAGAGTTATGGCTCGGACAGCGTTTGCCTAGCGTCGGAGTGCTAGCGTACTAGCGTTGACTCGGGTAGCATTCCGCCGTCGTACCATGTAGAAACGAAATTCCAGGAAGGGAGGAATTTGCTTGAATCAAATTTACTATATCCAGGTACAAACAGAGAAGGAATAAATAGTTCTAGCTAGCAAGGACCTTGGGAATCAACCCGGGAACAACCAGGGATGATCCCAAATAATTCCAAGCAACAGAACCAACCTGGCTGGACAAAACAGCAGGTGGTAGGTTGGTAAACAACCTCTGGTTCTGTTTTTCCAACCTGGGAAAACAACAACCAGGTTCAGGTCCTAAAAACAGAACCTGTTTTGTCTTTGCCCAACCAGCCAAATGCTGGTTCCGCTGGTTTCCCCTGGCCCTGTAGCATGCAGATACAGACAAACAACATCCAACCTTCACCTAAATTGTACCTCTATAGTGCCTGCCCTGCTACACTATAGTCAACCAAACAAAACAGTACAATTTCGAGTTGGATAGAACTGAATCTGCGCAATCAAGTAAGTTGAACCGCAAAGCTTCCATCTTGGGTTCCTTTGCGAGCTCGTCCTTTCTGCTTGTACTGTTCATAGCGCGTACAATGTTGTGCCGAAGCGCACATTGCGCGAGTACCTGCAAATACATCAAGCGAAAATTGCGAAAGAAAACAAACACACGAACATTCCATCCATACCCAAATGAATTCGCACACGCATACTCGACAAACAGACGGCAGGATGTCGTGCAATGTGAATTTGCACCCAACAGCATTTACTCTTTGTACCAACATGGGTAAGTAACGCACTAACACCTGGTACCAACCATGTGGGTAAGAAATGAGTTTTTTTTTAGTACGAACCATATTGGTAAGTAACGCGCTTACTTTTGGTACCAACCATATGGGTAAGTAACCCGCTTACTCATTGTATCAACCACGTGAGTAAGTAACGCACTTACACTCGCTACCCACAATAGGGGAAAGAAATGCGCTTATTCTTGGTATTAACCATATGGGTATGTAACACGCTTACTCTCGGTACAAACTTTATGGGTAAGTAACGTGCTTACTCTTGGTACCAACCATATGAGTAAGTTTCGCGCTTACTTTTGGTACCAACCATATGGGTAAGCAATGCACTTACTCATAGTAGCAAAAACACAAGTAACGCACCTACTCATGGTACCAACCACATAGGTAAATGGCGCATTTACTATTTGTACCAACATGGGTAAGTAACGCACTAACTCTTGGTAACAACCATATGGGTAACTTATGAGCATATTTTTAGTACTAACCATATTGGTCAGTAATGCGCTTACTTTTGGTACCAACCATATGGGTAAGTATCCCGCTTAATCATGGTATCAACCATATTGGTAGGTAGCGAACTTACTCTTGGTACCAAATACATGGCTAAATAATGCACTTACACTTGGTACCCACAATAGGGGTAAGAAATACGCTTATTCTTGGTATTAACCATATGGGTAAGTAATGCGCTACTCTTGGTACCAACCATATGGGTAAGTAACGCGCTTCCTCTTGGTACCAACCTCATAGGTACGTCACGCGCTTACTTTTGGTACCAACCATATGGGTAAGCAATGCACTTACTCGTAGTAGCAAAAACACAAGTAAGTAACGCACTTACTCATGGTACCAACCGCATAGGTAAGTGACGCATTTACTATTTGTAGGGTAAGTAGCGCACTAACACTTGGTACCAACCATATAGGTAAGTTATGAGCTTATTTTTAGTACGAACCATACTAGTAAGTAACGCGCTTACTTTTGGTATCAAACATATGGGTAAGTAACCCGTTTACTCATGGTATCAACCATATGGGTAGGTATCGCACGTACTCTTGGTACCAAATACATGTCTAAATAACGCACCTACACTTGGTACCAACAATAGGGGTAAGTAACGCGCTTATTCTTGGTATTAACGATCTGGGTAAGTAACGCACCTACTCTTGGTACCAACCACATAGGTAAGTTACGCGTTTACTTTTGGTACCAACCATATAGGTAAGTAACGCGCTTACTCTTGGTACCAACCACATAGGTAAATGACGCATTTTCTCTTTGTACCAACATGGGTAAGTAACGCACTAACACTTGGTACCAATCATATGGATAAGATATGAGTTTTTTTTTTAGTACGAACCATATTGGTAAGTAACGTACTTTTGGTACCAACCATATGGGTAATTAACCCGCTTGCTCATGGTATCAACCATATGGGTAAGTAACGCACTTACTCTTGGTACCAAATACATGGCTAAATAACGCACTTACACTCGGTACCCACAATAGGGATAAGAAGCGCGCTTATTCTTGGTATTAACCACATGGGTATCTAACGCGTGTACTTTCGGTACCAACTATATGGGTAAGTAACATGCTTACTATTGGTACCAACCACATGGGTAAGTCAGGCACGTTTACTTTTGGTACCAACCATATGGGTAAGCAATGCACTTACTCATTATAGCAAAAGCACAAGTAAGTAACGCACTTACTCATGGTACCAACCACATTGGTATGTGACGCATTTACTCTTTGTACCAACATGCGTAAGTAACGCACCAACATTTGGTACCAATCATATGGGTAAGTTATGGGTATATTTTCGGTATGAACCATATTGGCAAGTAACGCGCTCACCTTTGGTACCAACCATATGGGTAAGTAACCCGCTTACTCATGGTATCAATCATATGGGTAGGTAACGCAGTTACTCTTGGTACCAAATACATGGCTAAAGAACGCACTTACACTCGGTACCAACAATAATGGTACCAACCATATGGGTAAGTGCGGAGTTAACTTTAGCAACGGGAGCTAGGCTGCGGGCTAGGCACGGGTGCTCGTGTGATCTCTCCGTTCCTTAGTTGTCTGCTTGTGTGTTCTCTGCTTGCACATTCACGGGGAGATTTTGGAAGAGTTTCATTAGCATAGATTGAAAGCAATGGTTGCAACAACATTGGCAACATAGACTACATCAGAGCTAGCTAGGCTGCTGGTCGACCTCCAGCGCAGCAGCGCTCGCACCGCTCCAGCGTTGCAGGGTAGCGATGCCCCAATGTTGCAAGTCCATGGTGTGCCAATGCTGCAGCAAGTTGGCCGCACAGCGTTGCACCCGCAGGACAACGGTGCACCTGCTTCGTAGGTGCGTGCAGTTGGTTGGCGCTCCACACCTTGTCACAAGCACAGCGGAGACGCCTGGCAGACTCCACGCCAGCGACTTCTCCCACCAGCCACGTCGACCTTGGGATACCACCCCCGAGGTCGGCCTCGCAGACTCCACCCCGGCGACACTCGCGCTCTTCGCTCAGGTATCCCGGTCAACCGGGCAACCACGCCTGGTCGAACAACGCAGTCCTTAGCCTGCCACCCATGCCTGGCGTCCAGGCGCCCAGGACACCGTCCGAACCCCCAGGTCGGCGTTCGAACCCCCAAGACGACGACCAGACGCCCAGGTCGGCGTTCGTCCTCCCAGGACACCATGCAGATGCCCACAACGTCGACCAGACGCCCGGGTAGCCGTGCCAGCGCCCAGGTCGGCATCCACTTCCGAGGACGCCGTCCAGGCATCCAGGACAGCAACCAGGCGTCCAGTACGGTGTCCTCCTGCTTAGCGCCCTCCAGCCAGGCGCCCTCCAGCTCGGCGCCATTGCAGTGGCCCCCGTGCCCACTACTGTTGGTCGGCTACATCCCCCGCATATCCAACCACAAGGTCGGCTCCGCCCAAGCAAGGACGGGGCCACACAACACTCCCGTTGACACTCCGCTGCCGCGTTCACGCGTGGGCTCCCCCAGACCATACGGCAGCACTGCTCGGAGAAAAGCTCAGCGGCGTGCACACAACACACAGTACGCCGGTCACCGCACCAGTCACGCGAGAGGGCACGGCACCTACGGCTGCACGTCGTTGTCGCCGTCGCCCACAACGGCCAGGCGCACTTGGCCGATTGCAACGGAGCACCGGTTGAAGGCCGGATAGTGCAGCGCCTTCGTCAGGAAGTCAGCCGGCTGCTCGGTGGTCGGGATGTACCTCAGCGAGAACTTCTCGCGCCTCACCATTTGTGCAGCCAGTCCTGTCGCCGCTCCATGTGCTTGAGGTTGCACGTCAGCCCCATGCCCTCGGCGACCGTGATGGCCAACTTGTTGTCCACTGCAGGACAGTCGGCTTCCCGGCGTCCAGCTGCCGGAACTCCGCGAGGAGGAAGCAAAGACGGCGTCCCTCCTTGCCAGCTTCAGTGGCCACCACATACTCCGACTCGGTCAACGACAGCATCGCGCACTTGATGCGCTGGCTCGTCCAGGAGACTGCGGCCCCTCTGCAGACGAACACGTAGCCGCCTGTGCTCGTCGGGCTCTGCTTGTCACCGGCGTCGTCGGCGTCCACGTAGCCCACTAGCTCCAGCGACTCAGGTCCACCGCCGAACTCTAGGGTGGTATCACGCGTGTTGGCGAGGTAGGCGAGGATGCGGTCAAGCTCGCGCCAGTGCTGGTCGCTCCTCACCGTGAGGCGGCTCCCCAGGTTGCTGCAAGCAAAGGCGATGTCCGAACTGCAGCGAGCCGACCTTCTGCCAGTATTCCTCCTCCTGCCGCTCCTGTGCCTCCTCGTCGTCGAAGGTGAGCTCGGCGTAGGTGTCGACCGAGACCGGCGTCTTTGCAGTGCGCCCAGTCTGCTCCTCGTCGATGAAGCGCCTACGCAGCTTGACGGCGTAGCCCTGTTGATGCGGCCACAGCTTCCCCACCAACCGGTCGCGGACGATCTCCAGCCCAATGTACTTCCGCACCGAGGAGATCTCACGCAGCTCGAAGACGGACTTCAGCAGCTCCTTCACCTCATTCAGCTTCTCGGTGTTGCTGCTGGTGGCGAGCAGGTCGTCGACATAGACCAGCACCTAGCAGGCCACTCGTGTATCACACCTCGTTTCCTCGACGTGCCTCCTGCAGTGCTGCCGACCCGGCCTCCACCGGCGTTGACGCCCACGTCGATGCCACCGTCGTTGTTCACCGGTCGAGGAGAGGCTGGTCGAGAAGGGGGGTGCTCCTTCGCCCACACGGAGCGGAGTCCTGCCTCGATGACTGCCCAGGGTATCGCCCCGTACTCCTGGGCCTCATGGCGTCTCCTCGCATCCTCCAGCTGTGCCTCCAGGGTGTCCATCACCTCGGCGTCACCTACGCGCACGCTAGTGACTGCACGGCTGCCGGCCTACGAACACGGTTGGTGCAAAGTCGGCTAGACTGAACTACGTCGCGGTGTCGTCCATGCTCACCGCACCATGCGGAGATAACTTTAGCAACGGGAGCTAGGCAAGGGTGCTCGTGTGATCTCTGTGTGCCTTAGTTGTCTGCTCGCACATTCACGGGGAGATTTTGCAAGAGATTCACTAGCATAGATTGACAACAATGGTTGCAACAACATTGGCAACAAAGACTACATCAGAGCTAGCTAGGCTGCTGGTCGACCTCCAGCGCAGCATGGTCAATCGCGCTCCAGCGCAGCAGCGCTCGCACCGCTCCAGCATTGCAGGGTAACGATGCGCCAACCTTGCAAGTCCATGGAGTGCCAACGCTGCAGCAAGTCGGCTAAACAGTGTTGTACCCGCAGGACAACGGTGCACCTGCTTCGCAGGTGCGTGCAGCTGGTTGGCGCTCCACACCTTGTCACGAGCACAACGCAGACGCCTGGCAGACTCCATGCCAGCGACTGCGCCCACCAGCCACGTCGACCTCGGGATACCACCCCCGAGGTCGGACTCGCAGACTCCACACCGGCGACACCCGCCTCTTCGCCCAGGTATCCCGGTCAACTGGGCAACCACGCCTGGTCGACCAGCGCAGTCCTTAGCCGGCCACCCATGCCCGGCGCCCAGGCGCCCAGGACACCGTCCGAACCCCCAGGTTGGCATCCGAACCCTCAGGTGTCCAGCCTCCCACGACGTCGACCAGGCGCCCGAGTAGCCATGCCGACGCCTAGGTCGGCGTCCACTTCCCAGGACGCCGTCCAGGCGTCCAGGACGCCAACTAGGCGTCCAGGACGGCGTCCTCCTGCTCGGCGCCCTCCAGCCAAGCGCCCTCTAGCTCGTCGCCCTTGCAGTGGCCCCCGTGCCCACTGCTGTTGGTCGGCGGCATCCCCCGCACATCCGACCACAAGGTCGGCTCCGCCCAAGCGAGGACGGGGCCACACAACACTTGACAGTAAGCAATGCACTTACTCATAGTAGCAAAAACACAAGTAAGTAACGCACCTACTCATGGTACCAACCACATAGATAAGTGACGCATTTACTCTTTGTACCAACATAAGTAAGTGACGCACAAACACTTGGTACCAACCATATGGGTAAGTTATGAGCTTATTTCTAGTACGAACCATATTGTAAGTAATGCGCTTACTTTTGGTACCAACCATATAGGTAAGTATCACGCTTAATTATCGTATCAACCATATTGGTAGGTAACACACTTACTCTTGGTACCAAATATATGGCTAAATAACACACTTACACTCAGTATCAACAATAGTGGTAAGAAACGCGCTTATTCTTGGTATTAACGATATGGGTAAGTAACGCGCTTACCCTTGGTACCAACCACATAGTTACGCGTTTACTTTTGGTACCAACCATATAAGTAAGCAATGCAATTACTCATAGTAGCAAAAACACAAGTAAATAACGCACTTACTCATGGTACCAACCACATACGTAAGTGACGCATTTACTCTTTGTACCAACATGGGTAAGTAACGCACTAACACTTGGTACCAATCATATGGGTAAGAAATGAGTTTTTTTTTGTACGAACCATATTGGTAAGTAACGCGCTTACTTTTCGTACCAACCATATGGGTAAGTAACCCGTTTACTCATGGTATCAACCATATGGGTAGGTAACTTACTTACTCTTGGTACCAAATACATGGCTAGGTGACGCACTTACACTCTGTACCAACAATAGGAGTAACGCGCTTATTCTTGGTATTAACCATATGGGTAAGTAACGCGCTTACTCCTCGTACCAACCATATGGGTAGGTAACGTGCTTACTCTTGGTACCAACCACATAGGTAAGTTACGCATTTAATTTTGGTTCCAACCATATGGGTAAGCAATGCATTTACTCATAGGAGCAAAAACACAAGTAAGTAACGCACTTAGTCATGGTACCAACCACATAGGTAAATGACGCATTTACTCTTTGTACCAACATGGGTAACTAATGCACTAACACTTGGTACCAATCATATGGGAAAGATATGATTATACTTTTAGTACGAATCATATTGGTAAGTAACGCGCTTACTTTTCGTACCAACCATATGGGTAAGTAACCCGCTTACTCATGGTATCAAGCATATGGGTAGGTAGCTTACTTACTCTTGGTACCAAATACATGGCTTAGTAACACACTTACACTCGGTACCAACAATAGCGGTAAGAAACGCGCTTATTTTTGGTATTAACCATATGGGTAATGCGCTTATTCTTGGTACCAACCACATGGCTAAGTTATGTGCTTAATTTTGGTACCAACCATATTGGTTAGCAATGCACTTACTCATAGTAGCAAAAACAGAAGTAAGTAACGCGTACCAACCACATATATAAGTTACGCGTTTACTTTTTGTACCAACCATATGAATAAGTAATGCGCTTCCCCTTGGTATCAACCACATAGGTAAGTTACGCATTTTCGTTTGGTACCAACCATATGGGTAAGCAATGCACTTACTCATAGTAGCAAAAACATAAGTAAGTAACGCACTTACTCTTGGTACCAACCACATGAGTAAGTGACGCATTTACTCTTTGTACCAACATGAGTAAGTAACGCATTAACACTCGGTACCAACCATATGGGTAAGTTATGAGTTTCTTTTTTGTACGAACCATATTGATAAGTAACGTGCATACTTTTGGTACCAACCATATGGGTAAGTAACCCGCTTACTCATGGTATCAGCCATATGGGTAAGTAGCCCACTTACACTTGGTACCAACAATAGGGGTAAAAAATGCGCTTATTCTTGGTATTATGGGTATGTAACGCGCTTACTCTTGGTACCAACCATATGGGTAAGTAACCTGCTTACTCTTGGTACCAACCATATGGATAAGTAACTCGCTTACTCTTGGTACCAACCATATGGGTAGGTAACGCACTTACTCTTGGTACCAACCACATGGATAAGTAACGCGCTTAGTCTTGTTACCAGCCATATGGGTATATAACGTGTTACTCTTGGTACTGCCGTATGGTTATGTATTTTCTTATTGTAGCAACCACATGGATAAGTAACGTGCTTAATCATGATAACAACATTATGGGTAAATAACGCGCTTACTTTTGGTACCAACAATATGGGTCGCGAGTGTACATACTCTCGATACCAACCATATGGATAGGTAATGCGCTGAATCTTGGTACCAACCACATGAGTAAGTAACACAAATATCTTTGGTACTAACGACATGGGTAAGTCGTGCTTTTAATCTTGGTATGAACCATATAGGTAAGTAACGCGCTTACTTATGGTACTAACCACATGGGTAAGTCACGTACTTACCTCTGGTACCAACCATATGGTTAAGCAATGCACTTACCCAGAAACAGAAGGAAGTAACGCACTAATACTTGGTACTAACCATATGGGTAAGTTATGAGCTTATTTTTAGTACGAACCATATTGGTAAAACGCGCTTACTTTTGGTACCAACCATATGGGTAAGTAACCAGCTTATTCATGGTAGCAACCATATGGATAGGTAACGCACTTACTCTTGGTACCAAATATATGGCTAAGTAACGCACTTACTCTCAGTACCAACAATAGGGGTAAGAAACGCGCTTTTTCTTGGTATTAACCATATGAATCAATGACACACTTACTCCTGGTACCAACCATTTGGGGAAATATCGCGCTTAATCTTGGTCCCAACCACATCAGTAAAAAACGAGCTTACTCTTGGTACCAACCACGTGGGTAAGTTTTGCGCTTACACTTGGTTCCAGCCATATGGGTAGGCAATGCGCTTATTCTTGGTACCAACCACATGGGTTAGTGACACGCTTACTCCTGGCATCAACCACATGGATAAGTTACACGCTTACTCTTGGTAACAACCATATGGGTAGGTCATGCGCTTATTCTTATTACCAACAGCATGGGTAAGTAACGCGCTTAATATTGGTACCAGCCATATGGGTAAAGAACGTGCTTACTCTTGGTACCAACCATATGGGTAAGGAACGTCCTTAGTCTTGGGACCAACCATATGGGTTAGTAACACGTTTACTCTTGGTACCAACCACATGTGTAAGTAACCATATAGGTAAGGAATGCCCTTAGTTTTGGTACCAACCGTATAGGCAAGTAACGCGATTACCCTTGGCACCAACAATATGGGTTAAGAACGCGGATACTCTTGGTACCAACCGCGTAGATAAGTAACGCGCTTTATCTTGGTACCAACCATGTGGATAGGTAATGCGCTTATTCTTGTTACCAACCACATAGATATGTAATGCTCTTACTCTTGGGACCAACCACGGAAGTAAGTAACGCGCTTAATCTTGGTACCAACCATATGCCTAATTAACGCATTTACTCTTGTCGCCAACAATATCGGTAATGAACGCGCTTACTCTTGGTACCAACCACATGGGTAAATAATGCGGTTACGCTTGGTACCAACCATTGGGTAGGTAATGCGCTTAATCTTAGTACCAACTATATAGGTAAGTAACGCGCTTAATCTTGGTATCAAACCTATGGGTAAGTAACGCACGTACTCTTGGTACCAACAACATGTATAAGTAACGCGCATTAATCATGGTACCAACCATATGAAGAAGTAATGCGCTTACTCTTCGTACCAACCACATAGGTAAGTAATGTGCCCAGACTTGGTACCAACGATAAGGGTAGGTAATGCGCTTAATCTTCGTACCAACCACATAGGTAAGTAACGCACGTATCCTTGGTACCAACCACATGGGTAATTAATGCGCGTAATCTTGGTATCAACCATATGGGTATGTAACGCGCTTATTCTTGTCAGAAACACTAAGGACAGCTAGGCTTAGGAGCCATAGCTTTAGTAGGGAAGAACTTAGGTTTTAGGGTTGAAGGAGGTGTCGAGAGAATTGTTGCAAGAAGAAGGGCTTCACTAAGAAAGATGAGTACAAGATATAGCAAGGAGAAGCATGGTGCACCACCTACAGCAAAT
Organism: Closterium sp. Naga37s-1; assembly: GCA_947471745.1. Classification (NCBI taxonomy): domain Eukaryota; kingdom Viridiplantae; phylum Streptophyta; class Zygnematophyceae; order Desmidiales; family Closteriaceae; genus Closterium; species Closterium sp. Naga37s-1. The sequence continues at coordinate 2,897,866 of CANJKZ010000858.1, forward strand.
TGGGATGTGCTACACTCTACACTGCAGACAATTATAAAGAACATATATAAATATAGTTCAACACACCCCCAAATTGATTGCAGTGAGAACCATGTACAGAACACCCCCTGAAGTGGTACACCCTGCAGGGCGCAGCAGAAGAAGAGGCGAAGTGAGGAGGAGGAGGGACTGTGAGAGGAGTGGAGATAGGAGGCGACAGGTGAAGCCGCAGTCACACGGGCAACAGGAGCGGCGTGCACAGTGGCTACCGAGCGCACGAGGGCACCGGACTACGGGAGTATCTGGCTCCGCGGCTACGACGAGCGGCAGGAGCAACGGACCCACAGGCGACTGGCGAAGCAGGCTCGCTGGGCTACCGAGAGCACGAGGGCTGCGGAATACTGGCGCTGCTGACGACACGACGGCGACCTCCGCTCTACCTCCCCTAACAGTCCCACACCCCTTTCTCACACCCCCTTGCTGCACCCCTGTCTCCACTCCCACGACACCCCCTTAGCTCCACTCCCCTCGGCTCCCACACATCCACCCCCCTTCAGCGGCAGCTGCAGTAGTGGGAGACGAAGAACGAGGAGGAGGAGGGGAAGGGTAGCACCCACACTCATCACCCCCACACCCGCCACTGAGGGCGTCGCGACGAGCGACGAGGGCAGCGCGCGGGCCCCCTGAAGGCGCCGCGACGGGCGACGGGGAGGGGGGGGGGGGGGGGGGGGGGGGGGGCAGCGGGCGGGCCCCCTGAAGACGCCTCGACGGGCAACAGGGGGCCGCGCACGTGCCCCCTGAGGGCGCCGCGACGGGCGACGGGGGGCAGCGCACGGGCCCCCTGAAGGAGCCTCGACGGACGGTGAAACCGCCACGCGCCCCGAGCGCGCGGCGGGCAGAAAAAGCCGCCACGCGCTCCGAGCGCGTGGCGGAAAGAAAATAACACGTCGCGCGCCACGGGGCGCGCGACAGACAGAACGACAGCGGAAGCAGTTGGTGGGCCCGTTAAGGGAAGCGGCAGGAACGTGCTCGCTCTGGATACCATGTCAGAAACACTAAGGACAGCTAGGCTTAGGAGCCATAGCTTTAGTAGAGAAGAACTTAGGTTTTAGGGTTGAAGGAGGTGTCGAGAGAATTGTTGCAAGAAAAAGGGCTTCACTAAGAAAGATGAGTACAAGATATAGCAAGGAGAAGCATGGTGCACCACCTACAGCAAATTGGGATGTGCTACACTCTACACTGCAGACAATTATAAAGAACATATATAAATATAGTTCAACAATTCTTTGTACCAGCCACATGCATAAGTAACGCGCTTAATCTTGGTACCAACCACATGGGTAAGGAATGCACTTACTATTGGTACCAACCATATGAGTAAGTTACGCACTTATATGAGTAAGTAACGCACATTTTCATAGTAACAACCACATGGTAGGTAACGCACAGACTCTTGTTACCAACCATATGGGTAAGTAACGCGCTTACTTTTGGTACCAACCATATAGGTAAGTAACGCGCTTACTCTTGGTACCAACTATATGGTTAAGGAACGCGCTTAGTCTTGGTACCAACCATATGGGTAAATAAAATGCTTACTCTTACCGTATAGATAAGTAACGCGGTTACTCTTGGTACCAACCATATGGGTAAACAACGTGCTTACTCTTGGTACTAACCACATGGGTACTTACTCTTGGTACCAACCACATGGGAAAGTAACGCGCTTACGCTTGGTACCAACCACATGGATAAGTAATGCGCTTACTCTTACTGTCAACGAGAGTTGTGTGTTGGCCCCGTCCTCGCTTGGGCGGAGCCGACTTCGTGGTCGGATGTGAGGGGAGCAGCCGACCTGCAGCAGTGGGCGAGCTGGTTGACGAGGAGGTCGACCTGTACGGGGGCCACTGCACGGGCGCCGACTTCAGGGTGGCGCCGAATTCAAGGAGGTCGACCTGGGAAGTCGACCTACGGAGGGCGTCGACTTGGTGACGCCAACTTGGGGCAGCCGACTTGGGTGGTCGGCTGACAGGCCTGCTGGTCGACTTGGAGGTTGGTCAACCAGGCATGATGTCGACCTGGTGGTTGACCTGACCTGGTGGTCGACGGAGGAGGGGTTGACGTCGACCACAACTCATGACGCCGAGCAGCTGGGCGTTGAGTAGCAGGGCGCCAACTTGGTGACGCCGACTTGGGTGGTCGGCTGCTAACGGTGCTGGTCGACGTAAGCTGGTCGACCAGGAGTGCTAGTCGACGTGAAGCTGGTCGACCAGGAGTGACGGCGACCTGGAGCTGGTCGACCAAGGGTGTGGTCGACCTGGTGAGGTTGGCTAGAGGTGGCCGACGACTTGGGAGGGCAACAAGCACATACAGGAGCAGCTGGTCGACGTGGTTGCCTGGTCGACCAGGTTATCTGGGTGACGAGATTCTGCAGAGAAGTACAATGGTCGCCCAGGCGATGTTGGCAAGACCGACCTCAGTGGTGGTATCCAGAGGTCGACGTGGCGGATCAGACGCAGTCGTCAGCACGAGGACGACATGGTGCGTGCGTTGTGCAGGTGACAAGGCTCAGCACGCCAATCATCTACGAGCACCTGCGAAGCTGGTGCGCTGCCGTTCTGCGGGAGCAATGCTGGCACGCCGTCAACCTGTAGCGTTGGCACACCTGCACTATTGGAGCGTGGTTGACTTGAACGCGGGCGACAGAGCTGCGTTGGCAGTCGACCGACCTGAATGCTATCTCTGATGTAGTGCTGTCTTGCCAACCTGATTGTACCATTGTTGTCAACTTTCTCTAGTGAAACTCTTGCCAAATTGCCCCGTGAACTAGCAAGCAGTGTGTGTACTAGAAAAATGACTAAGGGTAAGTAACGCGCTTATTCTTGGTAGCAACCACATATATAATTAACGAGCAATCTTGGTACCAACCACATAGGTAACGAATGCGCATACTTCTGGTGCCAACCATATGAGTAAGATACGCGCTTACTCTTGGTACCAACCATGAGCGTAGGTAATGCTTTTCATCTTTGAACCAATCACATGGGTAAATAACTCACATATCCCTGGTACCAACCATGTGGATAACTAACGTGCTTAATCTTGGTACCATCCACATATGTAAGTAACGCGCTTACTCTTGATACCAACCACATAGATAAATAACGCGCTTACTCTTGGTACAAACCATATAGCTAGGAAATGCGATTAATCTTGGTACCAACCATATGGGTAGAAAACATGCTTACTCTTGGTACCAACCATAAAGGAAGGTAATGCGCTTAACCTTTGTACCAACCACATGGATAAGTAACGCACATATCCTTGGTATTATCTACATGGGTAAGTAACGCGCTTAATCTTGGTCCCTACCATATGGGTAAAGAACGCGCTTACTCTTGGTACCAACCACATCGGTAAGTATCGCGCTTACTTTTGTTTCCAGCCATATGGGTTGGAAATGCGCTTATCCTTAATACCTAGCATATGGGAAAGGAACGCGCTTACTCTTGGTACCATTCATATGAATATATAACTTGCTTACTCTTGGTACCAACCACATGAGTAAGTAATGCTCTTACCTTTGGTCCCAACCATATGGCGCTTATTCTTTGTACCAAACCATATGGATAAATAACGCGCTTATCCTTGGTACCAGCCATATGGATAAAGAACGCGCTTACGCTTGGTACCAACCATATGGGTAAGTAATGCGCTTATTCTTGGTACCAACCACATGGATAAGTAACGCGCTTAAGCTTGGTACCAACCATACGGGTAAGGAACGCACTTACTCTTGGTACCAACCATATGAATAGGTAACCTGCTTACTCTTGGTACCAACCACATCGGTAAGTAACGCGCTTACTCTTGTTACTAACAATATGGGTAACGAACGCGCTTACTCTTCGTACCAACCATATGGGTAAGTAACGCGCTTACTCTTGGTACCAACCATACCGGTAGGTAACGCGCTTACTCTTGGTACCAACCACGTGAATAAGTAACGCGCGTACTCTTGGTACCAGCCATATGGGTGATAACTCGCTTAGTCTTTTTACCAACAATATGGGTAACGAACGCGCTTACGCTTGGTACCAACTATATGGATAACTGTCAAACTTATATGCTATAGTCTGTTTAGGCTGTAGTGGGGTAGTCCTTAGAGGGTACAACACTTCTAGGTTTGCAACTTGTACCCAACTGCTTTCTAGTTCAGTCATTCATTCGTTCTCATTCTAACATGGTATTCTGAGCAGGTTCCCTAGTGGGAACGTCTTTCCTAAGGCCCACCACGAAATTTTATTTTTCCTACCCGAAGCGCGCCTCGCGCCTGTTTCACCTGCGCCGTAGCGCGCTCTGCCCTTGTGCCGCCCGTAGTGGCCCTGCCTTAGCGGCCCTTCGTGGCCCTGCCCTAGAGGCCCGCCCCGGCCCCACCCTAGAGGCCCGTCGCGGCCTGTTCCTAGAGGCCCGTCGCGGCCCGTCGCGGCCCGTCGCGGCCCCGCCCTAGAGGCCCGCTGCCACCCGTAGCCGGCCCACTAGCGCCCGTCCCCGGCCCGCTGCCGCCCGTAACCGGCCCGCTGCCGCCCGTAGCGGGCCCGCAGCCGCCCGTCCCCGGCCCGCTGCCGCCCATCGCCGGCCCGCTGCCGCCCGTAGCCGGCCCGCAGCCGCCCGTCCCCGGCCCGCTGCCGCCCGTTGCCGGCCCGCTACAGCCCGTCGCCGGCCCGCAGCCGCCCGTCGCCGGCCCGCTGCAGCCCGTCGCCGGCCCGCTACAGCCCGTCGCCGGCCCGTCGCCGGCGTGCTGCCGCCCGTCCCCGGCTGTCCCTGGCCCGCTGCCGCCCGTCACTGGCCTGTCGCGGCCCTGCATGCACCGCCAGTAGCGGCCCTGCCCCCCCCGTTGCCGCCCCAGCCTCGGGCCTGTCTGCACCCTCCCCTGGTAAGCACCCGCGCTACCAGGAGCCGAGCCGCGCCGCCCAGCCGAGCCGTGTCGCCCTGCCCTACCGAGCCGCACTGCTGTGCACTGCCCTACTGCCTCTGCTCCTACTGCTGCTGCTGCTGCTTTTGCTGCTACTGCTGCTACTCTTGCTACTGCTTCTACTGCTGCTATGGCTAGTCCTACCGTTCTTACCTTTGACGCTGAGGGACGTGCAGTTGACTTTGACGTGTGGGTTGACGACCTCCAGCTCTTTCTTCAGTGTGATTCTAGGGATGGGGTGTCCCTTTTTGATCACACGTCCGGTGTTTCTACTGCTCCTACTGCCACTGCTGACAGTACGGTTCACTCGCAGTCAGAGTACATGGCAATGTTTCACGTCGTGAAGGAGGTGATTTGGCTGAGGAGGCTGTTAGAGGAGATTGGCCAGGAGCAGAAGGTTGCTACGCCGCTGTTTTGTGATAGCAAGGGAGCTCTTGGGATGGCCAGGAACGCTGTGCTTCATGGGCTGAACAAGCACATGCGTATCAAGTGGCACTGGCTGCGTAAGGAGGTGAAGAGGGGGACGGTGAATCCGATCTACATCAAGACTCACCAGCAGCCAGCAGACTTCCTCACCAAGAGGCTTGCGGATGAGCCTCATTGGCGTTGTGTGCGCATGAGTGGAATGAGCATGAACTAGCATGGAATGGTGGGGATGCAGCCGGCAGGCTGAGGGGGAGTGTGTTGGGTGCAAATTCACATTGCACGACATCCTGCCGTCTGTTTATACGAGCATGCGTGTGCGAATGCATTTGCGTATGAATGGAATGTTCGTGTGTTTGTTTGCTTTCGCAATTTTCGCTTGATGCATTTGCAGGTACTCGCGCAATGTGCGCTTCGGCACAACATTGTACGCGCTATGAACAGTACAAGAAGAAAGGACGAGCTCGCAAAGGAACCCAAGATGGAAGCTTTGCGGTTCAACTAACTTACTTGATTGCGCAGATTCAGTTCTATCCAACTCGAAATTGTACTGTTTTGTTTGGTTGACTATAGTGTAGCAGGGCAGGCACTATAGAGGTACAATTTAGATGAAGGTTGGATGTTGTTTGTCTCTATCTGCATGCTGTAGGGCCAGGGGAAACCAGCGGAACCAGCATTTGGCTGGTTGGGCAAAGACAAAACAGGTTTTGTTTTAAGGACCTGAACCTGGTTGTTGTTTTCCCAGGTTGGAAAAACAGAACCAGAGGTTGTTTACTAACCTACCACCTGCTGTTTTGTCCAGCCAGGTTGGTTCTGTTGCTTGGAATTATTTGGGATCATCCCTGGTTGTTCCCAGGTTGATTCCCAAGGTCCTTGCTAGCTAGAACTATTTATTCCTTCTCTGTTTGTACCTGGGAATAGTCAATTTGATTCAAGCAAATTCCTCCCTTCTTGGAATTTCATTTCTACACGATACAACGGCGGAATGCTACCCGAGTCAACGCTAGTACGCTAGCACTCCAACGCTAGGCAAACGCTGTCCGAGCCATAACTCTGTAATGGCAGAACTTTTCGTGAGGCAACTTGGCTTATTTTAAAGCTCTTGGAGCAAGCTTCGATATAGCAAAGTCTCAGCTTAATCCGATCGACGGTCTGCACGATACGCTGCGCGACGTTCAAGGTACTCTTGTTATTTTGGCTAAGCCATTCTTGACTCCTCTCTCTACAAACTCGGACCCGAGGATAGGGGCTGGTCTTGTACCAGGCACCCAAGGACGCATGGAGGTGACCCCGAGGAGACGTTTTAAGTTTGATTAAGTCTTAATAGCTTGAGTTTATTAGGCCCTTACTCCAATAGAAGGTGCAAGAGGCACCTGCTGGTGGAGGTGATGGTGTGGAGACTAGCGGTAGCACTAGTGGAGCTGCTGGATCCGAGGGAGGAGAGCAGCAGCAGGGGAAAACTAAGAAGCTGAAGGGTGTTGTTATGAGGGGATGGGAGACACCCGTCTCCACGCCAGGACGTACCCGTATGGCTACTATGAAGCTGACTGCAGGAGCTGATGTAGCAGAGCAGCAGCTTGGGACAGAGGAGGCATTGCTGATTCTACCGCATGGCTATGACCCGGATGAGGAGGATGAACCTGCCTACTGTTTTCTTGCCCCTGCACCAGAGGAACCAGCTAGCATGGAGGAGGCATTAGCTGGACCAGATAGGGAGAAGTGGCTGGTTTCTACGGATGCTGAGTACCAGAGCCTGCTAGAGAATGGGACATTGGATCTGGTGGTGTTGCCTGATGGGAAGAAAGCTATACAGTGCAAGTGGCGGCTAAGGATCAAGACCGATGACAAGGGACAGGTCACCATCTACAAGAGTAGGCTGGTGGCTAAGGGGTTTATGCAGAAGGAGAAGCAGGACTTCAATGAGATTTTTGCTCCCACTGCCAAACCCCCTACCCTCCGTGTCTTGTTGGCAGATGCAACCGTTAGTGGGAAATTCATCATTCAGATGGATATATCAACGGCATTCCTCAATGGGATTTTAGAGGAGGATGTGTACATGACGCAGCCGCCTGGGTATGAGGATGGTACAGGCAGGGTGTGCAAGCTGAAAAAGTCCATCTATGGCTTGAAGCAGGCGCCACGCTGCTGGTACCAGAAGTTGGCAGCTGTTTTAGAGGAGATGGGATTCAGGACCAGCAGCTGTGATGAGAGCCTCTTTCTCAAAGGGGAGGGGGAGAAGCTGGTGCTGTTTCTGGTCTACGTGGACGACATTCTTCACTTTAGCAGCAGCATGAAGGAGATCCAGAATGTGCAGCAGCAGCTGATGGAGAACTTCAAGTGCAAGAACCTTGGGCAGGTTAAGTACTACCTCGGGATGCACGTGGAGAGGGATCCAAATCACAGGTGGTTGAAGCTGCACCAGAAGAAGTTCATCAAGGAGCTGGGGGAGAAGTATGGGATTGAGAATGAGCGCAAGGTTGCAACTCCCCTGCCGGCAGAATTCAAGCTTGTGAAGGCTGCAGAGGATGAAGGGGTTGAAGCCGAGGAGCAGCAGAAATTTCAGTCCTTGGTGGGCAGCCTCTTGTATGCAGCAGTTCACTCGAGGCCCGACATCTCTTTCTCGGTTGGGCAGCTGGCTAGGGTGGTGCATAATCCATCAGAGGAGCAGGTGGATGCAGCTGAGCGTGTGGTGAAGTATCTGAACTCTCACCCAAGCATTGGAGTTCAATACTCCGCATCTGCACAGGTGAAGCAGAAAGGGGTTGAGATGCTGAAAGAGAAGGGGGAGCGGCTTGGAGAAGGCAAGGTGTTTCTCGCTTTCTTTACTGATGCTACGTGGGCTTCTGAGAAGGAGGATTCCTCATTTGTGGGAGAATACATCTGTGTAGTTGGGGGAGGACCTGTTAGTTGGAGGTCAAAGAAGCAGACGAAGACGGCACTCTCTTCCGTGGAGTCAGAGTACATGGCAATGTTTCACGGGGTGAAGGAGGTGATTTGGCTGAGGAGGCTGTTAGAGGAGATTGGCCAGGAGCAGAAGTTTGCTACGCCGCTGTTTTGTGATAGCAAGGGAGCTCTTGGGATGGCCAGGAACGCTGTGCTTCATGGGCTGAACAAGCACATGCGTATCAAATGGCACTGGCTGCGTAAGGAGGTGAAGAGGGGGACGGTGAATCCGATCTACATCAAGACTCACCAGCAGCCAGCAGACTTCCTCACCAAGAGGCTTGCGGATGAGCCTCATTGGCGTTGTGTGCGCATGAGTGGAATGAGCATGAACTAGCATGGAATGATGGGGATGTAGCCGGCCAGCTGAGGGGGAGTGTGTTGGGTGCAAATTCACATTGCACGACATCCTGCCATCTGTTTGTACGAGTATGGGTGTACGAATGCATTTGGGTGTGGATGGAATGTTCGTGTGTTTGTTTTCTTTCGCAATTTTTTGCTTGATGGATTTGCAGGTACTCGCGAAATGTGCACTTCGGCACAACATTGTACGCGCTATGAACAGTACAAGCAGAAAGGACGAGCTTGCAAAGGAACCCAAGATGGAAGCTTTGCGGTTCAACTTACTTGATTGCGCAGATTCAGTTCTATCCAACTCGAAATTGTACTGTTTTGTTTGGTTGACTATAGTGTAGCAGGGCAGGCACTATAGAGGTACAATTTAGATGAAGGTTGGATGTTGTTTGTCTCTATCTGCATGCTGTAGGGCCAGGGGAAACCAGCGGAACCAGCATTTGGCTGGTTGGGCAAAGACAAAACAGGTTCTGTTTTTAGGACCTGAACCTGGTTGTTGTTTTCCCAGGTTGGAAAAACAGAACCAGAGGTTGTTTACTAACCTACCACCTGCTGTTTTGTCCTGCCAGGTTAATTCTGTTGCTTGGAATTATTTGGGATCATCCCTGGTTGTTCCCAGGTTGATTCCCAAGGTCCTTGCTATCTAGAACTTTTTTTTTCCTACTCTGTTTGTACCTGGATATAATCAATTTGATTCAAGCAAGTTCCTCCCTTCCTGGAATTTCGTTTCTACGCGGTACGACGGCGGAATGCTACCCGAGTCAACGCTAGTACGCTAGCACTACGACGCTAGGCAAACGCTGTCTGAGCTATAACTCCGTAATGGCAGAACTTTTCGCGAGGCAACTTGGCTTGTTTTAAAGCTCTTGGAGCGAGATTCGATATAGGAAATTCTCAGCTTAATCCGATCGATGGTCTGCACGATACACTGCGCGACGTTCAAGGTGTTTTTGCTATTTTGGCTAAGTCATTCTTGACTCCTCTCTCTACAAACTCGGACCCGAGAATAGGGGCTGGTCTTGTACCAGGCACCCAAGGACGCATGGAGGTGACCCCGAGGAGAGGTTTTAAGTTTGATTAAGTCTTATTAGCTTGAGTTTTTTAGGCCCTTACACCAACATGGGCGAGCTGGTTGACAAGGAGGTTGACCTGCACGGGGGCCACTGCACGGGCGCCGACGTCAGGGTGGCATCGACTTCAGGGAGGTCGACCTGGGAAGTTGACCTACGGAAGGCGTCGACTTGGTGACGCCAACTTGGGGCAGCCGACTTGGGTGGTCGGCTGACAGGCCTGCTGGTCGACTTGGTGGTTGGTCGACCAGGCATGATGTCGACCTGGTGGTCGACCGACCTGGTGGTCGACGGAGGAGAGGCTGACGTGGACCATAACTCATGACGCCGAGGAGCTGGACGTCGAGTAGCAGGGCGCCAACTTGGTGACGCCGACTTCGAATTGCCGACTTGGGTGGTCGGCTGATAATGGTGTGTTGGGTGCAAATTCACATTGCACGACATCCTGCCGTCTGTTTGTAGGAGTATGCGTGTGCGAATGCATTTGCGTGTGAATGGTGTATTCGTGTGTTTGTTTGTTTTCGCAATTTTCGTTTGAAGCATTTGCAGGTACTCGCGCATTGTGCCCTTCGGCACAACATTGTACGCGCTATGAACAACGAAAGTAGAAAGGACGAGCTCGCAAAGGAACCCAAGATGGAAGCTTTGCGGTTCGGCTTACTTCATTGCGAAGATTCAGTTCTATCCAACTCGAAATTGTACTGTTTGTCGGACATATATGACTTAGCCTTTGTAGGCTATTGTGGGGTAGACACTGAGGGGTACAGGATTCTAGGGTTTCATATTTGTACCCAACAGTTTTCTAGTTCATCCATTCCTCATTTCTTCACATGGTATAGAGCGGGTTCCCTATTGGGACCGTTTTTTTTCCTAGGGCCCACCACTTCAAAAATTTTCCTGCCCTGTCCGAAGCGCGTTTTGCGCTCTGCCCTGCTGCCGCTGCTGCGGCCCTGCCCTGCTCCTGCTGCCCGTCGCGGCCCTTCGCGGCCCCTTCGTGGCCCCCTTCGCGGCCCCTTTCCGGCCCCGTCACGGCCCCTTCGCGGCCCCTCCCTTTACGGCCCCGCCCCGGCCTTGTCGCGGCCCCTTCGCGGCCCCTCCGCCGCCCCTTCGCGGCCTCGCCCCGGCCCCGCCGCGGCCTCTTCGCGGCCTCACCCCGGCCCCGTCGCGGCCCCTTCGCGGCCTCGCCCCGGCCCCGTCGCGGCCCCTTCGCGGCCCCGCCCAGGCCCCGTCGCGGCCCCTTCGAGGCCCCGCCCCGGCCCCGTCGCGGCCCCTTCACGGCCCCGCCCCGGCCCCGTCGCGGCCCCTTCGCGGCCCCTTCGCGGCCCGCCCCGGCCCCGTCGCGGCCCCTTCGCGGCCCCTTCGCGGCCCCGCCCCGGCCCCGTCGCGGCCCCTTCGCGGCCTCGCCCCGGCCCCGTCGCGGCCCCTTCGCGGCCTCGCCCCGGCCCCGTCGCGGCCCCTTCGCGGCCCCGCCCAGGCCCCGTCGCGGCCCCTTCGCGGCCCCGCCCCGGCCCCGTCGCGGCCCCTTCACGGCCCCGCCCCGGCCCCGTCGCGGCCCCTTCGCGGCCCCTTCGCGGCCCGCCCCGGCCCCGTCGCGGCCCTTTCGCGGCCCCTTCGCGGCCCCGCCCCGGCCCCGTCGCGACCCCTCCGCACCCCCCCCCCCCCCCCCCCCCCCCCCCCTTTCCGGCCCTCCCGCGGCCTCCAACTGCAGCAGCCGCCGAGGAGCCCTGCCTGCCGCCGCCGGGGTCGCAAGCCGCCGCCGCCGCTGCCGTCACCGCCGCCCCGGCCCTGACCAGCAGCCGAGCCGCGGCCCTGCCCTGCCGCCCAACTGCGGCCCCTACCCTGCCGGCGCACCACGGCCCTGCCTCACCAGTAGCGGCCGCCTACCCAACCGCCCCTGGTAAGAGCACTGCCGAGCCGCCCTGCCCTGCCGAGCCGCCCTGCCCTGCCGAGCCGCCCTGCCCTGCCGAGCCGCGCCTCTTAGCCGAGTCGCACTACTGCTGCTGCTGCCATGGCTAGTCCCAATGTTCTTACCTTCGATGCTGAGGGTCGAGCGGTCGACTTTGAGGTCTGGGTAGATGATCTGCAGCTTTTCTTACAGTGCGATAGCAAGGATGGTCTCTCACTGTTCGATCTCACGTCTGGCGCCTCTACTGCCCCTGCTGCTACTGCTGACAGTACTGTTCGCTCGCAGTGGACCACGCGCGATGCTGCTGCCCGCCTTGCTGAGCGTAGTCACTTACCGTCCACTGAGCGTGCGCACTTTACTCAGTACAAGTCTGCTAAGACTCTGTACGACGCTGTAGTTGCACGCTACTCCTCCCCTGCCACTGCTGCCCTTAGTCGACTCATGCTGCCGTACCTGTTCCCTGACCTCGCCGCCTTTGCCACAGTTGCTGACCTCATTACACACCTCCGCACTAGTGACACCCGCTACCGCGCTGCGCTTCCTGCTGAGTTCTGCGCCAAGAACCGCCCCCTCATGTACATCACCCTCTACTACCTAGTCACTCGGCTCCCTGACTCCCTTCGCTCGGTCAGGGACCACTTCCTCTCTGTTTGCCCCACCACACTCACTGTTGACCTCCTCGAGGAGCGCCTCCTTGCAGCTGAGAAGAGTATAGTCGCTGTAGGAGCCTCTCGTGGTGACCCTCGTGCCCCTTTCTTTGAGGGGTGCTCCCCCGTGCCCCTTTTGCCCTCTATTGCCTCTGCTGCTGCTGTTGACCTCGTTGGCACCGAGTCGGTCGGCACTGCGTCTGCTCCTAGTGGGAGGCGCTGTAACGGCAAGGGCAAGGGAGGCAAGGGTGCTGGAGGAGCTGGCGGGGGAGGCGGTGGTGGCGGTGGAGGCGGCGGAGGGGGTGGGGGTGGGAGTGGTGGCGGGGGTGGGGGCTTCTGTGGCGGCGGTGGAGGTGGAGGCGGCGGCGGCGGCGGCGGTGGGGGTGGAGGAGGCGGTGGCGGCGGCGGAGGTGGAGCTGGTCGGGGTGGAGCTGTGCAGCGGGGAGACTTTGGTGGTGGTCAGCGACAGCATCAGCAGCGCTCTCGTGAGATCCCGTCGCCCCAGCAGCTTCGTGAGTGGTACGCTGCACGCCAGCGGCCTGGGGGTGCTGGTACCTGTGCCTACGTCCTGCGTACAGGCGACCGCACTGGTGAGCCGTGCGGTGGCCTGCACGCCACCCAGCGCTGCTTTGGCCGCCTGACGGACGCCTGGCGTATCCAGTTCTCTGACTCCTCTGAGATCCCTCGCTGGGGTGATCTGCTCAAGTCGGGTGTAGCAATCTTTGAGCTTGACTATGATGCTATTCTTGCTGCCATGTATGTTGTGTCTACTAGTGCTGGGGGTGACTGTTACCTGTGTGTTCTGCCTGACCCGGGCATTGAGGCCACTGCTCTAGGTGCTAGTGAGTCTGCTGCTCCAGGTGCTAGTGAGTCTGCTGCTCCAGGTGCTAGTGAGTCTGCTGCTCCAGGTGCTAGTGAGTCTGCTGCTCCAGGTGCTAGTGAGTCTCCTATCTCACCAGACTCTCCTCTGGCACCACCGCCTTGGTCACCCCTCCCTGCCTCGTCTCCGAGGCATGGCCTCCCGTGTCCTTGTCTCTGGTCTCCCCCGGTCCCTCCCTCCCCTTCCCCCGGGACCTGCCCCTACCTGCGTTCCCTGCGTCGAGGGGCGGCAGCGCGCCGCTCCTCACTCCTTCGAGTTTCCTCCGACAGAGGCTCCGCTGCAGACTCTCCACATGGACGTGTGGGGCCCAGCCCGCGTCCGTGGACAGGGTCACGAGCGTTACTTCCTGCTGGTGGTTGACGACTACTCGCGTTACACCACAGTCTTCCCCTTGCGCCGCAAGGGTGAGGTCACTGAGGTGTTGATCGACTGGATCCGCGCTGCCCGTCTCCAGCTCAGAGAGAGTTTCGGCTCAGACTTTCCTGTTCTGCGTCTGCACTCCGACAGAGGTGGAGAGTTTTCCTCCGACCTTTTGCGAGCCTTCTGTCGTACGGAGGGCATCCGCCAGACGTTCACGCTTCCGGCCTCTCCACAGCAAAATGGGATTGCTGAGCGCCGCATTGGCATGGTCATGGACGTCACTCGTACGTCCATGATTCATGCGGCTGCTCCTCATTTTCTGTGGCCATTCGCGGTTCAGTACGCGGCACATCGGATCAACCTTCAGCCCCGGGTCTCCATGCCGGAGACCTCCCCTATTTTGCAGTGGACAAGGAAGGTTGGTGATGCGTCTGCGTTCCGTGTCTAGGGATCTCGAGCTTTTGTCCGCGACTTGTCTGCGGACAAGCTGTCCCCCCGTGCTATTCCCTGCGTCTTCCTTGGCTTCCCCCCTGACGCGCCTGGTTGGCAGTTTTACCACCCCACCTCGCGCCGTGTTCTGTCCTCCCAGGACGTCACGTTTGACGAGTCGGTTCCGTACTACCGTCTCTTTCCCTACCGCGCTGCCCCCCTCCCCCCACCGCCGCTCTTCCTCGCGCCAGGTCCCCCCCCGGTAGACCCCCTCCCCCCTCACGGTCCTGCCCCCTCAGGTGTGTCCCAGGTAGACGCAGTCGAGCCTATCGAGGTAGCTGCTGACTCTCGTGCTGCTAGGGGTGCTGAGCCTACAGGTGCCGGGTCTGGGGGGGCTGAGCCTGAGCGTGCGGAGCCTGGGGGTGCTGGGTTTGGGGGTGCTGAGTCTGGGGGTGCTGCGCCTGGGGTTGCTGAGTCTGGAGGTGCGGAGCCTGCGGGAGCTGGGCCTGCTCGTGTGGAGTCTGGCGGTGCTGGGCCTGGAGGTCCTTCGTTTGCTTTGTCCCGGCGGGAGCTGCCCTCTCCACAGGAGCTGCGCGAGTGGTTTTCTCGGCACTGGAGCCGTGCTGCTGGAGCTGGTGGTGCTGCTGGTGCTGGAGGTTCTACTGCTGCTGGGGGTGCTGGAGCCACGGGTCCCGGAGGTGCTCGTACTGGAGGTACTGGAGCTGCTGGGCCTGGTGGTGCTACTGGTGCTGGAGCTACTGGCGGAGCTGGAGCTGGTGGTGCCGCTGGAGCTGGAGCTGCTGGAGGTACTGGAGCTGGAGGTGCTGCTGGAGCTGGTGCTCCTGTAGGTGCTGGATTTGGCGCTACTGGGGCTGCTGGAGGTGCTGCTGGAGCTGGTGGTGCTGCAAGAGTTGGAGCTGACGCTGGGAGTGCTGGTGCTGTCCCTGCTGGTGCTGGAGGCGCTGCGCGGCCGCGGACGTACTTCGTTCCGCTTCTTGAGCAGGTTCTTGGTCTTCTTCCTTCTTCTGGTCCTGCTCCTTCCTTAGAGTGTCCACCGCCTGTCCAGTCCGAGTCACGGTTACAGCTAGCCTCCCCACTGCCTGCTCCTTCTCCCTACGCTGGTCCTACTGGGGGTCTTGCTCAGCGTCGTGAGCCTGGGTCTCGTCCTGCGTCGCCTGTTCGTGCTGCTCGCACTGGTCGTCGTGTTCCGCGTCAGCGTCCTCCTGATGTCCCAGGCACGCACCAGATGGCACTGCGTCCTTCCACTGCTCCACTGCGTGTCCCTTTGCCATCTCCTCCAGAGTCCTCTCTTCCTGCTCTTGCTGACCCGGAGTCTGACTCCCTTCGTGCTGCCAGTCCTTCTGTCACGCGTCTCCTGGCTACTGTTGTCACTGACCCTTCCTTTGAGTCCACTGCTGCGTCTGCCTTAGTAGCTGAGCTTGTCGACTTCGCTGCTCACTGTCGTCTAGACTACGCCGCTCGTCTTGTTGCTGAGTCTGAGTCTGTCTGTCCTCCGTCCGTCATGGGTGAGTGTGCTCTTAGCACAGACGTCCTAGAGGACAGACAGGAGGAGTTCCAGTGTTTTGCTGCTGCTTTACCTTATCTCGTGTCCATGTTGCTTGCCCCTGAGGGAGACCCGGATGCACCAGACATCCCGACCCCGCGCTCTTACGCAGAGGCGATAGAGGGTCCCTACTCCTCTCAGTGGCAGTCAGCCATGGACGCAGAGATGGCTTCCTGGAAGTCCACAGGCACCTACGTCGACGAGGTTCCCCCACCTGGGGCGAACATCGTCAGTGGCATGTGGATTTTCAGGGTGAAGCGGCCGCCGGGTTCTCCGCCTGTCTTCAAGGCGCGTTACATGGCTCGAGGCTTCAGTCAGCGGCAAGGAGTTGACTACTTTCAGACCTTCTCCCAGACCCCGAAGATGACCACTCTTCGGGTTCTGCTGCACGTCGCTGCTCAGCGTGACTACGAGCTTCACTCTCTTGACTTCAGCACTGCTTTCCTACAGGGCAGCCTGCACAAGGAGATCTGGCTGCGCCGCCCACCTGGCTTCACTGGGTCGTTTCCTCTTGGTACCCAGTGGAGCCTCAGGCGGCCAGTCTACGGTCTCCGCCAGGGCCCCCGTGAGTGGCACGACACACTGAGGACTACGCTTGCGGCTCTTGGGTTTGCTCCTTCTACTGCTGACCCGTCGCTGTTTCTGCGCACAGACACTTCTCTGCCGCCGTTCTACATTCTCGCGTACGTCGACGACTTGGTCTTTGCTACTGCTGACACTGCTGGACTCGCCCACGTGAAGTCCGAGCTGCAGAAGAGACACACGTGCACAGACCTGGATGAACTGCGCAGCTATCTTGGCTTGCAGATCACCCGGGACAGAGCACGGCGCACCATTACCCTGACTCAGTCACACATGGTGCAGCAGGTCCTTCAGCGCTTCGACTTCACGTACTCCTCGCTTCAGGCCACTCCTTTGACTACTCGCCACTCACTCTCAGCTCTGCCTTCGGATGAGTCCGTAGAGCCGAGTGGCCCGTACCCAGAGCTTGTTGGCAGCCTCATGTACCTGATGACCTGCACTCGACCTGACCTGGCATACCCTCTTAGCATCTTGGCACGCTATGTTGCTCCTGGGAGACACCGACCAGAGCACATGGCTGCAGCGAAGAGGGTGTTGCGCTACTTGTGCAGTACGTTGGGGCATGGGGCTCGTGCTTGGAGGGCGGCATCCAGTAGTTCTTACTGGTCACGCAGACGCGTCTTGGGTTGACGAGCTGGCTACGCAGCGGTCGTCACAGGGTTACACCTTCAGCCTTGGTTCCGGCTCTGTTTCGTGGCGATCTACCCGCTCGTCTTCTGTTCTCAGCTCCAGCTGTGAGGCTGAGATCTACGCAGGGGCCATGGCTGCACAGGAGTTTAGCTGGCTCACCTACCTGCTGACTGCCCTGGGAGAGCCGCCTCGTTCTCCTCTAGTTCTCTACGTAGACAACAAGGCCATGCAGGCCTTGTGTCGGGAGCACAGACTAGAGCACAGAACGAAGCACATTGCTCGTGAGCTCCAGCAGCGCGGTCAGCTGCGCCGTGCTTACGTGGCCTCTCAGGCCAACACTGCTGATATTTTCACCAAGGTGCTTCAACCTTGTGATCATCAGCGCCTCTGTACTATGCTAGGTCTTGTGCCTACTTGGCCTCACTTGCTTACCTCTTGACTTTGCTTGTACTGTGATCTATATATACCTGCACCTGCATGTTTACCTTGATTTATAATCCTGCATGTCTACTGGCCTTGTGGCCTCTGAACTTGTGCTCGGAATGTGTGGTGACTGCTTTGCTTTGCTTGACTGGTCTTGTGACCCCTAGTTCTCCCCCACTTTGCCTATGGGGGTGTGTCAGACATATATGTCTTAGCCTTTGTAGGCTATAGTGGGGTAGACACTGAGGGGTACAGGTTTCTAGGGTTTCATATTTGTACCCAACAGTTTTCTAGTTCATCCATTCCTCATTTCTTCACACTGTTTTGTTTGGTTGATTATAGTGTAGCAGAGCAGGCAATATAGGGGTACAATTTAGGTGAAGGTTGGATGTTGTTTGTCTGTATCTGCATGCTACAGGGCCAGGGGAGACCAGCGGAACCAGCGTTTGGCTGGTTGGGCAATGACAAACCAAGTTCTGTTTTTTGACCTGAACCTGGTTGTTGTTTTTCCAGGTTGGAAAAACAGAACCAGAGGTTGTTTGCCAGCCTACCACCTGCTGTTTTGTCCAGCCAGTTGGTTCTGTTGCTTGAAATTATTTGGGATCATCCTTGGTTGTTCCCAGGTTGATTCCCAAGGTCCTTGCTAGCTAGAACTATTTATTCCTTCTCTGTTTGTACGTGAATATAGTCAATTTGATTCAATCGGATTCCTCCCTTCCTGGAATTTCGTTTCTACGCGGTGCGACGGCGGAATGCTACCCAAGTCAACGCTAGTACGCTAGCACTCCAACACTAGGCAAACGCTGTCCGAGCCATAACTCTGTAATGGCAGAACTTTTCGCGAGGGAACTTGGCTTATTTTAAAGCTCTTGGAGCGAGCTTCGATATATTAAAGTCTCAGCTTAATCCGATCGACAGTCTGCACGAAACGCTGTGCAACGTTCAAGGTACTCTTGCTGTTTTGACTAAGTCCCTCTTGATCCCTCTCTCTACAAACTCAGACCCGAGGACAGGGGCTGGTCTTGTACCAGGCATCCAAGGACCCGTGGAGGTGACCCCGAGAAGAGGTTTTAAGTTTGATAAAGTCTTAATAGCTTGAGTTTATTCGGCCCTCACACCAACAAGCTGGTATCAGAGCTTGCATTATAGTGATCCTCGTTATAGGTAGCTATGGCGGGCAACACCTCGACGGGAGCTGGTGAATCTTCAGCCCAAGATCGTAGCGGCAGCCAAGATTCTGGTGTTTCAGCGCCAAGGGGAGCGCGAACAAACCAGGGCTCGCTGGTCAAGGAGGTGCTGAAGAACTTCACCATCGAGAAGTTCAATGGTGAGGGCTATGATGATTGGGCCTGGAATATGCAACTCTATTACCGTCAGATCGGTTTGCTCAAACTAATGATTGGGGAGGAGCCTAGACCAAGTGACCCCACGCTGCAGGAAGATTGAGACGAGGGCTCCTCGGCTGGCTACTATTTGATGTCGCAGAGTTTGGAGCTGAACCAGCGTCACCATGTCATGCACCTGCTGCCGGAGGTTGAGTGCGGTCCGAAGGCGTGGACATTGTTGAAGGAGCTAAACGCCCCGACCTTCGTTGTCGCAACGTTGATGCTGGAGAGGGAGCTGTCCGCGTTGCGCCTGAGCGAGGGAGAGCCGGTGCAACCTGTCCTGGACAAAATGCGCGACCTCTACGTGAAGTTGGTGACCGCGGGAATCACCTACCCGGAGCAGACCAAGTGCTTGAAGATGCTCTCGCTGCTGCCGGAATCGTGGCTTCAATTCACGAGCGGATTGAGCCTGCCGCAGAACCAGAGCTCGTGGACACTCGAGTGGGTGCGGACAAAGAATCTGGAGGAGGACTTCCGTCGCCGCCAACTAAGAGGTGGAGACGACGGCAGCAGCGGCTATGGGATGCAAGGGAGCCGACGTGGCAGAGGACGTGGCTTCGGTGGTGCTGGACGCGGTGCAAAGAAGGATGACGACTCCAACGACCAACAAGGAGGTACCGGTTGGGGTCGCGGTGCGAAATCTGGACGTGGGGGCAAGTCGGGTGCTGGTGGCAAAATGAAAGGGAGTTGCTGGTATTGTGAGAAGGAGGGGCACCCCTGGTTTTTGTGCTATAAGAAACCCGATGGATGGACCCCCCAGAATCGTCACCAGGATGGCGGCGCGCGGAGGAACCAGAAAAAACGGCGCGAGCATGGTCGCCGATTCGTTCGACATCAACCCGAAGAGCAATGGCGGTGCGGAGAAGAAGAAGGAGCGCACCGCGGGCCAGTTCTTCCATATTGGAGAGCAGGGGGAGCAAGGAGACCCCTTCCATAGTGTGACTGGCAGGAGCAAGAAGCCTTTAGAGTTGGTCCACATGGACTTGGTGGGGCCGCTGCCGGTTCAGGGGCACAAGGGGGAGCGGTACTTTCTGACCATAGTGGATGATTGGAGCAGGCTTATGTGGGCATATCCGCTGAAGCAGAAGGACCACGCTGCCTCTACGATACGGGAAGATTGGCTGCCATTTGTGGAGAAGCAAGCGGAGTGTGTGGTGAAGCGGATTAGGACAGATCGGGGTGGTGAGTTCCTTGGAGCTGAGATGACGGCCTGGCTCAAGAAGCAGGGCATCCAGAGGGAGCTGACTACAGCTTACACCCCACAGTCCAACGGTGTAGCAGAACGGGCGAAACCGGACAATTCTGGAGACAGCTAGGGCGCTGCTCATAGAATCTGGGCTGGGCAACTTGATGTGGCCCCATGCTGTTCGGCACGCTACCTTCGCTAGGAACAGGGGTTGGGGATGACTCGCGGGTGCCGTTGGAGAGGTGGCTTGGGAGGAAGCCGCCAGTGGACATGTTGAGGGTCTTCGGTTGCATGGCAGTCGCCCACGTCCCCAAGACCTACCGCAGTAAGTTGGGGTCAAGTGTAATCTGGTGTGTGCATTTGGGGCTGGCTGCTGAGATCAAGGGATGGCTGCTGTGGGAACCTTCCAAGGGTGTGTTGTTTGACAGCAGGGATGTGAAGTTTGTTGGAGGCATGATGTTTGAGAGGTGGGAGAAACAGCTGGAGGCCAGGGTGTCCCAGCAGATGGAGCAGATCACCATGCAGCTGGACCAGACTCCTAGTGTGTGGGAGGAGGGAGAGGAGGCAGCTGCAGAGGGTGGTGATGGAAAGAAGGTACAGGAGGAACCTGCTGGTGGAGAAAATGATGTGGAGACTAGCACTAGTGGAGCTGCTGGATCCGAGGGGGGAGAGCAGCAGCAGGAGAAAACTAAGAAGCCGAAGGGTGTCGTTTTGAAGGGATGGGAGAAACCCGTCTCAAGGCCAGGACGTACCCGTATGGCTACTAAGAAGCTGACTGCAGGATCAGATGTAGCGGAGCAGCAGCTTGGGACCGAGGAGGCATTGCTGATTCTACCGCATGGCTATGACTCGGATGAGGAGGATGAACCTGCCGACTATTTTCTTGCCCCTCCACCAGAGGAACCGGCTAGCATGGAGGAGGCATTAGATGGACCAGATAGGGAGAAGTGGCTGGTTTCCAGGGATGCTGAGTACCAGAGCCTGCTAGAGAATGGGACATGGGATCTGGTGGTGCTGCCTGATGAAAAGAAAGCTGTACAGTGCAAGTGGGTGCTAAGGATCAAGACCGATGACAAGGGACAGGTCACCATCTACAAGAGTAGGCTGGTGGCTAAGGGGCTTATGCAGAGGGAGAAGCAGGACTTCAATGAGATTTTTGCTCCCACTGCCAAACCCCCTACCCTCCGTGTCTTGTTGGCAGATGCAACCGTTAGTGGAAAATTCATCATTCAGATGGATATATCAACGGCATTCCTCAATGGGATTTTAGAGGAGGATGTGTACATGACGCAGCCGCCTGGGTATGAGGATGGTACAGGCAGGGTGTGCAAGCTGAAAAAGTCCATCTATGGCTTGAAGCAGGCACCACGCTGCTGGTACCAGAAGTTGGCAGCTGTTTTAGAGGAGATGGGATTCAGGACCAGCAGCTGTGATGAGAGCCTCTTTCTCAAAGGGGAGGGGGAGAAGCTGGTGCTGTTTCTGGTCAACGTGGACGACATTCTTCTCTTTCGCAGCAGCATGAAGGAGATCCAGAATGTGCAGCAGCTGATGGAGAACTTCAAGTGCAAGAACCTTGGGGAGGTTAAGTACTACCTCGGGATGCACGTGGAGGGGGATCCAGATCACAGGTGGTTGAAGCTGCACCAGGAGAAGTTCATCAAGGAGCGGGGGGATAAGTATGGGATTGAGAATGAGCGCAAGGTTGCAACTCCCCTGCCAGCAGAATTCAAGCTTGTGAAGGCTGCAGAGGATGAAGGGAGCAGCAGAAATTTCAGTCCTTGGTGGGCAGCCTCATCAAGAGGCTTGCGGATGAGCCTCATTGGCGTTGTGTGCGCATGAGTGGAATGAGCATGAACTAGCATGGAATGATGGGGATGCAGCTGGCAGGCTGAGGGGGAGTGTATTGGGTGCAAATTCACATTGCACGACATCCTGCCGTCTGTTTGTACAAGTATGTGTGTGCGAATGCATTTGCGTATGAATGGAATGTGTATGTTTTCTTTCGCAATTTTCGCTTGATGCATTTGCAGGTACTCGCGCAATGTGCGCTTTGGTACGACATTGTACGCGCTATGAACAGTGCAAGCAGAAAGGACGAGCTCGCAATGGAACCCAAGATGGAAGCTTTGCGGTTCGGTTGAATTGATTGCGCAGATTCAGTTCTATCCAACTCGAAATTGTACTGTTTTGTTTGGTTGACTATAGTGTAGCAGGGCAGGCACTATAGGGGTACAATTTAGGTGAAGGTTGGATGTTGTTTGTCTGTATCTGCATGCTACAGGGCCAGGGGAAACCAGCGGAACCAGCATTTCGCTAGTTGGGCAAAGACAAAACAGGTTCCGTTTTTAGGACCTGAATCTGGTTGTTGTTTTCCCAGGTTGGAAAAACAGAACCAGAGGTTGTTTACCAACCTACCACCTGCTGTTTTGTCCAGCCAGGTTGGTTCTGTTGCTTGGAATTATTTGGGGTCATCCTTGGTTGTTCCCAGGTTGATTCCCAAGGACCTTGCTAGCTAGAACTATTTATTCCTTCTCTGTTTGTACCTAGATACAGTAAATTTGATTCAAGCAAATTCCTCCCTTCCTGGAATTTCGTTTCTACACGGTACGACGGCGGAATGCTACCCGAGTCAACGCTAGTACGCTAGAACTCCAACGCTAGGCAAATGCTGTCCGAGCCATAACTCCGTAATGGCAGAACTTTTTGTGAGGCAACTTGGCTTATTTTAAAGCTCTTGGAGTGAGCTTCGATATAGGAAATTCTCAGCTTAATCCGGTAGACGGTCTGCATGATACGCTGCGCGACGTTCAAGGTACTCTTGTTATTTTGCCTAAGTCATTCTTGACTCCTCTCTCTACAAACTCGGACCCGAGGATAGGGGCTGGTCTTGTACCAGGCACCCAAGGACCCTTAGAGGTGACCCCGAGGAGAGGTTTTAAGTTTGATTAAGTCTTAATAGCTTGAGTTTATTTGGCCCTTACACCAACACCACCCACAGTGGAGGAGGCACTGAGTGGACCCCAGAAGGAGGAGTGGAAGGCTGCCATGGATGCGGAGTTCAACAGTCTCATTGAGAATGGGACTTGGGAGCTTGTTGAGTTACCCGAGGGGCGACGGCCGATCAGCAGCAAGTGGGTCTTCAATTTGAAGAGCGGAGCTGATGGTGCCTTGGAGCAGTTTAAGAGCCGCTTGGTCGCCAAGGGGTTCCAGCAGAAAGAGAAGGTCGACTTTCGGGAGATCTTCACTCCCGTTGCTAAGCCAGTGACACTAAGGGCTTTGCTGGCTAGAGCAGCTGTGAAGGGATGGCACGTGAAGCAGATGGATATCACCCCGTGCTAGTGCTCACCCCAGCCTTGGCAAGCTTACGGAGGGAGATGAGGTTGGCCTTGAGATCAGGAACAAGGAGAACGTCGTACAGCACCACCGGCTTGCCATCCGCTCCCTTGAATGCAGCTCGTCCCGCACCAGCCACCTTCAGCGCGTGTCCAGAAGCACAGCACACCTCATTGATCGGTGCAGCTCGTACGTCATCAAGCAGCTCCTTGCGTGGCGTCATCGTCCAAGCAGCGCCCGTGTCCAACACCCAATAGTCCAGGGGATGTAGCTCTGCTCCAACCTTTGCAGAGGCGTCTCCTTGCTCCCCCTGCTCTCCAATATGGAAGAACTGGCCTGCGGAGTGCTCCTGCTTCTTCTCTGCACCGCCGTTGCCCTTCGGATTGTTGTCGGACGAATCGGCGACCATGTTCGCGCCGTTTTTCTGGTTCCTCCGCGCGCCGCCATCCTGGTGACGATTCTGGGGGGTCCATCCATCGGGTTTCTTATAGCACAAAAACCAGGGGTGCCCCTCCTTCTCACAATACCAGCAACTCCCTTTCATTTTGCCACCAGCACCCGACTTGCCCCCACGTCCAGATTTCGCACCGCGACCCCAACCGGTACCTCCTTGTTGGTCATTGGAGTCGTCGTCCTTCTTTGCACCGCGTCCAGCACCACCGAAGCCACGTCCTCTGCCACGTCGGCTCCCTTGCATCCCGTAGCCGCTGCTGCCGTCGTCTCCACCCCTCAGTTGGCGGCGACGGAAGTCCTCCTCCAGAATCTTCGTCCGCACCCACTCGAGCGTCCACAAGCTCTGGTTCTGCGGCAGGCTCAATCCACTCGTGAATTGAAGCCACGATTCCGACAGCAGCGATAGCATCTTCAAGCACTTGGTCTGCTCCGGGTAGGTGATTCCCGCGGTCGCCAACTTCGCGTAGAGGTCGCGCATTTTGTCCAAAACAGGTTGCACCGGCTCTCCCTCGCTCAAGCGCAACGCGGACAGCTCCCTCTCCAGCATCAACGTTGCGACAACGGAGGTCGGGGCGTGCAGCTCCTTCAACACGGTCCATGCCTTCGGACCGCAATCAACCTCCGGCAGCAGGTGCATGACGTGGTGACGCTGGTTCAGCTCCAAACTCTGCGACATCAAGTAGTAGCCAGCCGAGGCGCGCTCGTCCCAATCTTCCTGCAGCGCGGGGTCACTCGGTCTAGGCTCCTCCCCAATCATTAGTTTCAACAAACCGATCTGACGAAAATAAAGTTGCATTTTCCAGGCCCAATCATCATAGCCCTCACCATTGAACTTCTCGACGGTGAAGTTTTTCAGCACCTCCTTGATCAGCGAGCCCTGGTTTGTTCGCGCTCCCCTTGGCGCCGAAACACCAGAATCCTGGCTGCCGCTACGATCTTGGGCTGAAGATCCACCAGCTCCCGCCGAGGTATTTCCCGCCATAGCTACCTATAACGAGGATCACTATAACGCAGCTCTGATACCAGCTTGTTAGTGTAAGGGCCTAATAAACTCAGGCTATTAAGACGCTATCCAACTTAAAACCTCTCCTCGGGGTCACCTCCAAGGGTCCCTGGGTGCTTGGTACAAGACCAGCCCCTATCCTCGGGTCCGAGTTTGTAGAGAGAGGGATCAAGAGAGACTTAGTCAAAACAGCAAGAGTACCTTGAATGTTGCGCAGCGTGCTGTGCAGACCGTCGATCGGATTAAGCTGAGAACTCGCTATATCGAAGCTCACCCTAAGAGCTTTCAAAAGAGCCAAGTTCCCTCGCGAAAAGTTCTGCCATTGCAGAGTTACGGCTCGGACAGCGTTTGCCTAGTGTCATAGTGCTAGCGTACTAGCGTTGACTCGGTAGCATTCTGCCGTCGAATCGCGTGGATACCAAATTCCAGCAAGGAAGGAATTCGCTTGAATCAATTTGAATATATTCAGGTACAAACAGAGAAGGAATATATAGTTCTAGCTAGCAAGGACCTTGGGAATCAACCTGGGAACAACCAGGGATGATCCCAAATAATTCCAAGCAACAGAACCAACCTGGCTGGACAAAACAGCAGGTGGCAAGTTGGTAAACAACCTCTGGTTCTGTTTTTCCAACCTGGGAAAACAACAACCAGGTTCAGGTCCTAAAAACAGAACCTGTTTTGTCTTTGCCCAACCAGCCAAATGCTGGTTCCGCTGGTTTCCCCTGGCCCTGTAGCATGCAGATACAGACAAACAACATCCAACCTTCACCTAAATTGTACCCCTATAGTGCCTTCCCTGCTACACTATAGTCAACCAAACAAAACAGTACAAGTTCGAGTTGGATAGAACTGAATCTGCGCACTCAATTAAACCGAACTGCAAAGCTTCCATCTTGGGTTCCTTTGCGAGCTCGTCCTTTCTGCTTGCACTGTTCATAGCGCGTACAATGTTGTGCCGAAGCGCACATTGTGCGAGTACCTGCAAATGCATCAAGCGAAAATTGCGAAAGCAAACAAACACACGAACATTCCATTCACACCCAAATGCATTCGCACACGCATACTCGTACAAACAGACGGCAGGATGTCGTGCAATGTGAATTTGCACCCAACAGGTCGCCCCATCATCGCCGACCTTGAAGTAGAGTGCTTGGTCGACCTCGCTCTTCTTCCAGTCAGCTCCGACGAGCGCGTCATCGAGCGCCTTGTACCACAGCAGCGGCAACTGCTTCAGCAGCTTGTACACCCGGCCGGTCCCGTCGTCATAGTAGTCCGGCTGGTACATGTACAGCACCCGGTCGAGCTTGCTCTGGAGAAAGGCGTTCTTCATGTTGAGCTGCGTGAAGTTGAGGTCGAGGATGGCGACGATGTTGAGGAAGATCATCAGCGTGACATTGCTGCTTACCGGCGCATACGTCTCGTCGTAGTCGGCGCCATACGCCTGCATGAAGCACTTTACGACCAGCCTCGCCTTCTCGCGCTTGACGGTGTCGTCGATGTGGTACTTCATTATCAGCACCCACCGGTTCTTCATGATGTTCACCCCGGGGGGCTGCTCAACCAGCACTCACGTGCCTTTGGCGACGAGGCTGCGAATCTCGTCGTCCATGGCGGCCTTCGCCGCCTTGCCGTTCTAGCTCGCCAATGCCTCCTTTACCGTCATCGTTGCAATGTCCCAGCGGTGCTCGGGGTCGGCGTGCATGTCGGGGTCAAGCTCTGTAGGTCGACGTCACCGTCTTTGTCGTCGAATAGGCGGCTGGTGGGAGGCAGACGTGGTACGTAAACCGCTCCAGCGGCCCCGAGGTAGACCTGAACGCCTCAGTCTAGGCTGGTCGACCTGAACTTCCATCACGTCGCTGTCAGTGGACAGCTCAAACGCCGACTGCTCTCCTCTGTCGTCGCCGATTTCACTGACCTCGTTGTTCTGCTACACCAGGGTCGGCTGCACAACCGACTTCTCCCCTAACGTTGGCTCTCCTGCCGACTGCCCAGTTGCCGAGGGCTCCTTGTCGGCTGCTGGCTGCTCCTCTGTCGTCGGCTTCCCTACCAACGCCTCCGTCGTCGACGTCTCCCCTGTCAGCGGCTTCTCGACACCCCTATCTGCTCTCCTGTAGTCGGCGGCTTCTCTTTCACACCGACTTGCTGGTCGTGATGTCAGTCGCTGGCAATGCTCTTGACCGGCAACACAGGCGACGCCCCACACATCGCCGGAGGCCCACGCCGGTGTCAGCCCATGCAGATCGGCTGCAAGGGCTAGGGCAGGACAGGCGAAGGAGGGAGGACGTCCTCGGCGTCTTCATCAGCAAGTTTCCCAGCCTCTGCGAGCAATGGCAGCATTGGCGCCGGTCGACGGCTTGATGACCATGCCGGTGGCAATTTCATGCTTCACCGAGCTCCTGATAGGAAGGTATGCCGCGCAAACTTCCCTCACATGCCACCTGGCCAGCGTTGACTTCGTCGCCATAGCGATGGTCCGCAGAGCCACCGTCTCAGTCAAGGTTGTGGTTGACGTTGCCGTGCACGGACAAAGGTCGGTGCAAAAGACCCGGCCAGTATACTTCGCACGATCAAATACATCTTCCGTCCCCGAGATGAGCAGCATGTGGTCGCCGTCGTCCTGCAGTCGCACGCCGCTCTCCTGCAGCTGGCTGGTTGATTGCAGGTTTCGGCTGCACGCCATCAACGTAGAGCACATCGGGGATGAGCACCTGCATCCCACCCTCCCCTTGCAGGCGACTGTGCCCCGGCCCAAGACGTCCTGCAGCGCCCAATTGAAGCCGCGCAAATGCATGACGTCGCTGCTCGGCCCAGGGTGTCGGCCTCCTTCGTCCCTGTCAGGTGGTGCGAGCAGCCGCTGTTGAGCAGGACCATAGCCAGGTTCGCCTGCACGGCTGCTGCTACCGCCTGAAAGTTCTCGCCGGCCTTTGGCTCCAGCAAGGCGGTCGGATGCCGACGCAGGACATACACAGCAGGTCGGCACCGGTCGACGGCTTGATGACCAGGTTGGAGGCAAATTCATGCTTCGCCAAGCTGATGATGGGAAGGTGTGCCGTGCCAACTTCCCTCGCGAACCACCTAGCGGCGTTGATTTCGTCGCCGACCGATGGTCTGCAAAGCCACCGTCTCCGTCGTGGTTCTGTTTTTCCAACCTGGGAAAACAACAACCAGGTTCAGGTCCTAAAAACAGAACCTGTTTTGTCTTTGCCCAACCAGCCAAATGCTGGTTCCACTGGTTTCTCCTGGCCCTGTAGCATGCAGATACAGACAAACAACATCCAACCTTCACCTAAATTGTACCCCTATAGTGTCTGCCCTGCTACACTAAAGTCAACCAAACAAAACAGTACAATTTCGAGTTGGATAGAACTGAATCTGCGCAATCAATTCAACCGAACCGCAAAGCTTCCATCTTGGGTTCCATTGCGAGCTCGTCCTTTCTGCTTGCACTGTTCATAGCGCGTACAATGTCGTACCAAAGCGCACATTGCGCGAGTACCTGCAAATGCATCAAGAAAAAAATGTGAAAACAAATAAACACACAAACATTCCATTCACACCCAAATGCATTCGCACACGCATACTCGTACAAACAGACGGCCGGATGTCGTGCAATGTGAATTTGCACCCAACACACTCCGCCTCAGCCTGCCGGCTGCATCCCAATCATTCCATGCTAGTTCATGCTCATTCCACTCATGCGCACACAACGCCAATGAGGCTCATCCGCAAGCCTCTTGGTGAGGAAGTCTGCTGGCTGGTGGTGAGTCTTGATGTAGATCGGATTCACCGTCCCCCTCTTCACCTCCTTACGCAGCCAGTGCCACTTGATACGCATGTGCTTGTTCAGCCCATGAAGCACAGCGTTCCTGGCCATCCCAAGAGCTCCCTTGCTATCACAAAACAGTGGCGTAGCAACCTTCTGCTCCTGGCCAATCTCCTCTAACAGCCTCCTCAGCCAAATCACCTCCTTCACCCCGTGAAACATTGCCATGTACTCTGACTCCACGGAAGAGAGTGCCGTCTCCGTCTGCTTCTTTGACCTCCAACTAACAAATCCTCCCCTGACTACACAGATGTATCCTCCCACAGATGAGGAATCCTCCTTCTCAGAGGCCCACGTAGCATCGTTAAAGGAAGTGAGAAAAAGCTTTCCTTCTCCAAGCCTCTCCCCCTTCTCTTTCAGCACCTTAACCTCTTTCTGCTTCACCTGTGCAGATGCGGAGTATTGAACTCCAATGCTTGGGTGAGAATTCAGGTACTTCACTACACGCTCAGCTGCATCCACCTGCTCCTCTGATGGATTATGCACCACCCTAGCCAGCTGCCCAACCAAGAAAGAGATGTCGGGCCTCGTGTGAAATGCTGCATACAAGAGGCTGCCCACCAAGGACTGAAATTTCTGCTGCTCCTCGGCTTCAACCCCTTCATCTTCTGCAGCCTTCACAAGCTTGAATTCTGCTGGCAGGGGAGTTGCAACTTGTTGGTGTAAGGGCCTAATAAACTCAAGCTACTAAGACTTAATCAGACTTAAAACCTCTCCTCGGGGTCACCTCCAAGGGTCCTTGGGTGCCTGGTACAAGACCAGCCCCTATCCTCGGGTCCGAGTTTGTAGAGAGAGGAGTCAAGAATGACTTAGCCAAAATAACAAGAGTACCTTGAACGTCGTGCAGCGTATCATGCAGACCGTCGATCGGATTAAGCTGAGAATTTCCTATATCGAAGCTCGCTTCAAGAGCTTTAAAATGAACCAAGTTGCCTCCCGAAAAGTTCTGCCATTACGAAGTTATGGCTCGGACAGCGTTGGCCTAGCGTCGTAGTGCTAGCGTACTAGCGTTGACTCGGGTAGCATTCCGCCGTCGTACCGTGTAGAACGAAATTCCAGGAAGAGAGGAATTCGCTTGAATCAAATTGACTATATCCAGGTACAAACAGAGAAGGAATAAATAGTTCTAGCTAGCAAGGACCTTGGGAATCAACCTGGGAACAACCAGGGATGATCCCAAATAATTCCAAGCAACAGAACCAACCTGGCTGGACAAAACAGCAGGTGGTAGGTTGGTAAACAACCTCTGGTTCTGTTTTTCCAACCTGGGAAAACAACAACCAGGTTCAGGTCCTAAAAACAGAACCTGTTTTGTCTTTGCCCAACCAGCCAAATGCTGGTTCCACTGGTTTCTCCTGGCCCTGTAGCATGCAGATACAGACAAACAACATCCAACCTTCACCTAAATTGTACCCCTATAGTGTCTGCCCTGCTACACTAAAGTCAACCAAACAAAACAGTACAATTTCGAGTTGGATAGAACTGAATCTGCGCAATCAATTCAACCGAACCGCAAAGCTTCCATCTTGGGTTCCATTGCGAGCTCGTCCTTTCTGCTTGCACTGTTCATAGCGCGTACAATGTCGTACCAAAGCGCACATTGCGCGAGTACCTGCAAATGCATCAAGCGAAAATTGCGAAAGAAAACAAACACACGAACATTCCATCCATACCCAAATGCATTCGCACGCGCATACTCGTATAAACAGACGGCAGGATGTCGTGCAATGTGAATTTGTACCCAACACACTCCCCCTCAGCCTGCCGGCTGCATCCCCATCATTCCATGCTAGTTCATGCTCATTCCACTCATGCGCACACAACGCCAATGAGGCTCATCCGCAAGCCTCTTGGTGAGGAAGTCTGCTGGCTGCTGGTGAGTCTTGATGTAGATCGGATTCACCGTCCCCCTCTTCACCTCCTTACGCAGCCAGTGCCACTTGATACGCATGTGCTTGTTCAGCCCATGAAGCACAGAGTTCCTGGCCATCCCAAGAGCTCCCTTGCTATCACAAAACAGCGGCGTAGCAACCTTCTGCTCCTGGCCAATCTTCTCTAACAGCCTCCTCAGCCAAATCACCTCCTTCACCCCGTGAAACATTGCCATGTACTCTGACTCCACGGAAGAGAGTGCCGTCTCCGTCTGCTTCTTTGACCTCCAACTAACAGGTCCTCCCCCAACTACACAGATGTATCCTCCCACAGATGAGGAATCTTCCTTCTCAGAAGCCCACATAGCATCAGTAAAGCAAGTGAGAAACAGCTTGCCTTCTCCAAGCCGCTCCCCCTTCTCTTTCAGCACCTCAACCCCTTTCTGCTTCACCTGTGCAGATGCGGAGTATTGAACTCCAATGCTTGGGTGAGAGTTCAGATACTTCACCACACGCTCAGCTGCATCCACCTGCTCCTCTGATGGATTCTGCACCACCTTTGCCAGCTGCCCAACCGAGAAAGAGATGTCGGGCCTCGTGTGAACTGCTGCATACAAGAGGCTGCTCACCAAGGACTGAAATTTCTGCTGCTCCCTTCATCCTCTGCAGCCTTCACAAGCTTGAATTCTGCTGGCAGGGGAGTTGCAACCTTGCGCTCATTCTCAATCCCATACTTCTCCCCCAGCTCCTTGATGAACTTCTCCTGCTGCAGATTCAACCACATGTGATCTGGATCCCTCTCCACGTGCATCCCGAGGTAGTACTTTACCTCCCCAAGGTTCTTGCACTTGAAGTTCTCCATCAGCTGCTGCTGCACATACTGGATCTCCTTCATGCTGCTGCTAAAGAGAAGAATGTCGTCCACGTAGACCAGAAACAGCACCAGCTTCTCCCCCTCCCCTTTGAGAAAGATGCTCTCATCACAGCTGCTGGTCCTGAATCCCATCTCCTCTAAAACAGCTGCCAACTTCTGGTACCAGCAGCGTGGCGCCTGCTTCAAGCCATAGATGGACTTTTTTCAGCTTCCACACCCTGCCTGTACCATCCTCATACCCAGGCGGCTGCGTCATGTACACATCCTCCTCTAAAATCCCATTGAGGAATGCCGTTGATATATCCATCTGAATGATGAATTTCCCACTAACGGTTGCATCTGCCAACAAGACACGGAGGGTAGGGGGTTTGGCAGTGGGAGCAAAAATCTCATTGAAGTCCTGCTTCTCTTTCTGCATAAACCCCTTAGCCACCAGCCTACTCTTGTAGATGGTGACCTGTCCCTTGTCATCGGTCTTGATCCTTAGCACCCACTTGCACTGTACAGCTTTCTTCCCATCGGGCAGCACCACCAGATCCCATGTCCCATTCTCTAGCAGGCTCTGGAACTCAGCATCCCTAGAAACCGGCCACTTCTCCCTATCTGGTCCAGCTAATGCCTCCTCCATGCTAGCTGGTTCCTCTGGTGCAGGGGCAAGAAAACAGTAGGCAGGTTCATCCTCCTCATCCGGGTCATAGCCATGCGGTAGAATCAGCAATGCCTCCTCTGTCCCAAGCTGCTGCTCTGCTACATCAGCTCCTGCAGTCAGCTTCTTAGTAGCCATACGGGTACGTCCTGGCCTGGAGACGGGTGTCTCCCATCCCCTCATAACAACATCCTTCAGCTTCTTAGTTTTCCCCTGCTGCTGCTCTCCTCCCTCGGATCCAGCAGCTCCACTAGTGCTACCGCTAATCTCCACACCATCACCTTCACCAGCAGGTGCCTCCTGCACCTTCTCTCCATCACCACCCTCTGCAGCTGCCTCCTCTCCCTCCTCCCACACACTAGGAGTCAGGTCCAGCTGCATGGTGATCTGCTCCATCTGCTGGGACACCTTGGCCTCCGGCTGTTTCTCCCAGCTCCCATACATCATGCCCTCAACAAACTTCACATCCCTGCTCTCAAACAGCACACCCTTGGAAGGTTCCCACAGCAGCCATCTCTTGCTCTCAGCAGCCAGCCCCAAATGCACACACCAGATTGCTCTCGCCCCCAACTTACTGCGGTAGGTCTTGGGGACGTGGGCGACTGCCATGCAACCGAACACCCTCAGCATGTCCACTGGTGGCTTCCTCCCAAGCCACCTCTCCAACGGCACCCACGAGTCATCCCCAGCCTTTGTGAGTACCCTGTTCCTAGCGACGGTAGCGTGCCGAACAGCATGGGGCCACATCAAGTTGCCCAGCCCATATTCTATGAGCAGCGCCCTAGCTGTCTCCAGAATTGTCCGGTTCGCCCGTTCTGCTACACCGTTGGACTGTGGGGTGTAAGCTGTGGTCAGCTCCCTCTGGATGCCCTGCTTCTTGAGCCAGGCTGTCATCTCAGCTCCAAGGAACTCACCACCCCGATCTGTCCTAATCCGCTTCACCTCACACTCTGCTTGCTTCTCCACGAATGGCAGCCAATCTTCCCGTATCGTAGAGGCGGCGTGGTCCTTCTGCTTCAGCGGATATGCCCACATAAGCCTGCTCCAATCATCCACTATGGTCAGAAAGTACCGCTCCCCCTTGTGCCCCTGAACCGGCAGCGGCCCCACCAAGTCCATGTGGACCAACTCTAAAGGCTTCTTGCTCCTGCCAGTCACACTATGGAAGGGGAAACGAGTAAACTTTGAGAGCAAACAGATTTCACAATTCTCATCAGGTGGCTTTCCGTTCAGCTTCAGACCCTTAACGGCTCCATCTTTCTCCAACTGCTTCAACAAGGGCATAGCCACATGCCCAAAGCGTCGGTGTGCTGTTGCCCAATCCGTCTCCCCAGATCTGGCCGACACTTTCACACCAACCCCTCCAACGGCGTTGCACTCCCCCTGAGATGCAGACCCCTCTCCAGCCTGCCCCCCACCGTGCCACGCCAATGCCGGCAGCTGCCACATGGATCTGTACACGTCCTTGCTCTCGTGCAGATCCCAAAGCACCCGATTGCCCAGCTGCCCCTTGTACGTGCGTGCCCCATCCGTGCTAGTGCTCACCCCAGCCTTGCCAAGCTTACGGAGGGAGATGAGGTTGGCCTTGAGCTCAGGAACAAGGAGAACGTCGTGCAGCTCCACCAGCTTGCCATCCGCTCCCTTAAACGCAGCTCGTCCCGAACCAGCCACCTTCAGCGCGTGTCCAGAGGCAGAGCACACCTCATTGATCGGTGCAGCGCGTACGTCGTCCAGCAGGTCCTTGCGCGGCGTCATCGTCCAAGCAGCGCCCGTGTCCAACACCCAATAGTTCAAGGGGTGCAACTCTGCTCCAACCTTGGCAGAACTGGCCCGCGGTGCGCTCCTTCTTCTCCGCACCGCCGTTGCTCTTCGGGTTGTTGTCGGACGAATCGGCGACCATGCTCGCGCCGTTTTTCTGGTTCCTCCGCGCGCCGCCATCCTGGTGACGATTCTGGGGGGTCCATCCATCAGGTTTCTTATAGCACAAAAACCAGGGGTGCCCCTCCTTCTCACAATACCAGCAACTCCCTTTCATTTTGCCACCAGCACCCGACTTGCCCCCACGTCCAGATTTCGCACCGCGACCCCAACCGATACCTCCTTGTTGGTCGTTGGAGTCGTCGTCCTTCTTTGCACCGCGTCCAGCACCACCGAAGTCACGTCCTCTGCCACATCGGCTCCCTTGCATCCCATAGCCGCTGCTGCCGTCATCTCCACCCCTTAGTTGGGGGCGACGGAAGTCCTCCTCCAGAATCTTTGTCCGCACCCACTCGAGTGTCCACGAGCTCTGGTTCTGCAGCAAGCTCAATCCGCTCGTGAATTGAAGCCACGATTCCGGCAGCAGCGAGAGCATCTTCAAGCACTTGGTTTGCTCCGAGTAGGTGACTCCCGCGGTCGCCAACTTCGCGTACAGAACGCGCATCTTGTCCAGGACAGGTTGCACCGGCTCTCCCTCGCTCAGGCGCAACGCGGACAGCTCCCTCTCCAGCATCAACGTTGCAACAACGAAAGTTTGGGCGTGCAGCTCCTTCAACATGGTCCTCGCCTTCGGACCGCACTCAACCTCCGGCAGCAGGTGCATGACGTGGTGACGCTGGTTCAGCTCCAAACTCTGCGACATCTAATAGTAGCCAGCCGAGGAGCGCTCGTCCCAATCTTCCTGCAGCGCGGGGTCACTCGGTCTAGGCTCCTCCCCAATCATTAGTTTCAGCAAACCGATCTGACGGAAATACAATTGCATTTTCCAGGCCCAATCATCATAGCCCTCACCATTGAACTTCTCGACGGTGAAGTTCTTCAGCACCTCCTTGATCAGCGAGCCCTGGTTTGTTCGCGCTCCCCTTGGCGCTGAAACACCAGAATCTTGGCTGCCGCTACGATCTTGGGCTGAAGATTCACCAGCTCCTGTCGAGGTGTTGCCCGCCATAGCTACCTATAACGAGGATCACTATAACGCAGCTCTGATACCAGCTTGTTGGTGTAAGTGTCAGACATATATGACTTAGCCTTTGTAGGCTATAGTGGGGTAGACACTGAGGGGTACAGGTTTCTAGGGTTTCATATTTGTACCGAACAGTTTTCTAGTTCATTCATTCCTCATTTCTTCACATGGTATAGAGCGGGTTCCCTAGTGGGACCGTATTTTTTTTCCTAGGGCCCACCACTTCAAAATTTTTCCTGCCCTGTCCGAAGCGCGTTTTGCGCTCTGCCCTGCTGCCGCTGCTGCGGCCCTGCCCTGCTCCTGCTGCCCGTCGCGGCCCTTCGCGGCCCCTTCGTGCCCCCCTTCGCGGCCCCTTTGCGGCCCCGTCACGGCCCCTTCGCGGCCCCTCCCTTTGCGGCCCCGCCCCGGCCCTGTCGCGGCCCCTTCGCGGCCCCTCCGCCGCCCCTTCGCGGCCTCGCCCCAGCCCCGACGCGGCCTCTTCGCGGCCTCGACCCGGCCCCGTCGCGACCCCTTCGCGGCCTCGCCCCGACCCAGTCGCGGCCCCTTCGCGGCCCCGCCCCGGCCCCGTCGCGGCCCCTTCGCGGCCCCGCCCCGGCCCCGTCGCGACCCCTCCGCGCCCCCCCCCCCCCCCCCCCCCCCTTTCCGGCCCTCCCGCGGCCTCCAACTGCAGCAGCCGCCGAGGAGCCCTGCCTGCCGCCGCCGGGGTCGCGAGCCGCCGCCGCCGCTGCCGTCACCGCCGCCCCGGCCCTGACCAGCAGCCGAGCCGCGGCCCTGCCCTGCCGCCCAGCTGCGGCCCCTACCTTGCCGGCGCACCACGGCCCTGCCCCACCAGTAGCGGCCGCCTACCCAACCGCCCCTGGTAAGAGCACTGCCGAGCCGCGCCACTTAGCCGAGTCGCACTACTGCTGCTGCTGCCTACTGCTGCTGCTGCCATGGCTAGTCCCAATGTTCTTACCTTCGATGCTGAGGGTCGAGCGGTCGACTTTGAGGTCTGGGTGGATGATCTGCAGCTTTTCTTACAGTGCGATAGCAAGGATGGTCTCTCACTGTTCGATCTCACGTCTGGCGCCTCTACTGCCCCTGCTGCTACTGCTGACAGTACTCTTCGCTCGCAGTGGACCACACGCGATGCTGCTGCCCGCCTTGCTGTGCGTAGTCACTTACCGTCCACTGAGCGCGCGCACTTTAGTCAGTACAAGAGTGCTAAGACTCTGTACGACGATGTAGTTGCATGCTACTCCTCCCCTGCCACTGCTGCCCTTAGTCGACTCATGCTGCCGTACCTGTTCCCTGACCTCGCCGCCTTTGCCACAGTCGCTGACCTCATTACACCCCTGCGCACTAGTGACACCTGCTACCGCGCTGCGCTTCCTGCTGAGTTCTGCGCCAAGAACCCCCCCCCCCCATGTACATCACCCTCTACTACCTAGTCACTCGGCTCCCTGACTCCCTTCGCTCGGTCAGGGACCACTTACTCTCTGTTTGCCCCACCACACTCACTGTTGACCTCCTCAAGGAGCGCCTCCTTGCAGCTGAAAAGAGTATAGTCGCTGTAGGAGCCTCTCGTGGTGACCCTCGTGCCCCTTTCTTTGAGGGGTGCTCCCCCGTCCCCCTTTTGCCCTCTGTTGCCTCTGCTGCTGCTGTCGACCTCGTTGGCACCGAGTCGGTCGGCACTGCGTCTGCTCCTAGTGGGAGGTGCCGCAACGGCAAGGGCAAGGGGGGCAAGGGCGCTGGAGGAGCTGGCGGGGGAGGCGGTGGTGGCGGTGGAGGCGGCGGCGGCGGCGGCGGTGGGGGTGGAGGAGGCGGCGGCGGCGGCGGAGGTGGAGCTGGTCGGGGTGGAGCTGTGCAGCGGGGAGACTTTGGTGGTGGTTAGCGCCAGCAGCAGCAGCGCTCTCGTGAGATCTCGTCGCCCCAGCAGCTTCGTGAGTAGTACGGTGCACGCCAGCGACCTGGGGGTGCTGGTCCCTGTGCCTACGTCCTGCGTACTGGAAACCGCACTAGTGAGCCGTGCGATGGACCGCACGCCACCCAGCGCTGCTTTAGCCGCCTGACGGACGCCTGGCATATCCAGTTCCCTGACGCCTCTGAGATCCCTCGCTGGGGTGATCTGCTCAAGTCGGGTGTAGCTATATTTGAGCTTGACGATGATGCTATTCTTGCTGCCATGTATGTTGTGTCTACTAGTGCTGGGGGTGACTGTTACCTGTGTGTTCCGCCTGACCCGGGCATTGAGGCCGCTGCTCTAGGTGCTAGTGAGTCTGCTGCACCAGGTGCTAGTGAGTCTGCTGCTCCAGGTGCTGGTGAGTCTGCTCTCTCAGGTACCGAGTCGGCCCAGGTTTTGCACACCTTCACCCTTGACTCGGGTGCTTCCCGCTCTTTCTTTCGAGACCGCACCACACTCACGCTGCTTCGTCGGCCGGTTGCAGTCTCCCTGGCAGACCCCTCTGGGGGTCCTGTCCTTGCCCACTACTCCACTATGCTACCATGTCCGGCGGCCCCTTCTGGCTCTCTGTCAGGTCTTTACCTCCCCTCGTTCTCTACGAACTTGGTGAGTGGTGCTGACCTACAGGATGGGGGGGTTGACCAGTTCACTCCTGCGAGTCAGCGAGTGACCCACTGCACGTGTGCTCGGACGGGCCGGCACCTAGCCACGTTTACCCGTCAGCCGGGGTCGAGCTTGTACACACTGACTAACGAGTCTCCTCCGGTTCCTACGTCTGGCCAGGTAGCTGCAGAAGAGACACACGTGCACAGACCTGGGTGAACTGCGCAGCTATCTTGGCTTGCAGATCACCCGGGACAGAGCATGGCGCACCAATTACCCTGACTCAGTCACACATGGTGCAGCAGGTCCTTCAGCGCTTCGACTTCACGTACTCCTCGCCTCAGGCCACTCCTCTGTCTACTCGCCACTCGCTCTCAGCTCTGCCTTCGGATGAGTCCGTAGAGCCGAGTGGCCCGTACCCAGAGCTTGTTGGCTGCCTCATGTACCTGACGACCTGCACTCGACCTGACCTGGCATACCCTCTTAGCATCTTGGCACGCTATGTTGCTCCTGGGAGACACCGACCAGAGCACATGGCTGCAGCGAAGAGGGTGTTGCGCTACTTGTGCAGTACGTCGGGCATGGGGCTCGTGCTTGGAGGGCGGCGTCCAGTAGTCCTTACTGGTCACGCAGACGTGTCTTGGGTTGACGACCTGGCTACACAGCGGTCGTCACAGGGTTACATCTTCAGCCTTGGTTCCGGCTCTGTTTCGTGGCGGTCTACCCGCTCGTCTTCTGTTCTCAGCTCCAGCTGTGAGGCTGAGATCTACGCAGGGGCCATGGCTGCACAGGAGTTACGATGGCTCACCTACCTGCTGACTGACCTGGGAGAGCCGCCTCGTTCTCCTCTAGTTCTCTACGTAGACAACAAGGCCATGCTGGCCTTGTGTCGGGAGCACAGACTGGAGCACAGAACGAAGCACATTGCTCTTCGCTACTTCCTTGCTCGTGAGCTGCAGCAGCGTGGTCAGCTGCGCCTTGCTTACGTGGCCTCTCAGGCCAACACTGCTGATATTTTTACCAAGGCGCTTCAGCCTTGTGTGGTGACGTTGTGATCCACCCTGAGCTTGTTTTGCTTTGCTTGACTGGTCTTGTGGCCCCTGGTTCTCCCCCACTTTGCCTATGGGGGTGTGTCAGACATATATGACTTAGCCTTTGTAGGCTATAGTGTGAGAATAATGAGAGGTCTGAATGATGGAACTAGAAAGCAGATGGGTACAAGTAGGAAACACAAAAGTGTTGTACCCTCTAAGGACTACCCCACTACAGCCTAAACAGACTATAGTAGATATAAGTTTGACACACCCCCATGGGCAAAGTGGGGGAGAACAAGGGGTCACAAGACCAGTCAAGAAAGACAAAGCAAGCTCAGGGTGGATCACAAAGTCACCACGCAGTCTGAGCACAAGGAAATGGCCACAAGGCCAGTTCACATGCAGAGTTATATAAAGGAGAACAACAATACAGTGAATACAACCTAGCAAGAGTAAGCATGCAGGTATATGTATATAGAGTACAGTACAGGCAGAGTCAAGAGGAAAGTAAGTGAGGCACAGTAGGTACAAGGCCTAACACAGTACAGAAACGCTGATGATCACAAGGCTGAAGTGCCTTGGTGAAAACATCAGCAATGTTGGCCTGGGAGGCCACGTAAGCAAGACGAAGCTGGCCACACTGCTGCAACTCTCGAGCAAGGAAGTAGCGCAGAGCAATGTGCTTCGTTCCGTGCTCCAGTCTGTGCTCCTGACACAAGGCCAGCATGGCCTTGTTGTCGACGTACAGAACTGGAGGAGAACGAGGCGCCTCTCCCAAGTCGGTCAGCAGGTAGATGAGCCAGCGTAGCTCCTGTGCAGCCATGGCCCCAGCGTAGATCTCAGCCTCACAACTGGAGCTGAGAACAGAAGAAGAGCAGGTAGACCGCCAAGAGACAGAACCGGAGCCAAGACTGAAGGTGTAACCCTATGACGACCGCTGTGTAGCCAAGTCGTCAACCCAGGAGGCGTCAGCGTGACCAGTGAGGACAACTCGAGCCCGTCCTCCAAGCACGAGCCCCATGCTCGATGTACTGCACAAGTATCGCAACACCCTCTTCGCAGCATCCCAGTGCACCTTTTGGTGCCTATCGGGAGCCACGTAGCGAGCCAGAAGGCTGAGAGGGTATGCGAGGTCAGGTCGTGTGCAAGTCATCGGGTACATGAGGCAGCCCACAAGCTCTGGATACGGGCCACTCGGCTCTACGGACTCGTCCGAAGGTGGAGATGAGAGCGAATGACCGGAAGGCAGAGGAGTGGACTGTGGCGAGGAGTACGTGAAGCCGAAGCGCTGAAGGACCTGCTGCACCATGTGTGACTGAGTCAAGGTAATGGTGCGCTGTGCTCTATCCCGGGTGATCCGCAAGCCAAGATAGCTTGTCAGCTCACCCAGGTCTGTGCACGTGTGTCTCTTCTGCAGCTCGGACTTCACGTGGGCGAGTGCCTCCGTGTCAGCAGTAGCAAAGACGAGGTCGTCTACGTACACGAGAACGTAGAACGGCGGCAGAGTAGCGTCAGTGCGTAGAAACAGAGAAGGGTCAGCAGTGGAAGGAGCACAACCAAGAGAAGCAAGAGTCGTCCTGAGCGTGTCGTGCCACTCACGGGGTGCCTGGCGGAGACCGTAGACTAGCCGCCGAAGGCTCCACTGGGTACCAGCAGGAAACGACCCAGTGAAGCCAGGTGGGCGGCGCAGCCAGATCTCCTCGTGCAGGCTGCCCTGTAGGAAGGCTGTGCTGAAGTCAAGCGAGTGGAGCTCGTAGTCACGCTGAGCAGCAATGTGCAGCAGTACCCAAAGAGTGGTCATCTTCGGGGTAGGGGAGAAGGTCTGAAAGAAGTCAACTCCCTGTCGCTGACTGAAGCCTCGTGCAACGTAACGCGCCTTGAAGGCAGGCGGAGAACCCGGCGGCCGCTTCACCCTGAAGATCCACATGCCACTGACGATGTTCGCCCCAGGTGGGGGAACCTCGTCTACGTAGGTGCCTGTGGACTTCCAGGAAGCCATCTCTGCGTCCATGGCTGCCTGCCACTGAGAGGAGTAGGGACCCTCTATCGCCTCTGCATAAGAGCGCGGGGTCGGGATGTCTAGTGCATCCGGGTCTCCCTCAGGGGCCAGCAGCATGGACACGAGATGAGGTACAGAAGCAGCAAAGCACTCAAACTCCTCCTGTCTGTCCTCAAGAACGTCCGTGCCAAGAGCACACTCACCCTCGACGGACGGAGGACAGACAGACACAGACGCCGACGCAGCAACAAGAGCAGTGGCGTAGTCTAGGCGACAGGTGGCAGCAAAGTCAACAAGCTCAGCAACAAGAGCAGACGCAGCAGAGGACTCAAGCAGAGGGTCAGTGACAGCAGTGGCCAGAAAGCGCGTGACAGCAGGACTAGCAACACGAAGGGAGTCAGACTCCGGGTCCGGACCGTCAGGAAGAGAGGACGCAGGAGGAGACGGAAGAGGAACACGCTGTGGAGCAGTAGAAGGACGCAGTGTCATAGAGTGAGTGCCTGGGACAGGAGGGAGACGCGGACGCGAAACACTACCAGCGCGAACAGTACGGACAGGCAACGCAGAACGAGACGCAGCCGACACAGGACGAGACTCAGGCTCACGACGCTCCGTAACACCTCTAGTCGGTCCAGAGTAAGGACCGGGCAGTGGAGAGGCTGGCTGCAACTGCGACGGGGACTGGACAGGCGGCGGACTCAGGAAAGGAGGAGGAGGACCAAGAGAAGGTGGGGAGCCAAGAGCCCTAAACCCTAAGAGCCAGGAGCGGAACGTAGTACGGCCGCGTCCACGCAGCGCCTCCAGAAACAGCAGAGACAGAACCGGTACCCTCAGCCCCAGGGTCTCCAGTCCCAGCAGCACCTCCAGCACCTCCAGCAGCTCCAGTAGCTCCAGCACCTCCAGCAGCTCCAGCACCAGCAGCACCAGCACCAACAGCACCTCCAGCAGCTCCAGTAGCGCCAGCACCTCCAGTAGCTCCAGCAGCACCTCCAGCACCAGCAGCACCTCCAGCAGCTCCAGCAGCAGCAGCACCTCCAGCACCAGCAGCACCTCCAGTAGCTCCAGCAGCAGCAGCACCTCTAGTAGCTCCAGTAGTACCAGCACCTCCAGCACCAGCAGCACCTCCAGTAGCTCCAGCAGCACCTCCAGCACAGTACCCTCAGGCTCCACACCCCCAGACTCAGCACCCCCAGTCTCAGCACCCGCAGGCTCAGTACCCCTAGTAGCACCTGAGTCGACAACTACCTCGACCGACTCAGCAGGGTCTACCTGGGACACACCTTAGGGGGCAGGACCCTGGGGGGGGAGGGGGTCTACAGGGGGAGTACCTGGTGCGAGGAAGAGCGGTGGGGGGGGGGGGGGGGAGGCAGTGCAGTAGGGAAAGAGATGGTAGTACGACACCGACTCGTCAAACGTGACGTCCTGAGAGGACAGACATAGGGAATGGCACGAGCAGAAGCTTGTCCGCTGTAGTATCGCGAACAAAAGCTCGAGATCCCCAGACACGGAACGCGAACGCATCACCAACCTTCCCCGTCCACCGCAGAGTAGGTGTGGTCTCCTGCAAGGAGACACGAGGCTGACGGTTGATCTGATGCGCAGCGTACTGAACCGCGAACGGCCACAGAAAATGGGGAGCAGCCGCATGGATCATGGACGTACGAGCGACATCCATGACCATGCCAATGCGGCGCTCAGCAATCCCATTTTGCTGCGGGGAGGCCGGAAGCGTGAACGTCTGGCGGATGCCCTCCGAACGACAGAAGGCTCTCAGGAGGTCGGAGGAAAACTTCCCGCCTCTGTCTGAGTGCAGACGCAGAACAGGAAGGTCTGAGCCGAAACTCTCACTAAGCTGGCGACGAGCACCGCGGATCCAGTCGATCAACACCTCAGGGACCTCACCCTTGCTGCGCAAGAGGAAGACTGTGGTGTAACGCGAGTAGTCGTCAACGACCAGCAGAAAGTAACGCTCGTGACCCTGTCCACGGACGCGGGCTGGGCCCCACACGTCCATGTGAAGAGTCTGCAGAGGAGCCTCAGTTGGAGGGAACAAGGAGGAGTGAGGGGCGGCGCGCTGCCTGCAGGTGGGGGCAGGCCCCGGAGGAAGGGGATGGAGGGACCTGGGTAGACCCGAGACAAGGGCACGGGAGGCCATACCTCGAAGACGAGGCAGGGAGGGGTGACCAAGGCGGTGGTGCCAAAGGAGAGTCTCGTGCGACAGAGGACGGCACGAGCAGGGGGCAAACGTAGGACTAGACCGGGACGCGGCAGCAAACACCTGACTAGACGCAGCTACCTGACCAGACGCAGAGACCGGAGGAGGCGCAGTAGTCAGTGTGTACAGACTCGACCCTGGCCGACGGGTGAACGTGGCCAGGTGGCAGCCCGTCCGAGAGCAAGTGCAGTGGGTCACACGCTGACCTCCAGGGGTGAACTGGTCAACCCACGCGTCCTGGAGGTCAGCTCCACTCACCAAGTTTGTAGAGAACGAGGGGAGGTGGAGTCCCGAAAGCAAGCCCGACGAGGCCGCAGGACACGGTAGAACCGTGGAGTGTGCAAAGACTGGGCCCCCGGAGGGGTCAGCAAGGGAGACCGCAACAGGCCGACGGAGCGGCGTGAGGGTGGTGCTGTCTATAAAGAAAGAGCGCGAAGCACCAGAGTCAAGTGTAAAAGTGTGCAAGGACTCAGTAGGTGCAGTACCAGAGAGGGCAAACGCACCAGCACCTGGAGCAGTAGACGCACTAGCACCTAGAGAAGCAGCCGCAGTGCCCGGGTCGGGCGGGACACTCAGGTAATAGTCACCCTCAGTACTATCAGCAAAAGCATACATGGCAGCAAGGATAGCATCAAAGTCTAGATCAAAGATAGGCACATTCTGCAGAAGCAGATCATGCCAGCGAGGGAGCTCGACGGCGTCAGGAAACTGGGCACGCCAAGCGTCAGTCAAGCGACCGAAGCAGCGCTGCGTAGTGTGTGGGAGCCCACACACCTCCCCACTACGAGTGCCGGAGCGAAGAACGTAAGTGCAGGGACCAGCACCCCCAGACCTCCCACGCCCAGCGTACCACTCACGAAGCTGCTGGGCCGACGGGGTCTCACGGGAGCGCGGCTGCTGCTGGCGCTGGCTACCACCAAAGCCTCCACGCTACGCGGCTGCACCTCGACCAGCACCACCGCCGCCGCCACCTCCACCACCGCTGCCGCTGCCTCCACCACCTCCGCCGTTGCCTCCACCACCTCCACTGCCGCCACTGACGCCCCCACTCCCGGTACCACCCCCACCTCCACCGCCACCCCCTCCGCCTCCTCCACCACCTCCCCCGCCGCCCCCTCCACCACCTCTGCTCCCCTTGCCCCTGCTATTGCGGCGTCTCCCACTAGGGGCAGACGCAGCTCCAACCTCCT
The DNA here is from genome assembly GCA_947471745.1 of Closterium sp. Naga37s-1. Taxonomy (NCBI): domain Eukaryota; kingdom Viridiplantae; phylum Streptophyta; class Zygnematophyceae; order Desmidiales; family Closteriaceae; genus Closterium; species Closterium sp. Naga37s-1. The sequence goes on from CANJKZ010000858.1 coordinate 2,941,532, forward strand.
CAGTGCCAACGAGGTCGACAGCAGCAGCAGAAGCAACAGAGGGGAGAAGGGGGACAGGGGAACACCCCTCAAAGAAAGGGGTGCTACGGTCGCCGCGAGAAGCACCTACAGCTAAGATACTCTTCTTAGCTGTAGCAAGGCGCTCCTCTAGCAGGTCGACAGTCAGCTCGGTGGGGCAAAGGGAGAGAAAGTGGTCCCTGACTGAAGAGAGAGAGTCAGGGAGGCGGGTGACTAGGTAGTAAAGGGTGATGTACATGGGGGGGGGGGGTTCTTGGCACAGAACTCAGTGGGAAGGGCAGCGCGGTAGCGGGCGTCACTAGTGCGAAGGTGAGCAACTAGGTCAGCGACTGTGGCACAGGCGGCAAGGTCAGGGAAAAGGTACGGCAGCATGAGGCGGCTGAGGGCAGCAGTGGAAGGGGAGGAGTAGCGTGCAACTACACCGTCGTACAAAGACTGAGCAGTCTTGTACTGGCCAAAGTGTGCGCGCTCAGCAGGCGGTAGGTGACCACGAACAGCAAGACGAGCAACAGCGTCACGAGTGGTCCACTGAGAGCGAACAGTACTGTCAGTAGTGGCAGCTGGAGCCGTGGAAACACCGGACGTGTGATCGAAAAGGGATACCCCATCCCTAGAATCACACTGAAGAAAGAGCTGTAGATCGTCAACCCACACGTCAAAGTCAACTGCACATCCCTCAGCATCAAAGGTGAGAACGGTAGGACTAGCCATAGTAGCAGTAGGAGCAGCAGCAGTGCAAAGCAGTGGTAGCAGCAGTAGTTGCAGTGCAAAGCAGTGCCGCTCGGTAGGGCAGTGTGGCTCGGTGAGCGGCGCAGCTGAGCGGCGCGGCTCGGCTGGGCGGCGCGGCTCGGCTGGGCGGCGCGGCTCGGCTACTGGCGGCGCGGCTCGGCTCCCGGCGGCGCAGCGCAGCAGGGGGGGGGGGGGGGGGGGGGGGGGAGCGCGAGTGCTTACCAGGGGCGGTTGCAGGGAGGGCCGCTGCTGGGGCGGCAGCAGGGCAGGGCCAGGCCGACGGGCGGCGGGTCAGCGACGGGCGGCAGGTCGGCGACGGGCGGCTGGCCAGGGACGGGCGGCAGGTCGGCGACGGGCGGCTGGTCAGGGACGGGCGGCAGGTCGGCGACGGGCGGCTGGTCAGGGACGGGCGGCTGGTCAGGGACGGGCGGCGGGTCGGCGACGGGCGGCTGGTCAGGGACGGGCGGCAGGTCGGCGACGGGCGGCAGCGTTCCAGCTACGGGCGGCAATGGGCCGGTGACGGGCCAGCGATTGGCGGCAACGGGCAGCAACGGGCCGGTGACGGGCCGGCGACGGGCGGCAACGGGCAGCAACGGGCCGGCAAAGGACGGCAACGGGCCGGCGATAGGGAGGGGCCACGAGGGGCCTCTAAGGAACGCGAAGGGGCCGCTACGGGCCGCGAAGGGCCTCGAAGGGCAGGCGCACGCGGCGCAGATAGGACAGACGCGACGCGCGCTTCGGGCAGGTAAGGAGAAAAAAACTTTGTGGTGGGCCCTAAAAACAGTTCCACTAGGGAACCTGCTCTATACCATGTGAGAATAACGAGAGGAATGAATGATGGAACTAGAAAGCAGATGGGTACAAGTAGGAAACACAAAAGTGTTGTACCCTCTAAGGACTACCCCACTACAGCCTAAACAGACTATAGTAGATATAAGTTTGACATATAGTGGGGTAGAAACTGAGGGGTACGGGTTTCTATGGTTTCATATTTGTTTGCAACAGTTTTCTAGTTCATTCATTCCTCATTTCTTCACAGTAAGGGCCTAATAAACTCAAGCTATTAAGACTTAATCAAACTTAAAACCTCTCCTCGGGGTCACCTCCAAGGGTCCTTGGGTGCCTGGTTCAAGACCAGCCCCTATCCTCGGGTCCGAGTTTGTAGAGAGAGGAGTCAAGAATGACTTAGCCAAAATAACAAGAGTACCTTGAACGTCGCGCAGCGTATCATGCAGACCGTTGACCGGATTAAGCTGAGAATTTCCTATATCGAAGCTCGCTCCAAGAGCTTTAAAATAAGCCAAGTTGCCTCGCGAAAAGTTCTGCCATTACAGAGTTATGGCTCGGACAGCGTTTGCCTAGCGTCGGAGTGCTAGCGTACTAGCGTTGACTCGGGTAGCATTCCGCCGTCGTACCATGTAGAAACGAAATAACAAGAAGGGAGGAATTTGCTTGAATCAAATTTACTATATCCAGGTACAAACAGAGAAGGAATAAATAGTTCTAGCTAGCAAGGACCTTGGGAATCAACCTGGGAACAACCAGGGATGATCCCAAATAATTCCAAGCAACAGAACCAACCTGGCTGGACAAAACAGCAGGTGGTAGGTTGGTAAACAACCTCTGGTTCTGTTTTTCCAACCTGGGAAAACAACAACCAGGTTCAGGTCCTAAAAACAGAACCTGTTTTGTCTTTGCCCAACCAGCCAAATGCTGGTTCCGCTGGTTTCCCCTGGCCCTGTAGCATGCAGATACAGACAAACAACATCCAACCTTCACCTAAACTGTACCTCTATAGTGCCTGCCCTGCTACACTATAGTCAACCAAACAAAACAGTACAATTTCGAGTTGGATAGAACTGAATCTGCGCAATCAAGTAAGTTGAACCGCAAAGCTTCCATCTTGGGTTCCTTTGCGAGCTCGTCCTTTCTGCTTGTACTGTTCATAGCGCGTACAATGTTGTGCCGAAGCGCACATTGCGCGAGTACCTGCAAATACATCAAGCGAAAATTGCGAAAGAAAACAAACACACGAACATTCCATCCATACCCAAATGAATTCGCACACGCATACTCGACAAACAGACGGCAGGATGTCGTGCAATGTGAATTTGCACCCAACAGCATTTACTCTTTGTACCAACATGGGTAAGTAACGCACTAACACCTGGTACCAACCATGTGGGTAAGAAATGAGTTTTTTTTTAGTACGAACCATATTGGTAAGTAACGCGCTTACTTTTGGTACCAACCATATGGGTAAGTAACCCGCTTACTTATTGTATCAACCACGTGAGTAAGTAACGCACTTACACTCGCTACCCACAATAGGGGAAAGAAATGCGCTTATTCTTGGTATTAACCATATGGGTATGTAACACGCTTACTCTCGGTACAAACTTTATGGGTAAGTAACGTGCTTACTCTTGGTACCAACCATATGAGTAAGTTTCGCGCTTACTTTTGGTACCAACCATATGGGTAAGCAATGCACTTACTCATAGTAGCAAAAACACAAGTAACGCACCTACTCATGGTACCAACCACATAGGTAAATGGCGCATTTACTATTTGTACCAAAATGGGTAAGTAACGCACTAACTCTTGGTAACAACCATATGGGTAACTTATGAGCATATTTTTAGTACTAACCATATTGGTCAGTAATGCGCTTACTTTTGGTACCAACCATATGGGTAAGTATCCCGCTTAATCATGGTATCAACCATATTGGTAGGTAGCGAACTTACTCTTGGTACCAAATACATGGCTAAGTAACGCACTTACACTTGGTACCCACAATAGGGGTAAGAAATACGCTTATTCTTGGTATTAACCATATGGGTAAGTAATGCGCTACTCTTGGTACCAACCATATGGGTAAGTAACGCGCTTCCTCTTGGTACCAACCTCATAGGTACGTTACGCGCTTACTTTTGGTACCAACCATATGGGTAAGCAATGCACTTACTCGTAGTAGCAAAAACACAAGTAAGTAACGCACTTACTCATGGTACCAACCGCATAGGTAAGTGACGCATTTACTATTTGTAGGGTAAGTAGCGCACTAACACTTGGTACCAACCATATAGGTAAGTTATGAGCTTATTTTTAGTACGAACCATACTAGTAAGTAACGCGCTTACTTTTGGTATCAAACATATGGGTAAGTAACCCGTTTACTCATGGTATCAACCATATGGGTAGGTATCGCACTTACTCTTGGTACCAAATACATGTCTAAATAACGCACCTACACTTGGTACCAACAATAGGGGTAAGTAACGCGCTTATTCTTGGTATTAACCATATGGGTAAGTAACGCACCTACTCTTGGTACCAACCACATAGGTAAGTTACGCGTTTACTTTTGGTACCAACCATATAGGTAAGTAACGCGCTTACTCTTGGTCCCAACCGCATAGGTAAGTTACGCGTTTACTTTTGGTACCAACCATATGGGTAAGCAATGTACTTAATCATAGTAGCAGAAACACAAGTAAGTAACACACTTACTCATGGTACCAACCACATAGGTAAATGACGCATTTTCTCTTTGTACCAACATGGGTAAGTAACGCACTAACACTTGGTACCAATCATATGGATAAGATATGAGTTTTTTTTTTAGTACGAACCATATTGGTAAGTAACGTACTTTTGGTACCAACCATATGGGTAATTAACCCGCTTGCTCATGGTATCAACCATATGGGTAAGTAACGCACTTACTCTTGGTACCAAATACATGGCTAAATAACGCACTTACACTCGGTACCCACAATAGGGATAAGAAGCGCGCTTATTCTTGGTATTAACCACATGGGTATCTAACGCGTGTACTTTCGGTACCAACTATATGGGTAAGTAACACGCTTACTATTGGTACCAACCACATGGGTAAGTCACGCACGTTTACTTTTGGTACCAACCATATGGGTAAGCAATGCACTTACTCATTGTAGCAAAAGCACAAGTAAGTAACGCACTTACTCATGGTACCAACCACATTGGTATGTGACGCATTTACTCTTTGTACCAACATGCGTAAGTAACGCACCAACATTTGGTACCAATCATATGGGTAAGTTATGGGTATATTTTCGGTATGAACCATATTGGCAAGTAACGCGCTCACCTTTGGTACCAACCATATGGGTAAGTAACCCGCTTACTCATGGTATCAATCATATGGGTAGGTAACGCAGTTACTCTTGGTACCAAATACATGGCTAAAGAACGCACTTACACTCGGTACCAACAATAATGGTACCAACCATATGGGTAAGTGCGGAGTTAACTTTAGCAACGGGAGCTAGGCTGCGGGCTAGGCACGGGTGCTCGTGTGATCTCTCCGTTCCTTAGTTGTCTGCTTGTGTGTTCTCTGCTTGCACATTCACGGGGAGATTTTGGAAGAGTTTCATTAGCATAGATTGAAAGCAATGGTTGCAACAACATTGGCAACATAGACTACATCAGAGCTAGCTAGGCTGCTGGTCGACCTCCAGCGCAGCAGCGCTCGCACCGCTCCAGCGTTGCAGGGTAGCGATGCCCCAATGTTGCAAGTCCATGGTGTGCCAATGCTGCAGCAAGTTGGCCGCACAGCGTTGCACCCGCAGGACAACGGTGCACCTGCTTCGTAGGTGCGTGCAGTTGGTTGGCGCTCCACACCTTGTCACAAGCACAGCGGAGACGCCTGGCAGACTCCACGCCAGCGACTTCTCCCACCAGCCACGTCGACCTTGGGATACCACCCCCGAGGTCGGCCTCGCAGACTCCACCCCGGCGACACTCGCGCTCTTCGCTCAGGTATCCCGGTCAACCGGGCAACCACGCCTGGTCGAACAACGCAGTCCTTAGCCTGCCACCCATGCCTGGCGTCCAGGCGCCCAGGACACCGTCCGAACCCCCAGGTCGGCGTTCGAACCCCCAGGACGACGACCAGACGCCCAGGTCGGCGTTCGTCCTCCCAGGACACCATGCAGATGCCCACAACGTCGACCAGACGCCCGGGTAGCCGTGCCAGCGCCCAGGTCGGCATCCACTTCCGAGGACGCCGTCCAGGCATCCAAGACAGCAACCAGGCGTCCAGTACGGTGTCCTCCTGCTTAGCGCCCTCCAGCCAGGCGCCCTCCAGCTCGGCGCCATTGCAGTGGCCCCCGTGCCCACTACTGTTGGTCGGCTACATCCCCCGCATATCCAACCACAAGGTCGGCTCCGCCCAAGCAAGGACGGGGCCACACAACACTCCCGTTGACACTCCGCTGCCGCGTTCACGCGTGGGCTCCCCCAGACCATACGGCAGCACTGCTCGGAGAAAAGCTCAGCGGCGTGCACACAACACACAGTACGCCGGTCACCGCACCAGTCACGCGAGAGGGCACGGCACCTACGGCTGCACGTCGTTGTCGCCGTCGCCCACAACGGCCAGGCGCACTTGGCCGATTGCAACGGAGCACCGGTTGAAGGCCGGATAGTGCAGCGCCTTCGTCAGGAAGTCAGCCGGCTGCTCGGTGGTCGGGATGTACCTCAGCGAGAACTTCTCGCGCCTCACCATTTGTGCAGCCAGTCCTGTCGCCGCTCCATGTGCTTGAGGTTGCACGTCAGCCCCATGCCCTCGGCGACCGTGATGGCCAACTTGTTGTCCACTGCAGGACAGTCGGCTTCCCGGCGTCCAGCTGCCGGAACTCCGCGAGGAGGAAGCAAAGACGGCGTCCCTCCTTGCCAGCTTCAGTGGCCACCACATACTCCGACTCGGTCAACGACAGCATCGCGCACTTGATGCGCTGGCTCGTCCAGGAGACTGCGGCCCCTCTGCAGACGAACACGTAGCCGCCTGTGCTCGTCGGGCTCTGCTTGTCACCGGCGTCGTTGGCGTCCACGTAGCCCACTAGCTCCAGCGACTCAGGTCCACCGCCGAACTCTAGGGTGGTATCACGCGTGTTGGCGAGGTAGGCGAGGATGCGGTCAAGCTCGCGCCAGTGCTGGTCGCTCCTCACCGTGAGGCGGCTCCCCAGGTTGCTGCAAGCAAAGGCGATGTCCGAACTGCAGCGAGCCGACCTTCTGCCAGTATTCCTCCTCCTGCCGCTCCTGTGCCTCCTCGTCGTCGAAGGTGAGCTCGGCGTATGTGTCGACCGAGACCGGCGTCTTTGCAGTGCGCCCAGTCTGCTCCTCGTCGATGAAGCGCCTACGCAGCTTGACGGCGTAGCCCTGTTGATGCGGCCACAGCTTCCCCACCAACCGGTCGCGGACGATCTCCAGCCCAATGTACTTCCGCACCGAGGAGATCTCACGCAGCTCGAAGACGGACTTCAGCAGCTCCTTCACCTCATTCAGCTTCTCGGTGTTGCTGCTGGTGGCGAGCAGGTCGTCGACATAGACCAGCACCTAGCAGGCCACTCGTGTATCACACCTCGTTTCCTCGACGTGCCTCCTGCAGTGCTGCCGACCCGGCCTCCACCGGCGTTGACGCCCACGTCGATGCCACCGTCGTTGTTCACCGGTCGAGGAGAGGCTGGTCGAGAAGGGGGGTGCTCCTTCGCCCACACGGAGCGGAGTCCTGCCTCGATGACTGCCCAGGGTATCGCCCCGTACTCCTGGGCCTCATGGCGTCTCCTCGCATCCTCCAGCTGTGCCTCCAGGGTGTCCATCACCTCGGCGTCACCTACGCGCACGCTAGTGACTGCACGGCTGCCGGCCTACGAACACGGTTGGTGCAAAGTCGGCTAGACTGAACTACGTCGCGGTGTCGTCCATGCTCACCGCACCATGCGGAGATAACTTTAGCAACGGGAGCTAGGCAAGGGTGCTCGTGTGATCTCTGTGTGCCTTAGTTGTCTGCTCGCACATTCACGGGGAGATTTTGCAAGAGATTCACTAGCATAGATTGACAACAATGGTTGCAACAACATTGGCAACAAAGACTACATCAGAGCTAGCTAGGCTGCTGGTCGACCTCCAGCGCAGCATGGTCAATCGCGCTCCAGCGCAGCAGCGCTCGCACCGCTCCAGCATTGCAGGGTAACGATGCGCCAACCTTGCAAGTCCATGGAGTGCCAACGCTGCAGCAAGTCGGCTAAACAGTGTTGTACCCGCAGGACAACGGTGCACCTGCTTCGCAGGTGCGTGCAGCTGGTTGGCGCTCCACACCTTGTCACGAGCACAACGCAGACGCCTGGCAGACTCCATGCCAGCGACTGCGCCCACCAGCCACGTCGACCTCGGGATACCACCCCCGAGGTCGGACTCGCAGACTCCACACCGGCAACACCCGCCTCTTCGCCCAGGTATCCCGGTCAACTGGGCAACCACGCCTGGTCGACCAGCGCAGTCCTTAGCCGGCCACCCATGCCCGGCGCCCAGGCGCCCAGGACACCGTCCGAACCCCCAGGTTGGCATCCGAACCCTCAGGTGTCCAGCCTCCCACGACGTCGACCAGGCGCCCGAGTAGCCATGCCGACGCCTAGGTCGGCGTCCACTTCCCAGGACGCCGTCCAGGCGTCCAGGACGCCAACTAGGCGTCCAGGACGGCGTCCTCCTGCTCGGCGCCCTCCAGCCAAGCGCCCTCTAGCTCGTCGCCCTTGCAGTGGCCCCCGTGCCCACTGCTGTTGGTCGGCGGCATCCCCCGCACATCCGACCACAAGGTCGGCTCCGCCCAAGCGAGGACGGGGCCACACAACACTTGACAGTAAGCAATGCACTTACTCATAGTAGCAAAAACACAAGTAAGTAACGCACCTACTCATGGTACCAACCACATAGATAAGTGACGCATTTACTCTTTGTACCAACATAAGTAAGTGACGCACAAACACTTGGTACCAACCATATGGGTAAGTTATGAGCTTATTTCTAGTACGAACCATATTGTAAGTAATGCGCTTACTTTTGGTACCAACCATATAGGTAAGTATCACGCTTAATTATCGTATCAGCCATATTGGTAGGTAACACACTTACTCTTGGTACCAAATATATGGCTAAATAACACACTTACACTCAGTATCAACAATAGTGGTAAGAAACGCGCTTATTCTTGGTATTAACGATATGGGTAAGTAACGCGCTTACCCTTGGTACCAACCACATAGTTACGCGTTTACTTTTGGTACCAACCATATAAGTAAGCAATGCAATTACTCATAGTAGCAAAAACACAAGTAAATAACGCACTTACTCATGGTACCAACCACATACGTAAGTGACGCATTTACTCTTTGTACCAACATGGGTAAGTAACGCACTAACACTTGGTACCAATCATATGGGTAAGAAATGAGTTTTTTTTTGTACGAACCATATTGGTAAGTAACGCGCTTACTTTTCGTACCAACCATATGGGTAAGTAACCCGTTTACTCATGGTATCAACCATATGGGTAGGTAACTTACTTACTCTTGGTACCAAATACATGGCTAGGTGACGCACTTACACTCTGTACCAACAATAGGAGTAACGCGCTTATTCTTGGTATTAACCATATGGGTAAGTAACGCGCTTACTCCTCGTACCAACCATATGGGTAGGTAACGTGCTTACTCTTGGTACCAACCACATAGGTAAGTTACGCATTTAATTTTGGTTCCAACCATATGGGTAAGCAATGCATTTACTCATAGGAGCAAAAACACAAGTAAGTAACGCACTTAGTCATGGTACCAACCACATAGGTAAATGACGCATTTACTCTTTGTACCAACATCGGTAACTAATGCACTAACACTTGGTACCAATCATATGGGTAAGATATGATTTTACTTTTAGTACTAATCATATTGGTAAGTAACGCGCTTACTTTTCGTACCAGCCATATGGGTAAGTAACCCGCTTACTCATGGTATCAACCATATGGGTAGGTAGCTTACTTACTCTTGGTACCAAATACATGGCTTAGTAACACACTTACACTCGGTACCAACAATAGTGGTAAGAAACGCGCTTATTTTTGGTATTAACCATATGGGTAATGCGCTTATTCTTGGTACCAACCACATGGCTAAGTTATGTGCTTAATTTTGGTACCAACCATATTGGTTAGCAATGCACTTACTCATAGTAGCAAAAACAGAAGTAAGTAACGCGTACCAACCACATATATAAGTTACGCGTTTACTTTTTGTACCAACCATATGAATAAGTAATGCGCTTCCCCTTGGTATCAACCACATAGGTAAGTTACGCATTTTCGTTTGGTACCAACCATATGGGTAAGCAATGCACTTACTCATAGTAGCAAAAACATAAGTAAGTAACGCACTTACTCTTGGTACCAACCACATGAGTAAGTGACGCATTTACTCTTTGTACCAACATGAGTAAGTAACGCATTAACACTCGGTACCAACCATATGGGTAAGTTATGAGTTTCTTTTTTGTACGAACCATATTGATAAGTAACGTGCATACTTTTGGTACCAACCATATGGGTAAGTAACCCGCTTACTCATGGTATCAGCCATATGGGTAAGTAGCCCACTTACACTTGGTACCAACAATAGGGGTAAAAAATGCACTTATTCTTGGTATTATGGGTATGTAACGCGCTTACTCTTGGTACCAACCATATGGGTAAGTAACCTGCTTACTCTTGGTACCAACCATATGGATAAGTAACTCGCTTACTCTTGGTACCAACCATATGGGTAGGTAACGCACTTACTCTTGGTACCAACCACATGGATAAGTAACGCGCTTAGTCTTGTTACCAGCCATATGGGTATATAACGTGTTACTCTTGGTACTGCCGTATGGTTATGTATTTTCTTATTGTAGCAACCACATGGATAAGTAACGTGCTTAATCATGATAACAACAATATGGGTAAATAACGCGCTTACTTTTGGTACCAACAATATGGGTCGCGAGTGTACAGACTCTCGATACCAACCATATGGATAGGTAATGCGCTGAATCTTGGTACCAACCACATGAGTAAGTAACACAAATATCTTTGGTACTAACGACATGGGTAAGTAGTGCTTTTGATTTTGGTATGAACCATATAGGTAAGTAACGCGCTTACTTATGGTACTAACCACATGGGTAAGTCACGTACTTACCTCTGGTACCAACCATATGGTTAAGCAATGCACTTACCCAGAAACAGAAGGAAGTAACGCACTAATACTTGGTACTAACCATATGGGTAAGTTATGAGCTTATTTTTAGTACGAACCATATTGGTAAAACGCGCTTACTTTTGGTACCAACCATATGGGTAAGTAACCAGCTTATTCATGGTAGCAACCATATGGATAGGTAACGCACTTACTCTTGGTACCAAATATATGGCTAAGTAACGCACTTACTCTCAGTACCAACAATAGGGGTAAGAAACGCGCTTTTTCTTGGTATTAACCATATGAATCAATGACACACTTACTCCTGGTACCAACCATTTGGGGAAATATCGCGCTTAATCTTGGTCCCAACCACATCAGTAAAAAACGAGCTTACTCTTGGTACCAACCACGTGGGTAAGTTTTGCGCTTACACTTGGTTCCAGCCATATGGGTAGGCAATGCGCTTATTCTTGGTACCAACCACATGGGTTAGTGACACGCTTACTCCTGGCATCAACCACATGGATAAGTTACACGCTTACTCTTGGTAACAACCATATGGGTAGGTCATGCGCTTATTCTTATTACCAACAGCATGGGTAAGTAACGCGCTTAATATTGGTACCAGCCATATGGGTAAAGAACGTGCTTACTCTTGGTACCAACCATATGGGTAAGGAACGTCCTTAGTCTTGGGACCAACCATATGGGTTAGTAACACGTTTACTCTTGGTACCAACCACATGTGTAAGTAACCATATAGGTAAGGAATGCCCTTAGTTTTGGTACCAACCGTATAGGCAAGTAACGCGATTACCCTTGGCACCAACAATATGGGTTAAGAACGCGGATACTCTTGGTACCAACCGCGTAGATAAGTAACGCGCTTTATCTTGGTACCAACCATGTGGATAGGTAATGCGCTTATTCTTGTTACCAACCACATAGATATGTAATGCTCTTACTCTTGGGACCAACCACGGAAGTAAGTAACGCGCTTAATCTTGGTACCAACCATATGCCTAATTAACGCATTTACTCTTGTCGCCAACAATATCGGTAATGAACGCGCTTACTCTTGGTACCAACCACATGGGTAAATAATGCGGTTACGCTTGGTACCAACCATTGGGTAGGTAATGCGCTTAATCTTAGTACCAACTATATAGGTAAGTAACGCGCTTAATCTTGGTATCAAACCTATGGGTAAGTAACGCACGTACTCTTGGTACCAACAACATGTATAAGTAACGCGCATTAATCATGGTACCAACCATATGAAGAAGTAATGCGCTTACTCTTCGTACCAACCACATAGGTAAGTAATGTGCCCAGACTTGGTACCAACGATAAGGGTAGGTAATGCGCTTAATCTTCGTACCAACCACATAGGTAAGTAACGCACGTATCCTTGGTACCAACCACATGGGTAATTAATGCGCGTAATCTTGGTATCAACCATATGGGTATGTAACGCGCTTATTCTTGTCAGAAACACTAAGGACAGCTAGGCTTAGGAGCCATAGCTTTAGTAGGGAAGAACTTAGGTTTTAGGGTTGAAGGAGGTGTCGAGAGAATTGTTGCAAGAAGAAGGGCTTCACTAAGAAAGATGAGTACAAGATATAGCAAGGAGAAGCATGGTGCACCACCTACAGCAAATTGGGATGTGCTACACTCTACACTGCAGACAATTATAAAGAACATATATAAATATAGTTCAACACACCCCCAAATTGATTGCAGTGAGAACCATGTACAGAACACCCCCTGAAGTGGTACACCTTGCAGGGCGCAGCAGAAGAAGAGGCGAAGTGAGGAGGAGGAGGGACTGTGAGAGGAGTGGAGATAGGAGGCGACAGGTGAAGCCGCAGTCACACGGGCAACAGGAGCGGCGTGCACAGTGGCTACCGAGCGCACGAGGGCACCGGACTACGGGAGTATCTGGCTCCGCGGCTACGACGAGCGGCAGGAGCAACGGACCCACAGGCGACTGGCGAAGCAGGCTCGCTGGGCTACCGAGAGCACGAGGGCTGCGGAATACTGGCGCTGCTGACGACACGACGGCGACCTCCGCTCTACCTCCCCTAACAGTCCCACACCCCTTTCTCACACACCCCCTTGCTGCACCCCTGTCTCCACTCCCACGACACCCCCTTAGCTCCACTCCCCTCGGCTCCCACACATCCACCCCCCTTCAGCGGCAGCTGCAGTAGTGGGAGACGAAGAACGAGGAGGAGGAGGGGAAGGGTAGCACCCACACTCATCACCCCCACACCCGCCACTGAGGGCGTCGCGACGAGCGACGAGGGCAGCGCGCGGGCCCCCTGAAGGCGCCGCGACGGGCGACGGGGAGGGGGGGGGGGGGGGGGGGGGGGGGGGGGCAGCGGGCGGGCCCCCTGAAGACGCCTCGACGGGCAACAGGGGGCCGCGCACGTGCCCCCTGAGGGCGCCGCGACGGGCGACGGGGGGCAGCGCACGGGCCCCCTGAAGGAGCCTCGACGGACGGTGAAACCGCCACGCGCCCCGAGCGCGCGGCGGGCAGAAAAAGCCGCCACGCGCTCCGAGCGCGTGGCGGAAAGAAAATAACACGTCGCGCGCCACGGGGCGCGCGACAGACAGAACGACAGCGGAAGCAGTTGGTGGGCCCGTTAAGGGAAGCGGCAGGAACGTGCTCGCTCTGGATACCATGTCAGAAACACTAAGGACAGCTAGGCTTAGGAGCCATAGCTTTAGTAGAGAAGAACTTAGGTTTTAGGGTTGAAGGAGGTGTCGAGAGAATTGTTGCAAGAAAAAGGGCTTCACTAAGAAAGATGAGTACAAGATATAGCAAGGAGAAGCATGGTGCACCACCTACAGCAAATTGGGATGTGCTACACTCTACACTGCAGACAATTATAAAGAACATATATAAATATAGTTCAACAATTCTTTGTACCAGCCACATGCATAAGTAACGCGCTTAATCTTGGTACCAACCACATGGGTAAGGAATGCACTTACTATTGGTACCAACCATATGAGTAAGTTACGCACTTATATGAGTAAGTAACGCACATTTTCATAGTAACAACCACATGGTAGGTAACGCACAGACTCTTGTTACCAACCATATGGGTAAGTAACGCGCTTACTTTTGGTACCAACCATATAGGTAAGTAACGCGCTTACTCTTGGTACCAACTATATGGTTAAGGAACGCGCTTAGTCTTGGTACCAACCATATGGGTAAATAAAATGCTTACTCTTACCGTATAGATAAGTAACGCGGTTACTCTTGGTACCAACCATATGGGTAAACAACGTGCTTACTCTTGGTACTAACCACATGGGTACTTACTCTTGGTACCAACCACATGGGAAAGTAACGCGCTTACGCTTGGTACCAACCACATGGATAAGTAATGCGCTTACTCTTACTGTCAACGAGAGTTGTGTGTTGGCCCCGTCCTCGCTTGGGCGGAGCCGACTTCGTGGTCGGATGTGAGGGGAGCAGCCGACCTGCAGCAGTGGGCGAGCTGGTTGACGAGGAGGTCGACCTGTACGGGGGCCACTGCACGGGCGCCGACTTCAGGGTGGCGCCGAATTCAAGGAGGTCGACCTGGGAAGTCGACCTACGGAGGGCGTCGACTTGGTGACGCCAACTTGGGGCAGCCGACTTGGGTGGTCGGTTGACAGGCCTGCTGGTCGACTTGGAGGTTGGTCAACCAGGCATGATGTCGACCTGGTGGTTGACCTGACCTGGTGGTCGACGGAGGAGGGGTTGACGTCGACCACAACTCATGACGCCGAGCAGCTGGGCGTTGAGTAGCAGGGCGCCAACTTGGTGACGCCGACTTGGGTGGTCGGCTGCTAACGGTGCTGGTCGACGTAAGCTGGTCGACCAGGAGTGCTAGTCGACGTGAAGCTGGTCGACCAGGAGTGACGGCGACCTGGAGCTGGTCGACCAAGGGTGTGGTCGACCTGGTGAGGTTGGCTAGAGGTGGCCGACGACTTGGGAGGGCAACAAGCACATACAGGAGCAGCTGGTCGACGTGGTTGCCTGGTCGACCAGGTTATCTGGGTGACGAGATTCTGCAGAGAAGTACAATGGTCGCCCAGGCGATGTTGGCAAGACCGACCTCAGTGGTGGTATCCAGAGGTTGACGTGGCGGATCAGACGCAGTCGTCAGCACGAGGACGACATGGTGCGTGCGTTGTGCAGGTGACAAGGCTCAGCACGCCAATCATCTGCGAGCACCTGCGAAGCTGGTGCGCTGCCGTTCTGCGGGAGCAATGCTGGCACGCCGTCAACCTGTAGCGTTGGCACACCTGCACTATTGGAGCGTGGTTGACTTGAACGCGGGCGACAGAGCTGCGTTGGCAGTCGACCGACCTGAATGCTATCTCTGATGTAGTGCTGTCTTGCCAACCTGATTGTACCATTGTTGTCAACTTTCTCTAGTGAAACTCTTGCCAAATTGCCCCGTGAACTAGCAAGCAGTGTGTGTACTAGAAAAACGACTAAGGGTAAGTAACGCGCTTATTCTTGGTAGCAACCACATATATAATTAACGAGCAATCTTGGTACCAACCACATAGGTAACGAATGCGCATACTTCTGGTGCCAACCATATGAGTAAGATACGCGCTTACTCTTGGTACCAACCATGAGCGTAGGTAATGCTTTTCATCTTTGAACCAATCACATGGGTAAATAACTCACATATCCCTGGTACCAACCATGTGGATAACTAACGTGCTTAATCTTGGTACCATCCACATATGTAAGTAACGCGCTTACTCTTGATACCAACCACATAGATAAATAACGCGCTTACTCTTGGTACAAACCATATAGCTAGGAAATGCGATTAATCTTGGTACCAACCATATGGGTAGAAAACATGCTTACTCTTGGTACCAACCATAAAGGAAGGTAATGCGCTTAACCTTTGTACCAACCACATGGATAAGTAACGCACATATCCTTGGTATTATCTACATGGGTAAGTAACGCGCTTAATCTTGGTCCCTACCATATGGGTAAAGAACGCGCTTACTCTTGGTACCAACCACATCGGTAAGTATCGCGCTTACTTTTGTTTCCAGCCATATGGGTTGGAAATGCGCTTATCCTTAATACCTAGCATATGGGAAAGGAACGCGCTTACTCTTGGTACCATTCATATGAATATATAACTTGCTTACTCTTGGTACCAACCACATGAGTAAGTAATGCTCTTACCTTTGGTCCCAACCATATGGCGCTTATTCTTTGTACCAAACCATATGGATAAATAATGCGCTTATCCTTGGTACCAGCCATATGGATAAAGAACGCGCTTACGCTTGGTACCAACCATATGGGTAAGTAATGCGCTTATTCTTGGTACCAACCACATGGATAAGTAACGCGCTTAAGCTTGGTACCAACCATACGGGTAAGGAACGCACTTACTCTTGGTACCAACCATATGAATAGGTAACCTGCTTACTCTTGGTACCAACCACATCGGTAAGTAACGCGCTTACTCTTGTTACTAACAATATGGGTAACGAACGCGCTTACTCTTCGTACCAACCATATGGGTAAGTAACGCGCTTACTCTTGGTACCAACCATACCGGTAGGTAACGCACTTACTCTTGGTACCAACCACGTGAATAAGTAACGCGCGTACTCTTGGTACCAGCCATATGGGTGATAACTCGCTTAGTCTTTTTACCAACAATATGGGTAACGAACGCGCTTACGCTTGGTACCAACTATATGGATAACTGTCAAACTTATATGCTATAGTCTGTTTAGGCTGTAGTGGGGTAGTCCTTAGAGGGTACAACACTTCTAGGTTTGCAACTTGTACCCAACTGCTTTCTAGTTCAGTCATTCATTCGTTCTCATTCTAACATGGTATTCTGAGCAGGTTCCCTAGTGGGAACGTCTTTCCTAAGGCCCACCACGAAATTTTATTTTTCCTACCCGAAGCGCGCCTCGCGCCTGTTTCACCTACGCCGTAGCGCGCTCTGCCCTTGTGCCGCCCGTAGTGGCCCTGCCTTAGCGGCCCTTCGTGGCCCTGCCCTAGAGGCCCGCCCCGGCCCCACCCTAGAGGCCCGTCGCGGCCTGTTCCTAGAGGCCCGTCGCGGCCCGTCGCGGCCCGTCGCGGCCCCGCCCTAGAGGCCCGCTGCCACCCGTAGCCGGCCCACTAGCGCCCGTCCCCGGCCCGCTGCCGCCCGTAACCGGCCCGCTGCCGCCCGTAGCGGGCCCGCAGCCGCCCGTCCCCGGCCCGCTGCCGCCCATCGCCGGCCCGCTGCCGCCCGTAGCCGGCCCGCAGCCGCCCGTCCCCGGCCCGCTGCCGCCCGTTGCCGGCCCGCTACAGCCCGTCGCCGGCCCGCAGCCGCCCGTCGCCGGCCCGCTGCAGCCCGTCGCCGGCCCGCTACAGCCCGTCGCCGGCCCGTCGCCGGCGTGCTGCCGCCCGTCCCCGGCTGTCCCTGGCCCGCTGCCGCCCGTCACTGGCCTGTCGCGGCCCTGCATGCACCGCCAGTAGCGGCCCTGCCCCCCCCGTTGCCGCCCCCAGCCTCGGGCCTGTCTGCACCCTCCCCTGGTAAGCACCCGCGCTACCAGGAGCCGAGCCGCGCCGCCCAGCCGAGCCGTGTCGCCCTGCCCTACCGAGCCGCACTGCTGTGCACTGCCCTACTGCCTCTGCTCCTACTGCTGCTGCTGCTGCTTTTGCTGCTACTGCTGCTACTCTTGCTACTGCTTCTACTGCTGCTATGGCTAGTCCTACCGTTCTTACCTTTGACGCTGAGGGACGTGCAGTTGACTTTGACGTGTGGGTTGACGACCTCCAGCTCTTTCTTCAGTGTGATTCTAGGGATGGGGTGTCCCTTTTTGATCACACGTCCGGTGTTTCTACTGCTCCTACTGCCACTGCTGACAGTACGGTTCACTCGCAGTCAGAGTACATGGCAATGTTTCACGTCGTGAAGGAGGTGATTTGGCTGAGGAGGCTGTTAGAGGAGATTGGCCAGGAGCAGAAGGTTGCTACGCCGCTGTTTTGTGATAGCAAGGGAGCTCTTGGGATGGCCAGGAACGCTGTGCTTCATGGGCTGAACAAGCACATGCGTATCAAGTGGCACTGGCTGCGTAAGGAGGTGAAGAGGGGGACGGTGAATCCGATCTACATCAAGACTCACCAGCAGCCAGCAGACTTCCTCACCAAGAGGCTTGCGGATGAGCCTCATTGGCGTTGTGTGCGCATGAGTGGAATGAGCATGAACTAGCATGGAATGGTGGGGATGCAGCCGGCAGGCTGAGGGGGAGTGTGTTGGGTGCAAATTCACATTGCACGACATCCTGCCGTCTGTTATACGAGCATGCGTGTGCGAATGCATTTGCGTATGAATGGAATGTTCGTGTGTTTGTTTGCTTTCGCAATTTTCGCTTGATGCATTTGCAGGTACTCGCGCAATGTGCGCTTCGGCACAACATTGTACGCGCTATGAACAGTACAAGAAGAAAGGACGAGCTCGCAAAGGAACCCAAGATGGAAGCTTTGCGGTTCAACTAACTTACTTGATTGCGCAGATTCAGTTCTATCCAACTCGAAATTGTACTGTTTTGTTTGGTTGACTATAGTGTAGCAGGGCAGGCACTATAGAGGTACAATTTAGATGAAGGTTGGATGTTGTTTGTCTCTATCTGCATGCTGTAGGGCCAGGGGAAACCAGCGGAACCAGCATTTGGCTGGTTGGGCAAAGACAAAACAGGTTTTGTTTTAAGGACCTGAACCTGGTTGTTGTTTTCCCAGGTTGGAAAAACAGAACCAGAGGTTGTTTACTAACCTACCACCTGCTGTTTTGTCCAGCCTGGTTGGTTCTGTTGCTTGGAATTATTTGGGATCATCCCTGGTTGTTCCCAGGTTGATTCCCAAGGTCCTTGCTAGCTAGAACTATTTATTCCTTCTCTGTTTGTACCTGGGAATAGTCAATTTGATTCAAGCAAATTCCTCCCTTCTTGGAATTTCATTTCTACACGATACAACGGCGGAATGCTACCCGAGTCAACGCTAGTACGCTAGCACTCCAACGCTAGGCAAACGCTGTCCGAGCCATAACTCTGTAATGGCAGAACTTTTCGTGAGGCAACTTGGCTTATTTTAAAGCTCTTGGAGCAAGCTTCGATATAGCAAAGTCTCAGCTTAATCCGATCGACGGTCTGCACGATACGCTGCGCGACGTTCAAGGTACTCTTGTTATTTTGGCTAAGCCATTCTTGACTCCTCTCTCTACAAACTCGGACCCGAGGATAGGGCTGGTCTTGTACCAGGCACCCAAGGACGCATGGAGGTGACCCCGAGGAGACGTTTTAAGTTTGATTAAGTCTTAATAGCTTGAGTTTATTAGGCCCTTACTCCAATAGAAGGTGCAAGAGGCACCTGCTGGTGGAGGTGATGGTGTGGAGACTAGCGGTAGCACTAGTGGAGCTGCTGGATCCGAGGGAGGAGAGCAGCAGCAGGGGAAAACTAAGAAGCTGAAGGGTGTTGTTATGAGGGGATGGGAGACACCCGTCTCCACGCCAGGACGTACCCGTATGGCTACTATGAAGCTGACTGCAGGAGCTGATGTAGCAGAGCAGCAGCTTGGGACAGAGGAGGCATTGCTGATTCTACCGCATGGCTATGACCCGGATGAGGAGGATGAACCTGTCTACTGTTTTCTTGCCCCTGCACCAGAGGAACCAGCTAGCATGGAGGAGGCATTAGCTGGACCAGATAGGGAGAAGTGGCTGGTTTCTACGGATGCCTGAGTACCAGAGCCTGCTAGAGAATGGGACATTGGATCTGGTGGTGTTGCCTGATGGGAAGAAAGCTATACAGTGCAAGTGGCGGCTAAGGATCAAGACCGATGACAAGGGACAGGTCACCATCTACAAGAGTAGGCTGGTGGCTAAGGGGTTTATGCAGAAGGAGAAGCAGGACTTCAATGAGATTTTTGCTCCCACTGCCAAACCCCCTACCCTCCGTGTCTTGTTGCAGATGCAACCGTTAGTGGGAAATTCATCATTCAGATGGATATATCAACGGCATTCCTCAATGGGATTTTAGAGGAGGATGTGTACATGACGCAGCCGCCTGGGTATGAGGATGGTACAGGCAGGGTGTGCAAGCTGAAAAAGTCCATCTATGGCTTGAAGCAGGCGCCACGCTGCTGGTACCAGAAGTTGGCAGCTGTTTTAGAGGAGATGGGATTCAGGACCAGCAGCTGTGATGAGAGCCTCTTTCTCAAAGGGGAGGGGGAGAAGCTGGTGCTGTTTTCTGGTCTACGTGGACGACATTCTTCACTTTAGCAGCAGCATGAAGGAGATCCAGAATGTGCAGCAGCAGCTGATGGAGAACTTCAAGTGCAAGAACCTTGGGGAGGTTAAGTACTACCTCGGGATGCACGTGGAGAGGGATCCAAATCACAGGTGGTTGAAGCTGCACCAGAAGAAGTTCATCAAGGAGCTGGGGGAGAAGTATGGGATTGAGAATGAGCGCAAGGTTGCAACTCCCCTGCCAGCAGAATTCAAGCTTGTGAAGGCTGCAGAGGATGAAGGGGTTGAAGCCGAGGAGCAGCAGAAATTTCAGTCCTTGGTGGGCAGCCTCTTGTATGCAGCAGTTCACTCGAGGCCCGACATCTCTTTCTCGGTTGGGCAGCTGGCTAGGGTGGTGCATAATCCATCAGAGGAGCAGGTGGATGCAGCTGAGCGTGTGGTGAAGTATCTGAACTCTCACCCAAGCATTGGAGTTCAATACTCCGCATCTGCACAGGTGAAGCAGAAAGGGGTTGAGATGCTGAAAGAGAAGGGGGAGCGGCTTGGAGAAGGCAAGGTGTTTCTCGCTTTCTTTACTGATGCTACGTGGGCTTCTGAGAAGGAGGATTCCTCATTTGTGGGAGAATACATCTGTGTAGTTGGTGGAGGACCTGTTAGTTGGAGGTCAAAGAAGCAGACGAAGACGGCACTCTCTTCCGTGGAGTCAGAGTACATGGCAATGTTTCACGGGGTGAAGGAGGTGATTTGGCTGAGGAGGCTGTTAGAGGAGATTGGCCAGGAGCAGAAGGTTGCTACGCCGCTGTTTTGTGATAGCAAGGGAGCTCTTGGGATGGCCAGGAACGCTGTGCTTCATGGGCTGAACAAGCACATGCGTATCAAATGGCACTGGCTGCGTAAGGAGGTGAAGAGGGGGACGGTGAATCCGATCTACATCAAGACTCACCAGCAGCCAGCAGACTTCCTCACCAAGAGGCTTGCGGATGAGCCTCATTGGCGTTGTGTGCGCATGAGTGGAATGAGCATGAACTAGCATGGAATGATGGGGATGTAGCCGGCCAGCTGAGGGGGAGTGTGTTGGGTGCAAATTCACATTGCACGACATCCTGCCATCTGTTTGTACGAGTATGGGTGTACGAATGCATTTGGGTGTGGATGGAATGTTCGTGTGTTTGTTTTCTTTCGCAATTTTTTGCTTGATGGATTTGCAGGTACTCGCGAAATGTGCACTTCGGCACAACATTGTACGCGCTATGAACCAGTACAAGCAGAAAGGACGAGCTTGCAAAGGAACCAAGATGGAAGCTTTGCGGTTCAACTTACTTGATTGCGCAGAGATTCAGTTCTATCCAACTCGAAATTGTACTGTTTTGTTTGGTTGACTATAGTGTAGCAGGGCAGGCACTATAGAGGTACAATTTAGATGAAGGTTGGATGTTGTTTGTCTCTATCTGCATGCTGTAGGGCCAGGGGAAACCAGCGGAACCAGCATTTGGCTGGTTGGGCAAAGACAAAACAGGTTCTGTTTTTAGGACCTGAACCTGGTTGTTGTTTTCCCAGGTTGGAAAAACAGAACCAGAGGTTGTTTACTAACCTACCACCTGCTGTTTTGTCCTGCCAGGTTAATTCTGTTGCTTGGAATTATTTGGGATCATCCCTGGTTGTTCCCAGGTTGATTCCCAAGGTCCTTGCTATCTAGAACTTTTTTTTTCCTACTCTGTTTGTACCTGGATATAATCAATTTGATTCAAGCAAATTCCTCCCTTCCTGGAATTTCGTTTCTACGCGGTACGACGGCGGAATGCTACCCGAGTCAACGCTAGTACGCTAGCACTACGACGCTAGGCAAACGCTGTCTGAGCTATAACTCCGTAATGGCAGAACTTTTCGCGAGGCAACTTGGCTTGTTTTAAAGCTCTTGGAGCGAGATTCGATATAGGAAATTCTCAGCTTAATCCCGATCGATGGTCTGCCACGATACACGGCGCGACGTTCAAGGTGTTTTTGCTATTTTGGCTAAGTCATTCTTGACTCCTCTCTCTACAAACTCGGACCCGAGAATAGGGGCTGGTCTTGTACCAGGCACCCAAGGACGCATGGAGGTGACCCCGAGTGAGAGGTTTAAGTTTGATTAAGTCTTATTAGCTTGAGTTTTTTAGGCCCTTACACCAACATGGGCGAGCTGGTTTGACAAGGAGGTTGACCTGCACGGGGGCCACTGCACGGGCGCCGACGTCAGGGTGGCGTTCGACTTCAGGGAGGTCGACCTGGGAAGTTGACCTACGGAAGGCGTCGACTTGGGTGACGCCAACTTGGGGCAGCCGACTTGGGTGGTCGGACTGACAGGCCTGCTGGTCGACTTGGTGGTTGGTCGACCAGGCATGATGTCGACCTGTGGTCGACCGACCTGGTGGTCGACGGAGGAGAGGCTGACGTGGGGACCATAACTCATGACGCCGAGGAGCTGGACGTACGAGTAGCAGGGCGCCAACTTGGTGACGCCGACTTCGAATTGCCGACTTGGGTGGTCGGCTGATAATGGTGTGTTGGGTGCAAATTCACATTGCACGACATCCTGCCGTCTGTTTGTAGGAGTATGCGTGTGCGAATGCATTTGCGTGTGAATGGTGTATTCGTGTGTTTGTTTGTTTTCGCAATTTTCGTTTGAAGCATTTGCAGGTACTCGCGCATTGTGCCCTTCGGCACAACATTGTACGCGCTATGAACAACGAAAGTAGAAAGGACGAGCTCGCAAAGGAACCCAAGATGGAAGCTTTGCGGTTCGGCTTACTTCATTGCGAAGATTCAGTTCTATCCAACTCGAATTGTACTGTTTGTCGGACATATAGACTTAGCCTTTGTAGGCTATTGTGGGGTAGGACACTGAGGGGTACAGGATTTCTAGGGTTTCATATTTGTACCCAACAGTTTTCTAGTTCATCCATT
The DNA here is from genome assembly GCA_947471745.1 of Closterium sp. Naga37s-1. Lineage (NCBI taxonomy): Eukaryota > Viridiplantae > Streptophyta > Zygnematophyceae > Desmidiales > Closteriaceae > Closterium > Closterium sp. Naga37s-1. The sequence continues at coordinate 2,964,574 of CANJKZ010000858.1, forward strand.
CCTCATTTCTTCACATGGTATAGAGCGGGTTCCCTATTGGGACGTTTTTTTTTCCTAGGGCCCACCACTTCAAAAAATTTTCCTGCCCTGTCCGAAGCGCGTTTTGCGCTCTGCCCTGCCTGCCGCTGCTGCGGCCCTGCCCTGCTCCTGCTGCCCGTCGCGGCCCTTCGCGGCCCCTTCGTGGCCCCCTTCGCGGCCCCTTTCCGGCCCCGTCACGGCCCCTTCGCGGCCCCTCCCTTTACGGCCCCGCCCCGGCCCTGTCGCGGCCCCTTCGCGGCCCCTCCGCCGCCCCTTCGCGGCCTCGCCCCGGCCCCGCCGCGGCCTCTTCGCGGCCTCACCCCGGCCCCGTCGCGGCCCCTTCGCGGCCTCGCCCCGGCCCCGTCGCGGCCCCTTCGCGGCCCGCCCAGGCCCCGTCGCGGCCCCTTCGCGGCCCCGCCCCGGCCCCGTCGCGGCCCCTTCACGGCCCCGCCCCGGCCCCGTCGCGGCCCCTTCGCGGCCCCTTCGCGGCCCGCCCCGGCCCCGTCGCGGCCCCTTCGCGGCCCCTTCGCGGCCCCGCCCCGGCCCCGTCGCGGCCCCTTCGCGGCCTCGCCCCGGCCCCGTCGCGGCCCCTTCGCGGCCTCGCCCCGGCCCCGTCGCGGCCCCTTCGCGGCCCCGCCCAGGCCCCGTCGCGGCCCCTTCGCGGCCCCGCCCCGGCCCCGTCGCGGCCCCTTCACGGCCCCGCCCCGGCCCCGTCGCGGCCCCTTCGCGGCCCCTTCGCGGCCCGCCCCGGCCCCGTCGCGGCCCTTTCGCGGCCCCTTCGCGGCCCCGCCCCGGCCCCGTCGCGACCCCTCCGCGCCCCCCCCCCCCCCCCCCCCCTTCCGGCCCTCCCGCGGCCTCCAACTGCAGCAGCCGCCGAGGAGCCCTGCCTGCCGCCGCCGGGGTCGCAAGCCGCCGCCGCCGCTGCCGTCACCCCGCCGCCCCGGCCCTGACCAGCAGCCGAGCCGCGGCCCTGCCCTGCCGCCCAACTGCGGCCCCTACCCTGCCGGCGCACCACGGCCCTGCCTCACCAGTAGCGGCCGCCTACCCAACCGCCCCTGGTAAGAGCACTACCGAGCCGCCCTGCCCTGCCGAGCCGCCCTGCCCTGCCGAGCCGCCCTGCCCTGCCGAGCCGCGCCTCTTAGCCGAGTCGCACTACTGCTGCTGCTGCCATGGCTAGTCCCAATGTTCTTACCTTCGATGCTGAGGGTCGAGCGGTCGACTTTGAGGTCTGGGTAGATGATCTGCAGCTTTTCTTACAGTGCGATAGCAAGGATGGTCTCTCACTGTTCGATCTCACGTCTGGCGCCTCTACTGCCCCTGCTGCTACTGCTGACAGTACTGTTCGCTCGCAGTGGACCACGCGCGATGCTGCTGCCCGCCTTGCTGAGCGTAGTCACTTACCGTCCACTGAGCGTGCGCACTTTACTCAGTACAAGTCTGCTAAGACTCTGTACGACGCTGTAGTTGCACGCTACTCCTCCCCTGCCACTGCTGCCCTTAGTCGACTCATGCTGCCGTACCTGTTCCCTGACCTCGCCGCCTTTGCCACAGTTGCTGACCTCATTACACACCTCCGCACTAGTGACACCCGCTACCGCGCTGCGCTTCCTGCTGAGTTCTGCGCCAAGAACCGCCCCCTCATGTACATCACCCTCTACTACCTAGTCACTCGGCTCCCTGACTCCCTTCGCTCGGTCAGGGACCACTTCCTCTCTGTTTGCCCCACCACACTCACTGTTGACCTCCTCGAGGAGCGCCTCCTTGCAGCTGAGAAGAGTATAGTCGCTGTAGGAGCCTCTCGTGGTGACCCTCGTGCCCCTTTCTTTGAGGGGTGCTCCCCCGTGCCCCTTTTGCCCTCTATTGCCTCTGCTGCTGCTGTTGACCTCGTTGGCACCGAGTCGGTCGGCACTGCGTCTGCTCCTAGTGGGAGGCGCTGTAACGGCAAGGGCAAGGGAGGCAAGGGTGCTGGAGGAGCTGGCGGGGGAGGCGGTGGTGGCGGTGGAGGCGGCGGAGGGGGTGGGGGTGGGAGTGGTGGCGGGGGTGGGGGCTTCTGTGGCGGCGGTGGAGGTGGAGGCGGCGGCGGCGGCGGCGGTGGGGGTGGAGGAGGCGGTGGCGGCGGCGGAGGTGGAGCTGGTCGGGGTGGAGCTGTGCAGCGGGGAGACTTTGGTGGTGGTCAGCGACAGCATCAGCAGCGCTCTCGTGAGATCCCGTCGCCCCAGCAGCTTCGTGAGTGGTACGCTGCACGCCAGCGGCCTGGGGGTGCTGGTACCTGTGCCTACGTCCTGCGTACAGGCGACCGCACTGGTGAGCCGTGCGGTGGCCTGCACGCCACCCAGCGCTGCTTTGGCCGCCTGACGGACGCCTGGCGTATCCAGTTCTCTGACTCCTCTGAGATCCCTCGCTGGGGTGATCTGCTCAAGTCGGGTGTAGCAATCTTTGAGCTTGACTATGATGCTATTCTTGCTGCCATGTATGTTGTGTCTACTAGTGCTGGGGGTGACTGTTACCTGTGTGTTCTGCCTGACCCGAGCATTGAGGCCATTGCTCTAGGTGCTAGTGAGTCTGCTGCTCCAGGTGCTAGTGAGTCTGCTGCTCCAGGTGCTAGTGAGTCTGCTGCTCCAGGTGCTGTGAGTCTGCTCTCTCGGGTACCGAGGCGACCCAGGCTTTGCACACCTTCACCCTTGACTCGGGTGCTTCTCGCTCTTTCTTTCGAGACCGCACCACACTCACGCCGCTTCGTCGGCCGTTGCAGTCTCCCTGGCAGACCCTCTGGGGGTCCTGTCCTTGCCCACTACTCCACTGTCCTACCGTGTCCGGCGGCCCCTTCTGCTCTCTGTCAGTCTTTACCTCCCCTCGTTCTCTACGAACTTGGTGAGTGGTGCTGACCTACAGGATGGGGGGTTGACCAGTTCACTCCTGCGAGTCGCGACTGACCCACTGCACGTGTGCTCGAAGAGCCGCACTTAGCCACGTTTACCCGTCAGCCGGGTCGAGCCTGTACACACTGACTACCGAGTCTCCTCCGGTTCTTGCGTCTGGCCAGGTAGCTGCGTCGGGTCAGCTGTTTGCTGCAGCGTCCAGGTCTGGCCCTGAGTCTGCCCCTGCTCATGTCGTCTCCTGTAGACTCTCCTCTGGCACCACCGCCTGCTCCCTCCGCATGTCAGCATGGTCGTCTCCTGTCTGTCCCACCCTCCCCTCCCTCCCCTGCCCGGGACCTGCCCTGACCGCGTCTGTCCGAGGGGGCGGCAGCGCGCGCGCCGCTCTCACTCCTTCGAGTTTCCTCCGACAGAGGCTCCGCTGCAGACTCTCCACATGGACGTGTGGGGCCCAGCCCGCGTCCGTGGACAGGGTCACGAGCGTTACTTCCTGCTGGTGGTTGACGACTACTCGCGTTACACCACAGTCTTCCCCTTGCGCCGCAAGGGTGAGGTCACTGAGGTGTTGATCGACTGGATCCGCGCTGCCCGTCTCCAGCTCAGAGAGAGTTTCGGCTCAGACTTTCCTGTTCTGCGTCTGCACTCCGACAGAGGTGGAGTGTTTTCCTCCGACCTTTTGCGAGCCTTCTGTCGTACGGAGGGCATCCGCCAGACGTTCACGCTTCCGGCCTCTCCACAGCAAAATGGGATTGCTGAGCGCCGCATTGGCATGGTCATGGACGTCACTCGTACGTCCATGATTCATGCAGCTGCTCCTCATTTTCTGTGGCCATTCGCGGTTCAGTACGCGGCACATCGGATCAACCTTCAGCCCCGGGTCTCCATGCCGGAGACCTCCCCTATTTTGCAGTGGACAAGGAAGGTTGGTGATGCGTCTGCGTTCCGTGTCTAGGGATCTCGAGCTTTTGTCCGCGACTTGTCTGCGGACAAGCTGTCCCCCCGTGCTATTCCCTGCGTCTTCCTTGGCTTCCCCCCTGACGCGCCTGGTTGGCAGTTTTACCACCCCACCCTCGCGCCGTGTTCTGTCCTCCCCAGGACGTCACGTTTGACGAGTCGGTTCCGTACTACCGTCTCTTTCCCTACCGCGCTGCCCCCCTCCCCCCACCGCCGCTCTTCCTCGCGCCAGGTCCCCCCCCGGTAGACCCCCTCCCCCCTCAGGGTCCTGCCCCCTCAGGTGTGTCCCAGGTAGACGCAGTCGAGCCTATCGAGGTAGCTGCTGACTCTCGTGCTGCTAGGGGTGCTGAGCCTACAGGTGCCGGGTCTGGGGGGCTGAGCCTGAGCGTGCGGAGCCTGGGGGTGCTGGGTTTGGGGGTGCTGAGTCTGGGGGTGCTGCGCCTGGGGTTGCTGAGTCTGGAGGTGCGGAGCCTTCGGGAGCTGGGCCTGCTCGTGTGGAGTCTGGCGGTGCTGGGCCTGGAGGTCCTTCGTTTGCTTTGTCCCGGCGGGAGCTGCCCTCTCCACAGGAGCTGCGCGAGTGGTTTTCTCGGCACTGGAGCCGTGCTGCTGGAGCTGGTGGTGCTGCTGGTGCTGGAGGTTCTACTGCTGCTGGGGGTGCTGGAGCCACGGGTCCCGGAGGTGCTCGTACTGGAGGTCCTGGAGCTGCTGGGCCTGGTGGTGCTACTGGTGCTGGAGCTACTGGCGGAGCTGGAGCTGGTGGTGCCGCTGGAGCTGGAGCTGCTGGAGGTACTGGAGCTGGAGGTGCTGCTGGAGCTGGTGCTCCTGTAGGTGCTGGATTTGGCGCTACTGGGGCTGCTGGAGGTGCTGCTGGAGCTGGTGGTGCTGCAAGAGTTGGAGCTGACGCTGGGGGTGCTGGTGCTGTCCCTGCTGGTGCTGGAGGCGCTGCGCGGCCGCGGACGTACTTCGTTCCGCTTCTTGAGCAGGTTCTTGGTCTTCTTCCTTCTTCTGGTCCTGCTCCTTCCTTAGAGTGTCCACCGCCTGTCCAGTCCGAGTCACGGTTACAGCTAGCCTCCCCACTGCCTGCTCCTTCTCCCTACGCTGGTCCTACTGGGGGTCTTGCTCAGCGTCGTGAGCCTGGGTCTCGTCCTGCGTCGCCTGTTCGTGCTGCTCGCACTGGTCGTCGTGTTTCGGCGTCAGCGTCCTCCTGATGTCCCAGGCACGCACCAGATGGCACTGCGTCCTTCCACTGCTCCACTGCGTGTCCCTTTGCCATCTCCTCCAGAGTCCTCTCTTCCTGCTCTTGCTGACCCGGAGTCTGACTCCCTTCGTGCTGCCAGTCCTTCTGTCACGCGTCTCCTGGCTACTGTTGTCACTGACCCTTCCTTTGAGTCCACTGCTGCGTCTGCCTTAGTAGCTGAGCTTGTCGACTTCGCTGCTCACTGTCGTCTAGACTACGCCGCTCGTCTTGTTGCTGAGTCTGATTCTGTCTGTCCTCCGTCCGTCATGGGTGAGTGTGCTCTTAGCACAGACGTCCTAGAGGACAGACAGGAGGAGTTCCTGTGTTTTGCTGCTGCTGCTTTACCTTATCTCGTGTCCATGTTGCTTGCCCCTGAGGGAGACCCGGATGCACCAGACATCCCGACCCCGCGCTCTTACGCAGAGGCGATAGAGGGTCCCTACTCCTCTCAGTGGCAGTCAGCCATGGACGCAGAGATGGCTTCCTGGAAGTCCACAGGCACCTACGTCGACGAGGTTCCCCCACCTGGGGCGAACATCGTCAGTGGCATGTGGATTTTCAGGGTGAAGCGGCCGCCGGGTTCTCCGCCTGTCTTCAAGGCGCGTTACATGGCTCGAGGCTTCAGTCAGCGGCAAGGAGTTGACTACTTTCAGACCTTCTCCCAGACCCCGAAGATGACCACTCTTCGGGTTCTGCTGCACGTCGCTGCTCAGCGTGACTACGAGCTTCACTCTCTTGACTTCAGCACTGCTTTCCTACAGGGCAGCCTGCACAAGGAGATCTGGCTGCGCCGCCCACCTGGCTTCACTGGGTCGTTTCCTCTTGGTACCCAGTGGAGCCTCAGGCGGCCAGTCTACGGTCTCCGCCAGGGCCCCCGTGAGTGGCACGACACACTGAGGACTACGCTTGCGGCTCTTGGGTTTGCTCCTTCTACTGCTGACCCGTCGCTGTTTCTCTGCGCACAGACACTTCTCTGCCGCCGTTCTACATTCTCGCGTACGTCGACGACTTGGTCTTTGCTACTGCTGACACTGCTGGACTCGCCCACGTGAAGTCCGAGCTGCAGAAGAGACACACGTGCACAGACCTGGATGAACTGCGCAGCTATCTTGGCTTGCAGATCACCCGGGACAGAGCACGGCGCACCATTACCCTGACTCAGTCACACATGGTGCAGCAGGTCCTTCAGCGCTTCGACTTCACGTACTCCTCGCTTCAGGCCACTCCTCTGACTACTCGCCACTCGCTCTCAGCTCTGCCTTCGGATGAGTCCGTAGAGCCGAGTGGCCCGTACCCAGAGCTTGTTGGCAGCCTCATGTACCTGATGACCTGCACTCGACCTGACCTGGCATACCCTCTTAGCATCTTGGCACGCTATGTTGCTCCTGGGAGACACCGACCAGAGCACATGGCTGCAGCGAAGAGGGTGTTGCGCTACTTGTGCAGTACGTTGGGGCATGGGGCTCGTGCTTGGAGGGCGGCATCCAGTAGTTCTTACTGGTCACGCAGACGCGTCTTGGGTTGACGAGCTGGCTACGCAGCGGTCGTCACAGGGTTACACCTTCAGCCTTGGTTCCGGCTCTGTTTCGTGGCGATCTACCCGCTCGTCTTCTGTTCTCAGCTCCAGCTGTGAGGCTGAGATCTACGCAGGGGCCATGGCTGCACAGGAGTTTAGCTGGCTCACCTACCTGCTGACTGCCCTGGGAGAGCCGCCTCGTTCTCCTCTAGTTCTCTACGTAGACAACAAGGCCATGCAGGCCTTGTGTCGGGAGCACAGACTAGAGCACAGAACGAAGCACATTGCTCGTGAGCTCCAGCAGCGCGGTCAGCTGCGCCGTGCTTACGTGGCCTCTCAGGCCAACACTGCTGATATTTTCACCAAGGTGCTTCAACCTTGTGATCATCAGCGCCTCTGTACTATGCTAGGTCTTGTGCCTACTTGGCCTCACTTGCTTACCTCTTGACTTTGCTTGTACTGTGATCTATATATACCTGCACCTGCATGTTTACCTTGATTTATAATCCTGCATGTGTACTGGCCTTGTGGCCTCTGAACTTGTGCTCGGAATGTGTGGTGACTGCTTTGCTTTGCTTGACTGGTCTTGTGACCCCTAGTTCTCCCCCACTTTGCCTATGGGGGTGTGTCAGACATATATGTCTTAGCCTTTGTAGGCTATAGTGGGGTAGACACTGAGGGGTACAGGTTTCTAGGGTTTCATATTTGTACCCAACAGTTTTCTATTTCTCCATTCCTCATTTCTTCACACTGTTTT